>CM075773.1:8504579-9104579 GCA_037974665.1 Ehretia macrophylla
CGGCCTAGTCCTGCTGCCCAAACCCCATTAGTTTAATTTCATTCTTTTTTTTTTTTTTTTTAATTTTTTTACCTATTGGCAGCGGCCTAGTCCTGCTGCCCAAACCCCATTAATTTAATTTCCATTTTTTTTTTTTTCCTATAGATAGTAACCTAGTCCTGCTGCGCAAAGACCATTAGTTTAATTTCCTTTTTTTTTTTTTTTTTTTTTTTTTTTTTTTTTTTTTTTTTTTTTTTTTTTTTTACCTCTAGGCAGGGTCCTATTCCTGCTGCCCAAACCCCATTAGTTTAATTTCTTTTTTTTTTTTCTTTTTTTTAACCAATAGGCAGCGGCCTAGTCCTGCTGCCCAAACTCCATTAGTTTAATTTCCATTTTTTTTTACCTATAGGCAGCGGCCTAGTCATGCTGCCTAAACCCCATTAGTTTAATTTCCTTCTTTTTTTTTTTTTTTTTTTTTTTTTTTTTTTTTACCTATAGGCAGCGGCCTAGACCTGCTGCCCAAACCCCATTAGTTTAATTTCCATTTTTTTTTTTTTTTTTTACCTATAGGCAGGGACCTATTCCTGCCTCCCAAACCCAATTACTGTAAATTTATTCTTTTTTTTTTTTTTTTTATTTTTACCTATAGGCAGCGGCCTAGTCCAGTTGCCCAAACCCCATTAGTTTAATTTCCATTTTTTTTTTACCTATAGGCAGTGGCCTAGTCCTGCTGCCCAAACCCCATTAGTTTAATTTCTTTCTTTCTTCTTTTTTTATTTTTATTTTTTATTTTTTTTACCTATAGGCATTGGCCTATTCCTGCTGCCCAAACCCCATTAGTTTAATTTCATTCTTCTTTTTTTTTTTTTTTTTTTTTTTTTTTTTTTTTTTTTTTTTTTTACCTATAGGCAGCGGCCTAGTCCTGCTGCCCAAACCCCATTAGTTTAATTTCCATTTTATTTTATTATTATTATTTTTTACCTATAGGCAGCGGCCTAGTCCTGCTGCCCAAACCCCATTAGTTTAATTTATTTCTTTTTTTATTTTTTTTATTATTATTTTTTTCCTTATAGGCAGCGGCTTAGTCCTGCTGCCCATACCCCATTAGTTTAATTTTCTTTTTTTTTTTTTACCTATAGGCAGCGGCCTAGTCGTGCTGCCCAAACCCCATTAGTTTAATTTCATTTTATTTATTTATTTATTTTTTTTATTTTACCTATAGGCAGCGGCCTAGTCCTGCTGCCCGAACCCCATTAGTTTAATTTCTTTTTTTTTTTATTTTTTTTTTATTTTTTTATTTTTATACCTATAGGCAGCGGCCTAGTCCTGCTGCCCAAACCCCATTAGTTTAATTTCTTTTTTTTTTTTTTTTTTTTTTTTTTTTTTTTTTTACCTATAGGCAGTGGCCTAGTCCTGCTGCCCAAACCCCATTAGTTTAATTTCCTTCTTTTTTTTTTTTACCTATAGGCAGCGGCCTAGTCCTGCTGCCCAAACCCCATTAGTTTAATTTCCATTTTATTTTTTTTTATTTTTTATTTTTTTACCTATAGGCAACGGCTTAGTCCTGCTGCCCAAACCCCATTAGTTTAATTTATTTATTTTTTTTTTTTTTTTTTTACCTATACGCAGCGGCCTAGTCCTGCTGCATAAACCCCATTAGTTTAATTTCCTTTTTTTTTTTTTTTTTTTTTTTTTTTTACCTATAGGCAGCGGCCTAGTCCTGCTGCCCAAACCCCATTAGTTTAATTTCCTTCTTCTTCTTCTTTTTTTTTTTTTTTTTTTTTTTTTTTTTTTTTTTTATCTATAGGCAGCGGCCTAGTCCTGCTGTCCAAACCCCATTAGTTTAATTTCCTTTTTTTTTTTTTTTTTTACCTAGTACTACTCTCGCCCAAGCACGCTTAACTTCGGAGTTTTGATGGGATTCGGTGCATTAGTGCTGGTATGATCGCACCCGTCATGTTGAGGGCACAATTCCTATATGTGTTAACGGTTCACAGTGCCAGCCTAGAGAGATGGCCGATTCAAAAGGCCCAATGGGCTTAACGACAACCCATCCGCTTCAACAACGCAACATCCTCGCAAGACATGATATCGACATGTTGTAGGGCCCTCTGATGTACGACGAGTCAGGTTGTCATCCTTTTAACGGCTCACCACGTACGTCCGGGACGAAAAAATAGGGCAAAGGAAGAAAAGTGGCCTAAAACTGATGAAAACGTTTCATTTTGGGATCCAAAAACGGGCATAGCGAGCAAGCTTGCTACCCCCATCGTAGAGATCTCAGAGTGCTTTGCAACGTTATGCTGTGCGCCGCGTAACTCCTTGCTAACCAAAAGTTATGGGCACCGGAGCGACGGAGACCTGGTCAAAAACCCTACGCCCTCGGTTTACGGGCCCGGCCTCTAATTGAAGCGAAGTTGTCTTGCCCAATGTTCTATGGGATTCCGTAATAGAGAGTTGGTGGATAAAGTATCTTGGCAACCGTAACCAAGGCAAAAAAAATTGAAAAGGGGGTGCAACACGAGGACTTCCCAGCGGGTCACCCATCCTAGTACTACTCTTACCCAAGCACGCTTAACTTCGGAGTTCTGATGGGATCCGGTGCATTAGTGCTGGTATGATCGCACCCATCATGCTGAGGGCACAATTCCTATATGTGTTAACGGTTCACAGTGCCAGCCTAGAGAGATGGCCCATTCAAAAGTCCCAATGGGCTTAACGACAACCCATCCGCTTCAACAACGTAGCATCCTCAAAAGACGTGATATCGACACGTTGTAGGGCCCTCTGATGTACCGCGAGTCAGGTTGTCATCCTTTTAACAGCTCACGACGTACGATCCGGGATGGAAAAACAGGGCAAAAGAAGAAAAGTGGCATGAAACTGATGAAAACGTCCAATTTTGGGCACCAAAAAGGGGCACAGAGAGCAAGCTAACCGCCCCTGTCGTAGAGCTCTCAGAGTGCTTTGCAACGGCATGCTGTGTGCCGCGTAACTCTTTATAAATCAAAAGTTATGGGCACCGGAGCGACGGAGACCTGGTCACAAACCCTACGCCCTCGGTTTGTGGGCCCGGCCTCTACGTGAAGCGAACATGTCTTGCCCAATGTTCCGTGGGATTCGGTAAAAGAGATTTGGTGGATAAAGTATCTTGGTAACCCTAACCAGGGCAAAAAAAATTGAAAAGGGGGTACAACACGAGGACTTCCCATGGGGTCACCCATCGTAGTACTTCTCTCGCCCAAGCACGGTTAACTTCGGAGTTCTGATGGGATACAGTGCATTAGTGATGGTATGATCGCACCCGTCATGTTGAGGGCACAATTCCTTTATGTGTTAATGGTTCACAGTGCCAGTCTAGAGAGATGGCCCATTCAAAAGGCCCAATGGGCTTAACGACAACCCATCAGCTTCAACAACGCAGCATCCTCGCAAGACGTGATATCGACACGTTGTAGGGCCCTCTGATGTACCGCTAGTCAGGTTGTCGTCCTTTTAACAGCTCACGACGTACGATCCGGGATGGAAAAACAGGGCAAAAGAAGAAAGTGGCATGAAACTGATGAAAACGTTCGATTTTGGGCTCCAAAATCGGGCACAGCGAGCAAGCTAGCTGCCCCCGTCGTAGAGCTCTTAGAGAGATTTGCAACGGTATGTTGTGCGCCACATAACTCCTTACGGATCAAAAGTTATAGGCACTGGAGCGACGGAGACCTGGTCACAAACCCTACGCCCTCGGTTTGTGGGCCCGGCCTCTACGTGAAGCGAACTTCTCTTGCCCAATGTTCCGTGGGATTCGGTAAAAAAGATTTGGTGGATAAAGTATCTTGGCAACCCTAACCAGGGCAAAAAAAATTGAAAAGGGGGTACAACACGAGGACTTCCCAAGGGGTCACCCATCCTAGTACTACTTTCGCCCAAGCACTCTTAACTTCGGTGTTCTGATGGGATACGGTGCATTAGTGATGGTATGATCGCACCCGTCATGTTGAGGGCACAATTCCTATATGTGTTAACGGTTCACTGTGCCAACCTAGAAAGATGGCCCATTCAAAAGGCCAAATGGGCTTAACGACAACCCATCCGCTTCAACAATGCATCATCCTCGCAAGACGTGATATCGACACGTTGTAGGGCCCTCTGATGTACCGCGAGTCAGGTTGTCATCCTTTTAACAGCTCACGACCTACGATCAGGGACGGAAAAACAGGGCAAAAGAAGAAAAGTGGCCTGAAACTATTGAAAACATTTAATTTTGGTCTCCAAAAATAGGCACAGCGAGGAAGCTAGTTGCCCTCGTTGTAGAGCTCACAAAGAGCTTTGCAACGGTATACTGTGCGCCGCGTAACTCCTTACAGATCAAAAGTTATGAGCACCGGAGCGACGGAGACCTAGTCGCAAACCCTACGCCCTCGGTTTGTGGGTCTGGCCTCTACGTGAAGCGAAGTTGCCTTGCCCAATGTTCCGTGGGATTCGGTAATAGAGATTTGGTGGATAAAGTATCATGTCAACCCTAACCAGGGCAAAAAAAATTGAAAATGGGGTACAACATGAGGACTTCCTAGGGGGTCACCCATCCTAGTACTACTCTCACCCAAGCACGCTTAACTTCGGAGTTCAGATGGGATCCGGTGCATTAGTGCTGGTATGATCGCACCCGTCATGTTGATGGCACAATTCCTATATGTGTTAACGGTTCAAAGTACCAGCCTAGAGAGATGGCCCATTCAAAAGGCCCAATGGGCTTAACGATAACCCATCCGCTTCAACAACGTAGCATCCTCGCAAGACATGATATCAACACGTTGTAGGGCCCTCTAATGTACCACGAGTCAGGTTGTCATCCTTTTAACAGCTCACGATATACGGTCCAGGACCAAAAAACAGGGCAAAAGAAGAAAAGTGGCATGAAACTGATGAAAACGTTCGATTTTGTGCTCCAAAAATGGGCACAGCCTGCAAGCTGGCTGCCCCCGTCGTAGAGATCTCAGAGAGCTTTGCAACGGTATGTTGTGCGCCGCGTAACTCCTTACGGATCAAAAGTTATGGGCACCGGAGTGACGGAGACCTAGTCACAAACCCTACGCCCTCAGTTTGCGGGCCCAGCCTCTACGTGAAGCGAAGTTGTCTTGCCCAATGTTCCATGGGATTCGGTAATAGAGATTTGGTGGATAAAGTATCTTGGCAACCTTAACCCGGGCAAAAAAAATTGAAAATAGGGTGCAACACGAGGACTTCCCAGGGGGTCACCCATCCTAGTACTGCTCTTGTCCAAACACGCTTCGGAGTTCTGATGGGATCTGGTGCATTAGTGCTGGTATGATTACACCCGTCATGTTGAGGGCACAATTCCTATATGTGTTAACGGTTCACAGTGCCAGCCTAGAGAGATGGCCCATTCAAAAGGAGCAATGGGCTTAACGACAACCCATCCACTTCAACAACGTAGCATCCTCGCAAGACATGATATCGACACGTTGTAGGGCACTCTGATGTACCGCGAGTCAGGTTGTCATCCTTTGAACAGCTCACGACGTATGATTCGGGATGAAAAATAGGGCAAAAGAAGAAAAGTGACATGAAACTGATTAAAACGTTCGATTTTGGCCTCCAAAAATGGGCACAGCAAGCAAGCCAGCTGCCCCCATCGTAGAGCTCTCAGAGTGCTTTGCAACAGTATGCTGTGCACCGCGTAACTCCTTACGGATCAAAAGTTATTGGCACCGGAGCGACGGAGACCTGGTCACAAACCCTACGCCCTCGGTTTGCGGGTCCGGCCTCTACGTGAAGCGAAATTGTCTTGCCCAATGTTCCCTGGTATTCGGTAATAGAGATTTGGTGGATAAAGTATCTTGGCAACCCTAACCAGGGCAAAAAAAATTGAAAAGAGGGTGCAACACGAGGACTTCCCTAGGGGTCACCCATCGTAGTACTACTCTCACCCATGCACGCTTAACTTCGGAGTTATGAGGTGATCTGGTGCATTAGTGCTGGTATGATCGCACTCGTCATGTTGAGGGTGCAATTCCTATAAGTGTTAACGGTTCACAGTGCCAGCCCAGAGAGATGGCCCATTCAAAAGGCCCAATGGGCTTAACGACATCCCATCCGCTTCAACAACGCAGCATCCTCTCAAGACTTGATATCGGCACGTTTTAGGGCCCTCTGATGTACCGCGAGTCAGGTTGTCGTCCTTTTAACAGCTCACGACGTACGATTCAAGACGGAAAAATAGGGCAGAAGAAGAAAAGTGGCCTGAAACTGATGAAAACATTCAATTTTGGGCTTCAAAAAGGGGCACAACGAGCAAGGTCCCTGCCCTCGTCGTAGAGCTCTAAGAGAGCTTTGAAACGGTATGTTGTGCGCTGCGTAACTTCTTACGCATCACAAGTTATGGGTACCGGAGCGACGGAGACCTGGTCACAAACCCTACGCCCTCGGTTTACGGGCCCGGCCTCTACGTGAAGCGAAGTTGTCTTGCCCAATGTTCCCTGGTATTCGGTAATAGAGATTTGGTGGATAAATTATCTTGGCAACACTAACCAGGGCAAAAAAAATTGAAAAGGGGGTGCAACACAAGGACTTCCCTGGGGGTCATCCATCCTTGTACTACTCTCGCCCAAGCACGCTTAACTTCGGAGTTCTGATGGGATCCGGTGCATTAATGCAGGTATGATCGCACCTGTCATGTTGAGGGCACAATTCATATACGTGTTAACGGTTCACAGTGCCATCCTAGAGAGATGGCCCATTCAAAAGGCCCAATGGGCTTAACGACAACCCATCTGCTTCAACAACGCATCATCCTCGCAAGACGTGTTATCGACACGTTGAGGGCTCTCTGATTTACCGCGAGTCAGGTTGTCGTCCTTTTAACAGCTCACGACGTACGATCAGGGACGGAAAAACAGGGCAAAAGAAGAAAAGTGGCCTGAAACTGATGAAAACATTTGATTTTGGTCTACAAAAGTAGGCAAAGCGAGCAAGCTAGTTGCCCCCGTTGTAGAGCTCACAGAGAGCTTTGCAATGGCATGTTGTGCGCCGCATAACTCCTTATGGATCAAAAGTTATGAGCACCGGAGCGACGGAGACCTAGTCACAAACCCTACGCCCTCGGTTTGTGGGCCCGGCCTCTACGTGAAGCGAAGTTGCCTTGTCCAATGTTCCGTGGGATTCGGTAACTGAGATTTGGTGGATAAAGTATCTTGTCAACCCTAACCAGGGCAAAAAAAAATTGAAAATGGGGTACAACACGAGTAATTCCTAGGGGGTCACCAATCCTAGTACTACTCTCGCCCAAGCACACTTAACTTCGGAGTTCTGATGGGATCCGGTGCATTTGTTCTTCTATGATCGCACCCGTCATGTTCAGGGCACAATTCCTATATGTGTTAACGGTTCACAGTGCCAGCCTAGAGAGATGGCCCATTCAAAACGCCCAATGGGATGACAAAAGAGAGCAAAAGATCAAAAGTAGCCTGAAATTGATGAAAACGTTCGATTTTGGGCTCCAAAATGGGCACAGCGAGCAAGCTGGCTACCACAGTCATAGTGCTCTCAGAGAGCTTTGCAACGGTATGCTGTGCACCGCGTAACTCCTTACGGATCAAAAGTTATGAGCATCGGAGCGACGGAGACTTCGTCACATACCATACGCCCTCGATTTGCGGGCCCGGCCTCTACGTGAAGCGAAGTTGTCTTGCCCAATGTTCCGTGGGATTCGTTAATAGAGATTTGGTGGATAAAGTATCTTGCCAACCCTAACCAGGGCAAACAAAATTGAAAAGGGTGTGCAACACAAGGACTTCTCAGGGGGTCACCCATCCTAGTACTACTCTCACCCAAGCACGCTTAACTTCGGAGTTCTGACGGGATCCGGTGCATTAGGGCTGGTATGATCGCACCCGTCGTGTTGAGGGCACAATTCCTAGATGTGTTAACGGTTCACAGTGCTACCCTAGAGAGATGGCCCATTCAAAAGGCCCATTGGGCTTAACGACAACCCATCCTCTTCAACAACGTAGCATCCTTGCAAGTCGTGATATTGACACATTGTAGGGCCCTCTGATGTACCGCGAGTCAGGTTGTCGTCCTTTTAACAGGTCACGACGTACGATCCGGGACGAAAAAACAGGGCAAAAGAAGAAAAGTGGCATGAAACTGATGAAAACATCAATTTTGGACTCCAAAAATGGGCACAGCTAGCAAGGTAGCTGCCCCCGTCGTAGAGCTCTCAGAGAGATTCGCAACGGTATGCTGTGCACCGCGTAACTCCTTACGGATCAAAAGTTATGGGCACCGGAGCGACGGAGACCTTGTCACAAACCCTGCGCCCTCGGTTTGCGGGACCGGCCTCTACGTGAAGCGAAGTTGTCCTGCCCAATGTTCCGTGGGATTCGGTAATAAAGATTTGTTGGATAAAGTATCTTGGCAACCCTAACCCGGGCAAAAAAAATTGAAAAGGGGGTGCAACACGAGGACTTCCCAGTGGATCACCCATCCTAGTTCTACTCTCGCCCAAGCACGCTTAACTTCAGAGTTCTAATGGGATCAGGTGCATTAGTGCTGGTATGATCGCACCTATCATGTTGTGGGCACAATTCCTATATGTGTTAACGGTTCACAGTGCCAGCCTAGAGAGATGTCCCATTCAAAAGGCCCAATGGGCTTAACGACAACCCATCCGCTTCAACAACGGAGCATCCTATCAAGACGTGATATCGACACGTTGTAGGGCCCTCTGATGTACCGCAAGTCAAGTTGTCATCCTTTTTACAGCTCATGACGTACGATCCGGGACGAAAAAACAGGGCAAAAGAAGAAAAGTGGCCTGAAACTGATGAAAACGTTAGATTTTGGGCTCCAAAAAGGGGCACAGCGAGCAAGCTGGCTGCCCCCATCGTAGAGCTCTCAGAGAGCTTTGCAACGGTATGATGTGCACCGTACAACGCCTTACGGATCAAAAGTTATGGGCACCGGAGCGACGGAGACCTGGTCACAAACCCTACGCCCTCGGTTTGCGGGCCCGGCCTCTACGTGAAGCGAAGTTGTCTGGCCCAATGCTCCGTGGGAATCAAAAATAGAGATTTGGTGGATAAAGTATCTTGGAAATCCTAACCAGGGCAAAAAAATTTGAAAAAGGGGTGGAACACGAGGACTTCGCTAGGGGTCACCCATCCTAGCACTACTCTTGCCCAAGCACGCTTAACTTCGGAGTTCTGATGGGATTCGGTGCATTAGTGCTGGTATGATTGCACCCATCATGTTGAGGGCACAATTCCTATACGTGTTAACGGTTCACAGTCCTGGCCTAGAGAGATGGCCCATTCAAAAGGCCCAATGGGCATAACGACAACCCATCCGCTTCAACAACGCAGCATCATCGCAAGACGTTATATCGACATGTTGTAGGGCCCTCTGATGTCCCGCGAGTCAGGTTGTCGTCCTTTTAACAGCTCACTACGTATGATCCGGGGACGGAAAAATAGGGCAAAAGAACAAAAGTGGCCTGATACTGATGAAAATGTTTGATTTTGGGCTACAAAAATGGTCACAGCGAGCAAGCTAGCTACCCCCATGGTAGAGCTCTCAGAGAGCTTTGCAACGGTATGCTGTGCACCGCGTAACTCCTTACGGATCAAAAGTTATGAGCACCGGAGCGACGGAGACTTGGTCACATACCATACGCCCTCGGTTTGCGCGCCCGGCCTCTACGTGAAGCGAAGTTGTCTTGCCCAATGTTCTGTGGGATTCGGTAATAGAGAGTTGGTGGATAAAGTATCTTGGCAACCGTAACCAGGGCAAAAAAAATTGAAAAGGTGGTGCAACACGAGGACTTCCCAGCGGGTCACCCATCCTAGTACTACTCTTACCCAAGCACGCTTAACTTCGGAGTTCTGATGGGATCCGGTGCATTAGTGCTGGTATGATCGCACCCATCATGCTGAGGGCACAATTCCTATATGTGTTAACGGTTCACAGTGCCAGCCTAGAGAAATGGCCCATTCAAAAGTCCCAATGGGCTTAACGACAACCCATCTGCTTCAACAACGTAGCATCCTCACAAGACGTGATATCGACACGTTGTAGGGCCCTCTGATGTATCGCGAGTCAGGTTGTCATCCTTTTAACAGCTCACGTCGTACGATCCGGGATGGAAAAACAGGGCAAAAGAAGAAAAGTGGCATGAAACTGATGAAAACGTTCAATTTTGGGCTCCAAAAACGGGCACAGCGAGCAAGCTAACCGCCCCCGTCGTAGAGCTCTCAGAGTGCTTTGCAACGGCATGCTGTGTGCCGCGTAACTCTTTATAGATCAAAAGTTATGGGCACCGGAGCGACGGAGACCTGGTCACAAACCCTACGCCCTCGGTTTGTGGGCCCAGCCTCTACGTGAAGCGAACATGTCTTGCCCAATGTTCCGTGGGATTCGGTAAAAGATATTTGGTGGATAAAGTATCTTGGCAACCCTAACCAGGGCAAAAAAAATTGAAAATGGGGTACAACACGAGGACTTCCCAGGGGGTCACCCATCCTAGTACTACTCTCGCCCAAGCACTCTTAACTTCGGAGTTCTGATGGGATACGGTGCATTAGTGATGGTATGATCGCACCCGTCATGTTGAGGGCACAATTCCTATATGTGTTAACGGTTCACAATGCCAGCCTAGAGAGATGGCCCATTCAAAAGGACCATATGGGCTTAACGACAACCCATCCGCTTCAACAATGCAGCATCCTCGCAAGACGTGATATCGACATGTTGTAGGGCCCTCTTTTGTACCACGAGTCAGGTTGTCGTTCTTTTAACTCCTCACGACGTACGATCCGGGATGGAAAAACAGGGCAAAAGAAGAAAAGTGGCCTAAAACTGATGAAAACCTTCGATTTTCGGGTCCAAAAATGGGCACAGCGAGCAAGCTAGCTGCCCCCATCGTAGAGATCAAAGTGAGCTTTGCAACGTTATGTTGTGCGCCTCATAACTCCTTGCGGATCAAAAGTTATGGGCACCGGAGCGACGGAGACCTAGTCACATACCCTACGCCCTCAGTTTGCGGGCCCGACCTCTACGTGAAGCGAAGTTGTCTTCCCAATGTTCCGTGGGCTTCGGTAATAGAGATTTGGTAGAGAAAGTATCTTGGCGACCCTAACCAGGGCAAAAAAAATTAAAAATGGGGTGCAACACGAGGACTTTCCCGGGGGTCACCCATCCTAGTACTACTCTCGCCCAAGCACACTTAACTTCGGAGTTCTGATGGGATCCGGTCCATTTGTGCTGGTATGATCGCACCCGTCATGTTGAGGGCACAATTCCTAAATGTCGTAACGGTTCACAATGCCAGCCTAGAGAGATGGCCCATTCAAAAGGCCCAATGGGCTTAACGACAACCCATCCGCTTCAACAACGCAGCATCCTCGCAAGACGTGATATCGACACGTTGTAGGGCCCTCTGATGCACCACGAGTCAGGTTGTCGTCCTTTTAACAGCTCACGATGTATGGTCCGGGACTGAAAAACAGGGCAAAAGAAGAAAATTGGCCTGAAACTGATGAAAACGTTCAATTTTGGGCTCGAAAAATAGGAACATCGTGCAAGCTGGCTGCCCACGTCGTAGAGATCTCAGAGAGCTTTGTAACGGTATGCTGTGCGCCGCGTAACTCCTTACGGATCAAAAGTTATTGGCACCGGAGCGACGGAGACCTGGTCACAAACCCTACGCCCACGGTTTATGGGCCCGGCCTCTACGTGAAGCGAAGTTGTCTTGCCCAATGTTCTGTGGGATTCGGTAATAGAGATTTGGAGGATAAAGTATCTTGGCAACCTTAACCCGGGCAAAAAAAATTGAAAAGGGGGTCCAACACGAGGACTTCTCATGGGGTCACCCATCCTAGTACTGCTCTTGCCCAAACACGCTTAACTTCGGAGTTCTGAGGGGATCCGGTGCATTAGTGCTGGTATGATCGCACTCGTCATGTTGAGGGTGCAATTCCTATATGTGTTAACGGTTCACAGTGCCAGCCTAGAGAGATGGCCCATTCAAAAGGCCCAATGGGCTTAACGACATCCCATCCGCTTCAACAACGCAGCATCCTCGCAAGACGTGATATCGACACGTTGTAGGGCCCTCCGATGTACCGCGAGTCAGGTTGTCGTCCTTTTAACAGTTCACGACCTACGATCCGGGACGAAAAAATAGGGCAAAAGAAGAAAAGTGGCATGAAACTGATAAAAACTTTTGATTTTGGGCTCCAAAAATGGGCAAAGCGAGCAAGCTAGCTGCTCCCGTCGTAGAGCTCTCAGAGAGATCTTTGGAACGGTATGTTGTGCACCGCGTAACTTCTTACGCATCAAAAGTTTTGGGTACCGGAGCGATGGAGACCTGTTCACAAACCCTATGCACTCGGTTTGTAGGCCCGGCCTCTACGTGAAGCGAAGTTGTCTTGCCCAATGTTCCCTGGGATTCGGTAATAGAGATTTGGTGGATAAAGTATCTTGGCAACCCTAACCAGGGCAAAAAAAAATTGAAAAGGGGGTGCAACACAAGGACTTCCCTGGGGGTCACCCATCCTTGTACTACTCTCGCCCAAGCACGCTTAACTTCGGAGTTCTGATGGGATCCGGTGCATTAGTGCAGGTATGATCTCACCCATCATGTTGAGGGCACAATTCATATATGTGTTAACGGTTCACTGTGCCAACCTTGAGAGATGGCCCATTCAAAAGGCCCAATGGGCTTAACGACAACCCATCCGCTTCAACAATGCATCATCCTCGCAAGACGTGATATCAACACGTTGTAGGGCCCTCTGATGTACCGCGAGTCAGGTTGTCGTCCTTTTAACAGCTCACGACCTACGATCAGGGACGGAAAAACAGGGCAAAAGAAGAAAAGTGGCCTGAAACTATTGAAAACATTTGATTTTGGTCTCCAAAAATAGGCACAGCGAGGAAGCTAGTTGCCCCCGTTGTAGAGCTCACAAAGAGCTTTGCAAAGGTATACTGTGCGCCGCGTAACTCCTTACAGATCAAAAGTTATGAGCACCGGAGCGACGGAGACCTAGTCGCAAACCCTACGCCCTCGGTTTGTGGGTCCGGCCTCTACGTGAAGCGATGTTGCCTTGCCCAATGTTCCGTGGGATTCGGTAATAGAGATTTGGTGGATAAAGTATCTTGTCAACCCTAACCAGGGCAAAAAAAATTGAAAATGGGGTACAACACGAGGACTTCCTAGGGGGTCACCCATCCTAGTACTACTCTCACCCAAGCACGCTTAACTTCGGAGTTCTGATGGGATCCGGTGCATTAGCGCTGGTATGATCGCACACGTCATGTTGAGGGCACAATTCCTATATGTGTTAACGGTTCAAAGTACCAGCCTAGAGAGATGGCCCATTCAAAAGGCCCAATGGGCTTAACGACAACCCATCCGCTTCAACAACGTAGCATCCTCGCAAGACATGATATCAACACGTTGTAGGGCCCTCTAATGTTCCACGAGTCAGGTTGTCATCCTTTTAACAGCTCACGATATACGGTCCAGGACCAAAAAACAGGGCAAAAGAAGAAAAGTGGCATGAAACTGATGTAAACGTTCGATTTTGTGCTCCAAAAATGGGCACAGCGTGCAAGCTGGCTGCCCCCGTCGTAGAGATCTCAGAGAGCTTTGCAACGGTATGTTGTGTGCCGCGTAACTACTTACGGATCAAAAGTTATGGGCACCGGAGTGACGGAGACCTAGTCACAAACCCTACGCCCTCGGTTTGCGGGCCCAGCCTCTACGTGAAGCGAAGTTGTCTTGCCCAATGTTGCATGGGATTCGGTAATAGAGATTTGGTGGATAAAGTATCTTGGCAACCTTAACCCGGGCAAAAAAAATTTAAAATAGGGTGCAACACGAGGACTTCCCAGGGGGTCACCCATCCTAGTACTGCTCTTGCCCAAGCACGCTTCGGAGTTCTGATGGGATCCGGTGCATTAGTGCTGGTATGATCGCACCCGTCATGTTGAGGGCACAATTCCTATATGTGTTAACGGTTCACAGTGCCAGCCTAGAGAGATGGCCCTTCAAAAGGACCAGTGGGCTTAACGACAACCCATCCACTTCAACAACGTAGCATCCTCGCAAGACATGATATCGACACGTTGTAGGGCACTCTATTGTACCGCGAGTCTGGTTGTCATCCTTTTAACAGCTCACGACGTACGATTCGGGACGAAAAAACAGGACAAAAGAAGAAAAGTGGCATGAAACTGATTAAAACGTTCGATTTTGGCCTCCAAAAATGGGCACAGCAAGCAAGCTAGCTGCCCCCGTCGTAGAGCTCTCAGAGTGCTTTGCAACGGTATGCTGTGCACCGCGTAACTCCTTACGGATCAAAAGTTATTGGCACCAGAGCGACGAAGACCTGGTCACAAACCCTACGCCCTCGGTTTGCGGGTCCGACCTCTACGTGAAGTGAAGTTGTCTTGCCCAATGTTCCCTGGTATTCGGTAATAGAGATTTGGTGGATAAAGTATCTTGGCAACCCTAACCAGGGCAAAAAAAATTGAAAATAGGGTGCAACACGAGGACTTCCCTGGGGGTCACCCATCGTAGTACTACTCTCACCCAAGCACCCTTAACTTCAGAGTTATGAGGTGATCCGGTGCATTAGTGCTGGTATGATCGCACTTGTCAAGTTGAGGGTGCAATTCCTATATGTGTTAACGGTTCACAGTGCCAGCCCAGAGAGATGGCCCATTCAAAAGGCCCAATGGGCTTAACGACATCCCATCCGCTTCAACAACGCAGCATCCTCACAAGACGTGATATCGGCACGTTGTAGGGCCCTCTGATGTACCGCGAGTCAGGTTGTCATCCTTTTAACAGCTCATGACGTACGATCCAAGACGGAAAATAGGGCAGAAGAATAAAAGTGGCCTGAAACTGATGAAAACGTTCAATTTTGGGCTTCAAAAAGGGGCACAACGAGCAAGGTCCCTGCCCTCGTCGTAGAGCTCTCAGAGAGGTTTGAAACGGTATGTTGTGCGCTGCGTAACTTCTTACGCATCAAAAGTTATGGGTACCGGAGCGACGGAGACCTGGTCACAAACCCTACGCCCTCGGTTTGCGGGCCCGGCCTCTACATGAAGCGAAGTTGTCTTGCCCAATGTTCCCTGGTATTCGATAATAGAGATTTGGTGGATAAATTAACTTGGCAACCCTAACCAGGGCATAAAAAATTGAAAAGGGGGTGCAACACGAGGACTTCCCTGGGGGTCATCCATCCTTGTACTACTCTTGCCCAAGCACGCTTAACTTCGGAGTTCTGATGGGATCCGGTGAATTAATGTAGGTATGATCGCACCTGTCATGTTGAAGGCACAATTCATATACGTGTTAACGGTTCACAGTGCCAGCCTAGAGAGATGGCCCATTCAAAAGGCCCAATGGGCTTAACGACAACCCATTTGCTTCAACAACGCATCATCCTCGCAAGACGTGTTATCGACACGTTGAGGGCTCTCTGATGTACCGCGAGTCAGGTTGTCGTCCTTTTAACAGCTCACGACGTACGATCAGGGACGGAAAAATAGGGCAAAAGAAGAAAAGTGGCCTGAAACTGATGAAAACATTTGATTTTGGTCTACAAAAGTAGGCAAAGCGAGCAAGCTAGTTGCTCCCGTTGTAGAGCTCACAGAGAGCTTTGCAACGGCATGTTGTGCGGCGCATAACTCCTTATGGATCAAAAGTTATGAGCACCGGAGCGACGGAGACCTAGTCTTAAACCCTACGCCCTCGGTTTGTGGGCCCGGCCTCTACGTGAAGCGAAGTTGCCTTGCCCAATGTTCCGTGGGATTCGGTAACTGAGATTTGGTGGATAAAGTATCTTGGCAACCCTAACCAGGGCAAAAAAAATTGAAAATGGGGTACAACACGAGTAATTCCTGGGGGGTCACCAATCCTAGTACTACTCTCGCCCAAGCACACTTAACTTCGGAGTTCTGATGGGATCCGGTGCATTTGTGCTACTATGATCGCACCCGTCATGTTGAGGGCACAATTCCTATATGTGTTAACGGTTCAAAGTGCCAGCCTAGAGAGATGGCCCATTCAAAACGCCCAATGGGCTTAACGACAACCCATCTGCTTCAGCAACGCAGCATCCTCGCAAGACGTGATATCGACACGATGTAGGGCCCTCTAATGTACCGTGAGTCAGGTTGTCGTCCTTTTAACAGCTCACGATGTACGATCCGGGACAGAAAAACAAGGCCAAAGAAGAAAAATGGCCTGAAACTGATGAAAACGTTCGATTTTGGGCTCCAAAAATGGGCAAAGCGAGCTAGCTCGCTGCCCCCATTTTAGAGCTCTCAGAGAGCTTTCCAATGGTATGTTGTGCGCCGTGTAACTCGTCATGGATCAAAAGTTATGGGCACCAGAGCGACGGAGACTTGGTCACAAACACTACGGCCTCGGTTTGCGGGCCCGGCCTCTACGTTAAGCGAAGTTGTCTTGCCCAATGTTCCGTAGGATTCGGTAATAGAGATTTGGTGGATAAAGTATCTTGGCAACCCTAACCAAGGCAAAAAAAATTAAAAAGGGGGTGCAACACGAGGACTTCCCAGGGGGGCACCCATCCTAGTACTACTCTCGCCCAATCACGCTTAACTTCGGAGTTCGGATGGGATCCGGTGCATTATTGCCGGCATGATCGAACCCGTCATGTTAAGGGCACAATTCCTAAATGTGTTAAGGGTTCGCAGTGCCAGCCTAGAGAGATGGCCCATTCAAAAGGCCCAATAGGGTTAACGACAACCCATCCGCTTCAACAACGTAGCATCCTCGCAAGACATGATACTGACAAGTTGTAGGGCCCTATGATGTACCGTGAGTAGTGTTGTCGTCCTTTTAACAGCTCACGACGTACGATCCGGGACGAAAAAATAGGGCAAAAGTAGAAAAGTGGCCTGAAACTGATGAAAACGTTCGATTTTGGGCTCCGAAAATGGGCACAGCGAGCAAGCTCGCTGCCCCCATTGTAGAGCTCTTAGAGAGCTTTGGAACGGTATGCTATGCACCGCGTAACTCCTTACGGATAAAAAGTTTTGGGCACCGGAGCGACTGAGGCCTGGTCATAAACCCTACGCCCTCGGTTTGTGGGCCCGGCCTCTACGTGAAGCGAAGTTGTCTTGCCCAATGTTCCATGGGATTCGGTAATAGAGATTTGGTGGATAAAGTATCTTAGCAACCCTAACCAGGGCAAAAAAAATTGAAAAGGGGGTGCAACACGAGGACTTCCCCGAGGGTCACCCATCCTAGTACTATTCTCGACCAAGCACGCTTAACTTCGGAGTTCTGATGGGATCCGGTGCATTAGTGTTGGTATGATCGTACCCGTCATGTTGAGGGCACAATTCATATATGTGTTAACGGTTCACAGTGCCAGCCTAGAGAGATGGCCCATTCAAATGGCCCAATGGGCTTAACAAAAACCCATCCGCTTTAACAACGCATCATCCTCGCAAGACGTGATGTCAACACGTTGTAGGGCCATCTGATGCACCGCGAGTCAGGTTGTCATCCTTTTAACAGCTGACGACGTACGATCCGGGTCGGAAAAACAGGGCAAAAGAAGAAATGTGGCTTGAAACTGATGAAAACATTTGATTTTTGGCTCCAAAAATAGGCACAGCGAACAAGCTAGTTGCCCCCGTTGTAGAGCTCTCAGAGAGCTTTGCAACGGTATGCTGTGCACCGCGCAACTCCTTACGAATCAAAAGTTATGAGCACCGGAGCGACGGAGACTTAGTCACAAACCCTATGCCCTCGGTTTGTGGGCTCGGCCTCTACGTGAAGCGAAGTTGTCTTGTCCAATATTCCGTGGGATTCGGTAATAGAGATTTGGTGGATAAAGTACCTTAGCAACCCTAACTAGGCCAAAAAAAATTGAAAAGGGGTTACAACACGAGTACTTCCCAGGGGGTCACCCATCCTAGTACTACTCTCGCCCAAGCACGCTTAACTTTGGTGTTCTGATGGGATCCGGTGCATTAGTGCTGGTATGATCGCACCAGTCATGTTGAGGGCACAATTCCTATATGTGTTAACGGTTCACAGTGCCAGCCTAGAGAGATGGCCCATTCAAAAGGCCCAATTGGCTTAATGACAACCCATCCGCTTCAACAACGCAGCATCCTCGCAAGACGTGATATCGACACGTTGTAGGGACCTCTGATGTACCGCGAGTCAGGTTGTAGTCCTTTTAATAGCTCATGACATACGATCCAGGATGGAAAAATAGTGGAAAAGAAGAAAAGTTGTTTGAAACTGATAAAAACGTTCGATTTTGGGCTCCAAAAATGGGCACAGCGAGCAAACTCGCGGCTCCCATCGTAGATCTCTCAGAGAGCTTTGGAACGGTATGCTATGCACGGCGTAACTCCTTACGGATAAAAAGTTTTGGGCGCCGGAGCGACTGAGGCCTGGTCACAAACCCTATGCCCTCGGTTTGTGGGCCCGGCCTCTACGTGAAGCGAAGTTGTCTTGCCCAAAGTTCCATGGGATTCGGTAATAGAGATTTGGTGGATAAAGTATCTTGGCAACCCTAACCAGGGCAAAAAAAATTGAAAAGGGGGTGCAACACGAGGACTTCCCCGGGGGTCACCCATCCTAGTACTACTCTCGCCAAAGCATGCTTAACTTCGGAGTTCTGATGG
The DNA here is from genome assembly GCA_037974665.1 of Ehretia macrophylla. NCBI lineage: Eukaryota > Viridiplantae > Streptophyta > Magnoliopsida > Boraginales > Ehretiaceae > Ehretia > Ehretia macrophylla. The sequence goes on from CM075773.1 coordinate 8,523,258, forward strand.
GATCTGGTGCATTAGTGTTAGTTTGCTCCCACCTATCATGCTGAGGGCACATTTCATATATGTGTTAACGGTTCATAGTGCCAACCTAGAGAGATGGCCCATTCAAAAGGTCCAATGGGCTTAACGACAACCCATCTGCTTCAACAACGCAGTATCCTCGCAAGATGTGATATCGACACGTTGTAGGGCCCTTTGATGTACTGCGAGTTGAATTGTCGTCCTTTTAAAAGCTCACGACGTACGATCCTGGATAGAAAAACAGGGCAAAAGAAGAAAAGTGGCCTGAAACTGATGAAAACATTCGATTTTGGGCTCCAAAAAGGGGCACAGCGAACAAGCTAGTTGCCCCCATCGTAGAGCTCTTAGAGAGCTTTGCAACGGTATTCTGTGCGCCGCGTAACACCTTACGGATCAAAAGTTATGAGCACCAGAGCCACGGAGACTTAGTCACAAACCCTATGCCCTCGGTTTGTGGGCTCGGCCTCTACGTGAAGCGAAGTTTTCTTGCCCAATGTTCCGTGGGATTCGGTAATAGAGATTTGGTGGATAAAGTATCTTGGCAACCCTAAACAGGGTAGAAAAAATTGAAAAGGGGTTACAACACGAGTACTTCCCAGGGGGTCACCCATCCAAGTACTACTCTCGCCCAAGCACTCTTAACTTCGGTGTTCTGATGGGATCCGGTGCATTAGTGCTGGTATAATCGCACCAGTCATGTTGAGGGCACAATTCCTATATGTGTTAACGGTTCACAGTGCCAGCCTAGAGAGATGGCCCATTCAAAAGGCCCAATGGGCTTAACGACAACCCATCTGCTTCAACAACGCAGCATCCTCGCAAGACGTGATATCGACACATTTTAGGGCCCTCTGATGTACCGTGAGTCAAGTTGTCGTCCTTTTAACAGCTCACGATGTACGATCCGGGACGGAAAAATAGGGCAAAAGAAGAAAAGTGGCATGAAACTGATGAAAACATTCGATTTTGGGCTCCAAAAATGGGCAAAGCGAGCAACCTCGCTGCCCCCGTCGTAGAACTCTTAGAGAGCTTTGCAACGGTATGTTGTGCACCTCGTAACTCCTTACGGATCAAAAGTTATGGGCACCTGAGCGACGGAGATCTGGCCACAAACCCTATGCCCTCGGTTTGCTGGCCCAGCCTCTACTTGAAGCGAAGTTGTCTTGCCGAATGTTCCGTGGGATTCGGTAATAGAGATTTGGTGGATAAAGTATCTTGGCAACCTTAACCAGGGCAAAAAAAATTGAAAAGGGGGTGCAACACGAGGACTTCCCAGGGGATCACCCATCCTAGTACTACTCTCGCCCAAGCACGCTTAACTTCGGAGTTCTGAGGGGATCCGGTGAATTAGTGCTGGTATGATCGCACCCGTCATGTTTAGGGCACAATTCCTATATGTGTTAACGGTTCACAGTCCCAGGCTAGAGAGATGGCCCATTCCAAAGGTCCAATGGGCTTAACGACAACCCATCAGCTTCAACAACGTAGTATCCTCGCAAGACGTGATATCGACACGTTGTAGGGCTCTTTGATGTACCGCGAGTCGAGTTGTCGTCCTTTTAAAAGCTCACGACGTACGATCCGAGACAGAAAAATAGGGCAAAAGAAGAAAAGTGGCCTGAAACTGATGAAAACATTTGATTTTGGACTCCAAAAACGGGCACAGCGAGCAAGCTCACTGCCCCCGTCGTAGAGCTCTCAGAGAGCTTTGCAACGGTATGTTGTGCGCCGCGTAACTCCTTACGGATTAAAAATTTTTGAGCATCGGAGCGACGGAGATTAGGTCACAAACCATACGCCCTTGCTTTGCGTGCCCGGCCTCTACGTGAAGCGAAGTTGTCTTGCCCAATGTTCCGCGGGATTCGGTAATAGAGATTTGGTGGATAAAGTATCTTGGCAACCCTAACCAAGGCAAAAAAAATTGAAAAGGGGGTGAAACACGAGGACTTCCTAGGGGGTCACCAATCGTAGTACTACTCTTGCCCAAGCATGCTTAACTTCGGAGTTCTGAGGGGATCCGGTGAATTAGTGCTGGTATGATCGCACCCATCATGTTTAGGGAACAATTCCTATATGTGTTAACGGTTCACAGTGCCAGCCTAGAGAGATGGCCCATTCAAAAGGTCCAATGGGCTTAACGACAACCCATCCGCTTCAACAACGCAGCATCCTCGCAACACGTGATATCGACATGTTGTAGGGCCCGCTGATGTACCGCGAGTCAGGTTGTCGTCCTTTTAACAGCTCACGACGTACGATCCGGGACAGAAAAATAGGGCAAAAGAAGAAAAGTGGCGTGAAACTGATGAAAACGTACGAATTTGGGCTACAAAAAGGGGCAAAGCGAGCAAGCTCACTACCCTCGTCGTAGAGCTATCAGAGAGCTTTGGAACGGTATGCTGTGCGCCGCGTAACTCCTTACGCATCAAAAGTTATGGGCATTGGAGCGACGGAGACCTGGTCACAAACCCTAAGCCCTCGGTTTGCGAGCACGGCCTCTACGTGCTTACCCAATGTTCCGTGGGATTCGGTAATTGAGATTTGGTGGATAAAGTATCTTGGCAACCCTAACCAGGGTAAAAGAAATTGAAAAGGGGGTGCAACACGAGGACTTCCCAGGGAGTCACCCATCCTAGTACTACTCTCGCCCAAGCACGCTTAACTTCGGAGTTCTGATGGGATCCGGTACATTAATGCTGGTATGATCGCACCCGTCATGTTGAGGGCACAAGTCATATATGTGTTAATGGTTCTTTGTGCCAGCCTAGAGATATAGCCCATTCAAAAGACCCAATGGGCTTAACGAAAACCCATCCGCTTCAACAATGCATCATCCTCGCAAGACGTGATATCGACACATTGTAGGGCCCTCTGATGTACCGTGAGTTAGGTTGTCATCCGTTTAAAAGCTCACGATGTACGATTCGGGACGAAAAAATAGGGCAAAAGAAGAAAAGTGGCCCGAAACTGATGAAAACATTTGATTTTGGGCTCCAAAAATGGTTACAACGAGCAAGCTAGTTGCCTCCATCGTAGAGCTCTCAGAGAGCTTTGCAACGGTATATTGTGCGCCGCGTAACTCCTTACTGATCAAAAGTTATGAGCACCGGAGGGACGGAGACCAAGTCACGAACACTACGCCCTCGGTTTGTGGGCCCGACCTCTACGTGAAGCAAAGTTGTCTTGCCCAATGTTCCGTGGGATTCGGTAATATAGATTTGGTGGATAAAGTATCTTGGCAACCCTAACCAGGGCAAAAAAAATTGAAAAAGGGGTTCAACACGAGTACTTCCCAGGGGGTCACCCATCCTAGTACTACTCTCGCCCAAGCACGCTTAAATTCAGAGTTCTGATGGGATCCAGTGCATTAGTGCTGGTATGATCGCACCCGTCATGTTGAGGGCACAATTCATATATGTGTTAACGGTTCACAGTGCCAGCCCATTCAAAAGGCCCAATGGGCTTAACGACAACCCATCCGCTTCAACAACGCAGCATCCTCGCAAGACGTGATATCAAAACATTGTAGGGTCATCTGATGTTCTGCGAGTCAGGTTGTCATCCTTTTAGCAGCTCACGACGTACGATCCGGGACAGAAAAACAAGGCAAAAGAAGAAAAGTGGCCCAAAACTGATGAAAACGTTCGATTTTGTGCTCCAAAAATGGGCACAGCGAGCAAGCTCGCTGCCCCGGTCGTAGAGCTCTCAGAGAGCTTTCGAACGGTATGGTGTGCACCGCATAACCCCTTACGGATCAAAAGTTATGGGTACCGGAGCTATGGAGACCTGGTCACAAACCCTACGCCCTCGGTTTGCGGGCCCGGCATCTACGCGAAGCATAATTGTCTTGCCAAATGTTCTGTGGGATTCGGTAATAAAGATTTGGTGGATAAAGTATCTTGGCAACCCTAAGCAGGGCAAAAAAAATTGAAAATGGGGTGCAACACGAGGACTTCCCAGGGGGTCACCCATCCTATTAATACTCTCGCCCAAGCACGCTTAACTTCGGAGTTCTGATGGGATCCGGTGCATTAGTGCTGGTATGATTGCACCCGTCATGTTGAGGGCACAATTCTTAGATGTGTTAATGGTTCATAGTGCCAGCCTAGAGAGATGGCCCATTCAAAAGGCCCAATAGGCTTAACGACAACCCATCCGCTTCAACAACGCAGCATCCTTGCAAGACGTGATATTGGCACGTTGTAGGGCCCTCTGATGTCCCGCGAGTTAGGTTGTCATCCTTTTAATAGCTCCCGACGTACGATCCGAGATGAAAGAATAGATCCAATTAACAAAAGTGGCCAGAAATTGATGAAATCGTTCAATTTTCGACTCCAAAAATGGGCACAGCGAGCAAGCTAGCTTCCCCCGTCGTAGAGCCCTCAGAGAGCTTTGCAACGTTATGCTATGCGCCGCGTAACTCCTTACGGATCAAAAGTTATGGGCGCCGGAGCGACGGAGACCTGGTCACAAACCCTACGCCCTTGGTTTGCAGGCCCGACCTCTACGTGAAGCGAAGTTGTCTTGCCCAATGTTCCGTGGGATTCAGTAATAGAGATTTGGTGGATAAAGTATCTTGGCAACCCTAACCTGGGCAAAAAAATATTGAAAATGGGGTGTAACACGAGGACTTCCCAGGGGGTCACCCATCCTAGTACTACTCTCGCCCAAGCACTCTTAACTTCGGAGTTCTGAGGGGATCCGGTGCATTAGTGCTGGTATGATCGCACCCGTCATGTTGAGGGCACAATTCCTATATCTGTTAACGGTTCACAGTGCCAGCCTAGAGAGATGGCCCATTCAAAAGCCCCAATGGGCTTAACGACAACCCATCATCTTCAACAACGCAGCATCTTCGCAAGACGTGATATAGACACGTTGTCGGGCCCTCTGATGTACTGCGAGTCTGGTTGTCATCATTTTAACAGCTCACGACGAACGATCCGGGATGGAAAAACAGGGCAAAAGAAGAAAAGTGGCCTGAAACTAATGAAAACGTTCGATTTTGGGCTCCAAAATAGGCATAGCGAGCTAGCTCGCTGCCCCCGTCGTAGAGCTCACAGAGAGCTTTCGAACGGTATGCTGTGCGCCGCATAACTCCTTACGGATCAAAAGTTATGGGCACCAGAGCGACAGAGACCTGGTCACAAATCCTACACCCTCGGTTTGCGGGCCCGACCCCTCCGTGAAGCATAGTTGTCTTGCCAAATGTTCCGTGGGATTCGGTAATAGAGATTTGGTGGATAAAGTATCTTGACAACCCTAAGCATGGCGAAAAAAATTGAAAAGGGGGTGCAACACGAGGACTTCCCAGGGGGTCACCCATCCTAGTACTACTCTCGCCCAAGCACGCTTAACTTCGGAGTTCTGATGGGATCCAGTGCATTAGTGCTGGTATGATCGCACCCGTCATGTTGATGGCACAATTCTTAGATGTGTTAACGGTTCATAGTGCCAGCCTAAAGAGATGGCCCATTCAAAAGGCCCAATAGGCTTAACGACAACCCATCAGCTTCAACAACGTAGCATCCTTGCAAGACGGGATATCGACACGTTGTAGGGCCCTCTGATGTCCCGCGAGTTAGGTTGTCGTTCTTTCAACAGCTCACGACGTACGATCCGAGACGAAAGAATAGAGCAAAAGAACAAAAGTGGCCAGAAATTGATGAAATCGTTCGATTTTGGGCTCCAAAAATGGGCACAGCGAGCAAGCTAGCTGCCCCCGTCGTAGAGCTCACGGAGAGCTTTCGAACGGTATGCTGTGCGCCGCGTAACTCCTTACGGATCAAAAGTTATGGGCACTAGAGCGACGGAGACCTGGTCACAAACCCTACGCCCTCGGTTTGCGGGCCCGGCCTCTCCGTGAAGCATAGTTGTCTTGCCAAATGTTCCGTGGGATTCGGTAATAGAGATTTGGTGGATAAAGTATCTTTGCAACCCTAAGCATGGCGAAAAAAATTGAAAAGCGGGTGCAACACGAGAACTTCCCAGGGGGTCACCCATCCTAGTACTACTCTCGCCCAAGCACGCTTAACATCGGAGTTCTGATGGGATCCAGTGCATTAGTGCTGGTATGATCGCACCCGTCATGTTGATGGCACAATTCTTAGATGTGTTAACGGTTCATAGTGCCAGCCTAAAGAGATGGCCCTTTCAAAAGGCCCAATAGGCTTAACGACAACCCATCAGCTTCAACAACGTAGCATCCTTGCAAGACGTGATATCGACACGTTGTAGGGCCCTCTGATGTCTCGCGAGTTAGGTTGTCGTCCTTTTAACAGCTCACGACGTACGATCCGAGACGAAAGAATAGAGCAAAAGAACAAAAATGGCCAGAAATTGATGAAATCGTTCGATTTTGGGCTCCAAAAATGGGCACAGTGAGCAAGCTAGCTGCCCCCGTCGTAGAGCTCTCAGAGAGCTTTGCAACGTTATGCTATGCGCCGTGTAACTCCTTACGGATCAAAAGTTATGGGCACCGAAGCGACGAAGACCTGGTCACAAACCCTACGCCCTCGGTTTGCTAGCCCGACCTCTACGTTAAGCGAAGTTGTCTTGCCCAATGTTCCGTGGGATTCAGTAATAGAGATTTGGTGGATAAAGTATCTTGGCAACCCTAACCAGGGCAAAAAAAATTGAAAAGGTGGTGCAACATGAGGACTTCCCAGGGGGTCACCCATCCTAGTACTACTCTCGCCCAAGCACGCTTAACTTCGGAGTTCTGAGGGGATGCGGTGTATTAGTGCTGGTATGATCGCACCCATCATGTTGAGGGCACAATTCCTATATCTGTTAACGGTTCACAATGCTAGCCTGGAGAGATGGCCCATTCAAAAGACCCAATGGGCTAAACGACAACCCATCATCTTCAACAACATAGCATCCTCGCAAGGCGTGATATCGACACGTTGTCGGACCCTCTGATGTACCGTGAGTCAGGTTGTCATCCTTTTAACAGCTCACAACGAACGATCGGGGACGAAAAAATAAGGCAAAAGAAGAAAAGTGGCCTGAAACTAATGAAAACGTTCAATTTTGGGCTCCAAAAATGGGCAGAGCGAGCTAGCTCGCTGCCCCCGACGTAGAGCTCTTAGAGAGCTTTCGAATGGTATGCTGTGCGCCGCGTAACTCCTTACGGGTCAAAAGTTATTGGCACTGGAGCGACGGAAACCTGGTCACAAACACTACACCCTCGGTTTGCGGGCCCGGCCTCTATGTGAAGCATAGTTGTCTTGCCAAATGTTCTGTGGGATTCGGTAATAGAGATTTGGTGGATAAAGTATCTTGGCAACCCTAAGCAGGGCAAAAAAAATTGAAAAGGGGGTGCAACACGAGGACTTCCCAGGGGGTTACCCATCATAGTAATACTCTCGCCCAAGCACGCTTAACTTCGGAGTTCTGATGGGATCCGGTGCATTAGTGCTGGTATGATCGCACTCGTCATGTTGAGGGCACAATTCTTAGATGTGTTAACGGTTCATAGTGCCAGCATAGAGAGATGGCCCATTCAAAAGGCCCAATAGGCTTAACGACAACCCATCCGCTTCAACAACGCAGCATCCTTGCAAGACGTGATATCAACACGTTGTAGGGCCCTCTGATGTCCCGCGAGTTAGGTTGTCGTCCTTTTAATGGCTCACGACGTACGATCCGAGACGAAAGAATAGAGCAAAAGAACAAAAGTGGCCAGAAATTGATGAAATCGTTTGATTTTGGGATCCAAAAATGGGTACAGCGAGCAAGCTAGCTGCCCCAGTCGTAGAGCTCTCAGAGAGCTTTGCAACGTTATGCTATGCGCCGCGTAACTCCTTACGGATCAAAAGTTATGGGCACCGGAGCGACGGAGACCTGGTCACAAACCCGATGCCCTCGGTTTGCGGGCCTGACCTCTACGTGAGCGAAGTTGTCTTGCCCAATGTTCCGTGGGATTCAGTAATAGAGATTTGGTGGATAAAGTATCTTGGCAACCCTAACCAGGGCAAAAAAAATTGAAAAGGGGTGCAACACGAGGACTTCCCAGGGGGTCACCCATCCTAGTACTACTCTCTCCCAAGCACGCTTAACTTCGAAGTTCTGAGGGGATCCGGTGCATTAGTGCTGGTATGATCGCACCCGTCATGTTGAGGGCACAATTCCTATATCTGTTAACGGTTCACAGTGCCAGCCTAGAGAGATGGCCCATTCAAAAGGGCCAATGGGCTTAACGACAACCCATCATCTTCAACAACGTAGCATCCTCGCAAGACGTGATATCGACACGTTGTCGGGCCCTCTGATGTACCGCGAGTCAGGTTGTCATCCTTTTAACAGCTCACGACGAACGATCCGGGACGGAAAAACAGGGCAAAAGAAGAAAAGTGGCCTGAAACTAATGAAAATGTTCGATTTTGCGCTCCAAAAATAGGCATAGCTAGCTAGCTCGCTGCCCCCGTCGTAGAGCTCTCAGAGAGCTTTCGAACGGTATGTTGTGCACCGCGTAACTCCTTACGGATCAAAAGTTATGGGCACCGGAGCGACGGAGACCTGGTCACAAACCCTACACCCTCAGTTTTCGGGTCCGACCTCTACGTGAAGCATAGTTGTCTTGCCAAATGTTCCGTGGGATTCGGTAATAGAGATTTGGTGGATAAAGTATCTTGGCAACCCTAAGCAGGGCAAAAAAAATTGAAAAAGGTGTGCAACACGAGGACTTCCCAGGGGGTCACCCATCCTAGTACTACTCTCGCCCAAGCACGCTTAACTTCGGAGTTCTGATGGGATCCGGTGCATTAGTGCTGGTATGATCGAACCCGTCATGTTGAGGGCACAATTCTTAGATGTGTTAACGGTTCATAGTGCCAGCCCAGAGAGATGGCCCATTCAAAAGGCCCAATAGGCTTAACGACAACCCATCAGCTTCAACAACGCAGTATCCTTGCAAGACGTGATATCGACACGTTGTAGGGCCCTCTGATGTCCCGCGAGTTAGGTTGTCGTCCTTTTAACAGCTCACGACGTACGATCCGAGACTAAAGAATAGAGCAAAAAAACAAAAGTGGCCAAAAATTGATGAAATAATTCGATTTTGGGCTGCAAAAATGGGCACAGCAAGCAAGCTAGCTGCCCCCATCGTAGAGCTCTCAGAGAGCTTTGCAACGTTATGCTATGCACCACGTAACTCCTTACGGATCAAAAGTTATGGGCACCGGAGCGACGAAGACCTGGTCCCAAAACCTACGCCCTCGGTTTTCGAGCCCGACCTCTACGTGAAGCGAAGTTGTCTTGCCTAATGTTCCACAGGATTCAGTAATAGAGATTTGGTGGATAAAGTATCTTGGCAACCCTAACCAGGGCAAGAAAAATTGAAAAGGGGGTGCAACACGAGGACTTCCCAAGGGGTCACCCATCCTAGTACAACTCTCGCACAAGCATGCTTAACTTCGGAGTTCTTAGGGGATCCGGTGCATTAGTGCTGGTATGATCACACCTATCATGTTGAGGGCACAATTCCTATATCTGTTAACGGTTCACAGTGCCAGCCTGGAGAGATGGCCCATTCAAAAGGCCCAATGGGCTTAACGACAACCCATCATCTTCAACAACGCAGCATCCTCGCAAGGCGTGATATCGACACGTTGTCGGACACTCTGAAGTACCGCGAGTCAGGTTGTCATCCTTTTAACAGCTCACGACGAACGATCCGGGATGAAAAAACAAGGCAAAAGAAGAAAAGTGGCCTGAAACTAATGAAAACGTTCGATTTTGGGCTCCAAAAATGGGCAGAGCGAGCTAGCTCGCTGCCCCCGTCGTAGAGCTCTAAAGAGAGCTTTCGAACGGTATGCTGTGCGCCGCGTAACTCCTTATGGATCAAAAGTTATAGGCACCGGAGCGATGGAGACCTGGTCACAAACCCTACACCCTCGGTTTGCGGGCCCGGCCTCTACGTGAAACATAGTTGTCTTGCCAAATGTTCCGTGGGATTCCCTAATAGAGATTTGGTGGATAAAGTATCTTGGCAACCCTAAGCAGGGCAAAAAAAATTGAAAAGGGGGTGCAACACGAAGACTTCCCAGGGGGTCACCCATCATAGTAATACTCTCGCCCAAGCACGCTTAACTTCGGAGTTCTGATGGGATACGGTGCATTAGTGCTGGTATGATCGCACCCGTCATGTTGAGGGCACAATTCCTATATCTATTAACGGTTCACAGTGCTATCCTAGAGAGATGGCCCATTCAAAAGGCCCAATGGGCTTAACGACAACCCATCATCTTCAACAACGCAGCATCCTCGCAAGACGTGATACCGACACGTTGTCAGGCCCTCTAATGTCCCGCGAGTCAGGTTGTCATCCTTTTAACAGCTCACGACGAATGGTCCGGGACGGAAAAATAGGGCAAAAGAAGAAAAGTGGCCTGAAACTAATGAAAACGTTCGATTTTGGGCTCCAAAAATAGGCATAGCTAGCTAGCTCGCCGCCCCCGTCGCAGAGCTCTCAGAGAGCTTTCGAACGGTATGTTGTGCACCGCGTAACTCCTTACGGATCAAAAGTTATGGGCACCGGAGCGACAGAGACCTGGTCACAAACCCTACACCCTCGGTTTTCGGGCCCGGCCTCTACGTGAAACATAGTTGTCTTGCCAAATGTTCCGTGGGATTCGGTAATAGAGATTTGGTGGATAAAGTATCTTGGCAACCCTAAGCAGGGCAAAAAAAATTAAAAAGGGGGTGCAACACGAAGACTTCCCAGGGGGTCACCGATCATAGTAATACTCTCGCCCAAGCATGCTTAACTTCGGAGTTCTGATGGGATCCGGTGCATTAGTGCTGGTATGATAGCACCCGTCATGTTGAGGGCACAATTCTTAGATGTGTTAACGGTTCATAGTGCCAGCCTAGAGAGATGGCCCATTCAAAAGGCCCAATAGGATTAACGACAACCCATCTGCTTCAGCAACGCAGCATCCTTGCAAGACGTGATATCGACACATTGTAGGGCCCTCTAATGTCCCGCGAGTTAGGTTGTCATCCTTTTAACAGCTCACGACGTACGATCCGAGACGAAAGAATAGAGCAAAAGAACAAAAGTGGCCAAAAATTGATGAAATCATTCAATTTTGGGCTCCAAAAATGGGCACAGCGAGCAAGCTAGCTGCCCCCATCGTAGAGCTCTCAGAGAGCTTTGCAACGGTATGCTGTACGCCGCGTAACTCCTTACGGATCAAAAGTTATGAGCACCGGAGCGACGGAGACCTGGTCACAAACCCTACGCCCTCGGTTTGCGGCCCGGCATCTACGTGAAGCGAAGTTTTCTTGCCAAATGTTCTGTGGAATTCGGTAATAGAGATTTTGTGGATAAAGTATCTTGGCAACCCTAACCAAGGCAAAAAAAATTGAAAATGGGGTAAAACACGAGGACTTCCCAGGGGGTCACCCTTCCTAGTACTACTCTCGCCCAAGCACGCTTAACTTCGGAGTTCTGATGGGATCCGGTGCATTAGTGCGGGTATGATTGCACCCGTCATGGTTTGGGCACAATTCCTATATCTGTTAACGATTCACAGTGCTATCCTAGAGAGATGGCCTATTCAAAAGGCCCAATGGGCTTAACGACAACCCATCATCTTCAACAATGCAGCATCCTCGCAAGACGTGATACCGACACGTTGTCGGGCCCTCTAATGTCCCGCGAGTCAGGTTGTCATCCTTTTAACAGCTCACGACGAACGATCTGGGATGAAAAAACAGGGCAAAAGAAGAAAAGTGGCCTGAAACTATTGAAAACGTTCGATTTTGGGCTCCAAAAATGGGCATAGCAAGCTAGCTCGATGCCCCCGTTGTAGAGCTCTCAGAGAGCTTTCGAACGGTATTCTGTGCGCCGCGTAACTCCTTACGGATCAAAAGTTATGGCCACCGAAGCGACGGAGACCTGGTCCCAACCCCTACACCGTGGGTTTGCGGGCCCGGCCTCTACATGAAGCATAGTTGTCTTGCCAAATGTTCCGTGGGATTCGGTAATAGAGATTTGGTGGATAAAGTATCTTGGCAACCCTAAGCATGGGGAAAAAAATTGAAAAGAGGGTGCAACACGAGGACTTCCCATGGGGTCACCCATCTGAGTACTATTCTCGCCCAAGCACACTTAACTTCGGAGTTCTGATGGGATCCAGTGCATTAGTGCTGGTATGATCGCACCCGTCCTGTTGACGGCACAATTCTTAGATGTGTTAACGGTTCATAGTGCCAGCCTAAAGAGATGGCCCATTCAAAAGGCCCAATAGGCTTAACGACAACCCATCAGCTTCAACAACGTAGCATCCTTGCAAGACGTGATATCGACACGTTGTAGGGCCCTCTGATGTCCCGCGAGTTAGGTTGTCGTTCTTTTAACAGCTCACGACGTACGATCCGAGACGAAAGAATAGAGTAAAAGAACAAAAGTGGCCAGAAATTGATGAAATCGTTCGATTTTGGGCTCCAAAAATGGGCACAGCGAGCAAGCTAGCTGCCCCCGTCGTAGAGCTCACGGAGAGCTTTCGAACGGTATGCTGTGCGCCGCGTAACTCCTTACGGATCAAAAGTTATGGGCACTAGAGCGACGGAGACCTGGTCACAAACCCTACGCCCTCGGTTTGCGGGCCCGGCCTCTCCGTGAAGCATAGTTGTCTTGCCAAATGTTCCGTGGGATTCGGTAATAGAGATTTGGTGGATAAAGTATCTTGGCAACCCTAAGCATGGCGAAAAAAATTGAAAAGCGGGTGCAACACGAGAACTTCCCAGGGGGTCACCCATCCTAGTACTACTCTCGCCCAAGCACGCTTAACATCGGAGTTCTGATGGGATCCAGTGCATTAGTGCTGGTATGATCGCACCCGTCATGTTGATGGCACAATTCTTAGATGTGTTAACGGTTCATAGTGCCAGCCTAAAGAGATGGCCCTTTCAAAAGGCCCAATAGGCTTAACGACAACGCATCAGCTTCAACAACGTAGCATCCTTGCAAGACGTGATATCGACACGTTGTAGGGCCCTCTGATGTCTCGCGAGTTAGGTTGTCGTCCTTTTAACAGCTCACGACGTACGATCCGAGATGAAAGAATAGAGCAAAAGAACAAAAATGGCCAGAAATTGATGAAATCGTTCGATTTTGGGCTCAAAAAATGGGCACAGTGAGCAAGCTAGCTGCCCCCGTCGTAGAGCTCTCAGAGAGCTTTGCAACGTTATGCTATGCGCCGTGTAACTCCTTACGGATCAAAAGTTATGGGCACCGAAGCGACGAAGACCTGGTCACAAACCCTACGCCCTCGGTTTGCTAGCCCGACCTCTACGTTAAGCGAAGTTGTCTTGCCCAATGTTCCGTGGGATTCAGTAATAGAGATTTGGTGGATAAAGTATCTTGGCAACCCTAACCAGGGCAAAAAAAATTGAAAAGGTGGTGCAACATGAGGACTTCCCAGGGGGTCACCCATCCTAGTACTACTCTCGCCCAAGCACGCTTAACTTCGGAGTTCTGAGGGGATGCGGTGCATTAGTGCTGGTATGATCGCACCCATCATGTTGAGGGCACAATTCCTATATCTGCTAACGGTTCACAATGCTAGCCTGGAGAGATGGCCCATTCAAAAGACCCAGTGGGCTAAACGAGAACCCAACATCTTCAACAACGTAGCATCCTCGCAAGGCGTGATATCGACACGTTGTCGGACCCTCTGATGTACCGTGAGTCAGGTTGTCATCCTTTTAACAGCTCACGACGAACGATCGGGGACGGAAAAATAGGGCAAAAGAAGAAAAGTGGCCTGAAACTAATGAAAACGTTCAATTTTGGGCACCAAAAATGGGCAGAGCGAGCTAGCTCGCTGCCCCCGACGTAGAGCTCTCAGAGAGCTTTCGAATGGTATGCTGTGCGCCGCGTAACTCCTTACGGATCAAAAGTTATTGGCACCGGAGCGACGGAAACCTGGTCACAAACACTGCACCCTCGGTTTGCGGGCCCGGCCTCTACGTGAAGCATAGTTGTCTTGCCAAATGTTCTGTGGGATTCGGTAATAGAGATTTGGTGGATAAAGTATCTTGGCAACCCTAAGCAGGGCAAAAAAAATTGAAAAGGGGGTGCAACACGAGGACTTCCCAGGGGGTTACCCATCATAGTAATACTCTCGCCCAAGCATGCTTAACTTCGGAGTTCTGATGGGATCCGGTGCATTAGTGCTGGTATGATCGCACTCGTCATGTTGAGGGCACAATTCTTAGATGTGTTAACGGTTCATAGTGCCAGCATAGAGAGATGGCCCATTCAAAAGGCCCAATAGGCTTAACGACAACCCATCCGCTTCAACAACGCAGCATCCTTGCAAGACGTGATATCGACACGTTGTAGGGCCCTCTGATGTCCCGCGAGTTAGGTTGTCGTCCTTTTAATGGCTCACGACGTACGATCCGAGACGAAAGAATAGAGCAAAAGAACAAAAGTGGCCAGAAATTGATGAAATCGTTTGATTTTGGGATCCAAAAATGGGTACAGCGAGCAAGCTAGCTGCCCCAGTCGTAGAGCTCTCAGAGAGCTTTGCGACGTTATGCTATGCGCCACGTAACTCCTTACGGATCAAAAGTTATGGTCACCGGAGCGACAGAGACCTGGTCACAAAGCCTATGCCCTCGGTTTGCGGGCCCAGCCTCTACGTGAGCAAAGTTGTCTTGCCCAATGTTCCGTGGGATTCAGTAATAGAGATTTGGTGGATAAAGTATCTTGGAAACCCTAACCAGGGCAAAAAAATTGAAAAGGGGGTGCAACACGAGGACTTCCCAAGGGGTGACCCATCCTAGTACTACTCTCTCCCAAGCACGCTTAACTTCGGAGTTCTGTGGGGATCCGGTGCAATAGTGCTGGTATGATCGCACCCGTCATGTTGAAGGCACAATTCCTATATGTGTTAACAGTTCACAGTGCCAGCCTAGAGGGATGGCCCATTCAAAAGGCCCAATGGGCTTAACGACAACCCATCATTTTCAACGACGCAGCATCCTCGCAAGACGTGATATCGACACATTGTCGGGCCCTCTGATGTACCGCGAGTCAGGTTGTTATGCTTTTAACAGCTCACGACGAACGATCTGGGGCGGAAAAATGAGGCAAAAGAAGAAAAGTGGCCTTTAACTAATGAAAACGTTCAATTTTGGGCTCCAAAAATGGGCACAGCGAGCTAGCTCACTGCCCTCGTCGTAGAGCTCTCAGAGAGCTTTGGAACGTTATTCTATGCACCGCGTAACTCCTTACGGATCAAAAGTTATGGGCACCGGAGCGACGGAGACCTGGTCACAAACCCTACACCCTCAGTTTTCGGGTCCGACCTCTACGTGAAGCATAGTTGTCTTGCCAAATGTTCCGTGGGATTCGGTAATAGAGATTTGGTGGATAAAGTATCTTGGCAACCCTAAGCAGGGCAAAAAAAATTGAAAAAGGGGTGCAACACGAGGACTTCCCAGGGGGTCACCCATCCTAGTACTACTCTCGCCCAGGCACGCTTAACTTCGGAGTTCTGATGGGATCCGGTGCATTAGTGCTGGTATGATCGAACCCGTCATGTTGAGGGCACAATTCTTAGATGTGTTAACGGTTCATAGTGCCAGCCCAGAGAGATGGCCCATTCAAAAGGCCCAATAGGCTTAACGACAACCCATCAGCTTCAACAACGCAGTATCCTTGCAAGACGTGATATCGACACGTTGTAGGGCCCTCTGATGTCCCGCGAGTTAGGTTGTCGTCCTTTTAACAGCTCACGACGTACGATCCGAGACTAAAGAATAGAGCAAAAAAACAAAAGTGGCCAAAAATTGATGAAATAATTCGATTTTGGGCTGCAAAAATGGGCATAGTAAGCAAGCTAGCTGCCCCCGTCGTAGAGCTCTCAGAGAGCTTTGCAACGTTATGCTATGCACCACGTAACTCCTTACGGATCAAAAGTTATGGGCACCGGAGCGACGAAGACCTGGTCCCAAAACCTACGCCCTCGGTTTTCGAGCCCGACCTCTACGTGAAGCGAAGTTGTCTTGCCTAATGTTCCACAGGATTCAGTAATAGAGATTTGGTGGATAAAGTATCTTGGCAACCCTAACCAGGGCAAGAAAAATTGAGACGGGGGTGCAACACGAGGACTTCCCAAGGGGTCACCCATCCTAGTACAACTCTCGCCCAAGCATGCTTAACTTCGGAGTTCTTAGGGGATCCGGTGCATTAGTGCTGGTATGATCGCACCTATCATGTTGAGGGCACAATTCCTATATCTGTTAACGGTTCACAGTGCCAGCCTGGAGAGATGGCCCATTCAAAAGGCCCAATGGGCTTAACGACAACCCATCATCTTCAACAACGCAGCATCCTCGCAAGGCGTGATATCGACACGTTGTCGGACACTCTGAAGTACCGCGAGTCAGGTTGTCATCCTTTTAACAGCTCACGACGAACGATCCGGGACGGAAAAACAAGGCAAAAGAAGAAAAGTGGCTTGAAACTAATGAAAACGTTCGATTTTGGGCTCCAAAAATGGGCAAAGCGAGCTAGCTCGCTGCCCCCGTCGTAGACCTCTAAAGAGAGCTTTCGAACGGTATGCTGTGCGCAGCGTACCTCCTTATGGATCAAAAGTTATAGGCACCGGAGCGATGGAGACCTGGTCACAAACCCTACACCCTCGGTTTGCGGGCCCGGCCTCTACGTGAAACATAGTTGTCTTGCCAAATGTTCTGTGGGATTCGGTAATAGAGATTTGGTGGATAAAGTATCTTGGCAACCCTAAGCAGGGCAAAAAAAATTGAAAAGTGGGTGCAACACGAAGACTTCCCAGGGGGTCACCCATCATAGTAATACTCTCGCCCAAGCACGCTTAACTTCGGAGTTCTGATGGGATACGGTGCATTAGTGCTGGTATGATCGCACCCGTCATGTTGAGGGCACAATTCCTATATCTATTAACGGTTCACAGTGCTATCCTAGAGAGATGGCCCATTCAAAAGGCCCAATGGGCTTAACGACAACCCATCATCTTCAACAACGCAGCATCCTCGCAAGACGTGATACCGACACGTTGTCAGGCCCTCTAATGTCCCGCGAGTCAGGTTGTCATCCTTTTAAATGCTCACGACGAATGGTCCGGGACGGAAAAATAGGGCAAAAGAAGAAAAGTGGCCTGAAACTAATGAAAACGTTCGATTTTGGGCTCCAAAAATAGGCATAGCTAGCTAGCTCGCTGCCGCCGTCACAGAGCTCTCAGAGAGCGTTCGAACGGTATGTTGTGCACCGCGTAACTCCTTACGGATCAAAAGTTATGGGCACCGGAGCGACAGAGACCTGGTCACAAACCCTACACCCTCGGTTTTCGGGCCCGGCCTCTACGTGAAACATAGTTGTCTTGCCAAATGTTCCGTGGGATTCGGTAATAGAGATTTGGTGGATAAAGTATCTTGGCAACCCTAAGCAGGGCAAAAAAAATTAAAAAGGGGGTGCAACACGAAGACTTCCCAGGGGGTCACCGATCATAGTAATACTCTCGCCCAAGCATGCTTAACTTCGGAGTTCTGATGGGATCCGGTGCATTAGTGCTGGTATGATAGCACCCGTCATGTTGAGGGCACAATTCTTAGATGTGTTAACGGTTCATAGTGCCAGCCTAGAGAGATGGCCCATTCAAAAGGCCCAATAGGATTAACGACAACCCATCTGCTTCAGCAACGCAGCATCCTTGCAAGACGTGATATTGACACATTGTAGGGCCCTCTAATGTCCCGCGAGTTAGGTTGTCATCCTTTTAACAGCTCACGACGTACGATCCGAGACGAAAGAATAGAGCAAAAGAACAAAAGTGGCCAAAAATTGATGAAATCATTCCATTTTGGGCTCCAAAAATGGGCACAGCGAGCAAGCTAGCTGCCCCCATCGTAGAGCTCTCAGAGAGCTTTGCAACGGTATGTTGTGCACCGCGTAACTCCTTACGGATCAAAAGTTATGAGCACCGGAGCCACGGAGACCTGGTCACAAACCCTACGCCCTCGGTTTGCGGGCCCGGCCTCTACGTGAAGCGAAGTTGTCTTGCCCAATGTTCCGTGGAATTCGGTAATAGAGATTTTGTGGATAAAGTATCTTGGCAACCCTAACCAAGGCAAAAAAAATTGAAAAGGGGGTAAAACACGAGGATTTCCCAGGGGGTCGCCCTTCCTAGTACTACTATCGCCCAAGCACGCTTAACTTCGGAGTTCTGATGGGATCCGGTGCATTAGTGCTGGTATGATCGCACCCGTCATGTTGTGGGCACAATTCCTATATCTGTTAACGGTTCACAGTGCTATCCTAGAGAGATGGCCTATTCAAAAGGCCCAATGGGCTTAACGACAACCCATCATCTTCAACAATGCAGCATCCTCGCAAGACGTGATACCGACACGTTGTCGGGTCCTCTAATATCCCGCGAGTCAGGTTGTCAACCTTTTAACAGCTCACGACGAACGGTCCGGGACGAAAAAAAAGGGCAAAAGAAGAAAAGTGGCCTGAAACTATTGAAAACGTTCGATTTTGGGCTCCAAAAATGGGCATAGCAATCTAGCTCGCTGCCCCCGTTGTAGAGCTCTCAGAGAGCTTTCGAACGGTATTCTGTGCGCCGCGTAACTCCTTACGGATCAAAAGTTATGGGCACCGAAGTGACGGAGACCTGGTCACAAACCCTACACCCTCGGTTTGCGGGCCCGGCCTCTACGTGAAGCATAGTTGTCTTGCCAAATGTTCCGTGGGATTCGGTAATAGAGATTTGGTGGATAAAGTATCTTGGCAACCCTAAGCAGGGCAAAAAAAATTGAAAATGGGGTGCAACACGAGGACTTCCCAGGGGGTCACCCATCCTAGTACTACTCTCTCCCAAGCGCGCTTAACTACGGAGTTCTGATGGGATCCGGTACATTAGTGCTGGTATAATCGCACCCGTCATGTTGAGGGCACAATTCTTATATGTGTTAACGGTTCATAGTGCCAGCCTAGAGAGATGGCCCATTCAAAAGGCCCAATAGGCTTAACGACAACCCATCCGCTTCAACAACGCAGCATCCTCGTAAGACGTGATATCGACACATTGTAGGGCCCTCTGATGTCCCGCGAGTTAGGTTGTCGTCCTTTTAACAGCTCACGACGTACGATCCGCGACGAAAAAATAGAGCAAAAGAACAAATGTGGCCAGAAATTGATGAAATTATTCAATTTTGGGCTCCAAAAATGGGCACAGTGAGCAAGCTAGTTTCCCCCGTCGTAGAGATCTCAGAGAGCTTTGTAACGTTATGCTATACGCCGCGTAACTCCTTACGGATCAAAAGTTATGGGCACCGGAGCGACGGAGACCTGGTCACAAACCCTATGACCTCAGTTTGCGGGCCCGGCCTCTACGTGAAGCGAAGTTGTCTTGCCCAATGTTCCGTGGAATTCGGTAATAGAGATTTGGTGGATAAAGTATCTTGGCAACCCTAACCAAGGCAAAAAAAATTGAAAAGGGGGTGAAACACGAGGACTTCCCAAGGGGTCACCCATCCTAGTACTACTCTCGCCCAAGCACGCTTAACTTCGGAGTTCTGAGGGGATCTGGTGCATTAGTGCTGGTATGATCGCACCCGTCATGTTAAGGGCACAATTCCTATATGTGTTAACGGTTCACAGTGCCAGCCTAGAGAGATGGCCCATTCAAAAGGCCCAATGGGCTTAACAACAACCCATCCGCATCAACAACGCAGCATCCTCGCAAGACGTGATATCGACACGTTGTAGGGCCCTCTGATGTTCCACGAGTCATGTTGTCGTCCTTTTAACAGCTCACGATGTATGATCCAGGACGGAAAAGCAGAGCAAAAGAATTAAAGTGGCCTGAAACTGATGAAAATGTTCGATTTTGGGCTCCAAAAACGGGTACAACGAGCAAGCTCCTGCCCCTGTCGTAGAGCACTCAGAGAGCTTTGGAACGGTATGTTGTGCGCCGCGTAACTCCTTACGGATCAAAAGTTATGGGCACTTGAGCGACAGAGACTTGGTCACAAAACCTACGCCCTCGGTATGCGAGCCCGGCCTCTACGTGAAGCGAAGTTGTCTTGCCCAATGTCCCGTGGGATTGGTTAATAGAGCTTTGGTGGATAAAGTATCTTGGCAACCCTAAACAAGGCAAAACAAATTGAAAAGGGGGTGCAACACGAGGACTTCCCAGGGGGTCACCCATCCTAGTACTACTCTCGCCCAAGCACGCTTAACTTTGGAGTTCTGAGGGGATCTGGTGCATTAGTGTTGGTATGATCGCACCCGTCATGTTAAGGGCACAATTCTTATATGTGTTAATGGTTCACAG
The DNA here is from genome assembly GCA_037974665.1 of Ehretia macrophylla. Classification (NCBI taxonomy): domain Eukaryota; kingdom Viridiplantae; phylum Streptophyta; class Magnoliopsida; order Boraginales; family Ehretiaceae; genus Ehretia; species Ehretia macrophylla. The sequence continues at coordinate 8,543,618 of CM075773.1, forward strand.
TGCCAACCTAGAGAGATGGCCCATTCAAAAGGCCCAATGGGCTTAACAACAACCCAGTCGCTTCAACAACACAACATCCTCGCAAGACATGATATCGACACGTTGTAGGGCCCTCTGATGTACCCAGAGTCAGGTTGTCATCCTTTTAACAGCTCACGACGTACGATCGGGTTCGAAAAAACTGGGCAAAAGAAGAAAAGTGGCCTGAAACTGATGAAAACGTTCAATTTTGGGCTCCAAAAATGGGCATAGCGAGCAAGCTCCTATCCCCGTCGTAGAACTCTCAGAGAGCTTTGGAACGGTATGTTGTGCGCTACGTAACTCCTTACGGATCAAAAGTTATCGGCATCGGAGCGACGGAGACCTGGTCACAAACCCTACGCCCTCGGTTTGCGGGCCCGGCCACTACGTGAAGCGAATTTGTCTTGCCCAATGTTCCGTGGGATTCGGTAATAGAGATTTGGTGGACAAAGTATCTTGGCAACCCTAACCAGGGCAAAAAAATTTGAGAAGGGGGTGCAACACGAGGACTTCCGAGGGGGTCACCCATCCTAGTACTACTCTCGCCCAAGCACGCTTAACTTCGGAGTTCTGATGGGATTCGGTGCATTAGTGCTGGTATGATGGCACCCATCATGTTGAGGGCACAATTCCTATATGTGTTAACGGTTCACTGTGCTAGCCTAGAGAGATGGCCGATACGAAAGGCCTAATGGGCAAAACGACAACCCATCCGCTTCAACAACGCAGCATCCTCGCAAGATGTGATATCGACACGTTGTAGGGCCCTTTGATGTACCACGAGTCAGGTTGTCGTCCTTTTAACAACTCACGACGTATGATCCAGGTCGAAAAAGCAGGGCAAAAGAATAAAAGTGGCCTGAAACTGATGAAAACGTTCAATTTTGGGCTCCAAAAATGGGTACAACTAGCAAGCTAGCTGCCCCCGTCATAGAGCTCTCAGAGAGCTTTGCAACGTTATGTTGTGCGCCGCGTAACTCCTTATAGATCAAAAGTTATGGGCACCGGAGCGACGGAGACCTAGTCACAAACCCTACGCCCTCAGTTTGCGGGCCCGGCCTCTACGTGTAGTGAAGTTGTCTTGCCCAATGTTCCGTGGGATTCGGTAATAGAGATTTGTTGGACAAAGTATCTTGGCAACCCTAGCCAGGGCAAAAAAAATTGAAAAGGGGTACAACACGAGGACTTCCCAGGGGGTCACCCATCCTAGTACTACTCTTGCCCAAGCACTCTTAACTTCGGAGTTTTGAGGGGATCCGGTGCATTAGTGCAGGTATGATTGGACCCGCCATGTTGAGGGCACAATTCCTATATGTTTTAACAGTTCATAGTGCCAGCCCAGAGAGATGGCCCATTCAAAAGGCACAAGAGGCTTAACGACAACCCATCCGCGTCAACAACACAGCATCCTTGCAAGACGTGATATCGACAAGTTGTAGGGCCCTCTGATGTACCGCGAGTCGGGTTGTCGTCCTCTTAACAGCTCACGACGTACGATCCGGGACAGAAAAACAGGGCAAAAGAAAAAAAGTGGCCTGAAACTGATGAAAACATTCGATTTTGGGCTCGAAAAATGGTCACAGCGAGCAAGCTAGCTGCCCCCGTCGTAGAGCTCTCAGAAAGCTTTGCAACGGTATACTGTGCGCCGCGTAACTCCTTACGAATCAAAAGTTATGGGCACCGGAGTGACGGAGACCTGGTCACAAACCCTACGCCCTCGGTTTGCGGGCTTGGCCTCTACGTGAAGCGAAGTTGTCTTGCCCAATGTTCCGTGGGATTCGGTAATAGAGATTTGGTGGATAAATTATCTTGGCAACCCTAACTAGGGCAAAAAAAATTGAAAAGGGGGTGCAACACGAGGACTTCCCAGGGGGTCACCCATCCTAGTACTACTCTCGGCCAAGCACGCTTAACTTCGGAGTTCTGATGGGATCCAGTGCATTAGTGCAGGTATGATCGCACCCGTCATGTTGAGGGCACAATTCCTATATGTGTTAACAGTTCACAGTGCCAGCCTAGAGGGATGGCCCATTCAAAAGGCCCAATGGGCTCAACGACAACCCATCCGCTTCAACAACGCAGCATCCTCGTAAGATGTGATATCGACAAGTTGTAGGGCCCTTTGATGTCCCACGAGTTAGGTTGTCATCCTTTTAACAGCTTACGACGTACGATCCAAGACGGAAAAATTGAGCAAAAGAACAAAATTGGCCAGAAATTGATGAAAACGTTCGATTTTGGGCTCCAAAAAGGGCACCGCGAGCAAGCTGGCTGCCCCCATTGTAGAGCTCTCAAAGAGCTTTGGAACGGTATGTTGTGCGCCGCGTAACTCCTTACGGATCAAAAGTTATGGGCACCGCAGCGACGGAGACCTGGTCACAAACCCCAAGCCCTCAGTTTATGGGCCTGGCCTCTACATGAAGCGAAGTTGTCTTGCCCAATGTTCTGTGGGATTCGGTAATAGAGATTTGGTGGATAAAGTATCTTCGCAATCCTAACCAGGGCAAAAAAAATTGAAAAGGGGGTGCAACACGAGGACTTCCCAGGGGGTCACCCATCCTAGTACTACTCTCGCCCAAGCACGCTTAACTTCGGAGTTCTGATGTGATCCAGTGCATTAGTGCAGGTATGATCGCACCTGTCATGTTGAGGGCACAATTCCTATATGTGTTAACAGTTCACAGTGCCAGCCTAGAGGGATGGCCCATTCAAAAGGCCCAATGGGCTTAACGACAACCCATCCGCTTCAACAACGCAGCATCCTCGCAAGACGTGATATCGACAAGTTGTAGGGCCCTTTAATGTCCTGCGAGTTTGGTTGTCATCCTTTTAACAGCTTACGACGTACGATCCAGGACGGAAAAATTGAGCAAAAGAACAAAAGTGGCCAGAAATTGATGAAAACGTTCGATTTTGGGCTCCAAAAAGGGCATAGCGAGCAAAATGGCTGCCCCCTTTGTAGAGCTATCAGAGAGCTTTGCAACGGTATGCTGTGCACCGGGTAACTCCTTACGGATCAAAAGTTATGGGCACCGGAGCGACGGAGACATGGTCACAAACCATACGCCCTCGATTTGCGGGCCCGGCCTCTACGTGAAGCGAAGTTGTCTTGCCCAATGTTCCGTGGGATTCAGTAATATAGATTTGGTGGATAAAGTATCTTGGCAACCCTAACCAGGGCAAAAAATAATTGAAAAGGGGGTGCAACACGAGGAATTCCCAAGGGGTCACCCATCCTAGTACTACTCTCGCCCAAGCACGCTTAACTTCGGAGTTATGAGGTGATCCGGTGCATTAGTGCTGGTATGATCGCACCTGTCATGTTGAGGGCACAATTCCTATATGTGTTAACGATTCACAGTGCCAGCCTAGAGAGATGGCCTATTCAAAAGGCCCAATGGGCTTAACGACAACCCATCCGCTTCAACAACGCATCATCCTCACAAGACGTGATATCGACACGTTGTAGGGCCCTCTGATGTACAGCGAGTCAGGTTGTCATCGTTTTAACAGCTCACGACGTACGATTCGGGACGAAAAAACAGGGCAAAAGAAGAAAAGTGGCATGAAACTGATTAAAACGTTCGATTTTGGCCTCCAAAAATGGGCACAGCAAGCAAGCTAGCTGCCCCCGTCGTAGAGCTCTCAGAGTGCTTTGCAACGGTATGCTGTGCACCGCGTAACTCCTTACGGATCAAAAGTTATTGGCACCAGAGCGACGAAGACCTGGTCACAAACCCTACGCCCTCGGTTTGCGGGTCCGACCTCTACGTGAAGCGAAGTTGTCTTGCCCAATGTTCCCTGGTATTCAGTAATAGAGATTTGGTGGATAAAGTATCTTGGCGACCCTAACCAGGGCAAAAAAAATTGAAAAGAGGGTGCAACACGAGGACTTCCCTGGGGGTCACCCATCGTAGTACTACTCTCACCCAAGCACGCTTAACTTCAGAGTTATGAGGTGATCTGGTGCATTAGTGCTGGTATGATCGCACTCGTCATGTTGAGGGTGCAATTCCTATAAGTGTTAACGGTTCACAGTGCCAGCCCAGAGAGATGGCCCATTCAAAAGGCCCAATGGGCTTAACGACATCCCATCCGCTTCAACAACGCAGCATCCTCTCAAGACGTGATATCGGCACGTTGTAGGGCTCTCTGATGTACCGCGAGTCAGGTTGTCGTCCTTTTAACAGCTCACGACGTACGATCCAAGACGGAAAAACAGGGCAGAAGAACAAAAGTGGCCTGAAACTGATGAAAACATTCAATTTTGGGCTTCAAAAAGGGGCACAACGAGCAAGGTCCCTGCCCTCGTCGTAGAGCTCTCAGAGAGCTTTGAAACGGTATGTTGTGCGCTGCGTAACTTCTTACGCATCAAAAGTTATGGGTACCGGAGCGACGGAGACCTGGTCACAAACCCTACGCCCTCAGTTTGCGGGCCCGGCCTCTACATGAAGCGAAGTTGTCTTGCCCAATGTTTCGTGGGATTCGGTAATAGAGATTTGGTGGATAAATTATCTTGGCAACCCTAACTAGGGCAAAAAAATTGAAAGGGGGTGCAACACGAGGACTTCCCAGGGGGTCACCCATCCTAGTACTACTCTCGGCCAAGCACGCTTAACTTCGGAGTTCTGATGGGATCCGGTGCATTAATGCAGGTATGATCGCACCTGTCATGTTGAAGGCACAATTCATATACGTGTTAACGGTTCACAGTGCCAGCCTAGAGAGATGGCCCATGCAAAAGGCCCAATGGGCTTAACGACAACCCATTTGCTTCAACAACGCATCATCCTTGCAAGACGTGTTATCGACACGTTGAGGGCTCTCTGATGTACCGCGAGTCAGGTTGTCGTCCTTTTAACAGCTCACGACGTACGATCAGGGACGGAAAAATAGGGCAAAAGAAGAAAAGTGGCCTGAAACTGATGAAAACATTTGATTTTGGTCTACAAAAGTAGGCAAAGCAAGCAAGCTAGTTGCTCCCGTTGTAGAGCTCACAGAGAGCTTTGCAACGGCATGTTGTGCGCCGCATAACTCCTTATGGATCAAAAGTTATGAGCACCGGAGCGACGGAGACCTAGTCATAAACCCTACGCCCTCGGTTTGTGGGCCCGGCCTCTACGTGAAGCGAAGTTGCCTTGCCCAATGTTCCGTGGGATTCGGTAACTGAGATTTGGTGGATAAAGTATCTTGGCAACCCTAACCAGGGCAAAAAAAATTGAAAATGGGGTACAACACGAGTAATTCCTGGGGGGTCACCAATCCTAGTACTACTCTCGCCCAAGCACACTTAACTTCGGAGTTCTGATGGGATCCGGTGCATTTGTGCTACTATGATCGCACCCGTCATGTTGAGGGCACAATTCCTATATGTGTTAACGGTTCAAAGTGCCAGCCTAGAGATATGGCCCATTCAAAACGCCCAATGGGCTTAACGACAACCCATCTGCTTCAGCAACGCAGCATCCTCGCAAGACGTGATATCGACACGATGTAGGGCCCTCTAATGTACCGTGAGTCAGGTTGTCGTCCTTTTAACAGCTCACGATGTACGATCCGGGACAGAAAAACAAGGCCAAAGAAGAAAAATGGCCTGAAACTGATGAAAACGTTCGATTTTGGGCTCCAAAAATGGGCAAAGCGAGCTAGCTCGCTGCCCCCATCTTAGAGCTCTCAGAGAGCTTTCCAATGGTATGTTGTGCGCTGTGTAACTCGTCATGGATCAAAAGTTATGGGCACCAGAGCGACGGAGACTTGGTCACAAACACTACGGCCTCGGTGTGCGGGGCGCGCCTCTACGTTAAGCGAAGTTGTCTTGCCCAATGTTCCGTGGGATTCGGTAATAGAGATTTGGTGGATAAAGTATCTTGGCAACCCTAACCAAGGCAAAAAAAATTAAAAAGGGGGTGCAACACGAGGACTTCCCAAGGGGGCACCCATCCTAGTACTACTCTCGCCCAATCACGCTTAACTTCGGAGTTCGGATGGGATCCGGTGCATTATTGCCGGCATGATCGAACCCGTCATGTTAAGGGCACAATTCCTAAATGTGTTAAGGGTTCGCAGTGCCAGCCTAGAGAGATGGCCCATTCAAAAGGCCCAATAGGGTTAACGACAACCCATCCGCTTCAACAACGTAGCATCCTCGCAAGACATGATACTGACAAGTTGTAGGGCCCTATGATGTACCGTGAGTAGTGTTGTCGTCCTTTTAACAGCTCACGACGTACGATCCGGGACGAAAAAATAGGGCAAAAGTAGAAAAGTGGCCTGAAACTGATGAAAACGTTCGATTTTGGGCTCCGAAAATGGGCACAGCGAGCAAGCTCGCTGCCCCCATTGTAGAGCTCTTAGAGAGCTTTGGAACGGTATGCTATGCACCGCGTAACTCCTTACGGATAAAAAGTTTTGGGCACCGGAGCGACTGAGGCCTGGTCACAAACCCTACGCCCTCGGTTTGTGGGCCCGGCCTCTACGTGAAGCGAAGTTGTCTTGCCCAATGTTCCATGGGATTCGGTAATAGAGATTTGGTGGATAAAGTATCTTAGCAACCCTAACCAGGGCAAAAAAAATTGAAAAGGGGGTGCAACACGAGGACTTCCCCGAGGGTCACCCATCCTAGTACTATTCTCGACCAAGCACGCTTAACTTCGGAGTTCTAATGGGATCCGGTGCATTAGTGTTGGTATGATCGTACCCGTCATGTTGAGGGCACAATTCATATATGTGTTAACGGTTCACAGTGCCAGCCTAGAGAGATGGCCCATTCAAATGGCCCAATGGGCTTAACAAAAACCCATCCGCTTCAACAACGCATCATCCTCGCAAGACGCGATGTCAACACGTTGTAGGGCCATCTGATGCACCGCGAGTCAGGTTTTCATCAATTTAACAGCTGACGACGTACGATCCGGGTCGGAAAAACAGGGCAAAAGAAGAAATGTGGCTTGAAACTGATGAAAACATTTGATTTTTGGCTCCAAAAATAGGCACAGCGAACAAGCTAATTGCCCCCGTTGTAGAGCTCTCAGAGAGCTTTGCAACGGTATGCTGTGCACCGCGCAACTCCTTACGAATCAAAAGTTATGAGAACCGGAGCGACGGAGACTTAGTCACAAACCCTATGCCCTCGGTTTGTGGGCTCGGCCTCTACGTGAAGCGAAGTTGTCTTGTCCAATATTCCGTGGGATTCGGTAATAGAGATTTGGTGGATAAAGTATCTTGGCAACCCTAACTAGGCCAAAAAAAATTGAAAAGGGGTTACAACACGAGTACTTCCCAGGGGGTCACCCATCCTAGTACTACTCTCGCCCAAGCACGCTTAACTTCGGTGTTCTGATGGGATCCGGTGCATTAGTGCTGGTATGATCGCACCAGTCATGTTGATGGCACAATTCCTATATGTGTTAACGGTTCACAGTGCCAGCCTAGAGAGATGGCCCATTCAAAAGGCCCAATTGGCTTAATGACAACCCATCCGCTTCAACAACGCAGCATCCTCGCAAGACGTGATATCGACACGTTGTAGGGACCTCTGATGTACCGCGAGTCAGGTTGTAGTCCTTTTAATAGCTCATGACATACGATCCAGGATGGAAAAATAGTGGAAAAGAAGAAAAGTTGTTTGAAACTGATAAAAACGTTCGATTTTGGGCTCCAAAAATGGGCACAGCGAGCAAACTCGCGGCTCCCATCGTAGAGCTCTCAGAGAGCTTTGGAACGGTATGCTATGCACGGCGTAACTCCTTACGGATAAAAAGTTTTGGGCGCCGGAGCGACTGAGGCCTGGTCACAAACCCTATGCCCTCGGTTTATGGGCCCGGCCTCTACGTGAAGCGAAGTTGTCTTGCCCAAAGTTCCATGGGATTCGGTAATAGAGATTTGGTGGATAAAGTATCTTGGCAACCCTAACCAGGGCAAAAAAAATTGAAAAGGGGGTGCAACACGAGGACTTCCCCGGGGGTCACCCATCCTAGTACTACTCTCGCCAAAGCACGCTTAACTTCGGAGTTCTGATGGGATCTGGTGCATTAGTGTTAGTATGATCGCACCCATCATGTTGAGGGCACAATTCATATATGTGTTAACGGTTCATAGTGCCAACCTAGAGAGATGGCCCATTCAAAAGGTCCAATGGGCTTAACGACAACCCATCTGCTTCAACAACGCAGTATCCTCGCAAGATGTGATATCGACACGTTGTAGGGCCCTTTGATGTACTGCGAGTCGAATTGTCGTCCTTTTAAAAGCTCACGACGTACGATCCTGGATAGAAAAACAGGGCAAAAGAAGAAAAGTGGCCTGAAACTGATGAAAACATTCGATTTTGGGCTCCAAAAAGGGGCACAGCGAACAAGCTAGTTTCCCCCATCGTAGAGCTCTTAGAGAGCTTTGCAACGGTATTCTGTGCGCCGCGTAACTCCTTACGGATCAAAAGTTATGAGCACCAGAGCCACGGAGACTTAGTCACAAACCCTATGCCCTCGGTTTGTGGGCTCGGCCTCTACGTGAAGCGAAGTTTTCTTGCCCAATGTTCCGTGGGATTCGGTAATAGAGATTTGGTGGATAAAGTATCTTGGCAACCCTAAACAGGGTAGAAAAAATTGAAAAGGGGTTACAACACGAGTACTTCCCAGGGGGTCACCCATCCAAGTACTACTCTCGCCCAAACACTCTTAACTTCGGTGTTTTGTTGGGATCCGGTGCATTAGTGCTGGTATAATCGCACCAGTCATGTTGAGGGCACAATTCCTATATGTGTTAATGGTTCACAGTGCCAGCCTAGAGAGATGGCCCATTCAAAAGGCCCAATGGGCTTAACGACAACCCATCTGCTTCAACAACGCAGCATCCTCGCAAGACGTGATATCGATACATTGTAGGGCCCTCTGATGTACCGCGAGTCAGGTTGTCGTCCTTTTAACAGCTCACGGTGTACGATCCGTGACGGAAAAATAGGGCAAAAGAAGAAAAGTGGCCTGAAACTGATGAAAACATTCGATTTTGGGCTCCAAAAATGGGCAAAGCGAGCAACCTCGCTGCCCCCGTCGTAGAACTCTTAGAGAGCTTTGCAACGGTATGTTGTGCGCCTCGTAACTCCTTACGGATCAAAAGTTATAGGCACCAGAGTGACGGAGATCTGGCCACAAACCCTACGCCCTCAGTTTGCAAGCCCGGCCTCTACCTGAAGCGAAGTTGTCTTGCCGAATGTTCCGTGGGATTCGGTAATAGAGATTTGGTCGATAAAGTATCTTGGCAACCTTAACCAGGGCAAAAAAAATTGAAAAGGGGGTGCAACACGAGGACTTCCCAGGGGATCACCCATCCTAGTACTACTCTCGTCCAAGCACGCTTAACTTCGGAGTTCTGAGGGGATCCGGTGAATTAGTGCTGGTATGATCGCACCCGTCATGTTTAGGGCACAATTCCTATATGTGTTAACGGTTCACAGTCCCAGGCTAGAGAGATGGCCCATTCCAAAGGTCCAATGGGCTTAACGACAACCCATCAGCTTCAACAACGTAGTATCCTCGCAAGACGTGATATCGACACGTTGTAGGGCTCTTTGATGTACCGCGAGTCGAGTTGTCGTCCTTTTAAAAGCTCACGACGTACGATCCGAGACAGAAAAACAGGGCAAAAGAAGAAAAGGGGCCTGAAATTGATGAAAACATTTGATATTGGACTCCAAAAACGGGCACAGCGAGCAAGCTCACTACCCCCGTCGTAGAGCTCTCAGAGAGCTTTGCAACGGTATGTTGTGCGCCGCGTAACTCCTTACGGATTAAAAATTTTTGAGCATCGGAGCGACGGAGATTAGGTCACAAACCATACGCCCTTGCTTTGCGTGCCCGGCCTCTACGTGAAGCGAAGTTGTCTTGCCCAATGTTCCGCGGGATTCGGTAATAGAGATTTGGTGGATAAAGTATCTTGGCAACCCTAACCAAGGCAAAAAAAATTGAAAAGGGGGTGAAACACGAGGACTTCCTAGGGGGTCACCAATCGTAGTACTACTCTCGCCCAAGCATGCTTAACTTCGGAGTTCTGAGGGGATCCGGTGAATTAGTGCTGGTATGATCGCACCCATCATGTTTAGGGAACAATTCCTATATGTGTTAACGGTTCACAGTGCCAGCCTAGAGAGATGGCCCATTCAAAAGGTCCAATGGGCTTAACGACAACCCATCCGCTTCAACAACGCAGCATCCTCGCAACACGTGATATCGACATGTTGTAGGGCCCGCTGATGTACCGCGAGTCAGGTTGTCGTCCTTTTAACAGCTGGCGACATACGATCCGGGACAGAAAAATAGGGCAAAAGAAGAAAAGTGGCATGAAACTGATGAAAACGTACGAATTTGGGCTACAAAAAGGGGCAAAGCGAGCAAGCTCACTACCCTCGTCGTAGAGCTATCAGAGAGCTTTGGAACGGTATGCTGTGCGCCGCGTAACTCCTTACGCATCAAAAGTTATGGGCATTGGAGCGACGGAGACCTGGTCACAAACCCTAAGCCCTCGGTTTGCGAGCACGGCCTTTACGTGCTTACCCAATGTTCCGTGGGATTCGGTAATTGAGATTTGGTGGATAAAGTATCTTGGCAACCCTAACCAGGGTAAAAGAAATTGAAAAGGGGGTGCAACACGAGGACTTCCCAGGGAGTCACCCATCCTAGTACTACTCTCGCCCAAGCACGCTTAACTTCGGAGTTCTGATGGGATCCGGTACATTAATGCTGGTATGATCGCACCCGTCATGTTGAGGGCACAAGTCATATATGTGTTAATGGTTCATTGTGCCAGCCTAGAGATATGGCCCATTCAAAAGACCCAATGGGCTTAACGAAAACCCATCCGCTTCAACAATGCATCATCCTCGCAAGACGTGATATCGACACATTGTAGGGCCCTCTGATGTACCGTGAGTTAGGTTGTCATCCGTTTAAAAGCTCACGACGTACGATTCGGGATGAAAAAATAGGGCAAAAGAAGAAAAGTGGCCCGAAACTGATGAAAACATTTGATTTTGGGCTCCAAAAATGGTTACAACGAGCAAGCTAGTTGCCTCCATCGTAGAGCTCTCAGAGAGCTTTGCAACGGTATATTGTGCGCCGCGTAACTCCTTACGGATCAAAAGTTATGAGCACCGGAGGGACGGAGACCAAGTCACGAACACTACGCCCTCGGTTTGTGGGCCCGACCTCTACGTGAAGCAAAGTTGTCTTGCCCAATGTTCCGTTGGATTCGGTAATATAGATTTGGTGGATAAAGTATCTTGGCAACCCTAACCAGGGCAAAAAAAATTGAAAAAGGGGTTCAACACGAGTACTTCCCAGGGGGTCACCCATCCTAGTACTACTCTCGCCCAAGCACGCTTAAATTCAGAGTTCTGATGGGATCCAGTGCATTAGTGCTGGTATGATCGCACCCGTCATGTTGAGGGCACAATTCATATATGTGTTAACGGTTCACAGTGCCAGCCCATTCAAAAGGCCCAATGGGCTTAACGACAACCCATCCGCTTCAACAACGCAGCATCCTCGCAAGACGTGATATCGAAACATTGTAGGGTCATCTGATGTTCTGCGAGTCAAGTTGTCATCCTTTTAGCAGCTCACGACGTACGATCCGGGACAGAAAAACAAGGCAAAAGAAGAAAAGTGGCCCGAAACTGATGAAAATGTTCGATTTTGTGCTCCAAAAATGGGCACAGCGAGCAAGCTCGCTGCCCCGGTCGTAGAGCTCTCAGAGAGCTTTCGAACGGTATGGTGTGCACCGCATAACCCCTTACGGATCAAAAGTTATGGGTACCGGAGCTATGGAGACCTGGTCACAAACCCTACGCCCTCGGTTTGCGGGCCCGGCATCTACGCGAAGCATAGTTGTCTTGCCAAATGTTCTGTGGGATTCGGTAATAAAGATTTGGTGGATAAAGTATCTTGGCAACCCTAAGCAGGGCAAAAAAAATTGAAAATGGGGTGCAACACGAGGACTTCCCAGGGGGTCACCCATCCTATTAATACTCTCGCCCAAGCACGCTTAACTTCGGAGTTCTGATGGGATCCGGTGCATTAGTGCTGGTATGATTGCACCCGTCATGTTGAGGGCACAATTCTTAGATGTGTTAATGGTTCATAGTGCCAGCCTAGAGAGATGGCCCATTCAAAAGGCACAATAGGCTTAACGACAACCCATCCGCTTCAACAACACAGCATCCTTGCAAGACGTGATATTGGCACGTTGTAGGGCCCTCTGATGTCCAGCGAGTTAGGTTGTCATCCTTTTAACAGCTCCCGACGTACGATCCGAGATGAAAGAATAGATCCAATTAACAAAAGTGGCCAGAAATTGATGAAATCGTTCAATTTTCGACTCCAAAAATGGGCACAGCGAGCAAGCTAGCTTCCCCCGTCGTAGAGCCCTCAGAGAGCTTTGCAACATTATGCTATGCGCCGCGTAACTCCTTACGGATCAAAAGTTAAGGGCGCCGGAGCGACGGAGACCTGGTCACAAACCCTACGCCCTTGGTTTGCAGGCCCGACCTCTACGTGAAGCGAAGTTGTCTTGCCCAATGTTCCGTGGGATTCAGTAATAGAGATTTGGTGGATAAAGTATCTTGGCAACCCTAACCTGGGCAAACAAATATTGAAAAGGGGGTGTAACACGAGGACTTCCCAGGGGGTCACCCATCCTAGTACTACTCTCGCCCAAGCACTCTTAACTTCGGAGTTCTGAGGGGATCCGGTGCATTAGTGCTGGTATGATCGCACCCGTCATGTTGAGGGCACAATTCCTATATCTGTTAACGGTTCACAGTGCCAGCCTAGAGAGATGGCCCATTCAAAAGCCCCAATGGGCTTAACGACAACCCATCATCTTCAACAACGCAGCTTCCTCGTAAGACGTGATATCGACACGTTGTCGGTCCCTCTGATGTACCGCGAGTCAGGTTGTCATCATTTTAACAGCTCACGACGAACGATCCGGGACGGAAAAATAGGGCAAAAGAAGAAAAGTGGCCTGAAACTAATGAAAACGTTCGATTTTGGGCTCCAAAATAGGCATAGCAAGCTAGCTCGCTGCCCCCGTCGTAGAGCTCACAGAGAGGTTTCGAACGGTATGCTGTGCGCCGCGTAACTCCTTACGGATCAAAAGTTATGGGCACCAGAGCGACGGAGACCTGGTCACAAACCCTACACCCTCGGTTTGCGGGCCCGGCCTCTCCGTGAAGCATAGTTGTCTTGCCAAATGTTCCGTGGGATTCGGTAATAGAGATTTGGTGGATAAAGTATCTTGGCAACCCTAAGCATGGCGAAAAAAATTGAAAAGGGGGTGCAACACGAGGACTTCCCAGGGGGTCACCCATCCTAGTACTACTCTCACCCAAGCACGCTTAACTTCGGAGTTCTGATGGGATCCAGTGCATTAGTGCTGGTATGATCGCACCCGTCATGTTGATGGCACAATTCTTAGATGTGTTAACGGTTCATAGTGCCAGCCTAAAGAGATGGCCCATTCAAAAGGCCCAATAGGCTTAACGACAACCCATCAGCTTCAACAACGTAGCATCCTTGCAAGACGTGATATCGACACGTTGTAGGGCCCTCTGATGTCCCGCGAGTTAGGTTGTCGTTCTTTTAACAGCTCACGACGTACGATCCGAGACGAAAGAATAGAGCAAAAGAACAAAAGTGGCCAGAAATTGATGAAATCGTTCGATTTTGGGCTCCAAAAATGGGCACAGCGAGCAAGCTAGCTGCCCCCGTCGTAGAGCTCACGGAGAGCTTTCGAACGGTATGCTGTGCGCCGCGTAACTCCTTACGGATCAAAAGTTATGGGCACTAGAGCGACGGAGACCTGGTCACAAACCCTACGCCCTCGGTTTGCGGGCCCGGCCTCTCCGTGAAGCATAATTGTCTTGTCAAATGTTCCGTGGGATTCGGTAATAGAGATTTGGTGGATAAAGTATCTTGGCAACCCTAAGCATGGCGAAAAAAATTGAAAAGCGGGTGCAACACGAGAACTTCCCAGGGGGTCACCCATCCTAGTACTACTCTCGCCCAAGCACGCTTAACATCGGAGTTCTGATGGGATCCAGTGCATTAGTGCTGGTATGATCGCACCCGTCATGTTCATGGGACAATACTTAGATGTGTTAACGGTTCATAGTGCCAGCCGAAAGAGATGGCCCTTTCAAAAGGCCCAATAGGCTTAACGACAACCCATCAGCTTCAACAACGTAGCATCCTTGCAAGACGTGATATCGACACGTTGTAGGGCCCTCTGATGTCTCGCGAGTTAGGTTGTCGTCCTTTTAACAGCTCACGACGTACGATCCGAGACGAAAGAATAGAGCAAAAGAACAAAAATGGCCAGAAATTGATGAAATCGTTCGATTTTGGGCTCCAAAAATGGGCACAGTGAGCAAGCTAGCTGCCCCCGTCGTAGAGCTCTCAGAGAGCTTTGCAACGTTATGCTATGCGCCGTGTAACTCCTTACGGATCAAAAGTTATGGGCACCGAAGCGACGAAGACCTGGTCACAAACCCTACGCCCTCGGTTTGCTAGCCCGACCTCTACGTTAAGCGAAGTTGTCTTGCCCAATGTTCCGTGGGATTCAGTAATAGAGATTTGGTGGATAAAGTATCTTGGCAACCCTAACCAGGGCAAAAAAAATTGAAAAGGTGGTGCAACATGAGGACTTCCCAGGGGGTCACCCATCCTAGTACTACTCTCGCCCAAGCACGCTTAACTTCGGAGTTCTGAGGGGATGCGGTGCATTAGTGCTGGTATGATCGCACCCATCATGTTGAGGGCACAATTCCTATATCTGTTAACGGTTCACAATGCTAGCCTGGAGAGATGGCCCATTCAAAAGACCCAATGGGCTAAACGACAACCCATCATCTTCAACAACGTAGCATCCTCGCAAGGCGTGATATCGACACGTTGTCGGACCCTCTGATGTACCGTGAGTCAGGTTGTCATCCTTTTAACAGCTCACGACGAACGATCGGGGAATGAAAAATAGGGCAAAAGAAGAAAAGTGGCCTGAAACTAATGAAAACGTTCAATTTTGGGCACCAAAAATGGGCAGAGCGAGCTAGCTCGCTGCCCCCGACGTAGAGCTCTCAGAGAGCTTTCGAATGGTATGCTGTGCGCCGCGTAACTCCTTACGGATCAAAAGTTATTGGCACCGGAGCGACGGAAACCTGGTCACAAACACTACACCCTCGGTTTGCGGGCCCGGCCTCTACGTGAAGCATAGTTGTCTTGCCAAATGTTCTGTGGGATTCGGTAATAGAGATTTGGTGGATAAAGTATCTTGGCAACCCTAAGCAGGGCAAAAAAAATTGAAAAGGGGGTGCAACACGAGGACTTCCCAGGGGGTTACCCATCATAGTAATACTCTCGCCCAAGCACGCTTAACTTCGGAGTTCTGATGGGATCCGGTGCATTAGTGCTGGTATGATCGCACTCGTCATGTTGAGGGCACAATTCTTAGATGTGTTAACGGTTCATAGTGCCAGCATAGAGAGATGGCCCATTCAAAAGGCCCAATAGGCTTAACGACAACCCATCCACTTCAACAACGCAGCATCCTTGCAAGACGTGATATCAACACGTTGTAGGGCCCTCTGATGTCCCGCGAGTTAGGTTGTCGTCCTTTTAATGGCTCACGACGTACGATCCGAGACGAAAGAATATAGCAAAAGAACAAAAGTGGCCAGAAATTGATGAAATCGTTTGATTTTGGGATCCAAAAATGGGTACAGCGAGCAAGCTAGCTGCCCCGGTCGTAGAGCTCTCAGAGAGCTTTGCAACGTTATGCTATGCGCCGCGTAACTCCTTACGGATCAAAAGTTATGGGCACCGGAGCGACGGAGACCTGGTCACAAATACTACGCCCTCGGTTTGTGGGCCCAGCCTCTACATGAAGCGAAGTTGTCCTGCCCAATGTTCCGTGGGATTCAGTAATTGAGATTTGGTGGATAAAGTATCTTGGCAACCCTAACCAGGGCAAAAAAAATTGAAAAGGGGTGCAACACGAGGACTTCCCAGGGGGTCACCCATCCTAGTACTACTCTCTCCCAAGCACGCTTAACTTCGGAGTTCTGAGGGGATCCGGTGCATTAGTGCTTGTATGATCGCACCCGTCATGTTGAGGGCACAATTCCTATATCTGTTAACGGTTCACAGTGCCAGCCTAGAGAGATGGCCCATTCAAAAGGGCCAATGGGCTTAACGACAACCCATCATCTTCAACAACGTAGCATCCTCGCAAGACGTGATATCGACACGTTGTCGGGCCCTCTGATGTACCGCGAGTCAGGTTGTCATCCTTTTAACAGCTCACGACGAACGATCCGGGACGGAAAAACAGGGCAAAACAAGAAAAGTGGCCTGAAACTAATGAAAACGTTCGAGTTTGCGCTCCAAAAATAGGCATACATAGCTAGCTCGCTGCCCCCGTCGTAGAGCTCTCAGAGAGCTTTCGAACGGTATGTTGTGCACCGCGTAACTCCTTACGGATCAAAAGTTATGGGCACCGGAGCGACGGAGACCTGGTCACAAACCCTACACCCTCAGTTTTCGGGTCCGACCTCTACGTGAAGCATAGTTGTCTTGCCAAATGTTCCGTGGGATTCGGTAATAGAGATTTGGTGGATAAAGTATCTTGGCAACCCTAAGCAGGGCAAAAAAAATTGAAAAAGGGGTGCAACACGAGGACTTCCCAGGGGGTCACCCATCCTAGTACTACTCTCGCCCAAGCACGCTTAACTTCGGAGTTCTGATGGGATCCGGTGCATTAGTGCTGGTATGATCGAACCCGTCATGTTGAGGGCACAATTCTTAGATGTGTTAACGGTTCATAGTGCCAGCCCAGAGAGATGGCCCATTCAAAAGGCCCAATAGGCTTAACGACAACCCATCAGCTTCAACAACGCAGTATCCTTGCAAGACGTGATATCGACACGTTGTAGGCCCCTCTGATGTCCCGCGAGTTAGGTTGTCGTCCTTTTAACAGCTCACGACGTACGATCCGAGACTAAAGAATAGAGCAAAAAAACAAAAGTGGCCAAAAATTGATGAAATAATTCGATTTTGGGCTGCAAAAATGGGCACAGCAAGCAAGCTAGCTGCCCCCGTCGTAGAGCTCTCAGAGAGCTCTGCAACGTTATGCTATGCACCACGTAACTCCTTACGGATCAAAAGTTATGGGCACCGGAGCGACGAAGACCTGGTCCCAAAACCTACGCCCTCGGTTTTCGAGCCCGACCTCTACGTGAAGCGAAGTTGTCTTGCCTAATGTTCCACAGGATTCAGTAATAGAGATTTGGTGGATAAAGTATCTTGGCAACCCTAACCAGGGCAAGAAAAATTGAAAAGGGGGTGCAACACGAGGACTTCCCAAGGGGTCACCCATCCTAGTACAACTCTCGCCCAAGCATGCTTAACTTCGGAGTTCTTAGGGGATCCGGTACATTAGTGCTGGTATGATCGCACCTATCATGTTGAGGGCACAATTCCTATATCTGTTAACGGTTCACAGTGCCAGCCTGGAGAGATGGCCCATTCAAAAGACCCAATGGGCTAAACAACAACCCATCATCTTCAACAACGTAGCATCCTCGCACGGCGTGATATCGACACGTTGTCGGACCCTCTGGTGTACCATGAGTCAGGTTGTCATCCTTTTAACAGCTCACGACGAACGATCCGGGACGGAAAAACAGGGCAAAAGAAGAAAATTGGCCTGAAACTAATGAAAACGTTCTATTTTGGGCTCCAAAAATGGGAAGAGCGAGCTAGCTCGCTGCCCCCGTCGTAGAGCTCTCAGAGAGCTTTCGAACGGTATGCTGTGTGCCGCGTAACTCCTTACGGATCAAAAGTTATAGGCACCAGAGCGATGGAGACCTGGTCACAAACCCTACACCCTCGGTTTGCGGGCCCGGCCTCTACGTGAAACATAGTTGTCTTGCCAAATGTTCCGTGGGATTCGGTAATAGAGATTTGGTGGATAAAGTATCTTGGCAACCCTAAGCAGGGCAAAAAAAATTGAAAAGGGGGTGCAACACGAAGACTTCCCAGGGGGTCACCCATCATAGTAATACTCTCGCCCAAGCACGCTTAACTTCGGAGTTCTGATGGGATACGGTGCATTAGTGCTGGTATGATCGCACCCGTCATGTTGAGGGCACAATTCCTATATCTATTAACGGTTCACAGTGCTATCCTAGAGAGATGGCCCATTCAAAAGGCCCAATGGGCTTAACGACAACCCATTATCTTCAACAACGCAGCATCCTCGCAAGACGTGATACCGACACGTTGTCAGGCCCTCTAATGTCCCGCGAGTCAGGTTGTCATCCTTTTAACAGCTCACGACGAATGGTCCGGGACGGAAAAATAGGGCAAAAGAAGAAAAGTGGCCTGAAACTAATGAAAACGTTCGATTTTGGGCTCCAAAAATAGGCATAGCTAGCTAGCTCGCTGCCCCCGTCACAGAGCTCTCAGAGAGCGTTCGAACGGTATGTTGTGCACCGCGTAACTCCTTACGGATCAAAAGTTATGGGCACCGGAGCGACAGAGACCTGGTCACAAACCCTACACCCTCGGTTTTCGGGCCCGGCCTCTACGTGAAACATAGTTGTCTTGCCAAATGTTCCGTGGGATTCGGTAATAGAGATTTGGTGGATAAAGTATCTTGGCAACCCTAAGCAGGGCAAAAAAAATTAAAAAGGGGGTGCAACACGAAGACTTCCCAGGGGGTCACCGATCATAGTAATACTCTCGCCCAAGCATGCTTAACTTCGGAGTTCTGATGGGATCCGGTGCATTAGTGCTGGTATGATAGCACCCGTCATGTTGAGGGCACAATTCTTAGATGTGTTAACGGTTCATAGTGCCAGCCTAGAGAGATGGCCCATTCAAAAGGCCCAATAGGATTAACGACAACCCATCTGCTTCAGCAATGCAGCATCCTTGCATGACGTGATATCGACACATTGTAGGGCCCTCTAATGTCCCGCGAGTTAGGTTGTCATCCTTTTAACAACTCACGACGTACGATCCGAGACGAAAGAATAGAGCAAAAGAACAAAAGTGGCCAAAAATTGATGAAATCATTCCATTTTGGGCACCAAAAATGGGCACAGCGAGCAAGCTAGCTGCCCCCATCGTAGAGCTCTCAGAGAGCTTTGCAACGGTATGCTGTGCGCCGCGTAACTCCTTACGGATCAAAAGTTATGAGCACCGGAGCCACGGAGACCTGGTCACAAACCCTACGCCCTCGGTTTGCGGGCCCGGCCTCTACGTGAAGCGAAGTTGTCTTGCCCAATGTTCCGTGGAATTCGGTAATAGAGATTTTGTGGATAACGTATCTTGGCAACCCTAACCAAGGCAAAAAAAATTGAAAAGGGGGTAAAACACGAGGACTTCCCAGGGGGTCACCCTTCCTAGTACTACTCTCGCCCAAGCACGCTTAACTTCGGAGTTCTGATGGGATCCGGTGCATTAGTGCTGGTATGATCGCACCCGTCATGTTGTGGGCACAATTCCTATATCTGTTAACGGTTCACAGTGCTATCCTAGAGAGATGGCCTATTCAAAAGGCCCAATGGGCTTAACGACAACCCATCATCTTCAACAATGCAGCATCCTCGCAAGACGTGATACCGACACGTTGTCGGGCCCTCTAATGTCCCGCGAGTCAGGTTGTCATCCTTTTAACAGCTCACGACGAACGGTCCGGGACGAAAAAACAGGGCAAAAGAAGAAAAGTGGCCTGAAACTATTGAAAACGTTCGATTTTGGGCTCCAAAAATGGGCATAGCATGCTAGCTCGCTGCCCCCGTTGTAGAGCTCTCAGAGAGCTTTCGAACGGTATTCTGTGCGCCGCGTAACTCCTTACGGATCAAAAGTTATGGGCACCAGAGCGACGGAGACCTGGTCACAAACCCTACACCCTCGGTTTGCGGGCCCGGCCTCTCCGCGAAGCATAGTTGTCTTGCCAAATGTTCCGTGGGATTCGGTAATAGAGATTTGGTGGATAAAGTATCTTGGCAACCCTAAGCATGGCGAAAAAAATTGAAAAGGGGGTGCAACACGAGGACTTCCCAGGGGGTCACCCATCCTAGTACTACTCTCGCCCAAGCACGCTTAACTTCGGAGTTCTGATGGGATCCAGTGCATTAGTGCTGGTATGATCGCACCCGTCATGTTGATGGCACAATTCTTAGATGTGTTAACGGTTCATAGTGCCAGCCTAAAGAGATGGCCCATTCAAAAGGCCCAATAGGCTTAACGACAACCCATCAGCTTCAACAACGTAGCATCCTTGCAAGACGTGATATCGACACGTTGTAGGGCCCTCTGATGTCCCGCGAGTTAGGTTGTCGTTCTTTTAACAGCTCACGACGTACGATCCGAGACGAAAGAATAGAGCAAAAGAACAAAAGTGGCCAGAAATTGATGAAATCGTTCGATTTTGGGCTCCAAAAATGGGCACAGCGAGCAAGCTAGCTGCCCCCGTCGTAGAGATCACGGAGAGCTTTCGAACGGTATGCTGTGCGCCGCGTAACTCCTTACGGATCAAAAGTTATGGGCACTAGAGCGACGGAGACCTGGTCACAAACCCTACGCCCTCGGTTTGCGGGCCCGGCCTCTCCGTGAAGCATAGTTGTCTTGCCAAATGTTCCGTGGGATTCGGTAATAGAGATTTGGTGGATAAAGTATCTTGGCAACCCTAAGCATGGCGAAAAAAATTGAAAAGCGGGTGCAACACGAGAACTTCCCAGGGGGTCACCCATCCTAGTACTACTCTCGCCCAAGCACGCTTAACATCGGAGTTCTGATGGGATCCAGTGCATTAGTGCTGGTATGATCGCACCCGTCATGTTGATGGCACAATTCTTAGATGTGTTAACGGTTCATAGTGCCAGCCTAAAGAGATGGCCCTTTCAAAAGGCCCAATAGGCTTAACGACAACCCATCAGCTTTAACAACGTAGCATCCTTGCAAGACGTGATATCGACACGTTGTAAGGCCCTCTGTTGTCTCGCGAGTTAGGTTGTCGTCCTTTTAACAGCTCACGACGTACGATCCGAGACGAAAGAATAGAGCAAAAGAACAAAAATGGCTAGAAATTGATGAAATTGTTCGATTTTGGGCTCCAAAAATGGCCACAGTGAACAAGCTTGCTGCCCCCGTCGTAGTGCTCTCAGAGAGCTTTGCAACGTTATGCTATGCGCCGTGTAACTCCTTACGGATCAAAAGTTATGGGCACCGAAGCGACGAAGACCTGGTCACAAACCCAACGCCCTCGGTTTGCTAGCCCGACCTCTACGTTAAGCGAAGTTGTCTTGCCCAATGTTCCGTGGGATTCAGTAATAGAGATTTGGTGGATAAAGTATCTTGGCAACCCTAACCAGGGCAAAAAAAATTGAAAAGGTGGTGCAACATGAGGACTTCCCAGGGGGTCACCCATCCTAGTACTACTCTCGCCCAAGCACGCTTAACTTCGGAGTTCTGAGGGGATGCGGTGCATTAGTGCTGGTATGATCGCACCCATCATGTTGAGGGCACAATTCCTATATCTGTTAATGGTTCACAATGCTAGCCTGGAGAGATGGCCCATTCAAAAGACCCAATGGGCTAAACGACAACCCATCATCTTCAACAACGTAGCATCCTCGCAAGGCGTGATATCGACACGTTGTCGGACCCTCTGATGTACCGTGAGTCAGGTTGTCATCCTTTTAACAGCTCACGACGAACGATCGGGGATGGAAAAATAGGGCAAAAGAAGAAAAGTGGCCTGAAACTAATGAAAACGTTCAATTTTGGGCTCCAAAAATGGGCAGAGCGAGCTAGCTCGCTGCCCTCGACGTAGAGCTCTCAGAGAGCTTTCGAATGGTATGCTGTGCGCCGCGTAACTCCTTACGGATCAAAAGTTATTGGCACCGGAGCGACGGAAACCTGGTCACAAACACTACACCCTCGGTTTGCGGGCCCGGCCTCTACGTGAAGCATAGTTGTCTTGCCAAATGTTCTGTGGGATTCGGTAATAGAGATTTGGTGGATAAAGTATCTTGGCAACCCTAAGCAGGGCAAAAAAAATTGAAAAGGGGGTGCAACACGAGGACTTCCCAGGGGGTTACCCATCATAGTAATACTCTCGCCCAAGCACGCTTAACTTCGGTGTTCTGATGGGATCCGGTGCATTAGTGCTGGTATGATCGCACTCGTCATGTTGAGGGCACAATTCTTAGATGTGTTAACGGTTCATAGTGCCAGCATAGAGAGATGGCCCATTCAAAAGGCCCAATAGGCTTAACGACAACCCATCCGCTTCAACAACGCAGCATCCTTGCAAGACGTGATATCGACACGTTGTAGGGCCCTCTGATGTCCCGCGAGTTAGGTTGTCGTCCTTTTAATGGCTCACGACGTACGATCCGAGACGAAAGAATAGAGCAAAAGAACAAAAGTGGCCAGAAATTGATGAAATCGTTTGATTTTGGGATCCAAAAATGGGTACAGCGAGCAAGCTAGCTGCCCCGGTCGTAGAGCTCTCAGAGAGCTTTGCAACGTTATGCTATGCGCCGCGTAACTCCTTACGGATCAAAAGTTATGGGCACCGGAGCGACGGAGACCTGGTCACAAACCCTATGCCCTCGGTTTGCGGGCCCGACCTCTACGTGAGCAAAGTTGTCTTGCCCAATGTTCCGTGGGATTCAGTAATTGAGATTTGGTGGATAAAGTATCTTGGCAACCCTAACCAGGGCAAAAAAAATTGAAAAGGGGTGCAACACGAGGACTTCCCAGGGGGTCACCCATCCTAGTACTACTCTCTCCCAAGCACGCTTAACTTCGGAGTTCTGAGGGGATCCGGTGCATTAGTGCTGGTATGATCGCACCCGTCATGTTGAGGGCACAATTCCTATATCTGTTAACGGTTCACAGTGCCAGCCTAGAGAGATGGCCCATTCAAAAGGGCCAATGGGCTTAACGACAACCCATCATCTTCAACAACGTAGCATCCTCGCAAGACGTGATATCGACACGTTGTCAGGCCCTCTGATGTACCGCGAGTCAGGTTGTCATCCTTTTAACAGCTCACGACGAACGATCCGGGACGGAAAAACAGGGCAAAACAAGAAAAGTGGCTTGAAACTAATGAAAACGTTCGATTTTGCGCTCCAAAAATAGGCATAGCTAGCTAGCTCGCTGCCCCCGTCGTAGAGCTCTCAGAGAGCTTTCGAACGGTATGTTGTGCACCGCGTAACTCCTTACGGATCAAAAGTTATGGGCACCGGAGCGACGGAGACCTGGTCACAAACCCTACACCCTCAGTTTTCTGGTCCGACCTCTACGTGAAGCATAGTTGTCTTGCCAAATGTTCCGTGGGATTCGGTAATAGAGATTTGGTGGATAAAGTATCTTGGCAACCCTAAGCAGGGCAAAAAAAATTGAAAAAGGGGTGCAACACGAGGACTTCCCAGGGGGTCACCCATCCTAGTACTACTCTCGCCCAAGCACGCTTAACTTCGGAGTTCTGATGGGATCCGGTGCATTAGTGCTGGTATGATCGAACCCGTCATGTTGAGGGCACAATTCTTAGATGTGTTAACGGTTCATAGTGCCAGCCCAGAGAGATGGCCCATTCAAAAGGCCCAATAGGCTTAACGACAACCCATCCGCTTCAACAACGCAGTATCCTTGCAAGACGTGATATCGACACATTGTAGGCCCCTCTGATGTCCCGCGAGTTAGGTTGTCGTCCTTTTAACAGCTCACGACGTACGATCCGAGACTAAAGAATAGAGCAAAAAAACAAAAGTGGCCAAAAATTGATGAAATAATTCGATTTTGGGCTGCAAAAATGGGCACAGCAAGCAAGCTAGCTGCCCCCGTCGTAGAGCTCTCAGAGAGCTTTGCAACGTTATGCTATGCACCACGTAACTCCTTACGGATCAAAAGTTATGGGCACCGGAGCGACGAAGACCTGGTCCCAAAACCTACGCCCTCGGTTTTCGAGCCCGACCTCTACGTGAAGTGAAGTTGTCTTGCCTAATGTTCCACAGGATTCAGTAATAGAGATTTGGTGGATAAAGTATCTTGGCAACCCTAACCAGGGCAAGAAAAATTGAAAAGGGGGTGCAACACGAGGACTTCCCAAGGGGTCACCCATCCTAGTACAACTCTCGCCCAAGCATGCTTAACTTCGGAGTTCTTAGGGGATCCGGTGCATTAGTGCTGGTATGATCGCACCTATCATGTTGAGGGCACAATTCCTATATCTGTTAACGGTTCACAGTGCCAGCCTGGAGATATGTCCCATTCAAAAGGCCCAATGGGCTTAACGACAACCCATCATCTTCAACAACGCAGCATCCTCGCAAGGCGTGATATCGACACGTTGTCGGACACTCTGAAGTACCGCGAGTCAGGTTGTCATCCTTTTAACAGCTCACGACGAACGATCCGGGACGGAAAAACAAGGCAAAAGAAGAAAAGTGGCCTGAAACTAATGAAAACGTTTGATTTTGGGCTCCAAAAATGGGCAGAGCGAGCTAGCTCGCTGCCCCCGTCGTAGAGCTCTAAAGAGAGCTTTCGAACGGTATGCTGTGCGCCGCGTAACTCCTCATGGATCAAAAGTTATAGGCACCGGAGCGATGGAGACCTGGTCACAAACCCTACACCCTCGGTTTGCGGGCCCGGCCTCTACGTGAAACAAAGTTGTCTTGCCATATGTTCCGTGGGATTCGGTAATAGAGATTTGGTGGATAAAGTATCTTGGCAACCCTAAGCAGGGCAAAAAAAATTGAAAAGGGGGTGCAACACGAAGACTTCCCAGGGGGTCACCCATCATAGTAATACTCTCGCCCAAGCACGCTTAACTTCGGAGTTCTGATGGGATACGGTGCATTAGTGCTGGTATGATCGCACCCGTCATGTTGAGGGCACAATTCCTATATCTATTAACGGTTCACAGTGCTATCCTAGAGAGATGGCCCATTCAAAAGGCCCAATGGGCTTAACGACAACCCATCATCTTCAACAACGCAGCATCCTCGCAAGACGTGATACCGACACGTTGTCAGGCCCTCTAATGTCCCGCGAGTCAGGTTGTCATCCTTTTAAATGCTCACGACGAATGGTCCGGGACGGAAAAATAGGGCAAAAGAAGAAAAGTGGCCTGAAACTAATGAAAACGTTCGATTTTGGGCTCCAAAAATAGGCATAGCTAGCTAGCTCGCTGCCCCCATCGCAGAGCTCTGAGACAGCGTACGAAGGGTATGTTGTGCACCGCGTAACTCCTTACGGATCAAAAGTTATGGGCACCGGAGCGACAGAGACCTGGTCACAAACCCTACACCCTCGGTTTTCGGGCCCGGCCTCTACGTGAAACATAGTTGTCTTGCCAAATGTTCCGTGGGATTCGGTAATAGAGATTTGGTGGATAAAGTATCTTGGCAACCCTAAGCAGGGCAAAAAAAATTAAAAAGGGGGTGCAACACGAAGACTTCCCAGGGGGTCACCGATCATAGTAATACTCTCGCCCAAGCATGCTTAACTTCGGAGTTCTGATGGGATCCGGTACATTAGTGCTGGTATGATAGCACCCGTCATGTTGAGGGCACAATTCTTAGATGTGTTAACGGTTCATAGTGCCAGCCTAGAGAGATGGCCCATTCAAAAGGCCCAATAGGATTAACGACAACCCATCTGCTTCAGCAACGCAGCATCCTTGCAAGACGTGATATCGACACATTGTAGGGCCCTCTAATGTCCCGCGAGTTAGGTTGTCATCCTTTTAACAGCTCACGACGTACGATCCGAGACGAAAGAATAGAGCAAAAGAACAAAAGTGGCCAAAAATTGATGAAATCATTCCATTTTGGGCTCCAAAAATGGGCACAGCGAGCAAGCTAGCTGCCCCCATCGTAGAGCTCTCAGAGAGCTTTGCAACGGTATGCTGTGCGCCGCGTAACTCCTTACGGATCAAAAGTTATGAGCACCGGAGCCACGGAGACCTGGTCACAAACCCTACGCCCTCGGTTTGCGGGCCCGGCCTCTACGTGAAGCGAAGTTGTCTTGTCCAATGTTCCGTGGAATTCGGTAATAGAGATTTTGTGGATAAAGTATCTTGGCAACCCTAACCAAGGCAAAAAAAATTGAAAAGGGGGTAAAACACGAGGACTTCCCAGGGGGTCACCCTTCCTAGTACTACTCTCGCCCAAGCACGCTTAACTTCGGAGTTCTGATGGGATCCGGTGCATTAGTGCTGGTATGATCGCACCCGTCATGTTGTGGGCACAATTCCTATATCTGTTAACGGTTCACAGTGCTATCCTAGAGAGATGGCCTATTCAAAAGGCCCAATGGGCTTAACGACAACCCATCATCTTCAACAATGCAGCATCCTTGCAAGACGTGATACCGACACGTTGTCGGGCCCTCTAATGTCCCGCGAGTCAGGTTGTCATCCTTTTAACAGCTCACGACGAACGGTCCGGGACGAAAAAAAGGGCAAAAGAAGAAAAGTGGCCTGAAACTATTGAAAATGTTCGATTTTGGGCTCCAAAAATGGGCATAGCAAGCTAGCTCGCTGCCCCCGTTGTAGAGCTCTCAGAGAGCTTTCGAACGGTATTCTGTGCGCCGCGTAACTCCATACGGATCAAAAGTTATGGGCACCGAAGTGACGAAGACCTGGTCACAAACCCTACACCCTCGGTTTGCGGGCCCGGCCTCTACGTGAAGCATAGTTGTCTTGCCAAATGTTCCGTGGGATTCGGTAATAGAGATTTGGTGGATAAAGTATCTTGGCAACCCTAAGCAGGGCAAAAAAAATTGAAAATGGGGTGCAACACGAGGACTTCCCAGGGGGTCACCCATCCTAGTACTACTCTCTCCCAAGCGCGCTTAACTACGGAGTTCTGATGGGATCCAGTACATTAGTGCTGGTATAATCGCACCCGTCATGTTGAGGGCACAATTCTTATATGTGTTAACGGTTCATAGTGCCAGCCTAGAGAGATGGCCAATTCAAAAGGCCCAATAGGCTTAACGACAACCCATCCGCTTCAACAACGCAGCATCCTCGTAAGACGTGATATCGACACGTTGTAGGGCCCTCTGATGTCCCGCGAGTTAGGTTGTCGTCCTTTTAACAGCTCACGACGTACGATCCGCGACGAAAAAATAGAGCAAAAGAACAAATGTGGCCAGAAATTGATGAAATTATTCAATTTTGGGCTCCAAAAATGGGCACAGTGAGCAAGCTAGTTGCCCCCGTCGTAGAGATCTCAGAGAGCTTTGTAACGTTATGCTATACGCCGCGTAACTCCTTACGGATCAAAAGTTATGGGCACCAGAGCGACGGAGACCTGGTCACAAACCCTATGACCTCAGTTTGCGGGCCCGGCCTCTACGTGAAGCGAAGTTGTCTTGCCCAATGTTCCGTGGAATTCGGTAATAGAGATTTGGTGGATAAAGTATCTTGGCAACCCTAACCAAGGCAAAACAAATTGAAAAGGCGGTGAAACACGAGGACTTCCCAAGGGGTCACCCATCCTAGTACTACTCTCGCCCAAGCACGCTTAACTTCGGAGTTCTGAGGGGATCTGGTGCATTAGTGCTGGTATGATCGCACCCGTCATGTTAAGGGCACAATTCCTATATGTGTTAACGGTTCACAGTGCCAGCCTAGAGAGATGGCCCATTCAAAAGGCCCAATGGGCTTAACAACAACCCATCCGCATCAACAACGCAGCATCCTCGCAAGACGTGATATCGACACGTTGTAGGGCCCTCTGATGTTCCACGAGTCATGTTGTCGTCCTTTTAACAGCTCACGACGTATGATCCAGGACGGAAAAGCAGGGCAAAAGAATAAAAGTGGCCTGAAACTGATGAAAACGTTCGATTTTGGGCTCCAAAAAGGGCACAACGAGCAAGCTCCTGCCCCTGTCGTAGAGCACTCAGAGAGCTTTGGAACGGTATGTTGTGCGCCGCGTAACTCCTTACGGATCAAAAGTTATGGGCACTTGAGCGACAGAGACTTGGTCACAAAACCTACGCCCTCGGTATGCGAGCCCGGCCTCTACGTGAAGCGAAGTTGTCTTGCCCAATGTTCCGTGGGATTCGGTAATAGAGATTTGGTGGATAAAGTATCTTGGCAACCCTAACCAAGGCAAAAAAAATTGAAAAGGGGTGCAACACGAGGACTTCCCAGGGGGTCACCCATCCTAGTACTACTCTCGCCCAAGCACGCTTAACTTTGGAGTTCTGAGGGGATCTGGTGCATTAGTGTTGGTATGATCGCACCCGTCATGTTAAGGGCACAATTCCTATATGTGTTAATGGTTCACAGTGCCAACCTAGAGAGATGGCCCATTCAAAA
This sequence comes from Ehretia macrophylla, assembly GCA_037974665.1. Classification (NCBI taxonomy): domain Eukaryota; kingdom Viridiplantae; phylum Streptophyta; class Magnoliopsida; order Boraginales; family Ehretiaceae; genus Ehretia; species Ehretia macrophylla. The sequence continues at coordinate 8,572,046 of CM075773.1, forward strand.
GGCCCAATGGGCTTAACAACAACCCAGCCGCTTCAACAACACAGCATCCTCGCAAGACGTGATATCGACACGTTGTAGGGCCCTCTGATGTACCCAGAGTCAGGTTGTCATCCTTTTAACAGCTCACGACGTACGATCGGGGTCGAAAAAACTGGGCAAAAGAAGAAAAGTGGCCTGAAACTGATGAAAACGTTCAATTTTGGGCTCCAAACACGGGCATAACGAGCAAGCTCCTATCCCCGTCGTAGAACTCTCAGAGAGCTTTGGAACGGTATGTTGTGCGCTACGTAACTCCTTACGGATCAAAAGTTATGGGCATCGGAGCGACGGAGACCTGGTCACAAACCCTACGCCCTCGGTTTGCGGGCCCGGCCACTACGTGAAGCGAATTTGTCTTGCCCAATGTTCCGTGGGATTCGGTAATAGAGATTTGGTGGACAAAGTGTCTTGGCAACCCTAACCAGGGCAAAAAAATTTGAGAAGGGGGTGCAACACGAGGACTTCCGAGGGGGTCACCCATCCTAGTACTACTCTCGCCCAAGCACGCTTAACTTCGGAGTTCTGATGGGATTCGGTGCATTAGTGCTGGTATGATGGCACCCGTCATGTTGAGGGCACAATTCCTATATGTGTTAACGGTTCACTGTGCTAGCCTAGAGAGATGGCCGATACGAAAGGCCTAATGGGCAAAACGACAACCCATCCGCTTCAACAACGCAGCATCCTCGCAAGATGTGATATCGACACGTTGTAGGGCACTTTGATGTACCACGAGTCAGGTTGTCGTCCTTTTAACAACTCACGACGTATGATCCAGGTCGAAAAAGCAGGGCAAAAGAATAAAAGTGGCCTGAAACTGATGAAAACGTTCAATTTTGGGCTCCAAAAATGGGTACAACTAGCAAGCTAGCTGCCCCCTTCATAGAGCTCTCAGAGAGCTTTGCAACGTTATGTTGTGCGCCGCGTAACTCCTTATAGATCAAAAGTTATGGGCACCGGAGCGACGGAGACCTAGTCACAAACCCTACGCCCTCAGTTTGCGGGCCCGGCCTCTACGTGAAGTGAAGTTGTCTTGCCCAATGTTCCGTGGGATTCGGTAATAGAGATTTGTTGGACAAAGTATCTTGGCAACCCTAGCCAGGGCAAAAAAAATTGAAAAGGGGTACAACACGAGGACTTCCCAGGGGGTCACCCATCCTAGTACTACTCTTGCCCAAGCACTCTTAACTTCGGAGTTTTGAGGGGATCCGGTGCATTAGTGCAGGTATGATTGCACCCGTCATGTTGAGGGCACAATTCCTATATGTTTTAACAGTTCATAGTGCCAGCCCAGAGAGATGGCCCGTTCAAAAGGCACAAGAGGCTTAACGACAACCCATCCGCGTCAACAACACAGCATCCTTGCAAGACGTGATATCGACAAGTTGTAGGGCCCTCTGATGTACCGCGAGTCGGGTTGTCGTCCTTTTAACAGCTCACGACGTACGATCCGGGACAGAAAAACAGGGCAAAAGAAAAAAAGTGGCCTGAAACTGATGAAAACATTCGATTTTGGGCTCCAAAAATTGTCACAGCAAGCAAGCTTGCTGCCTCCGTCGTAGAGCTCTCAAAGAGCTTCGCAACGGTATGCCGTGCGCCACGTAACTCCTTACGAATCAAAAGTTATGGGCACCGGAGTGACGGAGACCTGGTCACAAACCCTACGCCCTCGGTTTGCGGGCTTGGCCTCTACGTGAAGCGAAGTTGTCTTGCCCAATGTTCCGTGGGATTCGGTAATAGAGATTTGGTGGATAAATTATCTTGGCAACCCTAACTAGGGCAAAAAAAATTGAAAAGGGGGTGCAACACGAGGACTTCCCAGGGGGTCACCCATCCTAGTACTACTCTCGGCCAAGCACGCTTAACTTCGGAGTTCTGATGGGATCCAGTGCATTAGTGCAGGTATGATCGTACCCGTCATGTTGAGGGCACAATTCCTATATGTGTTAACAGTTCACAGTGCCAGCCTAGAGGGATGGCCCATTCAAAAGGCCCAATGGGCTTAACGACAACCCATCCGCTTCAACAACGCAGCATCCTCGCAAGATGTGATATCGACAAGTTGTAGGGCCCTTTGATGTCCCGCGAGTTAGGTTGTCATCCTTTTAACAGCTTACGACGTACGATCCAAGACGGAAAAATTGAGCAAAAGAACAAAAGTGGCCAGAAATTGATGAAAACGTTCGATTTTGGGCTCCAAAAAGGGCACCGCGAGCAAGCTGGCTGCCCCCATTGTAGAGCTCTCAAAGAGCTTTGGAACGGTATGTTGTGCGCCGCGTAACTCCTTACGGATCAAAAGTTATGGGCACCGCAGCGACGGAGACCTGGTCACAAACCCCAAGCCCTCAGTTTATGGGCCTGGCCTCTACATGAAGCGAAGTTGTCTTGCCCAATGTTCTGTGGGATTCGGTAATAGAGATTTGGTGGATAAAGTATCTTCACAATCCTAACCAGGGCAAAAAAAATTGAAAAGGGGGTGCAACACGAGGACTTCCCAGGGGGTCACCCATCCTAGTACTACTCTCGCCCAAGCACGCTTAACTTCGGAGTTCTGATGTGATCCAGTGCATTAGTGCAGGTATGATCGCACCCGTCATGTTGAGGGCACAATTCCTATATGTGTTAACAGTTCACAGTGCCAGCCTAGAGGGATGGCCCATTCAAAAGGCCCAATGGGCTTAACGACAACCCATCCGCTTCAACAACGCAGCATCCTCGCAAGACGTGATATCGACAAGTTGTAGGGCCCTTTAATGTCCTGTGAGTTTGGTTGTCATCCTTTTAACAGCTTACGACGTACGATCCAGGACGGAAAAATTGAGCAAAAGAACAAAAGTGGCCAGAAATTGATGAAAACGTTCGATTTTGGGCTCCAAAAAGGGGCATCGCGAGCAAGCTGGCTGCCCCCATTGTAGAGCTATCAGAGAGCTTTGCAACGGTATGCTGTGCACCGCGTAACTCCTTACGGATCAAAAGTTATGGGCACCGGAGCGACGGAGACATGGTCACAAACCATACGCCCTCGATTTGCGGGCCCGGCCTCTACGTGAAGCGAAGTTGCCTTGCCCAATGTTCCGTGGGATTCAGTAATATAGATTTGGTGGATAAAGTATCTTAGCAACCCTAACCAGGGCAAAAAATAATTGAAAAGGGGGTGCAACACGAGGAATTCCCAAGGGGTCACCCATCCTAGTACTACTCTCGCCCAAGCACGCTTAACTTCGGAGTTATGAGGTGATCCGGTGCATTAGTGCTGGTATGATCGCACCCGTCATGTTGAGGGCACAATTCCTATATGTGTTAACGATTCACAGTGCCAGCCTAGAGAGATGGCCTATTCAAAAGGCCCAATGGGCTTAACGACAACCCATCCGCTTCAACAACGCATCATCCTCACAAGACGTGATATCGACACGTTGTAGGGCCCTCTGATGTACAGCGAGTCAGGTTGTCATCGTTTTAACAGCTCACGACGTACGATTCGGGACGAAAAAATAGGGCAAAAGAAGAAAAGTGGCCTGAAACTGATGAAAACATTTGATTTTGGGCTCCAAAAATGCGCACAACGAGCAAGCTAGTTGCCCCCGTCGTAGGACTCTCAGAGAGCTTTGCAACTGTATGCTGTGCCCCGCGTAACTCCTTACGGATCAAAAGTTATGAGCACCTGAGCAACAGAGACCTAGTCACAAACACTACGCTCTCGGTTTGAGGGCCCGGCCTCTACGTGAAGCGAAGTTGTGTTGCCCAATGTTCCGTGGGATTCGGTACTAGAGATTTGGGGGATAAAGTATCTTGGCAACCCTAACCCGGGCAAAAAAAATTGAAAAGTGGGTACAACACGAGTACTTCCCAGGGGGTCACCCATCCTAGTACTACTCTCGCCCAAGCACGCTTAACTTTGGAGTTCTGATGGGATCCGGTGCATTAGTGCTGGTATGATCGCACCCGTCATGTTGAGGGCACAATTCCTATATGTGTTAACGGTTCACAGTGCCAGCCTAGAGAGATGGCTCATTCAAAAGGCCCAATGGGCTTAACGACAACCCATCCGCTTCAACAACGCAGTATTGTCACGCCTCAACCCGGCCTATAAAGGCTACGCGAGGGTGTGATCTAAACATTCAAGTCCATTCACATTCTTAATCGTTCTAGGAGGTTTAACACTTAACATTTTATTCCAGACTCCAAAATTTTTCGAAATTCGGCAGCATAACGGCTGTGATTGGGCTCTTTGTTTTGACCTAAATTTTCTAACCGCCTCAAAACTTTCAATTCAAGTTCATTCCCGACTAGAATTTACTATTTTATCATCAATTGAATTGCCTATTGGTTATTTCGATGTCCCGTTTGATTTATAACCTAGCATGATACTATGTCTCGTTTGTCCATTTATCCTCGTTTCAAAATATACCTGTTGATCTTAGCTTATTAGCGGGTACCTGTTGAGATTGGATAAGTTCATTTGCCTAATCCTTAACTAAGCATCATAACCTATGATAGATACTAGTGATAATAAAAGCAAAACGATCATAGTATGTCTAGTATCAGTCTACTTAATATAAGTACAAACCAAAATTAGACCCCAAATTACAATGGGGGTCTTTTACATTAGCAACAACAACAACGTAAGATAAATAGTCTTCAAGCAGCACAAGGCACACAAGTAGTCACGTTCAAGCAAAACAACAATAACAGACAATCACTCCAGGGGTTTATCATTAGGTACATTATCCTCGGGTTCCTGTACCTGTTCTTCTTCACCTGAGATGATAAAAGAGGGTGAGTCCTTATGAACTCAGTGAGGGGGAACGAGAAATAAGTTTCGAAACTCATTTTCCGGTTAAACCTATGAAAATCCCTTTCTCAAACGTGAATACAACAGAAATACAAGTACAGAATTACAAGTACAGAACAGGAATACCGGTCTTTCCTCCCCGAGGTTCTCTAGGATCCAAGCGGGAGTACTTATACACATAATAAAAAGGATACGGTGAGCTTTTGCTCTCATATCAGATCCAGGATCAGTTGTTGCGGCCGACTTCAAATCATCCCCCAAACACACCAGGTGGGTGTACTCTGGATGTACCCCGAAATCCTACGACCTAACTCTCCGAGGAAGTCTAGCCCCCAAGCGAGAGAGGGAATGGGACCATGGTGGTCACGGTAACACCGGCAAGCCCGATGCCGTCCGGTGTGCGTGATCGCTACCATGCCGACAGGAAAGGTTGCAACCTTGTATGCAATGCACATTCATGACAGGTAATATATCACAGTAGGAGGACAACAAAGTAGGTTGCCTCCGGACAGTCATAAGATTGCACATTGACCAAGTAAACAGGCAGGGCACGATAAAACATGTAATATATCACAGTAGGAGGACAACAAAGTAGGTTGCCTCCGGACAATCATAAGATTGCACATTGACAGGTAAACAAGCAGGGCACGATAAGACAGGAAATTTCACTTGAAAGGCATATAGAGTTATATGAAAATTAAACAGGCAGCCATGTAACACATGTAAAACAGGCCATATAACTCATTAAGAAGTCCACACAATCAAGTGATAAGATTATTCAACATGCAATGATATCAACATGGGTTCGGATGCAAGAAAAGCTTATTTGTCAACATGCAATGGTCAAGATCACTTTGAAGTTATAAGACATTTACGGGCAGCCCACTAAGCATATGATTCCAACACAATATCCAAATGATCAACACTTATTAAGACTACCTAGTCGTTAGGGCTTCCATTTCAAGTATTATTCGTGCAATTTGAGCCTCAACCCAACTCAATCTCAAACCATACATCATTTAATTCAACATCCTCAAACGTTCAAAACAGTCCACACAACATCCCAACACCACATTTCCACACAATTAGTACCACAAGAGAGGTTACAACAATTTTCCAAGCATATGGCTAAATAAAACCTTTACTGCAATAGGCTGTTTTCTCACAATCAATAGGATAATCAAACAATCTCCAAATTCAGTAAATAAGATTTCAAATTAAATCTTAAGAAGTTAACTAAAATCAGAAGCAAACCTTGCATCAATTGGAGTTCGGGATCATTAGATATAGCCGAAACAGTGAGGTAGCACAAAACTGTCCAGATTTGTACACTTTTCAGAAATTAACGTTTTTTAAGTCCTTAGGGTCAGTTTTAGCTTTGGTCCATTTCTGACAAAATTGTCCAGAACTGAAAAATCTAGTAGCACACCAAATTTCATGCATTTTGGACATCATTTACTAAGTCAAACATGGTTCGTTCCACGGAGTCAGTGCATCTGTCAAAACCTGATTCATTTTTCCAGATTTCCAGATTTGGTCACATTTTAATGATTCGCCATTTTTGAGGATCTTAGATTCAAAATTAGCTTCGGCCTATTTCTGGGAAAAATGTTCAAAACTGTCCAAACTAGTCACGTACCAATTTTCAAGCATTTTCAACATCATTTGCTTAGCTAAACTTACCTCGAACAGACTGGTCAGAGAGCTGTCATCCATTTCGACTTCACCTAGCATCATTTTCAAGCCAAGATCTTGCCATGCATGGTTGTTTAAGCTTATGAACGACCATATAGCTCAAGTACAGAAGAAAATACACACATTTATGAGCATTCATGTGAGTTTTTAAAGAGTTTTCAAAAGGTTTTAACCCTCACCTTTGCAATCAACCCAAAAAAATGCTCGAAACCTTGTTGAAGCTCAAATCTCTTCTTCATCTTGCTTAGCCGAGATTCCAACTAGCTTTTCTCTATTTTTCCTAGCTTAGTGATCAATCTCTTAGTACATGCATGTAGTTAGGACTTGAAGAAAAGAAATGGAAGCTTAGTAACTCACCTAGGCCGAAAATGAAGCTTCAATGCACATGCATGAGTGATTTTCGAACTCTAGCTTGTTTGCTCAACTTTCTTGATGATTGCTTGACTTGGCTTAGCTAAGTTATGAGGAAGACAAGCCAAGGAGATAGAGAACTCAGCCAAGAACCGAAATGGAGAGAGGAAATGAGAGGGAGAGAGAGAAAATGTGTGGAAAGTGAGAGAAATGAGAGAAAAATGAGGCTTTTGCAATTTTTTGAGCATGTGGTCAGCCTTGGGCATACAAATTCAGACTTTTTTTGTCTTCAAGATGGAATTTTGAAATTTTAGCATGGGCATAGGTGGTTTGGTCGAAAATGGTGTGAGAATTGAGGTGGTTTGAGCAATTTTTTATGCATTTGCGTCATAGTTTGTCTAAGCATGCATAGTTAATTGTATAATTGTTCAAACCTTGTGCAAAAACCATGGTATGGTCGGCCAAAGCATGTGCCAAATCTGAATTTTTGTCATGTTTTGGATGTTATTTAATTGTGTATTGAAAGTGCAAAAAGAATAAAGAATAAGGAATAAAGAACGTCTAGCTTTTTGTGTTATTTTGTCTTCTAGTGAGTTAAATTAGGATTATAATATTGATAGTGGATTTTGTAGGATTATTTAATAGTCTAGTGCTCCGTGTAAGATGCTCTCTTGATTAGCGTGAAAGCACGCTTTCCTAGGAATAGGGCACACACTACTAGGTAGGGCACGAACTACGAGACGAACACACATTTTTCAAGACTAAGGCACATACTTCAAGATAAGTGCACGGATTCTAATGCTAACACATGCAACCCTAGGTGAATGAACGTAGATCAAAATAAGGCACGTAATTCAATGCAATGCACGTAATTCAAGACATGACTCTTAAACCTAGGTTTACGGGCCCGGCCTCTACGTGAAGCGAAGTTGTCTTGCCCAATGTTCTGTGGGATTCGGTAATAGAGATTTGGTGGATAAAGTATCTTGGCAACCCTAACCAGGGCAAAAAAAATTGAAAAGGGGGTGCAACACGAGGACTTCCCAAGGGGTCACCTATCCTTGTACTACTCTCGCCAAAGCACGCTTAACTTCGGAGTTCTGATGGGATCCGGTGCATTAATGCTAGTATGATCGCACCCGTGATGTTGAGGGCACAATTCTTATATGTGTTAACGGTTCATAGTGCCAGCCTAGAGAGATGGCCCATTCAAAAGGCCCAATAGGCTTAACGACAACCCATCCGCTTCAACAACGCAGCATCCTCGCAAGACGTGATATCGACACGTCGTAGGGCCCTCTGATGTACCGCGAGTCGGGTTGTTGTCCTTTTAGCAGCTCACGACGTACGATCCGGGACGGAAAAACAAGACAAAAGAAGAAAAATGGCCTGAAACTGATGAAAACATTCGATTTTGGGCTCCAAAAATGGGCAAAGCGAGCAAGCTGGCTGCCCCCGTTGTAGAGCTCTCAGAGAGCTTTGCAACGGTATGTTGTGGGCCGCGTAACTCCTTACGGATCAAAAGTTATGAGCACCGGAGCGACGGAGACCAAGTCACAAATACTACGCCCTCGGTTTTTGGGCCCAGCCTCTACGTGAATCGAAGTTTTCTTGCCCAATGTTCCGTAGGAATCGGTAATAGAGATTTGGTGGATAAAGTATCTTGGCAACCCTAACCAGGGCAAAAAAAATTGAAAAGGGTGTGGAACACAAGGACTTCCCAGGGGGTCACCCATCCTAGTACTACTCTCGCCCAAGCACGCTTAACTTCGGAGAACTGAGGGGATCTGGTGCATTAGTGCTGGTATGATCGCACCCATCATGTTGAGGGCACAATTCCTATATGTGTTAACGGTTCACAGTGCCAGCCTAGGGAAATGGCCCATTCCAAAGGCCCAATGGGCTTAACGACAACCCATCTGCTTCAACAACGCAGCATCCTCGCAAGACGTGATATCGACACATTGTAGGGTCCTCTGATGTACTGCTAGTTAGGTTGTCATCCTTTTAACAACTCACCACGTACGATCCGGGACAGAAAAATAGGGCAAAAGAAGAAAAGTGGCCTGAAACGGATGAAAACATTTGATTTTGGGCTCCAAAAATGGGTACAGCGAGCAAGCTGGCTGCCCCCGTCGTAAAGCTCTTAGAGAGCTTTGCAACGGTATGCTGTGCGCTGCATAACTCCTTACGGATAAAAAGTTAAGGGTACCAGAGCGACAGAGACCTGGTGACAAACCCTACGCCCTCGGTTTGCGAGCCCGGCCTATAAGTGAAGCGAAGTTGTCTTGCCCAATGTTCCGTGGGATTCGGTAATAGAGATTTGGTGCATAAAGTATCTTGGCAACCCTAACTAGGGCAAAAAAAATTGAAAAGGGGTGCAACACGAGGAGTTTCCATGGGGTCACCCATCCTCGTACTACTCTCGCCCAAGCACGCTTAACTTCAGTGTTCTGATGGGATCCGGTGCGTTAGTGCTGGTATGATCACACCCGTCATGTTGAGGGCACAATTCCTATATGTGTTAACGGTTCACAGTCCCAGCCTAGAGAGATGGTCCATTCAAAAGGCCCAATGGGCTTAACGACAACCCATCCGCTTCAACAACGCAGCATCCTCGCAAGACGTGATATCGACACGTTGTAGGGCCCTCTAATGTCCCGCGAGTCAAGTTGTCATCCTTTTAACAACTCACGACGTGCGATACAGGACGGAAAAATAGAACAAAAGAACAAAAGTGGCCTGAAACTGATGAAAACGTTCGATTTTGCACTACAAAAATGGGCACAGTGAGCAAGTTGGCTGCCCCCGTTGTGGAGCTCTCAGAGAGCTTTGCAACGGTATGTTGTGCGCCGCGTAACTCCTTACAGATCAAAAGTTATGGGCACCGGAGCGACGGAGAACTGGACACAAACCCTACGCCCTCAGTTTGCGGGCCCGGCCTCTACCTGAAGCGAAGTTGTCTTGCCCAATGTTCCGTGGGATTCGGTAATACAGATTTGGTGGATAAAGTATCTCGGCAACCCTAACCTGTGAAAAAAAAATTGAAAAGGGGGTGCAACACGAGGACTTCCCAGGGGGTCACCCATCCTAGTACTACTCTCGCCCATTCACGCTTAACTTCGGGGGTCTAATGGGATCCGGTGCATTAGTGTTTGTATGATCGTACCCGTCATGTTGAGGGCACAATTCCTATATGTGTTAACGGTTCACAGTGCCAGCCTAGGGAGATGGCCCATTCAAAAGGACCAATGGGCTTAACGACAACCCATCCACTTCAACAACGCAGCATCCTCGCAAGACGTTATATCGACAAATTTTAGGGTCCTATGATGTACCACGAGTCAGGTTGTTGTCCTTTTAACAGCTCACCACGTATGATGCAGGACACAAAAATAGTGGAAAAGAAGAAAAGTGGCCTGAAACAGATGAAAACGTTTGATTTTGGGCTTCAAAAAGGGGCACAGCAAGCAAGCTAGCTGCCCCCGTCATAGAGCTCTCAGTGAGCTTTGCAACGGCATGCTGTGCGCCGTGTAACTCCTTACGGATCAAAAGTTAAGGGTACCAGAGCGACGGAGACATGGTCACAAACCCTACGCCCTCGGTTTGCGAGCTCGGCCTCTACGTGAAGCGAAGTTGTCTTGCCCAATGTTCCGTGGGATTCGGTAATAGAGATTTGGTGGATAAAGTATCTTGGCAACCCTAACCAGGGCAAAAAAAATTGAAAAGGGGGTTCAACACGAGGACTTCCCATGGGGTCACCCATCCTAGTACTACTCTCGCCCAATCACGCTTAACTTCGGAGTTCTAATGGGATCTGGTGCATTAGTGCTTGTATGATCGCACCCGTCATGTTGAGGGCACAATTCCTATATGTGTTAACGGTTCACAGTGCCAGCCTAGGGAGATGGCCCATTCAAAAGGCCCAATGGGCTTAACGACAACCCATCCACTTCAACAACGCAACATCCTCCCAAGACGTTATATCGACACATTGTAGGGTCCTCTGATGTACCGCGAGTCAGGTTGTTGTCCTTTTAACAGCTCACCACGTATGATCCGGGACAGAAAAATAGGGCAAAAGAAGAAAAGTGGCCTGAAACAGATGAAAACGTTTGATTTTGGGCTTCAAAAAGGGGCACAGCAAGCAAGCTAGCTGGCCCCGTCATAGAGCTCTCAGTGAGCTTTGCAACGGTATGCTGTGCGCCGTGTAACTTCTTACGGATCAAAAGTTAAGGGTACCAGAGCGACGGAGACATGGTCACAAACCCTACGCCCTCGGTTTGCGAGCTCGGCCTCTACGTGAAGCGAAGTTGTCTTGCCCAATGTTCCGTGGGATTCGGTAATAGAGATTTGGTGGATAAAGTATCTAGGCAACCCTAACCAGGGCAAAAAAAATTGAAAAGGGGGTGCAACACGAGGACTTCCCATGGGGTCACCCATCCTAGTACTACTCTCGCCCAAGCACGCTTAACTTCGGAGTTCTGATGGGATCCGGTGCATTAGTGCTGGTATGATCGCACCCGTCATGTTGAGGGCACAATTCCTATATGTGTTAAAGGTTCACAGTCCCAGCCTAGATAGGTGGTCTATTCAAAAGGCCCAATGGGCTTAACGACAACCCATCAGCTTCAACAACGTAGCATCCTCGCAAGACGTGATATCGAAACGTTGTAGGGCCCTCTGATGTAACGCGAGTCAGGTTGTCGTCCTTTTAACAGCTCACGACGTACGATCCGTACGGAAAAATAGGGCAAAAGAAGAAAAGTGGCCTGAAACTGATGAAAACGTTCGATTTGGGTCTCCAAAAAGGGCACAGCGAGCAAGCTAGCTACCCGCATCGTAGAGCTCTCAGAGAGCTCTGCAACGTTATGCTGTGCGCCGCGTAACTCCTTACGGATCAAAAGTTATGGGCACCGGAGCGACGGAGACATGGTTACAAACCCTACGCCCTTGGTTTGCGGGCCCGGCCTCTACGTGAAGCGAAGTTGTCTTGCCCAATGTTCCGTGGGATTCGGTAATAGAGATTTTGTGGATAAAGTATCTTGGCAACCCTAAGCAGGGCAAAAAAAATTGAAAATGGGGTGCAACACGAGGACTTCCCAGGGGGTCACCCATCCTAGTACTACTCTCGCCCAAGCACGCTTAACTTCGGAGTTCTGATGGGATCTGGTGCATTACTGCTGGTACGATCGAACCCGTCATGTTGAGGGCACAATTCTTATATGTGTTAACGGTTCATAGTGCCAGCCTAGAGAGATGGCACATTCAAAAGGCCCAATAGGCTTAACGACAACTCATCCGCTTCAACAACGCAGCATCCTCGCAAGACGTGATATCGACACGTTGTAGGGCCCTCTGATGTCCCGCGAGTTAGGTTGTCGTCCTTTTAACAGCTCACGACGTAAGATCCGGACGCAAAAATAGAGCAAAAGAACAAAAGTGGCCAGAAATTGATGAAAACGTTCGATTTTGGGCTCCAAAAATGGGCACAGCAAGGAAGCTTGCTGCACCCGTTGTAGAGCTCTTAGAGAGCTTTGCAACGTTATGCTATGCACCGCGTAACTCCTTATGGATCAAAAGTTATGGGCACCGGAGCGACGGAGACCTGGTCACAAACCCTACGCCCTCGGTTTGTGGGCCCAGCCTCTACGTGAAGCGAGGTTGTCTTGCCCAATGTTCCGTGGGATTCGGTAATAGAGATTTGGCGGATAAAGTATCTTGGCAACCCTAACCAGGGCAAAAAAAATTGAAAAGGGGGTGCAACACGAGGACTTCCGATGGGGTAACCCATCCTAGTACTACTCTCGCCCAAGCACGCTTAACTTCGGAGTTCTGAGGGGATCTGGTGCATTAGTCTGGTATGATCGCACCCGTCATGTTAATGGCACAATTCCTATATGTGTTAACGGTTCACAGTGCCAGCCTAGAGAGATGGCCCATTCAAAAGGCCCAATGGGCTTAACGACAACCAATCCGCTTCAACAACGCAGCATCCATGCAAGACGTGATATTGACACGTTGTAGGGCCCTCTAATGTACGACGAGTCAGGTTGTCGTCCTTTTAACAGCTCACGACGTACAATCCAGGACGGAAAATAGGGCAAAAGACGAAAAGTGGCCTGAAACTGATGAAAACGTTCGATTTAGGGCTCCAAAAAGGGGCACAGGGAGTAAGCTGGCTGCCCCGGTCGTAGAGCTCTCAGAGAGCTTTGTAACGTTATGCTATGCATCGCGTAACTCCTTACAGATCAAAAGTTATGGGCACCGGAGCGACGGAGACCTGGTCACAAACCCTACGCCCTCGGTTTGTGGGCCCAGCCTCTACGTGAAGCGAAGTTGTCTTGCCCAATGTTCCGTGGGATTCGGGAATAGAAATTTGGCGGATAAAGTATCTTGCCAACCCTAACCAGGGCAAAAAAAATTGAAAAGGGGGTGCAACACGAGGACTTCCGAGGGGGTTACCCATCCTAGTACTACTCTCGCCCAAGCACGCTTAACTTCGGAGTTCTGAGGGGATCTGGTGCATTAGTCTGGTATGATCGCACCCATCATGTTAATGGCACAATTCTAATATGTGTTAACGGTTCACAGTGCCAGCCTAGAGAGATGGCCCATTCAAAAGGCCCAATGGGCTTAACGATAACCAATCCGCTTCAACAACGCAGCATCCATGCAAGACGTGATATTGACACGTTGTAGGGCCCTTTGATGTACGACGAGTCAGGTTGTCATCCTTTTAACAGCTCACGACGTACAATCCAGGACGGAAAAACAGGGCAAAAGAAGAAAAGTGGCCTGAAACTGATGAAAACGTTCGATTTTGGGCTCCAAAAAGGGGCACTGCGAGCAAGCTAGCTGCGCCGGTCGTAGAGCTCTCAAAGAGCTTTGTAACGTTATGCTATGCATCGCGTAACTCCTTACGGATCAAAAGTTATGGGCACCGGAGCGACGGAGACCTGGTCACAAACCCTACGCCCTCGGTTTGCGGGCCCGGCCACTATGTGAAGCAAAGTTGTCTTGCCCAATGTTCCGTGGGATTCAGTAATAGAGATTTGGTGGACAAAGTATCTTGGCAACCCTAACCAGTGCAAAAAAAATTGAAAAGGGGGTACAACACGAGGACTTCCCAAGGGGTCACCCATCCTTGTAGTACTCTCGCCCAAGCACGCTTAACTTCGGAGTTCTGATGGGATTCGGTGCATTAGTGCTGGTATGATCGCACCCGTCATGTTGAGGGCACAATTCCTATATGTGTTAACGGTTCACAGTCCCAGCCTAGAGAGATGGTCCATTCAAAATGCCCAATGGGCTTAACGACAACCCATCAGCTCCAACAACGCAGCATCCTCGCAAGACGTGATATCGACACGTTGTATAGCCCTCTGATGTCCCGCGAGTCAGGTTGTCGTCCTTTAAACAGCTCACGACGTACGATACAGGAGAGAAAACTAGAGCAAAAGAACAAAAGTAGCCTAAAACTGATGAAAACGTTCGATTTTGGGCTCCAAAAATGCGCACAGTGAGCAAGTTGGCTACCCCCATCATAGAGCTCTCAAAGAGCTTTCCAACGGTATGCTGTACGACGAGTTACTCCATACAGATCAAAAGTTATGGGCACTGGAGCGACAGAGAACTGGTCAAAAACCCTACGCCCTCAGTTTGCGGGCCTGGCCTCTATGTGAAGCGAAGTTGTCTTGCCCAATGTTCCGTGGGATTCGGTAATAGAGATTTGGTGGATAAAGTATCTTGGGAACCCTAACCTGTGCGAAAAAAATTGAAATGGGCGTGCAACACGAGGACTTCCTAGGGGGTTACCCATCCTAGTACTACTCTCGCCCATGCACCCTTAACTTCGGAGTTCTAATGGGATCCGGTGCATTAGTGCTGGTATGATCACACCCGTCCTGTTGAAGGCACAATTCCTATATGTGTTAACGGTTCACAGTGCCAGCCTAGGGAGATGGCCCATTCAAAAGGCCCAATGGGCTTAACGACAACCCATCCACTTCAACATCGCAGCATCCTCGCAAGACGTGATATCGACACATTGTAAGGTCCTCTGATGTACAGCGAGTCAGGTTGTTGTACTTTTAACAGCTCACCACGTACGATCCGGGACAGAAAAACTGGGCAAAAGAAGAAAAGTGGCCTGAAACTGATAAAAACGTTCGATTTTGGGCTCCAAAAAGGGCACAGCGAGCAAGCTAGTTGCCCCCATCGTAGAGCTCTCAGAGTGCTTTGCAGCGTTATGCTGTGCGCTGTGTAACTCCTTACGGATCAAAAGTTATGGGCATCGGAGCGACGGAGACCTGGAAATAAACACTACGTCCTCGATTTGCAGGCCCGGCCTCTACGTGAAGCGAAGTTGTCTTGCCCAATGTTCCATGGGATTCGGTAATTGAGATTTGGTGGATAAAGTATCTTCGCAACCCTAACCAGGGCAAAAAAAATTGAAAAGGGGGTGCAACACGTGGACTTCCCAGGGGGTCACTCATCCTAGTACTACTCCCGCCAAAGCACGCTTAACTTCGGAGTTCTGAAGGGATCCGGTGCATTAGTGCAGGTATGATCGCACCCGTCATTTTGAGGGCACAATTCCTATATTTGTTAACGGTTCACAGTGCCAGCCTAGAGAGATGGCCCGTTCAAAAGGCCCAATGGGCTTAACGAGAACCCATCATCTTCAACAACGCAGCATCCTGGCAAGACGTGATATTGACACATTTTCGGGCCCTCAGATGTACCGTGAGTCAGGTTGTCATCCTTTTAACAGCTCACGACGTACGATCCAGGACGAAAAAACAGGGCAAAAGAATAAAAGTGGCCTGAAACTAATGAAAACGTTCAATTTTAGTCTCCAAAAATGGGCATAGTGAGCTAGCTCCCTACCCCCACCGTAGAGCTCTCAGAGAGCTTTGGAACGGTATGCTGTGCACCGCGTAACTCCTTACGGATCAAAAGTTATGGGCCCCGGAGCGACGGAGACCAGGTCACAAACCCTACGCCATCGGTTTGCGGGCCCGGCCTATAAATGAAGCGAAGTTGTCTTGCCAAATTTTTCGTGGGACTCGGTAATAGAGATTTGTTGGATAAATTATCTTGGCAACCCTAACCAGGGCAAAAAAAATTGAAAAGGGGGTGCAACAAGAGGACTTCCTAGGGGGTCACCCATCCTAGTACTACTCTCGCCCAAGCACGCTTAACTTCGGAGTTTTGATGGGATCCGGTGTATTACTGCTGGTATGATCGCACCCGTCATGTTGAGGGCATAATTCCTATATGTGTTAACGGTTCACAGTCCCAGCCTAGAGAGATGGTCCATTCAAAAGGCCCAATGGGCTTAACGACAACCCATCCGCTTCAACAACGTATCATCCTCGCAAGACGTGATATCGACACGTTGAAGGGCCCTCTGATGTCCGGCGAGTCAGGTTGTCATCCTTTTAACAGCTCACGACATACGATACGGGACGGAAAAATAGAGCAAAAGAACAAAAGTGGCTTGAAACTGAAGAAAACGTTCGATTTTGGGTTCAAAAAATGGGCATAGTGAGCAAGTTGGGTGCCCTCGTCATAGAGCTCTCAGAGAGCTTTGCAACGGTATGCTGTGCGCCGCGTAACTCCTTACAGATCAAAAGTTATGGGCACCGGAGTGACGGAGAACTGGTCACAAACCCTACGCCCTTAGTTTGCGGGCGCGGCCTCTACGTGAAGCGAAGTTGTCTTGCCCAATGTTCCGTGGGATTCGGTAATAGAGATTTGGTGGATAAAGTATCTTGGGAACCCTAACCTGTGCAAAAAATATTGAAAAGGGGGTGCAACACGAGGACTTCACAGGGGGTCACCCATCCTAGTACAACTCTCGCCCAAGCTCGCTTAACTTCGGAGTTCTAATGGGATCCGGTGCATTAGTGCTGGTATGATCGCACCCGTCATGTTGAGGGCACAATTCCTATATGTGTTAACGGCTCACAGTGCCAGTCTAGGGAGATGGCCCATTCAAAAGGCCCAATGGGCATAACGACAACCTATCCCCTTCAACAACGCAGCATCGTTGCAAGACGTGATATCGACACATTGTAGGGTCCACTGATGTACCGCGAGTTAGGTTGTTGTCCTTTTAACAGCTCACCACGTACGATCCGGGACAGAAAAACAGGGCAAAAGAAGAAAAGTGGACTGAAATAGATGAAAACATTTGATTTTGGGCTTCAAAAATAGGCACAGCAAGCAAGCTAGCTGCCCCGGTCGTAGAGCTCTCAGAGAGCTTTCCAACGATATGTTGTGCGCTGCGTAACTCCTTACGGATCAAAAGTTAAGGGTACCAGAGCGACGAAGACCTGGTCACAAACTCTACGCCCTCGGTTTGCGGGCCCGGCCTCTACGTGAAGCGAAGTTTTCTTACCCAATGTTCTGTGGGAATCGGTAATAGACATTTGGTGGATAAAGTATCTTGGCAACCATAAGCTGGGCAAAAAAAATTGAAAAAGGGTTACAACACGAGTACTTCCCAGGGGGTCACCCATCCTACTACTACTCTCGCCCAAGCACGCTTAAATTCGGACTTCTCATGGGAGCCGGTGCATTAGTACTGGTATGATCGCACCCGTCATGTCGAGGGCACAATTCCTATATGTGTTAACGGTTCACAGTGCCAGCCTAGAGAGATTGCCCAGTCAAAAGGCCCAATGGGCTTAACGACAACCCATCCGCTTTAACAACGCAGCATCCTCGCAAGACGTGATATCGAAACGTTATAGGGCCCTCTGATGTACCGTGAGTCAGATTGTCATCATTTTAACAGCTCACGACGTACGATCCGGGACGGAAAAACAGGGCAAAATAAGAAAAGTGGACTGAAATTAATGAAAACATTCAATTTTTGGCTCCAAAAATGGGCACAGCGAGCAAGCTCGCTGCCCCCGTCGTAGAGCTCTCAGAGAGCTTTGCAACGGTATGTTGTGCGCCGCGTAACTCCTTACAGATCAAAAGTCGTGGGCAACGGAGCGACGGAGACCTGGTCATAAACCCTACTCCCTCGGTTTGCTTGCCCGGCCTCTACGTCAATCAAAGTTGTCTTGCCCAATGTTCCGTGGTATTGGGTAATAGAGATTTGGTGGATAAAGTATCTTGGCAACCCTAACCAAGGCAAAAAAAATTGAAAAGGGGGTGCAACACGAGGACTTCCTAGGGGGTCACCCATCCTAGTACTACTCTTGCCCAAGTGCGCTTAACTTCGGAGTTCTGATGGAATCCGTTGCGTTACTGCTGGTATGATCGCACCCGTCATGTTGAGGGCACAATTCTTATATGTGTTAACGGTTCATAGTGCCAGCCTAGAGAGATGGCCCATTGAAAAGGCCCAATAGGCTTAACGACAACCCATCCACTTCAACAACGCAGCATCCTCGCTAGACGTGATATCGACACGTCGTAGGGCCCTCTAATGTACCGCAAGTCAGGTTGTCGTCCTTTTAACAGCTCACGACATACGATCCAGGACTGCAAAATAGGGCAAAAGAAGAAAAGTAGCCTGAAGTTGATGAAAACATTCAATTTTGGGCTCGAATAACGGGCACATCGAGCATGCTGGTTGTCCCTGTCGTAGAGCTCTTAAAGAGCTTTGCAACGGTATGCTGTGCGCCGCGTAACTCCTTACAGATCAAAAGTTATGAGCACCGTAGCAATGGAGACCTGGTCACAAACCCTACGCTCTCGGTTTGCGGGCCCGGCCTCTACGTGAAGCGAAGTTGTCTTGCCCAATGTTTCGTGGGATTCGTTAATAAAGATTTGGTGGATAAAGTATCTTGGCAACCCAAACCAGAGCAAAAAAAATTGACAAGGGGGTGCAACACGAGGACTTCCGAGGGGGTCACCCATCCTAGTACTACTCTCGCCCAAGCTCGCTTAACTTCGGAGTTCTGATGGGCTCCGGTGCATTAGTGCTGGTATGATCGCACCCGTCATGTTGAGGGCACAATTCCTATATGTGTTAACAGTTCACAGTGCCAGCCTAGAGAGATGGCCCATTCAAAAGGCCCAATAGGCTTAATGACAAACTATCCGCTTCAACAACGCAGCATCCTCGCAATACGTGATATAGACACATTGTAGGGCCCTCTGATGTCCAGCGAGTTAGGTTGTCGTCCTTTTAACAGCTCACGACGTACGATTCGGGATGGAAAAATAGAGCGAAAGAACAAAAGTGGCAAGAAATTGAAGAAAACATTCAATTTTGGTCTCCAAAAATGGCCACAGCGAGCAAGCTGGCTGCCCCCGTCTTAGAGCTCCCAGAAAGCTTTACAACGGTATGCTGTGCACCGCGTAACTCCTTATGGATCAAAAGTTATGGCCACCTGAGGGACGGAGACCTGTCACAAACCCTACGCCCTCGGTTTGCGGGCCTGGCCTCTACGTCAAGCGAAGTTGTCTTGCCCAATGTTCTGTGGGATTCGGTTATAGAGATTTGGTAGATAAAGTATCTTGGCAACCCTAACTAGGGAAAAAAAAATTGAAAAGGGGGTGCAACACGAGGACTTCGCAGGGGGTAACCCATCCTAGTATTACTCTCGCCTAAGCACGCTGAACTTCGGAATTCTGATGGGATCCGGTGCATTGGTGCTGGTATGATCATACCCGTCAGGTTGAGGGCACAATTCCTATATGTGTTAACGGTTCACAGTGCCAGCCTAGAGAGATGGCCCGTTCAAAAGGCCCAATGGGCTTAACGACAACCCATCATCTTCAACAACGCAGCATCCTCGCAAGACGTGATATCGACACATTGTCGGGCACTCTGATGTACCGCGAGTCAAGTTGTCGTCCTTTTAACAGCTCACGACGTACGATCCAGGATGAAAAAGCAGGGCAAAAGAAGAAAAGTGTCCTGAAACTGATGAAAACGTTCGATTTTGGGCTCCAAAAAGGGGCACAGCAAGCAAGCTCCCTGCCTCCGTCATAGAGCTCTCAGAGAGCTTTGGAACGGTATGTTGTGCACCGCGTAACTGCTTACGGGTCAAAAGTTAAGGGCACCGGAGCGACAGAGACCTGGTCACAAACCCTACGACCTCGGTTTGCGGGCCCGGCCTCTACGTGAAGCGAAGTTGTCTTGCCCAATGTTCCGTGGGATTCAGTAATAGAGATTTGGTGGATAAAGTATCTTGGCAACCCAAACCAGAGCAAAAAAAATTGACAAGGGGGTGCAACACGAGGACTTTCTAGGGGGTCACCCATCCTAGTACTACTCTCGCCCAAGCTCGCTTAACTTCGGAGTTCTGATGGGATTCGGTGCATTAGTGCTGGTATGATCGCACCCGACATGTTGAGGGCACAATTCGTATATGTGTTAACAGTTCACAGTGCCAGCCTAGAGGGATGGCCCATTCAAAAGGCCCAATGGGCTTAATGACAACCCATCCACTTCAACAACGTAGCATCCTCGCAAGACGTGATATAGACAAGTTGTAGGGCCCTCTGATGTCCCGCGAGTTAGGTTGTCATCCTTTTAACAGCTCACGACGTACGATTCGGGATGGAAAAATAGAGCAAAAGAACAAAAGTGGCCAGAAATTGAAGAAAATATTCAATTTTGGGCTCCAAAAATGGCCACTGCGAGCAAGCTGGCTGCCCCCGTCTTAGAGCTCCCAGAAAGCTTTACAACGGTATGCTGTGCACCGCGTAACTCCTTATGGATCAAAAGTTATGGCCACCTGAGGGACGGAGACCTGTCACAAACCCTACGCCCTCGGTTTGCGGGTCCGGTCTCTACGTCAAGCGAAGTTGTCTTGCCCAATGTTCTGTGGGATTCGGTTATAGAGATTTGGTGGATAAAGTATCTTGGCAACCCTAACCAGGGAAAAAAAATTGAAAAGGGGGTGCAACACGAGGACTTCGCAGGGGGTAACCCATCCTAGTATTACTCTCGCCTAAGCACGCTGAACTTCGGAATTCTGATGGGATCCGGTGCATTGGTGCTGGTATGATCATACCCGTCAGGTTGAGGGCACAATTCCTATATGTGTTAACGGTTCACAGTGCTAGCCTAGAGAGATGGACCATTCAAAAGGCCCAATGGGCTTAACGACAACCCATCCGCTTCAACAACGCAGCATCCTCGCAAGACGTGATATCGACACATTGTAGAGCTCTCTGATGTACCGCGAGTCAGGTTGTCATCCTTTTAATAGCTCACGACTTACGATCCGGGATGAAAAAACAGGGCAAAAGAAGAAAAATGGCCTGAAACTGATGAAAACGTTTGATTTTGGGCTCCAAAAACGGGCACAACGAGAAATCTAGCTGCCCCCGTCGTAGAGCACTCAGAGAGATTTGCAACGTTATGTTGTGCGCCGCGTAACTCCTTACGGATGTAAAGTTAGGGGCACTAGAGCGACAGAGACCTGGTCACAAACCCAACGCCCTCGGTTTGCGGGCCCGGCCTCTACGTGAAGCGAAGTTGTCTTGCCCAATGTTCCGTCGGATTCTGTTATAGAGATTTGGTCGATAAAGTATCTTGACAACCCTAACCAGGGCAAAAAAAATTGAAAAGGGGTTGCAACACGAGGACTTCCTAGGGGGTCACCCATCCTAGTACTACTCTCGCCCTAACTCGCTTAACTTCGGAGTTCTGAGGGGATCCGGTGCAATAGTGTTGGTATGATAGCACCCATCATGTTGAGGGCACAATTCCTATATGTGTTAACGGTTCACAGTGCCAGCCTAGAGAGATGGCCCGTTCAAAAGGCCCAATGGGCTTAACGACAACCCATCATCTTCAAAAACGGAGCATCCTCGCAAGACGTGATATCGACACATTGTCGGGCCCTCTGATGTACCGTGAGTCAAGTTGTCGTCCTTTTAACAGCTCACGACGTACGATCCAGGACGAAAAAGTAGGGCAAAAGAAGAAAAGTGTCTTGAAACTGATGAAAACGTTCGATTTTGGGCTCCAAAAAGGGGCACAGCAAGCAAGCTCCCTGCCTCCGTCATAGAGCTCTCAGAGAGCTTTGGAACGGTATGTTGTGCACCGCGTAACTGCTTACGGGTCAAAAGTTAAGGGCACCGGAGCGACAGAGACCTGTTCACAAACCCTACGCCCTCGGTTTGCGGGACCGGCCTCTACGTGAAGCGAAGTTGTCTTGCCCAATGTTCCGTGGGATTCAGTAATAGAGATTTGGTGGATAAAGTATCTTGGCAACCCAAACCAGAGCAAAAAAAATTGACAAGGGGGTGCAACACGAGGACTTTCTAGGGGGTCACCCATCCTAGTACTACTCTCGCCCAAGCTCGCTTAACTTCGGAGTTCTGATGGGCTCCGGTGCATTAGTGCTGGTATGATCGCACCTGTCATGTTGAGGGCACAATTCCTATATGTGTTAACAGTTCACAGTGCCAGCCTAGAGGGATGGCCCATTCAAAAGGCCCAATGGGCTTAATGACAACCCATCCACTTCAACAACGCAGCATCCTCGCAAGACGTGATATAGACAAGTTGTAGGGCCCTCTGATGTCCCGCGAGTTAGGTTGTCATCCTTTTAACAGCTCACGACGTACGATTCGGGATGGAAAAATAGAGCAAAAGAACAAAAGTGGCCAGAAATTGAAGAAAACATTCAATTTTGGGCTCCAAAAATGGCCACAGCGAGCAAGCTGGCTGCCCCCGTCTTAGAGCTCTCAGAAAGCTTTGCAACGGTATGCTGTGCACCGCGTAACTCCTTATGGATCAAAAGTTATGGCCACCGGAGGGACGGAAACCTGTCACAAACCCTACGCCCTCGGTTTGCGGGCCCGGCCTCTACGTCAACCGAAGTTGCCTTGCCCAATGTTGTATGGGATTCGGTAATAGAGATTTGGTGGATAAAGTATCTTGGCAACCCTAACGAGGGAAGAAAAAATTGAAAAGGGGGTGCAACACGAGGACTTCGCAGGGGGTAGCCCATCCTAGTATTACTCTCGCCTACGCACGGTGAACTTCGGAATTTTGATGGGATCCGGTGCATTGGTGCTGGTATGATCGTATCCGTCAGGTTGAGGGTACAATTCCTATATGTGTTAACGGTTCACAGTGCTAGCCTAGAGAGATGGACCATTCAAAAGGCCCAATGGGCTTAACGACAACCCATCCTCTTCAACAATGCAGCATCCTCGCAAGACGTGATATCGACACGTTGTAGAGCTCTCTGATGTACCGCAAGTCAGGTTGTCATCCTTTTAATAGCTCACGACTTACGATCCGGGATGAAAAAACAGGGCAAAAGAAGAAAAATGGCCTGAAACTGATGAAAATGTTTGATTTTGGGCTCCAAAAACGGGCACAACGAGAAAGCTAGCTGCCCCCGTCGTAGAGCACTCAGAGAGATTTGCAACGTTATGCTGTGCGCCGTGTAACTCCTTACGGATGTAAAGTTATGGGCACTAGAGCGACAGAGACCTAGTCACAAACCCAACGCCCTCGGTTTACGGGCCTGGCCTCTACGTGAAGCGAAGTTGTCTTGGCCAATGTTTCGTCAGATTCTGTTATAGAGATTTGGTCGATAAAGTATCTTGACAACCTTAACCAGGGCAAAAAAAATTGAAAAGGGGTTGCAACACGAGGACTTCCCAGGGGGTCACCCATCCTAGTACTACTCTCGCCCTAGCTCGCTTAACTTCGGATTTCTGAGGGGATCCGGTGCAGTAGTGCTGGTATGATAGCACCCGTTATGTTGAGGGCACAATTCCTATATCTGTTAACGGTTCACCGTGCCAGCCTAGAGAGATGGCCCATTCAAAAGGCCCAATGGGCTTAACGACAACCCTTCATCTTCAACAACGCAGCATCCTCGCAAGACGTGATATCGACACGTTGTCGGGCCCTCTGATGTACCGCGAGTCAAGTTGTCATCCTTTTAACAGCTCACGACGTACGATCCAGGACGAAAAAGCAGGGCAAAAGAAGAAAAGTGTCCTGAAACTGATGAAAACGTTCGATTTTGGGCTCCAAAAAGGGGCACAGCAAGCAAGCTCCCTGCCTCAGTCATAGAGCTCTCAGAGAGCTTTGGAACGGTATGTTGTGCACCGCGTAACTCCTTACGGATCAAAAGTTAAGGGCAACGGAGCGACAGAGACCTGGTCACAAACCCTACGCCCTCGGTTTGCGGGCCCGGCCTCTACGTGAAGCGAAGTTGTCGTGCCCCATGTTCCGTGGGATTAAGTAATAGAGATTTGGTGGATAAAGTATCTTGGCAACCCTAACCAGGGCAAAAAAAATTGAAAAGGGGTGCAACACGAGGACTTTCTAGGGGGTCAACCATCCTAGTACTACTCTCGTCCAAGCACGCTTAACTTCGGAGTTCTGATGGGATCCGGTGCATTAGTGCTGGTATGATCGCACCCGTCTGGTTGAGGGCACAATTCCTATATGTGTTAACGGTTCACAGTGCTAGCCTAGGGAGATGGCCCATTCAAAAGGCCCAATGGGCTTAACGACAACCCATCCGCTTCAACAACGCAGCATCCTCGCAAGATGAGATATCAACACGTTGTAGGGCACTCTGATGTACCGCGAGTCAAGTTGTCGTTCTTTTAACAGCCCACGACGTAAGATCCGGGATGGAAAAACAGGGTCAAAGAAGAAAAGTGGCCTGAAACTGATGAAAACGTTCGATATTGGGCTCCAAAAACGGGCGCAGCGAGGAAGTTAGCTGCCCCCGTCATAGAGCTCTCAAAGAGATTTGTAACGTTATGTTGTGCGCCGCGTAACTCCTTACGGATCAAAAGTTATGGGCACCGGAGCGACGGAGACCTGGTCACAAACCCTACGCCCTCGGTTTGCGGGCCCGGCCTCTACGTGAAGCGAAGTTGTCTTGCCCAATGTTCTATGGGATTCGGTAACCCTAACCAGGGCAAAAAAAATTGAAATGGGGGTGCAACACGAGGACTTCCCTGGGGGTCACCCATCCTAGTACTACTCTCGCACAAGCACGCTTAACTTCGGAGTTCTGAGGGGATCCGGTGCATTAGTGCTAGTATGATCGAACCCGTCATGTTGAGGGCACAATTCCTATATCTGTTAACGGTTCGTAGTGCCAGCCTAGAGAGATGTCCCGTTCAAAAGGCCCAATGGGCTTAACGACAACCCATCATCTTCAACAACGCAGCATCCTCGCTAGACGTGATATCGACACTTTGTCGGGGCCTCTGATGAACAGCGGGTCAGGTTGTCGTCCTTTTAACAACTCACGACGTATGATCTGGGATGGAAAAACAGGGCAAAAGAAGAAAAGTGGCCTGAAACTAATGAAAACGTTCGATTTTGGGCTCCAAAAATGGGCAAAGCGAGCTCGCTCACTACCCCCGTCGTAGAGCTCTCAGAGAGCTTTGAAACGGTATGCTGTGCGCCGCGTAACTCATTACGAATCAAAAGTTATGGGCACCGGAGCGACGGAGACCTGGTCACAAACCCTACGCCCTCGGTTTGCGGGCCCGGCCACTACGTGAAGCGAAGTTGTCTATCCTAATGCTCCTTGGGATTCGGTAATAGAGATTTGGTGGACAAAGTATCTTGGCAACGCTAACCAGGCCAAAAAAAATTGAAAAGGGGGTGCAACAAGAGGACTTCCCAGGGGGTCACCCATCCTAGTACTACTCTCGCCCAAGCACGCTTAACTTCGGAGTTCGGATGGGATTCGGTGCATTAGTGCTGGTATGATCGCACCCATCATGTTGTGGGCACAATTCCTATATGTGTTAACAGTTCACAGTGCCAACCTAGGGAGATGGCCCATTCAAATGGCCCAATGGTCTTAACGACAACCCATCCGCTTCAACAATGCAACATCCTCGCAGGATGTGATATCGACACATTGTAGGGCCCTCTGATGTACCGTGAGTCAGGTTGTCATCCTTTAAACAGCTCACGACGTACGATCCGGGACAGAAAAATAGGGCAAAAGAAGAAAAATGGCCTGAAACTGATGAAAATGTTCGATTTTGGGCACCAAAAATGGGCACAACGAGCAAGCTGGCTGCCCCCATCGTAGAGCTCTCAGAGAGCTTTGCAACGTTATGTTGTACGCCGCGTAACTCCTTACGGATCAAAAGTTATGGGCATTGGAGCGACGGAGACCTGGTCACAAACCCTACGCCCTCGTTTTGCGGGCCCAGCCTCTACGTGAAGTGAAGTTGTCCTGCCCAATGTTCCGTGGGATTTGGTAATAGAGATTTGGTGGATAAAGTATCTTGGCAACCCTAACCAGGGCAAAAAAAATTGAAAATGGGGTATAACACGAGGACTTCGCAGGGGGTCACCCATCCTAGTATTACTCTCGCCCAAGCACGCTTAACTTCGGAGTTCTAATGGGATCCGGTGCATTAGTGCTGGTATGATCGCACCCGTCATGTTGAGGGCACAATTCCTATATGTGTTAACGGTTCATAGTGCCAGCCTAGAGAGATGGCCCATTCAAAAGGCCCAATAGGCTTAATTATAACCCATCTGCTTCATCAACGCAGCATCCTCGCAAGACGTGATATCGACAAGTTGTAGGGCCCTATGATGTACCGCAAGTCGGGTTGTCATCCTTTTAACAGCTCACGACGTACGATCCGGGACGAAAAAATAGGGTAAAAGAAGAAAAGTGGCCTGAGACTGATGAAAACGTTTGATTTTGGGCTCCAAAAAGGGGCACAACGAGCAAGCTAGCAGTTCCCATCGTAGAGCTCTCAGAGAGCTATGCAACGGTATGTTGTGCGCCGCATAACTCCTTACGGATCAAAAGTTATGGGCACCGGAGCGATGGAGACCTGGTCACAAACCCTACGCCCCCGGTTTGCGGGCCCGACAACTACGTGAAGCGAAGTTGTCTTGCCCAATGTTCAGTGGGATTCGGTAATAGAGATTTGGTGGTCAAAGTATCTTGGCAACCATAACTAGGGCAAAAAAAATTGAAAAGGGGGTGCAACACGAGGACTTCCCAAGGGGTCACCCATCCTAGTACTACTCTCGCCCAAGCACGCTTAGCTTCAGAAATCTGATGGGATCCGGAGCATTAGTGCTGGTATGATTGCACCCGTCATATTGAGGGCACAATTCCAATATGTGTTAACAGTTCACAGTGCCAGCCTAGAGAGATGGCCCATTCAAAAGTCTCAATGGGCTTAACGACAACCATCCACTTCAACAACGCATCATCCTCGAAAGACGTGATATCGACACGTTGTAGAGCCCTCTGATGTACAGCGAGTCAGGTTGTCATCCTTTTAACAACTCACGACGTACGATCAGAGACGGAAAAATAGGGCAAAAGAAGAAAAGTGGCCTGAGACTGATGAAAACCTTTGATTTTGGGCTCCAAAAAGGGGCACAGCGAGCAAGCTAGCTGCCCCCGTCGTAGAGCTCTCAGCGAGTTTTGCAATGGTATGTTGTGCGCCGCGTAACTCCTTACGGATCAAAAGTTATGGGCACCGGAGCGACGGAGACCTGGTCACAAACCCTACGCCCTCAGTTTGCGGGCCCGGCAACTACGTGAAGCGAAGTTGTCTTGCCCAATGTTCCGTGGGATTCGGTAATAGAGATTTGGTGGAAAAAGTATCTTGGAAACCCTAACTAGGGCAAAAAAAATTGAAAAGGGGGTGCAACACGAGGACTTCCCAAGGGGTCACCCATCCTAGTACTACTCTAGCCCAAGCACGCTTAACTCTGGAGTTCTGACGGGATTCGGAGCATTAGTGCTGGTATGATCGCACCCGTCATGTTGAGGGCATAATTCCTATATGTGTTAACGGTTCAC
The DNA here is from genome assembly GCA_037974665.1 of Ehretia macrophylla. Lineage (NCBI taxonomy): Eukaryota > Viridiplantae > Streptophyta > Magnoliopsida > Boraginales > Ehretiaceae > Ehretia > Ehretia macrophylla. The sequence continues at coordinate 8,599,697 of CM075773.1, forward strand.
AGTGTCAACCTAGAGGGATGGCCCATTCAGAAGGCTCATTGGGCTTAACGACAACCCATCCGCTTCAACAACGCAGCATCCTCGCTAGACGTGATATCGACACATTGTGGGGCCCTTTGATGTCTCGCGAGTCAGGTTGCCGTCCTTTTAACTGCTCACGACGTACGATCCGGGACTGAAAAATAAGGCAAAAGAAGAAAAGTGGCATAAAACTGATGAAAATGTTCGATTTTGGGCTCTAAAAATGGACACAACGATCAAGCTTGCTGCCTTGTCGTAGAGCTCTCAGAGAGCTTTGCAATGGTATGCTGTGCGCCGTGTAACTCCTTACGGATCAAAAGTTATGGGCACCGAAGCGACGGAGACCTGGTCATAAACACTACGCCCTCTGTATGCGGGCCCAGCCTCTACGTGAAGTGAAGTTGTCTTGCCCAATGTTTCGTGGGATTCGGTAAAAGAGATTTGGTGGATAAAGTATCTTGGCAACCCTAACCAAGGCAAAAAAAATTGAAAAGGGGTTGCAAGACGAGGACTTCCCAAGGGGTGACCCATCCTAGTACTACTCTCACCCAAGCACGCTTAACTTCGGAGTTCTTATGGGATCCGGTGCATTAGTGCTAGTATGATCGCACCCGTCATGTTGAGGGCACAATTCCTATATGTGTTAACGGTTCACTGTGCCAGCCTAGAGAGATGGCCCATTCAAAAGGCCCAATGGGCTTAACGACAACCCATCCGCTTCAACAACACAGCATCCTCGCTAGACGTGATATCGACATGTTGTAGGGCCCTCTGATGTATAGCGAGTCGGGTTGTCGTCTTTTTAACAGCTCACGACGTACAATCCGGGAAGGAAAAACAGGGCAAAAGAAGAAAAGTGGCCTGAAACTGATGAAAACGTTCGATTTTGGGCTACAAAAAGGGGCAAACCGAGCAAGCTAACTGCCCCCATCGTAGAGCTCTCAGAGAGCTTTGCAACGGTATGCTGTGCGCCGCATAACTTCTTACGGATCAAAAGTTATGAGCACCGGAGCGACGGAGACCTGGTCACAAACCCTACGCCCTCGGTTTGCGGGCCCGGCATCTACGTGAAGCGAAGTTGTCATGCCCAATGTTTCGTGGGATTCGGTAATAGTGATTTGGTGGATAAAGTATCTTGGCAACCCTAACCAGGGCTAAAAAAATTGAAAATGGGGTGCAACACGAGGACTTCCGAGGGGGTCACCCATCCTAGTACTACTCTCGCCCAAGCACGTTTAACTTCGGAGTTCTGATGGGATCCGGTGCATTAGTGCTGGTATGATCGCACCCGTCATGTTGGGGGCACAATTCTTATATGTGTTCACGGTTCACAGTGCCAGCCTAGAGAGATGCCCCATTCAAAAGGCCCAATGGGCTTAACGACAACCCATCCGCTTCAACAATGCAGCATCCTCACAAGACGTGATATCGACGAGTTGTAGAGCCCTCTGATGTCCCGTAAGTCAGGTTGTCGTCCTTTTAACAGCTCACGACATACGATCCGGGATGAAAAAATAGAGCAAAACAACAAAAGTGGCCAGAAACTGATGAAAACGTTCGATTTTGGGCTCCAAAAATGGGCACATCGAGCAAGCTAGCTGCCCCCGTCGTAGAGCTCTCAGATAGCTTTGCAATGGTATGCTGTGCACTTGTAACTCCTTACGGATCAAAAGTTATGGGCACCCGAGCGACGGAGACCTGGTAACAAACCCTACACACTTGGTTTGCGGGTCCTGCCTCTACGTGAAGCGAAGTTGTCTTGCCCAATGTTCCATGGGATTCGGTAATAGAGATTTGGTGGATAAAGTATCTTGGCAACCCTGACCAGGGCAAAAAAAATTGAAAAGGGGGTGCAACACGAGGACTTCCCAAGGGGTAACCCATCCTAGTACTACTCTCGCCCATGCACGCTTAACTTCGGAGTTCTGATGGGATCCGGTGCATTAGTACTAGTATGATCGCACCCGTCATGTTGAGGGCACAATTCCTATATGTGTTAACGGTTCACAGTGCCAGCCTAGAGAGATGGCCCTTTCAAAAGGCCCAATAGGCTTAACGATAACCCATCCGCTTCAACAACGCAGCATCCTCGCAAGACATGATATCGACACGATGTAGGGTCCTCTGATGTCCCGCGAGTCAGGTTGTCGTCCTTTTAACAGCTCACGACGTACGATCTGGGAAGGAAAAACATAGCAAAAGAAGAAAAGTGTCCTGAAATTGATGAAAACGTTCGATTTTCGGCACCAAAAATAGGCACAGCGAGCAAGCTAGCTGACCCCATTGTAGAGCTCTCAGAGAGCTTTGCAACGGTATCCTGTTCGCCGCGTTACTCCTTACGGATCAAAAGTTATGGGCACTAGAGCGACGGAGACCCGGTCACAAACCCTACGAACTCGGTTTGCGGGCCTAGCCTCTACGTGAAGCGAAATTGTGTTGCCCAATGTTCCATGGGATTCGGTAATAGAGATTTGGTGGATAAAGAATCTTTGCAACCCTAACCAGGGCAAAAAAAATTGAAATGGGTGTGCAACACGAGGACTTCCCAGGGGGTCACCCATCCTTGTACTACTCTCGCCCAAGCACGCTTAACTTCGGAGTTCTAATGGATCTGGTGCATTAGTGCTAGTATGATCGCACCCATCATGTTTAAGGAACAATTCCTATATGTGTTAAAGGTTCATAGTGCCAGCCTAGAGAGATGGCCCATTCAAAAGGCCCAATGGGCTTAACGATAACCCATCCGCTTCAACAACGCAGCATCCTCGCAAGACGTGATATCGACACGTTGTAGGGCCCTCTGATGTCCCGCAAGTCAGGTTGTCGTCCTTTTAACAGCTCACGATGTACAATTGAAGAAGGAAAAACAGAGCAAAAGAAGAAAAGTGTCTGAAAATTGATGAAAACGTTCGATTTTGGGCTCCAAAAAGAGCACAGCGAGCAAGCTAGCTGCCCCGTTGTAGAGCTCTCAGAGAGCTTTGCAACGGTATGCTGTGCACCACGTAACTCCTTACGGATCTAAAGTTATGGGCACCAGAGCGACGGAGACCTGGTCACAAACCCTACGTCCACGGTTTGCGGGCCCGGCCACGACGTGAACCAAAAAAAAATGAAAAAGGGTGTGCAACACGAGGACTTCCCAGGGGGTCACCCATCCTTGTACCACTCTCGCCCAAGCATGCTTAACTTCGGAGTTCTGATGGGATCCGGTGCATTAGTGCTGGTATGATCGCACCACCCATCATGTTGATGGCACAATTCCTATATGTGTTAACGGTTCACAGTGCCTGCCTAGGGAGATGGCCCATTCAAAAGGCCCAATGGGCTTAACGATAACCCATCCGCTTCAACAATGCAGCATCCTCGCAAGATGTGATATCGACTCGTTGTAGGGCCATCTGATGTCCTGCGAGTCAAGTTGTCCTCCTTTTAACAGCTCACGACGTACAATCCGAGAAGGAAAAACAGAGCAAAAGAAGAAAAGTGTCCTGAAACTGATGAAAACGTTCGATTTTGGGCTCCAAAAAGGGCACAGCGAGCAAGCAAGTTTTCCCCGTCGTAGAGCTCTAAGAGAGCTTTGCAACGGTATGCTGTGCACCGCGTAACTCCTTACGGATCAAAAGTTAAGGGTACCAGAGCGACGGAGGCCTGGTCACAAACCCTACGCCCTCTGTTTGCGAGCCCGGCCTCTACGTGAAGCGAAGTTGTCTTGCCCAATGTTCCATGGGATATGGTAATAGAGATTTGGTGCATAAAGTATCTTGGCAACCCTAACCAGGGCAAAAAAAATTGAAAAGGGGGTGCAACACGAGGACTTCCAGTGGGGTCACCCATTCTAGTACTACTCTCGCCCAAGCACGCTTAACTTCGGTGTTCTGATGGTATCCGGTGCGTTAGTGCTGGTATGATCGCACCCGTCATGTTGAGGGCACAATTCCTATATGTGTTAACGGTTCACAGTGCCAACCTAGAGAGATGGCCCATTCAAAAGGCCCAATGGGCTTAAAGACAACCCATCCGCTTCAACAACGCAGCATCCTCGCAAGACGTGATATCGAAACGATGTAGGGCCCTCTGATGTCTCGCGAGTCGGGTTGTCATCCTTTTAACAGCTCACGACGTACGATCTGGGAAGGAAAAACATACCAAAAGAAGAAAAGTGTCCTGAAATTGATGAAAACGTTCGATTTTGGGCACCAAAAATGGGCATAGCGAGCAAGCTAGCTACCCCCATCGTAGAGCTCTCAGAGAGCTTTGCAACGGTATGCTGTTCGCCGCGTTACTCCTTACGGATCAAAAGTTATGGGCACTAGAGCGACGGAGACCTGGTCACAAACCCTACGCACTCGGTTTGCGGGCCTGGCCTCTACGTGAAGCGAAGTTGTGTTGCCCAATGTTCCATGGGATTCGGTAATAGAGATTTGGTGGATAAAGTATCTTGGCAACCCTAACCTGTGCAAAATAAATTGAAAAGGGGTTGCAACACGAGGACTTCTCAGCGGGTCACCAATCCTAGTACTACTCTCGCCCAAGCATGCTTAACATCGGAGTTCTAATGGGATCCGGTGCATTAGTGCTGTTATGATCACAACCGTCATGTTGAGGGCACAATTCTTATATGTGTTAACGGTTCACACTGCCAGCATAGGGAGATGGCCTATTCAAAAGACCCAATGGGCTTAACAACAACCCATCCGCTTCAATAACGCAACATCCTTGCAAGACGTGATATCGACACATTGTAGGGTCCTCTGATGTACCGCGAGTCAGGTTGTTGTCCTTTTAACAGCTCACCACGTACGATTCGGGACAGAAAAATAGGGCAAAAGAAGAAAAGTGGCCTGAAACAGATGAAAACGTTTGATTTTGGAGCCCAAAAATGGGCACAACAAGCAAGCTTGCTGCCCCCATCGTAGAGCTCTCAGAGAGTTTTGCAACGGTATGCTGTGCGCTGCGTAACTCTTTACAAATCAAAATTTATGGGCACCGGAGCGATAGAGAACTCATCACAAGCCTTACGCCCTCAGTTTGCGGGCCCGGCCTCTACGTGAAGCGAAGTTGTCTTGCCCAATGTTTCGTGGGATTCGGTAATAGAGATTTGGTGGATAAAGTATCTTGGCAACCCTGACTAGGGCAAAAAAAATTGAAAAGGGGGTGCAACACGAGGACTTCCCAAGGGGTAACCCATCCTAGTACTACTCTCGCCCAAGCATGGTTAACTTCGGAGTTCTGATGGGATTCGGTGCGTTAGTGCTGGTATGATCGTACCCATCATGTTGAGGGCACAATTCCTATATGTGTTAAAGGTTCACAGTCCCAGCCTAGAGAGATGGTCCATTCAAAAGGCCCAATGGGCTTAATGACAACCTATCCGCTTCAACAACGCAGCAACCACGCAAGACGTGATAACAAAACGTTGTAGGGCCCTCTGATGTACCGCAAGTCAGGTTGTCATCCTTTTAATAGCTCACGACGTACGATCCGGACGGAAAAACAGGCCAAAAGAAGAAAAGTGGCCTGAAACTGATGAAAACGTTCGATTTTGGGCTCCAAAAAAGGGCATAGCTAGCTAGCTCGCTGCCCCTATCGTAGAGCTCTCAGAGAGCTTTGCAACGGTATGCTGTGCGCAGCGTAACTCCTTATGGATCAAAAGTTATGGGCACCGGAGCGATGGAGACCTGATCACAAACTCTACGCACTCGGTTTGCGGGCCCGGCCTCTACGTGAAGCGAAGTTGTCTTGCCCAATGTTCCGTGGGATTCGGTAAAAGAGATTTGGTGGATAAAGTATCTTGGCAACCCTAACCAGGGCAAAAAAAATTGAAAAGGGGGTGCAAGACGAGGACTTCCAATGGGGTCACCCATCCTTGTACTACTCTCGCCCAAGCACGCTTAACTTCGGGGTTCTGATGGGATCCGGAGCATTAGTGCTGGTATGATCACACCCGTCATGTTGAGGGCAGAATTCCTATATGTGTTAACGGTTCACAGTGCCAGCCTAGAGAGATGGCCCATTCAAAAGGCCCAATGGGCTTACTGACAACCCATCCGCTTCAGCAACGCAGCAACCTCGCAAGACGTGATATCGACACGTTGTAGGGCCTTCTGATGTACCGCGAGTCAGGTTGTCTTCCTTTTAACAGCTCATGATGTATGGTCCGGGACGGAAAAACAAGGCAAAAGAACAAAAGTGGCCAGAAACTGATGAAAACGTTCGATTTTGGGCTCCAAAATCGAGCACAGCGAGCAAGCTGGCTGCTCCCGTCGTAGAGCTCTCATAGAGCTTTGTAACGGTATACTGTGCACCGCATAACTCCTTACGGATCAAAAGTTATGGGTACCGGAGCGATGGAGACCTGGTCACAAACCCTACGCCCTCGGTTTGCGGGCCCGGCCTCTACGTGAACGAAGTTGGCTTGCCCAATGTTCCGTGGGATTCGGTAATAGAGATTTGGTGGATAAAGTATCTTGTCAACCCTAACCAGGGCAAAAAAAATTGAAAAGAGGGTGCAACTCGAGGACTTCCCAGGGTATCACCTATCCTAGTACTACTCTCGCCCAATCACGCTTAACTTCGGAGTTCTGATGGGATCCGGTGCGTTAGTGCTGGTATGATCGCACTTATCATGTTGAGGGCACAATTCCTATATGTGTTAACGGTTCACAGTGCCAGCCTAGAGAGATGGCCCATTCAAAAGGCCCAATGGGCTTAACGACAACCCATCCGCTTCAACAACGCAGCATCCTCGCAAGACGTGATATCGACACATTGTAGGGCCCTCTGATGTACTGCGAGTCAGGTTGTCGTCCTTTTAACAACTCACGATGTACTGCCCGGGACGAAAAAACAGGGCAAAATCAGAAAAGTGGCATGAAACTGATGAAAACGTTCGATTTTGGGCTCCAAAAATGGGCAAAGCGAGCAAGCTAGCTGTCCCCGTCATAGATCTCTCAGAGAGCTTTGAAACGGTATGCTGTGCGCCGCGTAACTGCATACGGTTCAAAAGTTATGGGCACCGGAGCGACGGAGACCTGGTCACAAACCCTACGCCCTCGGTTTGCGGGCACGGCCTCTACGTTAAGCGAAGTTGTCTTGCCTATTGTTCCGTGGGATTCGGTAATAGAGATTTGGTGGATAAAGTATCTTGGCAACTGATGGGTGCTTAGCTTAGGGTAAAATTAAGGTCAATTCTAAGCCAAGTTTTAACTCACAAGTGCATGAGTAATTGTAGTGTAGTGTGCTAGTGCGAGGTCGAATCCACAGGGAGACAATTTGAAAGTTTGTAGAAAAGTATAATTAAAGTGCCTAAGTAATTAAACTAAATTAAATTGCAAATTGAGTGATTTGAATGAAAGTTAACTAAAAATAAAATAAAAGTGAAATTAAATGCGAAAACTAAAATTAAATATGAAAGTTGAAATTGAAGTTTGACCACTATTGAGAAAGGTTTAGGGATTGGATTCCTATGCAAAGTTGAATTCTAGGCTCGAACTTAGGATTTCCTATTTTGATGCAAAATTAGACTACAAGCCTAATTAATTAAATAATCACCTAAAGTTAACTAATTAACGGGTTAGACCTAGTTTCGAGGTGCAACGCTATCTCCAAGTCCTTTATCTAGCCAGAGTTTAGATTTGTCCTAAAATCCTAGGCTTACGAATTAATTAATTAAGTGGAAGAAAACTATGGTACAACCTATAGTTTTCACAATCAAGCCCAATTTATATATTTGATCTACCCTATGAATTCCTATTAATTACTAGCTACAAGCATAACAAATTAATAGAATAAATAATAAAGCATGTAAATCAAATATATAAGACTAGCATCAAAATAATCCAACCAAGTTCAAGACCATAAAACTAAATTATTGCATAGTAATCCTACCCTAAACAATGAATTAATTGTTCATGTTCAACAAAACTGAATCAAAATTATAAAAAGAAAGTGAATTAAACTTCTCCATAAATTAATTCGAATCTGTTGAAAATAATAATTTAAAACACAGATTAAATCTCAATTGCAAAGCGAATCTTTAACTCAAAACCTGAACAGTAAAGAAAAATAAGGCTCACTGCAATTTTTTCCTTCTCTGTCGTCAAACTATTTTTTTTCCTCTACTGCTGAAGCTTCTGTCTTTTTCTATTTTTTTCTCGCACTGTCCAATGCTCTCAAAGCTTTCTGCCTCTCCTTCTTTTTCCTACTGCGCCGCACTGCCTCCTCTTTTTCGTTATTGTTCTCACGCCGCAGCTCTCCCTTTTGCAATTGCTGATGCGTGCCTTTTTATAATAAAAGTCCACCGCCCTAATACTGAGATGGGCTTAATCTACGTGGCCTTAGGCCTTTGACTTTTCCATGCTTTTGTTCTCTTTTTTTACCAAAGCTTTATTTACTTTTCTTAAGTCCAAATCAGACCTTTCTTCATGGTCCAACGTATAGCCAAGATTTGTTTATTTGTTTTCAGTACAAAGTCCAATATGGACTAAGTTGACCTATTGACCACATGGCCTTTTGCCCTTTCAAGTCCAACGTGGACTATTTGTTTTTTTTTTCTTTGTTATCTTTTTCTTTAGCCAACTTCTTTTCAAATCAGCCCCAAATACTTTTTCATCATTTAATTCCTACATGCACAAAAATACAATTAAAGTGATCAAATATTATAATTAATGTACATAATTAATTCTAAAAAACAAAGAAATAGGCCTGAAAATATGAATACATCAACACCCCCAAACCTACCTCTTGCTTGTCCTCAAGCAAGACTAGGCTCTAAGCAAATATTCAAGTTCTCAAGAGATTGCGCTAACGAGTCAATCAACTCTAATAAAAGGACAAGGTTCGGGGAACGATTGATCCTATGATGTAGTAGTTAAGCGAACTCATTTGGATCTCTCTCTTTAAAGGAAAAACATGTTTTCTACAAGACTACACCAAACATTATGAAGTCTCCACGTAACTAAGAAACAAGACAACTTAATACAATTAGATCATAATACTTGTAACCCTATTGCCTTTATAGTCCTCCATACATGCCTTTCACCCTCTTTATTCATCCTAAAACATAAAAGTAAACATATTTCATCTCTTTTTATTAGGTGCTTGGTCCTAAACGGTCAACTCAACACCCCGTGTAATGAGCTTTCGAGGTCATCAATCCCAACAACTTAAGGCTTAGGTTGATAGGCGTTGAAAGGCCCCATGCGTACCCTACTTACTCGAAGTGTTGAACACCGAAACACCACACACCTTAAGCACATATCCCTAAAAATAAACAATGAATACAAGGATAGTGGTGCTAAGAGATAGAAGTAAATAATAATTTTTTTATTTTATTTTTTGTTTTGTTTTGTTTTTTTTTTTTTGTTTTTTCTATTTTTTTCTATTTTTAACTATAAGGGCTCAAGCACGCAAACAAGACTACTCAAGCGAGGACACTCATATCACAACCACATTATATCTCATCATCTTACAACCAAGTCATGGGACCACAATAGTCTAAGCATAATCTCACAGTCCCCACGCCTCGCATTCATCAAAATCAATCCCAAAAGTTCAACTCAAAACTACCTCATAAAATCAAGAACCACCTACTCTCCTCAATTACCAGAAAATCCACCACAAATCCACAAATAAACATAAAGATCAAAAACTTTTTTCAAAAATTTTCACATTTCGTTTAGATTTTCCCCAAAACAATAATAGACACAATTAAACACCTACACCCCCAAACCTAAAGTTTGCTTGTCCTCAAGCAAATAAAATTAAAATATGTTAGCGGTATGCCAAAGGGGAAAAAAACATATAATGAGAACCTAATAGTGAAAGTGTATCAAAAGAAAACAATTAAGAGAAATAGAGGGAGTAGATGGACATACCTGAAGTGATAGATAATGAAAAGAAAGGTAACCCTTCACATCTACAACTTGTAATTTAGCTCAAGAGAAAAACAATAGAGGATAAGGCTAGATAAAATGAGAAAATATAATAAAAGAAAAAAAAATATTTTTTTACTTTTTCATTTTTTTTGAGATTTTTTTGTTGGCCGACCCTATTTACATCCCCATACAAAGGCTCCGAACTCCGGGAGGCACTAAAGCCGACTCACTAAAAATAAATAAGCACAATGAAATAATTGAAATAAAGAGAGCTAGAATACAAATATCTGAATCCATTGAATGTTAGTTCGTAAGACAAATCTTGTAAAACTTCAGAAATGGAGTTAACTAAGTACATTAAAAATGCGGAGGAGAGGCCATTAATTTCAAACCACCAACGTACTCAAACCCCAGAAATCTTCCCATACTTAAGAGGGAAGGCCAGGCATTACGCTTTCGGCCAATGATTTTACTTTCATAGTATCCATCCTAATTAACCCCAAGACTTCCATTACACAAGATAATCCATTTTCGAGAAAATGGTAAAGCCCACTATAACCCAGTGGAGGTCCAACCGAAAAGTTGGGAAACATAATTAAATGAAGTAAAATAAAGTAATTATTCCTAGGGTGCCTCCTAGAAGCGCTGCATTTAACGCCGACAGCCAGGCGAAGATCATTGCTCATGTAAGGTCAGAAGTGTCCCGTAACTCTACAGATTCAACTTCGTGAAGAACTGAACTCGGATCAAGGGCATGTTTCAAACGCTGGCCATTAACTGTGAGGACTCGCCCATCTTTGAGGTGTTTAATTTTAATAGCCCCTGAAGGGTATGCCTCGAGCACCTCATAGGGTCCGTCCCATCTAGTCCTTAATTTTCCAAGAAAGAACTTCAATTTAGAGTTAAATAACCAAACCTTATCTGAAGGGGAGAAGGTTTTGCGCAAAATAGATTTATCGTGGATTCTCTTCATTCTCTCCTTATAAAGCTTGGCATTCTCATATGCTTCATAACGAAGCTCCTCCAACTCACTCAAAGCCAATTTTCTACTCTCACCTGCCTGTTGTATGTCAAAATTCAGGGCTTTAATAGCCCAATAAGCTTTATGCTCTAGCTCAACAGGGAGGTAGCAAGCCTTACCGTAGACTAATCTATATGGAGACATACCTATGGGAGTCTTAAAAGCTGTGCGATAGGCCCATACCGCATCGTGTAAACGACATGACCAATCCTTGCGATCGGGCCTAACTATTTTCTGTAAAATGGATTTGATCTCCCTATTTGACACCTCCACTTGCCCACTCGTCTGAGGATGATAAGGTGTTGCAATCTTATGCCGGACTGAATATTTTCTCAATAATGACTCAAGTGTCCTATGGCGAAAATATTTTCCTCCATCACTCAAAAGCACACGTGGCACCCCAAACCTAGAAAAGATGTGCTCTTTAATGACCTTGACCACAACTTTGTGGTCATTGGTTCGAGTTGCCACCACCTCCACCCACTTGGACACATAGTCTACAGCCACAAGAATATAAGTGTACCCATACGAAGGAGGAAAAGGACCCATGAAATCAATGCCCCACACATCAAATATCTCACAAACTAAAATGGGTGATAAGGGCATCATGTCTCTCCTAGAGATAGACCCAAATTGTTGACATCGATGACATTTCTTACAGAATTGTTGGGCATCTCTGAACAAAGTAGGCCAAAAGAACCCACATTGGAGGACTTTAGCAGCTGTCCTCTTACCTCCAAAATGACCACCACATGCCTTCCCATGACAAAAGCTAAGAATGCTATCCAACTCCTCTTCCAGCACACATCGTCTGATAACCTGATCAGCACACACCTTAAAGAGATAGGGATCCTCCCAAATAAAATGTTTTACTCGAGCCATGAAACGATCCTTCTCTCCCCGTCCCCAGTGAGCAGGCAATTCTCTCGCTGCCAAATAATTAACAAAATGGGCATATTAGGGGATCCTATGTGAGACAGCAAAAAGTTGCTCATCAAGGAAGGTATCATTAAAAGGAAGGGAGTCGGTGGGAGATTCAAGGACTAAACGTGACAAAAGGTCTGCGACAGAATTCTCACTCCCCTTTTTATCTCTAATATCCAAATCAAATTCTTGAAGTAATAGTAACCACCGAATCAGACGGGGTTTAGCATCCCGTTTGGCAAGTAGGTAACGCAAGGCCGCATGATCTGTGTAGACTATCACCTTTGACCCTAGGATGTATGATCTAAACTTATCAAGGGAGAAAACTACAGCTAGCAATTCCTTTTCTGTGGTAGTGTAATTCTTTTGAGCATCATCTAAGGTCTTACTAGCGTAGTAGATCACACATGGAAACTTATCCCTACGTTGTCCCAAAACAGCCCCCACTGTGTAGTCGGATGCATCACACATAATCTCAAAAGAGAGGCTATAATCAGGAGGCTGGATGATAGGTGCGGAGGACAGTAAAGACTTTAGCTTCTCAAATGCCTTGGCACACTCGTCATCAAAATGAAATGGAATATCATGTGCCATGAGGCTGGAGAGAGGTTGAGTAATGTGGCTAAAGTCTTTGATGAAACGCCGGTAGAAACCGGCATGACCAAGGAATGATCTAACATCACATACCATTTTTGGTGCTGGGAGTTTCTCTATCAACTCAACCTTGGCTGGGTCCACATGGATACCATCCTGAGATATAACATGACCAAGTACTATCCCCCGTCTAACCATGAAATGACTTTTCTCCCAACTAAGCACCAAATTCATTTTAACACAACGCTCTAGCACTAGGGAAAGGTGTGTGAGACACTAATCAAATGTAGCTCCAAAAACTGAAAAATCATCCAGAAAGACCTCTAGAAACTTCTCAATCATATCAAAAAAAATGGCCATCATACACCTCTGAAAAGTCGCTGGTGCATTGCATAAACCGAAGGGCATACGACGATAAGCAAAGGTCCCATATGGACAAGTGAAGGTGGTCTTCTCTTGGTCCTCGGGGAAGACTCGGATCTGATTATACCCGGAATACCCATCTAAGAAGCAGTAGTAGCCCTATCTGGCTACTCTATCTAATATCTGGTCAAGAAAGGGTAGAGGGAAATGGTCTTTCCGGGTCTTGGCATTAAGCTTTCTATAGTCAATACAGACATGCCACCCAGTAGCGGTGCGTGTAGGAATAAGCTCACCCTTATCATTAGGGACTACTGTGATCCCAGACTTCTTTGGTACCACCTGCACCGGACTGACCCATGAACTATCAGAAATCGGGTAAATGATACCTGCATCGAGAAGTTTAATGACTTCCTTATAAACAACCTCACTCATGTCTGGGTTCAGCCTCATTTGCATCTCGCGGGAAGGAGTAGCACCATCTTCTAAGTGAATCCGATGCATACACAACGAAGGGTCTATACCTCGTAAGTCAGAAATGGTCCACCCTATAGCCTTTTGATGATCACGAAAGACTCCTAACAATTTCTCCTCATGCTCAGTGGTCAGTTCTGATGCGATAATTACTGGGAGGGTATCATTAGGTCCTAAGTACACATATTTAAGATGCGTAGGCAAAGGTTTAAGCTCTAAAGCTGGAAGAGACTCAACCGGATGGGGATCAGGACAAACTTTGGATGGAAGGGAGCTACGACTATCATTAGCCTTGTCAGGGCTAAGATTAGACACTACAGAAGTAGAAGCTACTAGCTCTTTCACAAATGAATCAGAGTCAAATTGAGTCAAGATTGCCTCAAGCTCTGCAAGCTCATCATCAACAGTCAACATCGAATAGGCATGTCCCTCAATACAAGGGTCAATGATATCAACCATGAAGCACTCATCTTCAGAATGTCTACTTACTCGATTGGCCGCCTCTGCGACCCTCACCTTAACTCTCATATTCCCAAAGGTTAATTCAATCATCCCTGTCCTACAATATATCACCGCATCAGCTGTGGCCAGAAAAGGTCTCCCTAGAAGAACTGGTGTTGCATGCCTAGTGTCTAGTCCTGAGTCCATGTCTAAGACAATAAAGTCAACTGGGAAAAGAAATTCACCAACTCTAACTAAGACATCCTCAATTATCCCTCTAGGTCGTCTCTAAGATCGATCTGCCAACTGAAGTGTAACATTTGTGGGAGTCAACTCCCCCAAACCTAAACGCTCATATACTGCAAATGGAATGAGATTCACACTAGACCCTAAGTCAAGGAGGGCATGATCTACTTGTTGATCTTGAATGATGCAAGGAATGGTGAAGGCTCCGGGGTCATTAAACTTGGGCGGAAGGCCCCTAGTGTATATGCTACTTACTTTCTCTGTGAGCCTCACCTTCTTTAGAATGTGGGTAGATTGCCTCTTCCTAATGCACAAGCCTTTGAGGAATTTGGCATAAGACGGTATCTGTTGGATAACTTCAATAAGATGCAGGTTTATCTTAATATCCTTCAAGTGGTCTAATACCCGAGACTGCTTATCATCTTTCCTAGGTCACTCTAAAGCAGTAGGATAAGGCACCCTAGAAGGACTATCATCACTGTGATCTACAACCTGCTTCTCATCTCTCTGCGAAGGAATGGTGTTTTCTCTACTATTCTCTATCTCATCTCCCGACTCACTTCCTACTCTTTCAACCTTTTCCTCAACCTCTTTTGTATTCCTACTCTTGTCACTCACTCTCTTTGTTCCATTAGACTCATCCACCTGATTATCTAACTGGTAACCACTCCGAAGGGTGATAACAGCTTTGGCTTGCTCATGGGTGGTCTCATTGTGGACATTGCTACACTGGCCATGTAGATTCTCGACAGTCTGAGCAAGGAGCTTACCCTCATCCCTCCTAGTAATTTGTTGGGCCAGTTGCCCAACTTGAGTTTCCAACTCAGCAATAGATTGCTGCTGAGCATGAATTACTTGAAGTAACTTGTCAAACTTATCATCAGGCTTGTTAGGAGGAAGATGAGGGCTAGGCTGAAATTGATTCCCTGGTTGCAGTTTAAAGTGAGGCCCATTAGACACATGATAGTATCCAGGAGGATTAGATTGAGGCTTTTGCACTTGAGCCTGTGAAAATGAAGGGTCAGGATTCCCTTGACGCCATGAGAAAGCTAGATGATCTCGCCAACCAGGATTATATGTATTCGAATATGGATTGTAATTGCGAGAATAACCCTGGGCAGCACAAACTTGTTCCTGAATAAATTCAGGGAACTGAGAGGCAAGAGGACACCCTAGTGTAGGGTGGTCCACTGCAGAACATAAAGCACAACATTGAACATTTGGTAGGGCAGGTGAAGAAGTAGACCCTAAAGATATAAACTGATCAAATTTCTTGGTCAAAGCTGCCACTTATGAGTTTAGGTCCCCATTTATGCTCACCTCATATAGTGTCCTCCTAGAAGTGGGCTTACCCATTCTATCCATTGTTGAGTCTTGAAATGAGTCTTTGGCAATACTATCAAGTCGGGCCCATGCCTCATTTGGGGTGAGGTTATAAAACCCTCCATTACTCATTGAATTCACCATCGTTTTCTGCTGTGGTGTCAAACCTCTATAGAAATACTGAAGCAACCTAGGCCTATCGAACCCATGGTGTGGGCAGTGACGAATGAGTCCATTAAACCTATCCCAAGTTTCATGAAATGACTCTAAATCGGACTGGGAAAAAGTCATGATGTTCTCTTGAAGAGATGAGGTCTGGGCCATCGGAAAAAATCTAAACAGAAATTGAGTCAACAGTTCTTCCCAAGAAGTAATGGTTCCCTCTTCAAGGGAATGAAGACATTCTTTAGCTTTGTCCTTAAGAGAAAGTGGGAAGAAACGCAATCGGATATTTTCTTGAGTAACATTTGGAACATGCACAGTGGTACATATCTCAAGAAAATCACGAATATGCGCATGTGGATTTTCATTGCTTTTCCCGTAAAATGATGGAAGTACTGCTATCGTACCAGGTTTCATGTCAAAGTCCACATTATGGATGGCAGGTGGTCGGATAGCAATATTCGGCTGATATGTGGTCGGGAGAAAATGCTGCCTAAGAGGTATATCATCAGGATCAGGATTATTGGGGACAATGGGAAGATGGGGAATTTGAGGATTATTAACATTTTGAGGCACATTCAAATTTCCTTCATGCTCCGCCATGATTGTAGTTAAGCCCTTCTGATTCCTACGGTGTGGGATTCTTTGTGGCTCGGGGTCAAAGGGTTCTAAAGGCAATCCTAAAGAACGACGTCCAAGCATACACAAGAAGCCTAGCAAATGGGAAATTACTAAATTGAAATAAAAACCTAAAACTAGAAATAAACTATTTAAGAAAAATAATCAACTAGAAAACTAGATAAATAAATAAATAAACGAAAAGTAAAATAAATGAATTACTAAATGAATAAAAAGCAATAAAATCACTAAGATAATAGAGAAATCAAATAAAATAAAAAAATAAAAAATAAAAATAAAAATAAAAAAAAATAAAAAATTCAAGACAACTATTTAAACTAAAACAACTAATAAAGTAATCTAAAAATAATAAAGTAAAACAAGAAAAATATTTTTTTTTTTGCAAAAATAACTAAATAACTAAATAACTAAATACTAACACTTAAACAAAATACTACACTAGTCCAAAAACAATATTGTGCCTCCCCGGCAACGGCGCCAAAAACTTGATGGGTGCTTAGCTTAGGGTAAAATTAAGCTCAATTCTAAGCCAAGTTTTAACTCGCAAGTGCACGAGTAATTGTAGTGTAGTGTGCTAGTGCGAGGTCGAATCCACAGGGAGACAATTTGAAAGTTTGTAGAAAAGTGTAAGTAAAGTGCCTAAGTAATTAAACTAAATTAAATTGCAAATTGAGTGATTTAAATGAAAGTTAACTAAAAATAAAATAAAAGTGAAATTAAATGCGAAAACTAAAATTAAATATGAAAGTTGAAATTGAAGTTTGACCACTATTGAGAAAGGTTTAGGGATCGGATTCCTATGCAAAGTTGAATTCTAGGCTCGAACTTAGGATTTCTTATTTTGATGCAAAATTAGACTACAAGCCTAATTAATTAAATAATCACCTAAAGTTAACTAATTAACAGGTTAGACCTAGTTTCGAGGTGCAACGCTATCTCCAAGTCCTTTATCTAGCCAGAGTATAGATTTGTCCTAAAATCCTAGGCTTACGAATTAATTAATTAAGTGGAAGAAAACTATGGTACAACCTATAGTTTTCACAATCAAGCCCAATTTATATATTTGATCTACCCTATGAATTCCTATTAATTACTAGCTACAAGCATAACAAATTAATAGAATAAATAATAAAGCATGTAAATCAAATATATAAGACTAGCATCAAAATAATCCAACCAAGTTCAAGACCATAAAACTAAATTATTGCATAGTAATCCTACCCTAAACAATGAATTAATTGTTCATGTTCAACAAAACTGAATCAAAATTATAAAAAGAAAGTGAATTAAACTTCTTCGTAAATTAATTCGAATCTGTTGAAAATAATAATTTAAAACACAGATTAAATCTCAATTGCAAAGCGAATCTTTAACTCAAAACCTGAACAGTAAAGAAAAATAAGGCTCACTGCAATTTTTTCCTTCTCTGTCGTCAAACTATTTTTTTTCCTCTACTGCTAAAGCTTCTGTCTTTTTCTAATTTTTTCTCGCACTGTCCAATGCTCTCAAAGCTTTCTGCCTCTCATTCTTTTTCCTACTGCGTCGCACTGCCTCCTCTTTTTCGTTATTGTTCTCACGCCGCAGCTCTCCCATTTGCAATTGCTACTGCGTGCCTTTTTATAATAAAAGTCCACCGCCCTAATACTGAGATGGGCTTAATCTCCGTGGCCTTAGGCCTTTGACTTTTCCATGCTTTTGTTCTCTTTTTTTACCAAAGCTTTATTTACTTTTCTTAAGTCCAAATCAGACCTTTCTTCATGGTCCAACGTATAGCCAAGATTTGTTTATTTGTTTTCAGTACAAAGTCCAATATGGACTAAGTTGACCCGTTGACCACATGGCCTTTTGCCCTTTCAACTCCAACGTGGACTATTTGTTTTTTTTTCTTTGTTATCTTTTTCTTTAGCCAACTTCTTTTCAAATCAGCCCCAAATACTTTTTCATCATTTAATTCCTACATGCACAAAAATACAATTAAAGTGATCAAATATTATAATTAATGTACATAATTAATTCTAAAAAACAAAGAAATAGCCCTGAAAATATGAATACATCAGCAACCCTAACCAGGCCAAAAAAATTAAAAAGGGTGTGCAACACGGGGACTTCCCAGGGGGTCACCCATCCTAGAACTACTCTCGCCCAAGCATGCTTAACTTCGGAGTTTTGATGGAATCCGATGCATTAGTACTGGTATGATCGTACCCGTCATGTTGAGGCACAATTCCTATATGTTTGCGGCCAGGTCTTCGTCGCTCCGGTGGCCATAACTTATGATCCGTAAGGAGTTACGCAGCGCACAGCATACCGTTCTAAAGCTCTTTGAGAGCTCTACGACAGGGGCAACAAGCTTGCTCGTCGTGCCCCTCTTTGGAGCCCAAAATCAAACGTTTTCATCAGTTTTAGGCAACTTTTCTCCTTTCGCTCTGTTTTTTCATCCCGGATCGTACGTCGTGAGTTGTTAAAAGGACGACAACCTGACTCGTAGGACATCAGAGGGAACTACAACTTGTCGATATCACGTCTTGCGAGGATGCTGCGTTGTTCAAGCGGATGGGTTGTCCTTAAGCCCATTGGGCCTTTTCAATGGGCCATCTCTCTAGGTTGGGACTATGAACCGTTAACACATATAGGAATTGTTCCCTCAACATGATGGGTGCGATCATACCAGCACTAATGCATCGGATCCCATCAGAACTACGAAGCTAAGCGTGCTTTGGTGAGAGTAGTACTAGGATGGGTGACCCCCTTGGAAGTCCTCGTGTTGCACCCCATTTTCAATTTTTTTTGCCGTGGTTTGGGTTGCCAAGATACTTTATCCACCAAATCTCTATTACCGAATCCCACATAACATTGGGCAACACAACTTCACTTCACGTAGAGGCTGGGCCCGCAAACCGAGGGCGTAGGGTTTGTGACCAGGTCTCTGTCGCTCCAGTGCCCATAACTTTTGATCTGTAAGGAGTTACACGGTGCACAACATACTGTTGCAAAGCTCTCTGAGAGCTCTACAACGGGGGCAGCCAGCTTGCTCGTTGTGCCCATTTTTGGAGCCAAAAATCGAACATTTTCATCAGTTTCAGGCCACTTTTCTTCTCTTCCTCTATTTTTCCGTCCCAGATCGTACGTCATGAGCTATTAAAAGGAGGACAACCTGACTCGCGGGACATCAGAGAGCCCTACAACGTGTCTATATCACGTCTTGCGAGGATGCTGCGTTATTCGAGCGGATGGGTTGTCGTTAATCCCATTGGGCCTTTTGAATGAGCCATCACTCTAGGCTGGGACTGTGAACCGTTAACACATATAGGAATTGTGCACTCAACATGACAGGTGCGATCATACCAGCACTAGTGCACCGGATCCCATCAGAACTCCGAAGTTAAGCGTGCTTGGGCTAGAGTAGTAGTATGATGGGTGACCCCCTATAAAGTCCTCGTGTTGCACCCCTTTTTCAATTTTTTTTGCCCTGGTTGGGGTTCCCAAGATACTTTATCCACCAAATCTCGATTACCGAATCCCACGAAACATTGGGCAAGACAACTTCGCTTTACGTAGAGGCCGGGCCCGCAAACCGAGGGCGTAGGGTTTGTGACTAGGTGTCCGTCGCTCCGGTGCCCATAACTTTTGATCCGTAAGGAGTAACGCGGCGCACAGCATACCGTTGCAAAGCTCTTTGAGAGCTCTACGACGTGGGCAGCCAGCTTGCTCGCTGTGGCCGTTTTTGGAGCCTAAATTTGAACGTTTTCATCAGTTTCAGTCCACCTTTCATCTTTAGCTCTATTTTTCCGTCACGAATCATACGTCGTGAGCTGTTAAAAGGAAGACAACCTGACTCGCGGGATATCAGAGGACCCTACAATGTGTCGACATCACGTCTTGCGAGGATGCTGCGTTGTTGAAGCGGATGGGTTGTCGTTAAGCCCATTGAGCCTTTTGAACGGGCCATACCTCTAGGCTGGGACTGTGAACCGTTAACACATATAGGAATTGTGTCCTCGACATGACGGGTGCGATCATAACAGCACTAATGCACCGGATCCCATCAGAACTCCAAAGTTAAGCGTGCTTAGGCGAGAGTAGTACTAGGATGGGTGATCCCTTGGGAAGTCCTCGTGTTGCACCCCCTTTTCAAATTTTTTTGCCCTGGTTCGGGTTGCCAAGATACTTTATCCACCAAATCTCCATTACCGAATCCCACGGAACATTGGGCAAGACAACTTCGCTTCAGGTAGAGGCCGGGCCGGCAAACCGAGGGCGTAGGGTTTGCGACCAGGTCTCCGTCGCTTCGGTGGCCATAACTTTTGATCCGTAAGGAGTTACGCAGCGCACAGCATACCGTTGTAAAGCTCTCTGAGAGCTCTACGACAAGGGAAACAAGCTTGCTCGTCGTGCCCCTTTTTGGAGCCCAAAATCGAACGTTTTCATCAGTTTTAGGCCACTTTTCTTCTTTCGCTCGGTTTTTCCGTCCCGGATCGCACGTCGTGATCTGTTAAAAGGACGACAACCTGACTCGCAGGACATCAGAGGGAACTACAACTTGTCGATATCACGTCTTGGGAGGATGCTGCGTTGTTGAAGCGGATGGGTTGTCGTTAAGCCCATTGGGCCTTTTGAATGGGCCATCTCTCTAGGCTGGGACTATGAACCGTTAACACATATAGGAATTGTTCCCTCAACATGATGGGTGCGATCATACCAGCACTAATGCACCGGATCCCATCAGAACTACGAAGTTAAGCGTGCTTGGGTGATAGTAGGACTAGGATGGGTGACCCCCTTGGGAAGTCCTTGTGTTGCACCCCATTTTCAATTTTTTTTGTCCTGGTTGGGGTTGCCAAGATACTTTATCCACCAAATCTCGATTACCGAATCCCACAGAACATTGGGCAAGACAACTCCGCTTTACGTAGAGGCCGGGCCCGCAAACTGAGGGCGTAGGGTTTGTGACCAAGTGTCCGTCGCTCCGGTGCCCATAACTTTTGATCCGTAAGGAGTAACGCGGCGCACAGCATACCGTTGTAAAGCTCTTTGAGAGCTCTACGACGTGGGAAGCCAGCTTGCTCGCTGTGGCCGTTTTTGGAGCCCAAAATTGACATTTTCATCAGTTTCAGTCCACCTTTCTTCTTTAGCTCTATTTTTTCATCACGAATCGTACGTCGTGAGCTGTTAAAAGGACGACAACCTGACTCGCGGGATATCAGAGGGCCTTACAACGTGTCGATATGACGTCTAGCGAGGATGCTGCGTTGTTGAAGTGGATGGGTTGTCGTTAAGCCCATTGGGCCTTTTGAATGGGCCATCTCTCTAGGTTGGAACTGTGAACTGTTAACACATATAGGAATTATGCCCTCAACATGACGGGTGCGATCATACCAGCACTAATGCACCGGATCCCCTCAGAACTCCGAAGTTAAGCATGCTTAGGCGAGAGTAGTACTAGGATGGGTGACCCCCTGGGAAGTCCTCGTGTTGCACCCCATTTTCAAATTTTTTTGCCCTGGTTGGGGTTGCCAAGATACTTTATCCACCAAATATCCATTACCGAATCCCACGGAACATTGGGCAAGACAACTTCGCTTCACGTAGAGGCCGGGCCCGCAAACCGAGGGCGTAGGGTTTGCGACCAGGTCTTCGTCGCTCCGGTGCCCATAACTTTTGATCTGTAAGGAGTTACGCAGCGCACAGCATACCGTTGTAAAGCTCTCTGAGAGCTCTACGACAGGGGCAACAAGCTTGCTCGCTGTGCCCCTTTTTGGAGCCCAAAATCGAACGTTTTCATCAGTTTTAGGCCACTCTTCTTCTTTTGCTCTGTTTTTCCGTCCCGGATCGTACGTCGTGAGTTGTTAAAAGGACGACAACTTGACTCGCAGGACATCAGAGGGCACTACAACTTGTCGATATCACATCTTGCGAGGATGCTGCTTTGTTGAAGCGGATGGGTTGTCGTTATGCCCATTGGGCCTTTTGAATGGGCCATCTCTCTGGGCTGGGACTGTTAAACGTTAACACATATAGGAATTGTGCCCTCAACATGACGGATGCAATCATACCAGCACTAATGCACCGGATCCCATTAGAACTCCGAAGTTAAGCGTCCTTGGGCGAGAGTAGTACAAGGATGGGTGACCCCCTTGGAAGTCCTCGTGTAGCACCCCCTTTTCAATTTTTTTTGCCCTAGTTAGGGTTGCCAAGATACTTTATCCACCAAATCTCTGTTACCAAATCCCACGGAACATTGGGCAAGACAACTTCGCTTCACGTAGTGGCCGAGCCCGCAAACTTAGAGCGTAGGGTTTGTGACCAGGTCTCCGTCACTCCGGTGTCCATAACATTTGATTCGTAAAGAGTTACGTGGCGCACAGCATACCGTTGTGAAGCTCTCTGAGAGCTTTACGACGGGGGCACCCTGTTTGCTCGTTGTGCCCCTTTTTTGAGCCCAAAATTGAACGTTTTCATTAGTTTCAGTCCACTTTTCTTCTTTTACTCTATTTTTCCATCCCGGATCGTAAGTCGTGAGCTGTTAAAAGGACGACAACCTGACTCACGGGACATCAGAGGGCCCTACAACGTGTCGATATCACGTCTTGCGAGGATGCTGCGTTGTTGAAGCGGATGGGTTGTCGTTAAGTCCATTGGGCCATTTGAATTGGCCATCTCTCCAGGCTGGCACTATGAACCGTTAACACATATAGGAATTGAGCCTTCAACATGACGGGTGTGTCATACCAGCACTAATGCACCAGATCTCATCAGAACTCCGAAGTCAAGCGTGGTTGGGCGAGAATAGTACTAGGATGGGTGACCCCTTGGGAAGTCCACGTGTTGCACCCCCTTTTCAATTTTTTTTGCCCTGGTTAGGGTTTCCAAGATACTTTATCCACCAAATCTCTACTACCGAATCCCACGGAACATTGGGCAAGACAACTTCACTTCACGTAGAGGCTGGGCCCGCAAACCTAGGGCGTAGGGTTTGTGACCAGGTCTCCGTCGCTCCGGTGCCCATAACTTTTGATTCGTAAGGAGTTACGCAACGCACAGCATACCGTTGCAAAGCTCTCTGAGAGCTCTACGACCGGGGTAGCCACCTTGCTCGCTATGCCCATAATTGTAGCCCAAAATTGAACGTTTTCATCAGTTTCAAGCCACTTTTCTTCTTTTGCACTATTTTTCTGTCCCGGATCGCACGTCGTGAGCTGTTGAAAGGACAACAACCTGATTCGCTGTACATCAGAGTGCCCTACAACGTTTCGATATCACGTCTTGCGAGGATGCTGCATTGTTGAAGTGGATGGGTTGTCGTTAAGCCCATTGGGCCTTTTGAATGGGCCATCTCTCTAGGTTGGGACTGTGAACCGTTAACACATATATGAATTATGCCCTCAACATATCAGGGACGATCATACCAGCACTAATGCACCAGATCCCATCAGAGCTCCGAAGTTAAGCGTGCTTGGACGAGAGTAGTACTAGGATGGGTGACCCCTTGGGAAGTCCTTATGTTGCACCCCCTTTTCAATTTTTCTGCCCCTGGTTAGGGTTGCCAAGATACTTTATCCACCAAATCTCTATTACCCAATCCCACGGAACATTGGACAAGACAACTTCGCTTCACGTAGAGGCTGGGCCCGTAAACTGAGGGCGTAGGGTTTGTGACCAGGTCTCCGTCGCTCCGGTGGCCATAACTTTTGATCTGTAAGGAGTTACACGGTGCACAGCATATCGTTGCAAAGCTCTCTGAGAGCTCTACGACGGGGGCAGCCATCTTGCTCGCTGTGCCCATTTTTGGTGCCCAAAATCGAACGTTTTCATCAGGTTCAAGACATTTTTATTCTTTTGCCCAGTTTTTCCGTCCCGGATCGTACATCGTGAGCAGTTAAAAGGACGACAATCTGACTCGCAGGACATCAGAGGGCCCTACAACGTGTCGATATCACGTCTTGCGAGGATGCTGCGTTGTTGAAGCGGATGGGTTGTCGTTAAGCCCATTGGGCCTTTTGAATGGGCCATCTCTCTAGGCTGGCACTGTGAACCGTTAACACAAATAGGAATTATGCCCTCAACATGACGGGTGCGATCATACCAGCACTAATGCAACGGATCCCATCAGAACTCCGAAGTTAAGCGTGCTTGGGCGAGAGTAGTACTAGGATAGGTGACCCCCTATGAAGTCCTCGTGTTGCAGCCCATTTTCAATTTTTTTTGCCCAGGTTAGGGTTGCCAAGATACTTTATCCACCAAATCTCTATTACAGAATCCCACGGAAAATTGGGCAAGACAACTTCGCTTCACGTAGAGGCCAGGCCCGCAAACCGAGGGCGTAGGGTTTGTGACCAGGTCTCCGTCGCTCCGGTGCCCATAACTTTCGATCCATAAGGAGTTACGCGGTGCACAGCATACCGTTGCAAAGCTCTCTGAGAGCTCTACGACATGGGCAGCCAGGTTGCTCGCTATGCCCATCTTTGGAGCCCAAAATCGAACGTTTTCATCAGTTTCAGTCCACTTTTCTTCTTTTGCTATGTTTTTTCGTCCCGGATCGTACGTCGTGAGCTGTTAAAAGGACGACAACCTGACTCGCGGGACATTAGAGGGCCCTACAATGTGTCGATATCACGTCCTGTGAGGATGCTGTGTTGTTGAAGCGGATGGGTTGTTGTTAAGTCCATTGGACCTTTTGAATGGGCCATCTCTCTAGGCTGGGACTGTGAACAGTTAACACATATAGGAATTGTGTCCTCAACAGGACAGGTGCAATCATACCAGCACTAATGCAACGGATCCCATCAGAACTCTGAAGTTAAGCGTGCTTGGGCGAGAGTAATACTAGGATGGGTAACCCACTGGGAAGTCCTCGTGTTGCACCTCCTTTTCAATTTTTTTTGCCCCGTTAGGGTTGCCAAGATACTTTATCCACCAAATCTCTATTACCGAATCCCACGGAACATTGGGCAAGACAACTTCACTTCACGTAGAGGCCGGGCCTGCAATCGAGGGCGTAGGGTTTGTGACCAGGTCTTCGTCGCTCCGGTGCCCATAACTTTTGATCCGTAAGGAGTTACGCAACGCACAGCATACCGTTGCAAAGCTCTCTGAGAGCTCTACGACAGGGGCAAGCAGCTTGCTCGCTATGCTCTTTTTGGAGCCCAAAATCATGTGTTTTCATCAGTTTCATGCCATTTTTATTCTTTTGCTCATTTTTTTGTCCCAGATCGTACGTCGTGAGCTGTTAAAAGGATGACAACCTGACTCGCGGGATATCAGAGGGCCCTACAATGTGTCGATATCACATCTTGCGAGGATGTTGCGTTGTTGAAGCGGATGGGTCGTCGTTAAGCCCATTGGGCCTTTTGAATAGGCCATCTCTCTAAGCTGGGACTGTGAACCGTTAACACATATAAGAATTGTGCCCTCAACATGACGGGTGCGATCATACCAGCACTAATGCACTGGATCCCATCAGAACTCCGAAGTTAAGAGTGCTTGGGCGAGAGTAGTACTAGGATGGGTGACCCCATGGGATGTCCTCATGTTGCACCCTCTTTTCAATTTTTTTTGCCCTAGTTAGGTTTGCCAAGATACTTGATCCACCAAATCTCTATTACTGAATCCCGCGGAACATTGGGTAAGACAATTTCGCTTCACGTAGAGGCCGGGCCCGCAAACCGAGAGCGTAGGTTTTATGACCAGGTCTCCGTCGCTCCGGTGCCCATAACGTTTGATCCGTCAGGAGTTACGTGGTGAACAGCATACAGTTGCAAAGCTCTCTGAGAGCTCTACGACAAGGGCAGCAAGTTTCCTCGCTATGCCCGTTTTTGTAGCCCAAAATTGAACGTTTTCATCAGTTTCAAGCCACTTTTCTTTTTTGCCCAATTTTTTCGTCCCAGATCGTACGTCGTGAGTTGTTAAAACAACGACAACCTGACTCACTGTACATCAGAGGGCCCTACAACGTGTCGATATCACATCTTGCGAGGATGCTGCGTTGTTGAAGCGGATGGGTTGTCGTTAAGCCCATTGGGCCTTTTGAATGGGCCATCTCTCTAGGCTGGCTCTGTGAACCGTTAACACATATAGAAATTGTGCCCTCAACATGACGGGTGTGATCATACCAGTACTAATACACCGGATCCCATCAGAACTCCGAAGTTAAGCGTGCTTGGGCGAGAGTAGTACTAGGATGGGTGACCCCCTGGGAAGTCCTCGTGTTGCACCCCCTTTTCAATTTTTTTTGCCCTGGTTAGGGTTTCCAAGATACTTTATCCACCAAATTTCTGGCAAGACAACTTCGCTTCACATAGAAGCCGGGCCCGCAAACCGAGGGCATAGGGTTTGTG
This sequence comes from Ehretia macrophylla, assembly GCA_037974665.1. Taxonomy (NCBI): domain Eukaryota; kingdom Viridiplantae; phylum Streptophyta; class Magnoliopsida; order Boraginales; family Ehretiaceae; genus Ehretia; species Ehretia macrophylla. The sequence goes on from CM075773.1 coordinate 8,626,111, forward strand.
ACCACGTCTCCGTCGCTCCGGTGCCCATAACTTTTGATCCGTAAGAAGTTACGCTGAGCACAGCATACCGTTGCAAAGCTCTTTGAGAGCTCTACGACGGGGGCAGCCAGCTTGCTCATTGCGCCAGTTTTTGGAGCCCAAAATCGAACGTTTTCATTAGTTTGAGGCCACTATTGTTCTTTTGCTCTATTTTTCCGTCCTGGATCGTACGTCGTGAGTTGTTAAAAGGATGACAACCTGACTCGCGGGACATTAGAGGGCCCTACAATGTGTCGATATCACGTCTTGCGAGGATGCTTCATTGTTGAAGCGGATGGGTTGTCGTTAAGCCCTTTGGGCCTTTTGAATGAGCCATCTCTCTAGGCTGGGACTGTGAACCGTTAACACATATAGCAATTGTGCCCTCAACAGGACGGGTGCGATCATACCAGCACTAATGCACCAGATCCCATCATAACTCCGAAGTTAAGCGTGCTTGGGTGAGAGTAATACTAGGATGGGTGACCCCTTGGGAAGTCCTCGTGTTGTACCCCCTTTTCAATTTTTTTTGCCGTAGTTAGGGTTTCCAAGATACTTTATCCACCAAATCTCTATTACTGAATCCAACGGAACATTGGGCAAGACCACTTCGCTTCACGTAGAGGCTGGGCCCGCAAATCGAGGGCGTAGGGTTTATGACCAGGTCTCCGTTGCTCCGGTGCCCATAACTTTTGATCTGTAAGGAGTTACGCGGCGCACAGCATACCGTTTGAAAGCTCTCTGAGAGCTCTACGACGGGGGCAGCAAGCTTGCTCGCTTTACCCATTTTTGGAGCCCAAAATTGAACATTTTCATCAGTTTCAGGCCACTTTTCTTGTTTTGCCCTATTTTTCGATCCCAGATCGTACGTCGTGAGCTGTTAAAAGTACGACAACCTGACTCGCGGTACATCAGAGGGCCCTACAACGTGTCTATATCACGTCTTGCGAGGATGCTCCGTTGTTGAAGCGGATGGGTTGTCGTTAAGCCCATTTGGCCTTTTGAATGGGCCATCGCTCTAGGCTGTGACTGTGAACCGTTAACACATATAGGAATTGTGCACTCAACATGACGGGTGCGATCATACCAGCACTAATGCACCGGATCCCATCAGAACTCCGAAGTTAAGCGTTCTTGGTCGAGAGTAGTACTAGGATGGGTGACCCCCTATGAAGTCCTCGTGTTGCACCCCCGTTTCAATTTTTTTTGCCCTGATTGGGGTTGCCAAGATACTTTATCCACCAAATCTCGATTACCGAGTCCTACGGAACATTGGGCAAGACAACTTCGCTTTACATAGAGGCCAGGCCCGCAAACCGAGGGCGTTTGGTTTGTGACCAGGTTCCGTCGCTCCGGTGCCCATATCTTTTGATCCGTAAGGAGTAACGCGGCGCACAGCATACCGTTGCAAAGCTCTTTGAGAGCTCTACGACGTGGGCTGCCAGCTTGCTCATTGTGGCAGTTTTTGGAGACCAAAATCGAACATTTTCATTAGTTTCAGTCCACCTTTCTTCTTTAGCTCTGTTTTTCCATCACGAATCGTACGTCTTGCGAGGATGCTACGTTGTTGAAGCAGATGGGTTGTCGTTAAGTCCATTGGGCCTTTTGAATGGGCCATCTCTTTAGGCTGGGACTGTGAACCGTTAACACATATAGGAATTGTGCCCTCAACATGACGGGTGAGATCATACCAGCACTAATGCACCGGATCCCATTAGAACTCCGAAGTTAAACGTGCTTGGGCGAGAGTAGTACTAGGATGGGTGACCCCCTGGGAAGTCCTCTTGTTGCACACCCTTCTCAATATTTTTTGCCCTGGTTAGGGTTGTCAAGATACTTTATCCACCAAATCTCTATTACCGAATCCCACGGAACATTGGGCAAGACAACTTTGCTTCACGTAGAGGCCGGGCCCGCAAACCGAGGGCGTAGTGTTTGTGACCAGGTCTCCGTTGCTCCGGTGGCCATAACTTTTGATCCTTAAGGAGTTACGCAGCGTACAGCATACCGTTGCAAAGTACTCTAAGAGTTCTATGACGTGGCAACCAGCTTGCTCGCTGTACCGTTTTTGGAGCCCAAAATCGAACGTTTTCATCAGTTTCTGGCCACTTTTCTTCTTTTGCTCTGTTTTTCCGTCCCAGATCATACATCGTGAGCAGTTAAAAGGAAGACAACCTGACTCGCGGTACATCAGAGGGCCCTACAACGTGTCGATATCACGTCTTGCGAAGATGCTGCGTTGTTGAAGCGGATGGGTTGTCGTTAAGTCCATTGGGCCTTTTGGATTGGCCATCTCTCCAGGCTGGCACTGTGAACCGTTAACACATATAGGAATTGAGCCCTCAACATGACGGGTGTGATCATGCCAGCAATAATGCATCGGATCCCATCAGAACTCCGAAGTTAAGCGTGCTTGGGCGAGAATAGTACTAGGATGGGTGACCCCCTAGGAAGTCCTCGTGTTGCACCCCATTTTTAATTTTTTTTGCCCTGGTTAGGGTTGCCAAGATACTTTATCCACCAAATCTCTATTACCGAATCCCACGGAATATTGGGCAAGACAACTTCGCTTCACGTAGAGGCCGGGCCCGCAAACCTAGGGCGTAGGGTTTGTGACCAGGTCTCCGTCGCTCCGGTGCCCATAACTTTTGATTCGTAAGGAGTTTCGCGATGCATAGCATACCGTTGCCAAGCCCTCTGAGAGCTCTACGACGGGGGCAACCACTTTGCTCGCGATGCCTATTTTTGTAGCCCAAAATCAAACATTTTCATCAGTTTCAAGCCACTTTTCTTCTTTTGCACTATTTTTCTATTCCGGATCGCACGTCGTGAGCTGTTGAAAGGACAACAACCTGACTCGCGGTACATGAGAGGGCCCTACAACGTGTCAATATCACGTCTTGCGAGGATGCTGCGTTGTTGAAGTGGATGGGTTCTCGTTAAGCCCATTGGGCCTTTTGAATGGGCCATCTCTCTAGGTTGGGACTGTGAACCGTTAACACATATAGGAATTGTGCCCTCAACATGTCAGGTGCGATCATACCAGCACTAATGCACCAGATCCCATCAGAACTCCGAAGTTAAGCGTGTTTCGACGAGAGTAGAACTAGGATGGGTGACCCCCTGGGAAATCCTCGTGTTGCACCCCCTTTTCAATTTTTTTGCCCCTGGTTAGGGTTGCCAAGATACTTTATCCACCAAATCTCTATTACCAAATCCCACGGAACATTGGGCAAGACAACTTCGCTTCACGTAGAGGCTAGGCCCGCAAACCGAGGGCGTAGGGTTTGTGACAAGGTCTCCGTCACTCCAGTGCCCATAACTTTTGATCCGTAAGGAGTTACGAGGCGCACAGCATACCGTTGCAAAGCTCTATATGAGCTCTACGATGGGGGTAGCCAGCTTGCTCGTTGTGCACATTTTTGGTGCCCAAAATCGAACGTTTTCATCAGTTTCAGGACATTTTTTTTTTACCCTGTTTTTCCGTCGCGCATCGTACGTCATGAGTAGTTAAAAGGACGACAACTTGACTCGCGGTATATGAGAGGTCCCTACAACGTGTCGATATCACGTCTTGCGAGGATGCTACGTTGTTGAAGCGGATGGGTTTTCGTTAAGCCCATTGGGCCTTTTGAATGAGCCATCTCTCTAGGCTGGCACTGTGAACCGTTAGCAAATATAGGAATTGTACCCTCAACATGACGGGTGCGATCATACCAGCACTAATGCAACGGATCCCATCAGAACTCCGAAGTTAAGCGTGCTTGGGCGAGAGTAGTACTAGGATAGGTAACCCCCTGGGAAGTCCTCGTGTTGCACCCCCTTTTCAATTTTTTTTGCTTTGGTTAGGGTTTCCAAGATACTTTATCCCCCAAATCTCTATTACCGAATCCCACGGAACATTGGGCAAGACAACTTCGCTTCACGTAGAGGCAGAGCCCGCAAACCGAGGGCGTAGGGTTTGTGACCAGGTCTCCATCGCTTCGGTGCCCATAACTTTTGATCCGTAAAGAGTTACGCGGCGCATAGCATACCGTTGCAAAGCTCTCTCAAAGCTCTACGATGGGGGCAGCCAGCTTGCTCGCTGTGCCCATTTTTGGTGCCCAAAATCGAACGTTTTCATCAGTTTCAGGTCATTTTTCTTCTTTTACCTTGTTTTTGGGTCCCGGATCGTACGTCGTGAGCAGTTAAAAGGACAACAACCTGACTCGCGGTACATCAGTGGGCCCTACAACGTGTCGATATCACGTCTTGCGAGGATGCTGCATAGTTGAAGCGGATGGGTTGTCGTTAAGCCCATTGGGCCATTTGAATGGGCCATCTCTCTATGCTAGCACTGTGAACCGTTAACACATATAGGAATTGTGCCCTGAACATGACGGGTGCGATCATACCAGCACTAATGCAATGGATCCCATTGAAGTTAAGCGTGCTTGGGCGAGAGTAGTACTAGGATGGGTAACCCCCTGGGAAGTCCTCGTGTTGCACCCCCTTTTCAATTTTTTTGCTTTGGTTAGGGTTGCCAAGATACTTTATCCCCCAAATCTCTATTACCGAATCCCATGGAACATTGGGCAAGACAACTTCGCTTTACATAGAGGTCGGGCCCGCAAAACAAGGGCGTAGGGTTTGTGACCAGGTCTCCATCGCTCCGGTGCCCATAACTTTTGATCCGTAAGGAGTTACGCGGCGCACATCATACCGTTTCAAAGCTCTCTGAGAGCTCTACGACGGGGGCAGCCAGCTTGCTCGCTGTGCCCATTTTTGTAGCCCAAAATTGAACGTTTTCTTTAGTTTCAAGACAGTTTTCTTCTTTTGCCCAGTTTTTTCATCCCGTATCGCACGTCATGAGTTGTTAAAAGGACGACAACCTGACTCGCGGTACATCAGAGGGCCCTACAACGTGTCGATATCACGTCTTGCGAGGATGCTGTGTTGTTGAAGCGGATGTGTTGTCGTTAAGCCCATTGGGCCTTTTGAATGGGCCATCTCTCTAGGCCTACACTATGAACCGTTAACACATATAGGAATTGTGCCCTCAACATGACGGGTGCGATCATACCAGCACTAATGTACCAGATCCCATCAGAACTCCGAAGTTAAGCTTGCTTGGGCGAGAGTAGTACTAGGATGGGTGATCCCCTGGGAAGTCCTCGTGTTGCACCCCTTTTCAATTTTTTTTGCCCTGGTTAGGGTTGCCAAGATACGTTACCCACCAAATCTCTATTACTGAATCCCACTGAACATTGGGCAAGACAACTTCGCTTCACGTAGAGGCTAAGACCATAAAACGAGGGCGTAGGGTTTGTGACCAGGTCTCCATCGCTCCAGTGCCCATAACTTTTGATCTGCAAAGAGTTACGCAGCGCACAACATACCGTTGCAAAGCTCTATGAGAGCTCTACGACTGGGGCAACCAGCTTGCTCGCTGTGCCCCTTTTTGGAGACCAAAATCAAACGTTTTCATCAGTTTCTGGCAACTTTTGTTCTTTTGCCCTATTTTTTCGTCCCGGATCGTACGTCATGAGCTGTGAAAAGGACGACAACCTGAATCGCGGTACATCAGAGGGCCCTACAACGTGTCGATATCACGTCTTGCGAGGATGCTGCATTGTTGAAGAGGATGGGTTGTCGTTAAGTCCATTGGGCCTTTTGAATAGGCCATCTCTCTAGGATGGCACTGTTAACCGTTAACACTTATAGGAATTGTGCCTCATCATGACGGATGCGATTATACCAACACTAATGCACCGGATCCCATCAGAACTCCGAAGTTAAGCGTGCTTGGGTGAAAGTAGTACTAGGATCGGTGACCCCTTGGGAAGTCCTCGTGTTGCACCCCCTTTTCAATTTTTTTTGCCCTGGTTAGGGTTGCCAAGATACTTTATCCACCAAATCTCTATTACTGAATCCCACGGAACATTGGGCAAGACAACTTACCTTCACGTAGAGGCTGAGCCCGCAAACCGAGGGCGTAGGGTTTGTGACCAGGTTTCTCTCGCTCCGGTGCCCATACCTTTTGATCCGTAAGAAGTTACGCGGCGCACAGCATACCGTTGCAAAGCTTTCTGAGAGCTCTACGACGGGTGCAGCCAGCTTGCTCACTGTGCCCATTTTTTGAGCCCAAAATCGAATGTTTTCATCAGTTTCAGGACACTTTTCTTCGTTTGCCCTATTTTTTCATCCCGGATCGTACGTCGTGAGTTGTTAAAAGGATGACAACCAGACTCGCGGTACATCAGAGGCCCTACAATGTGTCGATATCACGTCTTACGAGGATACTACGTTGTTGAGGCGAATGGGTTGTCGTTAAGCCCATTGGGCCTTTTGAATGGGCCATCTCTCAAGGCTGGCACTGTGAACCGTTAACACATATAGGAATTGTGCCCTCAACTTGACGGGTGCGATGATACCAGTGTTGATATATGTCAATATCCACCTCTTCATAATAAGTATCGTTAATTATATGGTAGCATAAATTATTGATTCCAACTTAAACGTCGATGAGGTCAAAAGAGATCGCGATGGCTACAAGAAAGAAGTTCGGGAATTTGGAATTACCTAAGATGACGTCAGGATGATGCAATGCTAAAGTTAGCCAATTTGACCAAAGAAAACTTCCTAGAAGTTGACTTGGATGCTAGCCACCCATGTTGTCAATTGTAGCCACCCATGTGATAAATATGGGTGGCTAATACTTTGAACATGGTTGGTAAAGCCAACCAAGATTGAAATGTTTGATAGGAAAGTCTCCTATGGCAGGCTAGCTGAATTCTATAAATAGGCATGCATTAGTTCATCATTTTCATCCACAACACAACTCCAAACACAATCCTAAGTTAGTCTTTCTTTCTTGTATTCTTCTTGTAAGTCCAGAAGCCATTGAAGCTCTAATCTTGCGAGTGCACGGTGGGACAATTATCTTGTAAGTGTTATATTGAATTGTTATAACGAGTAGTGTTGTCTTTCTACTTGATTGTTGTTAAGACATTTCTGGGAAATTGGTTATATTCTTACATGGTATCAAGAGCTTAAGGGGCTCTTAACAACAATCTTGTCTAGTAAAGCTCAACAACTATGACTACTCAAGGTGCTAGTTCTTCTTCTACCAGTTCTAGTTCTGGTTTAGTACCGACAATTCGTATCCATCCCCCTACCTTCACAGAAGGAAAGCTTGATGGCACGAACTATCTTTTTTGGAAGTTCAAAATCACTACAGTTCTGGACTCCTACGAACTCCTTGATACAGTGTTAAGCACAGATGCAGAACCAGTTGCAGTCCGTGCTGAAGATGACACAAAAAAGGTCACACCTCCAGATCCTCAGCTTGTCAAAGAATGGAGGAGACGAAATGCTGATGCACTTTGTGCAATTGTAACAAGTGTTCAGGATTCTGTCCTTACTCTAATTCAACACACAACCAAGGCAACTGAAGCTTGGAACATACTGAGAAATCAGTATGAAACAAGGAACCAGACTCGCATTCAGAACTTGGAGAATCAGTTAGCTGTTGAGGGATTAAGTGAAGATGAAGCAGCTGAGTCATTTATCAGTAGGATGAAAAACCTACGTGATCAAATGGCTGCAGTTGGTATTGCCAAATCAACCGAGGAACTAGCTCGAAGGTGCATTAGAGTGTTGCCTCCAAAATTTGACGGACTTGTGACAGCACTCAATACACAAGTTCGCATTCCTCCTTTGACGTTTGAAGAATTCACTGCCATGTTGATGGAGGAGGAGATGAGGCTGAGGAGCAGAGAAAATCAACTTGACTCTGCCTTTACAACCAAGACGAGGAGTAACCAAGAAGAAAAGAAGAAAGCAAAGAAGAAGACGTTCTCTGGATCGTGCTACTACTGCAATAAGAAAGGTCATGCTGTCAAAGATTGCAGGAAACGAATCCATGACGAGAAGAACGGAACTTTAAAGCCAAATTGGAGAAATAAAGAATCTGCCAATACGGCTGAAACGGAAGTGCATCTGTTTACTGTAACAGATGTATCGGAGGAAACGTGTACTAACGCACATGTACATCAAACAAGTGCATGGGTGTTAGACAGTGGAGCTTCCCGACACATGACCAGCAAGAAGGAGTTATATGACTCCATAAAACCTCTACAAGAACCAATGAATGTTATCGTCGGGAATAATGCTAGGTGTCCCATTGAGGGCACTGGAACCATCTCGCCCGTGTCTAAAGATGGAGGAAACAAGAAGCTGTCCAACGTACTCTTTGTACCCCATATCACCAGAAATTTGCTATATGTAGCTGCTATTACAGATAATGATCTAGAAGTGCGGTTCAAGAAGACGGAAGCTTTGATTCTTGACAAGGATCAAAATATCGTAAGTAAAGGTATTCGCAAAAATAATCTTTACGAAATCAGCTCTCTTTCTGCTGTCGTGGATGCCAAAACAAGTCAACTTTGGCATGAAAGGTTTGGGCACATTTCCTATCCTGTGTTAAAGGAAATGCAAAAGAAGAAGATGGTGGCCGATTTGCCTTCAATTGAAGAAATTGAAGGACCATGTGAAGCTTGTATGCTGGGCAAGCAACATAGACAGTCATTTCCCAAAGAGAGTCATAACCGATCAAAGGCTCCTCTAGAGTTGGTACATGCTGACCTTTGCGGAAAAATGACTACGACGGCGTTGGGAGGATCTTCCTACTTTATGCTGTTAGTCGACGATTATAGTAGGAAGATGTGGGTGTACTTCCTTCGGGACAAGGCTGATGCTCTTGAAAAGTTTAAAGTGTGGCACAAACTTATGACAAATGAGAACACAACTCAGTTGAAGAAACTTCGTACCGATCGTGGGGGGGAATTCTGTTCTACAGAGTTCACCAACTACTGCAACAAGCTTGGGATTAAGCGCCAATTGACTGCTCCATACACACCACAACAAAATGGAGTTGTGGAACGAAGAAATCGAACAATTGTAGAAATGGCTCGATGCATGTTGAAAGGTGCTGGCCTACCTAACACATTCTGGGCTGAAGCAGTCAACACAGCGGTATACATCCTCAATCGGTGCTCAACCAGGTCACTCAACGATAAGACTCCTAATGAGGCTTATTATGGTATGAAACCTTCTGTGTCTCATTTAAGAAAATTTGGGTGTGAGTGTTTTGTACACATTCCAAATGAAAATCGAAAGAAATTGGATGACAAGAGCAAGAAGGGCATTTTCTTGGGATATAGTGAAGAGTCTAAAGAATACAGAATCTATGATGTAGAGGCCAAGAAGGTGATCATAAGCCGAGATGTGGTGTTTAATGAAAGACCACACTCGATGGAGGATAGCGGTCCTGCCATTTCGTCATCAACCGATGAAGTAATCTACCAAGTGCCTGAACAACGACCGTTGAACAATGAAGAAGTCTCTAATGATGAGGAGACTGAAGACCAACTTGTTGTACCCATAAGGAAGCCACAACCGAAGTGGTTCCAACAACTCTTTGATAGAAGAAATCCAGGAGTTACTGATGATAGTCCACATTCTGATGGACTCAAACGATCAAAGAGAATAGAGGAGCAGAACAGATCAGGACAACAACTAGTAAACATGGCTTTGATGACCCAAATCATCAAGACGGTAAAAGAACCGGTAACTGTGGAGGAAGCCATGTCAGATCCAAATTGGAGAGCAGCTATGCAAGCCGAGTATGATAGTATCATGAAAAATGATACTTGGGAGATCGTTGAAAAGCCACCGAACAGAAAAATTATCGGCACCAAATGGATCTGGAAAGTGAAGTAGAAGGCAGATGGAAGTCTTGAAAAATACAAGGCACGCCTTGTAGGACAAGGATTTTTGCAAGTCTAAGGTTTCGATGTATATGAAACCTTTGCTCCAACAGCAAAAATGTCAACAATCAGGCTAGTTGTTGCAGCTGCCTCGCATTATGAATGGATTGTACATCAAATGGATGTCAAGTCAGCTTTTCTTAATGGGCAACTCGAAGAAGAAGTCTACGTTGCACAACCCCCTGGCTTCCAAATACCAGGTGAAGAAGAAAAAGTTTGCAAATTGAAAAAGGCTTTATATGGGTTAAAGCAAGCACCACGAGCTTGGAACAAACGTATAGACTCTTTCTTCTTACAACATGGTTTCTGTAGAAGCAAATCAGAGGCCAACTTGTATGTTCTAAGTGAACAAGGAAAGAAGGTAATTGTAGTTCTATATGTGGATGATCTTGTAATCACTGGTGACCATGAAGATAATATTCAGAAGACGCAAGAATGGTTGAGCCAAGAATTTGAAATGACAAATCTTGGTCTTCTTCATTATTGCTTGGGAATCGAGGTATGGCAAAAACCTCATACTATCTTCATCTCGCAGCAACGATATGTTCGTGAGCTTCTGACTACATTTGGTATGTCCGAATGCAAACCAGTTGTCACCCCGATGGAAGTGAATACAAAGTTATCAATTGACGATCCTTCAAAACAAGTTGATAACAAGCTTTACAGAAGGTTGGTGGGAAGTTTAATCTTCCTTTGTAACACAAGACCTGATATTAGTTATGATGTGGGAGTTCTCAGTCGGTTTTCAAATAAACCGAAACAAAGTCACTGGCAAGCAGGGATGCGGATCCTCAAATATCTCAAAGGCACGTTGGAGTATGGGATATCATACAAGTCTGGAGATACTTTATCTGGGTACTGTGACTCAGACTGGGCTGGTGATATTGACTCAAGAAAATCTATTACAGGTTACGTATTCACATTCGGTGGTGGAGTCATCTCATGGGCTAGTAAGAAGCAACCCACCGTTGCACTTTCATCAACGGAGGCAGAATACAAGGCTTCTTGTGTAGCATCCTGTGAAGCTGTTTGGCTACGACGTATCATGACTGATATTGGCATTCCAATAGAGGAAGCAACAATGTTGAAATGTGACAGTCAGAGTGGTATAGCCATGTCAAAGAATCCAGTATTTCATGCTAGAACAAAACACATAGAGATTCAGTATCACTATGTGAGGGAACTGATCGAGGAAGGTAAAATCTACATGGAGTACTGCCCTACAGAAGATAATTGTGCAGATATCTTCACTAAAGCGTTAGGGAGCATCCAATTGAGCAAGCATCTTCAAACATTGGGTGTTGGCCCAATAGCTTAGTCAACATGAGGTGAACATTGAGGAGGGGTGTTGATATATGTCAATATCCACCTCTTCATAATAAGTATCGTTAATTATATGGTAGCATAAATTAATGATTCCGACTTAAACGTCGATGAGGTCAAAAGAGATCGCGATGGCTACAAGAAAGAAGTTCGGGAATTTGGAATTACCTAAGATGACGTCGGGATGATGCAATGCTAAAGTTAGCCAATTTGACCAAAGGAAACTTCCTAGAAGTTGACTTGGATGCTAGCCACCCATGTGGTCAATTGTAGCCACCCATGTGATAAATATGGGTGGCTAATACTTTGAACATGGTTGGTAAAGCCAACCAAGATTGAAATGTTTGATAGGAAAGTCTCATATGGCGGGCTAGCTGAATTCTATAAATAGGAATGCATTAGTTCATCATTTTCATCCACAACACAACTCCAAACACAATCCTAAGTTAGTCTTTCTTTCTTGTATTCTTCTTGTAAGTCCAGAAGCCATTGAAGCTCTAATCTTGCGAGTGCACGGTGGGACAATTATCTTGTAAGTGTTATATTGAATTGTTATAACGAGTAGTATTGTCTTTCTACTTGATTGTTGTTAAGACGTTTCTGGGAAATTGGTTATATTCTTACAACCAGCACTAATGCAACGGATCCCATCAGAACTCCGAAGTTAAGCGTGCTTGGGCAAGAGTGGTGCTAGGATGGGTGACCCCCTAGGAAGTCCTCATGTTGCACCCCCTTTTCAATTTCTTTTGCCCTAGTTAGGGTTGCCAAGATACTTTATCCACCAAATCTCAATTACCGAATCCCACGGAACATTGGGCAAGACAACTTCGCTTCACGTAGAGGTCGGGCCAGCAAACCGAGGGGGTAGGGTTTGTGACGAGGTATCCGTCGCTCCGGTGCCCATAACTTTTGATCCGTAAGGAGTTACGCGGCGCACAGCATACCGTTGCAAAGCTTTATGAGAGCTCTACGACGGGGGCAGCCAGCATGCTGGCTGTGCCCCTTTTTGGAGCCCAAAATTGAACGTTTTCATCAGTTTCAGGCCACTTTCGTTCTTTTGCTCTTTTTTTCCGTCCCGGGGTGTACGTCGTGAGCTGTTAAAAGGACGACAACCTGACTCGTGGGACATCATAGGGCCCTACAACGTGTTGATATCATGTCTTGCGAGGATGCTGCGTTGTTGAAGCGGATGTGTTGTCGTTAAGCCCATTGGGCCTTCTGAATGAGCCATCTCTCTAGGCTGGAACTATGAACCGTTAACACATATAGGAATTGTGCCCTCAACATGACGGGTGTGATCATACTAGCACTAATGCATCGGATCCCAGCAGACCTCCGAAGTTAAACGTGCTTGGGCGAGAGTAGTACTAGGATGGGTGACCCCCTGGGAAGTCCTCGTGTTGCACCCACTTTTCAATTTTTTTTGCCCTGGTTTGGGTTGCCAGGATACTTTAACCACCAAATCTCTATTACAGAATCCCACGGAACATTGGGCAAGAAAACTTCGCTTGACGTAGAGGCCAGGCCCTCAAACCGAGGGCGTAGGGTTTGTGACCAGGTCTCCGTCGCTCCCGTGCCCATTACTTTTGATCCGTAAGGAGTTACGCGGCGCACAGCATACCGTTGTCAAGCTCTCTGAGAACTCTACGACGTGGGCAGCCAGCTTGCTCGTTGTGCCCCTTTTTGTAGCCCAAAATCGAATGTGTTCATCAGTTTCAGGACACTTTTCTTCTTTTCCTCTATTTTTCCATCCCGGATCGTACGTCGTGAGCTGTTAAAAGGACGACAACTTGACTGGCGATACATCAGTAGGCCTTACAACGTGTCAATATCACGTCTTGTGATGATGCTGCGTTGTTGAAGCGGATAGGTTGTCGTTAAGCCCATTGGGCCTTTTGAATGGGCCATCTCTCTAGGCTGGCATTGTGAACCGTTAACACATATAGGAATTGTGCCCTCAACATGGCGCGTGCAATCACACCACCACTAATGCACCGGATCCCATCAGAACTCCTAAGTTAAGCATGCTTGGGCTAGAGTAGTACTAGGATGGGTGACCCCCTGGGAAGTCCTCGTGTTGCACCCCCATTTCAATTTTTTTTGCCTGGTTAGGGTTGCCAAGATACTTTATCCACCAAATCTCTATTACCGAATCCCACGGAACATTGGGCAAGACAATTTCGTTTCACGTAGAGGTAGGGCCCGCAAACCGAGGGCGTAGGGTTTGTGACCAGGTCTTCGTCGCTCCGGTGCCCATAACATTTGATCCGTAAGGAGTTTCGTGGCGCACAACATACCGTTGCAAAGCTCTTTGAGAGCTCTACGATGGGGGCAGCCAGCTTGCTCAATGTGCCCATTTTTGGAGCCCAAAATCAAACCTTTTAATCAGTTTCAAGAGACTTTTCTTTTTTTTCCCTATTTTTCTGTCCCGTATCGTACGTCGTGAGCTGTTAAAAGGACGACAACCTAACTCGTGGTGCACCAGAGGGCCCTACAACGTGCCGATATCATGTCTTGCGAGGATGCTGCGTTGTTGAAGCGGATGGGTTATCATTAAGCCCATTGGGCCTTTTGAATGGGCTATCTCTCTAGGCTGGCACTGTGAACCGTTAAAACATATAGGAATTGTGCCCTCATCATGACGGGTGCGATCATACCAGCACTAATGCAACGCATCCCATCAGAACTCCGAAGCTAAGCGTTCTTGGGCGAGAGTAGTACTAGGATGGGTGACCCCCTGGAAGTCCTCGTGTTGCACCCCCTTTTCAATTTTTTTTGCCCTGGTTAGGATTGCCAGGATACGTTTTCCTCCAAATTTCTATTTTCGAATCCTAAGGAACATTGGGCAACATAACTTCGCTTCACGTAGAGGCTGGGCCCGTAAACCGAGGGCGTAGGGTTTGTGACCAGGTCTCCGTCGCTCCGGTGCCCTTAACTTTTGATCCGTAAGGAGTTACGCAGCGCACAGCATACCGTTGCAAAGTTCTCTGAGAGCTCTACGACGGGGGCAGCTAGTTTGCTCTTTGTGCCCATTTTTGAAGCCCAAAATTGAATGTTTTCATCATTTTCAAGACACTTTTCTTCGTTTGCCCTGTTTTTTCGTCTCAGATCGTACGTCGTGAGCTGTTAAAAGGATGACAACCTGACTCGCGGTACATCAGAGGGCCCTACAACGTGTCACTATCACGTCTTGCGAGGATGCTGCGTTATTAAAGTGGATGGGTTGTCGTTAAGCCCATTGGGCCTTCTGAATGGGCCATCTCTCTAGGCTGGCACTGTGAACCGTTAACACATATAGGAATTATGCCCTCAATATGACGGGTGCGATCACACCAGCACTAATGCACCGGATCCCATCAGAACTCTGAAGTTAAGCGTGCTAGGGCGACAGTAGTACTAGGATGGGTGACCCCCTGGGAAGTTCTCATGTTGCACACCCATTTCAATTTTTTTTGCCCTGGTTAGGGTTGCCAAGATACTTTATCAACCAAATCTCTATTACCGAATCCCACGGAACATTGGACAAGACAACTTCACTTCACGTAGAGGCCGAGCCCGCAAACCGAGGGCGTAGGGTTTGTGACCAGGTCTCCGTCGCTCATGTGCCCATAACATTTGATCCGTAAGGAGTTACGCGGCGCACAACATACTGTTGCAAAGCTCTCTGAGAGGTCTACGACGGGGGCAACCAGCTTGCTCAATGTGCCCATTTTTGGAGCCCAAAATTGAACATTTTCATCAGTTTCAAGAGACTTTTCTTTTTTTGCCTTGTTTTTCCGTCCCGTATCGTACATCGTGAGCTGTTAAAAGGACAACAACCTGACTCGTGGTGCACCAGCGGGCCCTACAACGTGTCTATATCACGTCTTGCGAGGATGCTGCGTTGTTGAAGCGGATGGGTTGTCGTTAAGCCCATTGGGCGTTTTGAATGGGCCATCTCTCTAGGCTGGCACTGTGAACCGCTAACACATATAGGAATTGTGCCCTCATCATGACGGGTGCGATCATACCAGCACTAATGCAACGTATCCCATCAGAACTCCGAAGTTAAGCATTCTTGGGCGAGAGTAGTACTAGGATGGTTGACCCCCTGGGAAGTCCTCGTGTTGCACCCCATTTTCAATTTTTTTTGCCCCGGTTAGGATTGCCAAGATACTTTATCCTCCAAATCTCTATTATCGACTCCCACGGAACATTGGGCAAGACAACTTCGCTTCACGTAAAGGCCGGGCCCGCAAACTGAGGGCGTAGGGTTTGTGACCAGGTCTCCGTCGCTCCGGTGCCCATAACATTTGATCCGTAAGGAGTTACGCGGCGCACAGCATACCGTTGCAAAGCTCTCCGAGAGCTCTACGATTGGTGCAACCAGCTTGCTCACTGTGCCCTTTTTGGTGCCCAAAATCGAATGTTTTCATCAGTTTCAGGATACTTTTCTTCTTTTGCCCTGTTTTTCCGTCCCGTATCGTACGTCGTGAGCTGTTAAAAGGATGACAACCTGACTCGCGGTACATCAGAAGGCCCTACAATGGGTCAAAATCACGTCTTGCGAGGATGCTACGTTGTTGAAGCGGATGGGTTGTCGTTAAGCCCATTGGGCCTTTTGAATGGGCCATCTCTCTAGGCTGGCACTGTGAACCGTTAACACATATAGGAATTATGCCCTCATCAGGACGGGTGCAATCATACCATCACTAATGCAACGGATCCCATCAGAACTCCGAAGTTAAGCGTTCTTGGGCGAGAATAGTACAAGGATGGGTGTCCCCCTGGGAAGTCCTCGTGTTGCACCCCCTTTTCAATTTTTTTTTGCCCTGGTTAGGATTGCCAAGATATTTTATCCTCCAAATCTCTATTACCGAATCCCACGGAACATTGGGCAAGACAACTTCGCTTCACGTAGAAGCCGGGCCCACAAACTGAGGGCGTAGGGTTTGTGACCAGGTCTCCGTCGCTCCGGAGCCCATAACATTTGATCCGTAAGGAGTTACACGGCGCACAACATACCGTTGCAAAGCTCTCTGAGAGCTGCACGACGAGGGCAGCCAGCCTGCTCGCTGTGCCTCTTTTTGGAGCCCAAAATTGAACGTTTTCATTAGTTTCAAGACACTTTTCTTCTTTTGCCCTGTTTTTCTGTCCCGTATCGTACGTCGTGAGCTGTTAAAAGGACGACAACCTGACTCGCGGTACATCAGAGGGCCCTACAACATGTCAATATCACGTCTTGCGAGGAGGCTGCGTTGTTGAAACAGATGGTTTGTCGTTAAGCCCATTGGGCCTTTTGAATGGGCCATCTCTCTAGGTTGGCACTGTGAACCGTTAACACATATAGGAATTGTGCACTCAACATGACGGGTGCGATCATACCAGCACTAATGCTCCGGATCCCATCAGAACTCCTAAGTTAAGCGTGCTTGGGCGAGAGTAGAACTAGGATGGGTGACCCACTGAGAAGTCTTCGTGTTGCACCCCCTTTTCAATTTTTTTTGCCCTGGTTAGGGTTGCCAAGATACTTTATCCATCAAATCTCTATTATCGAATCCCACGGAACATTGGGCAAGACAACTTCGCTTCACGTAGAGGTCGGGCCCGCAAACTGAGGGCGTTGGGTTTGTGACCAGGTCTTCGTCGCTCTGGTGCCCATAACTATTGATCCGTAAGGAGTTACGCAAAGCACAGCATACTGTTGCAAAGCTCTTTGAGAGCTCTACGACGGGGGCAGCCAGCTTGCTCACTGTGCCTGTTTTTGGAGCTCAAAATCGAACATTTTCATCAGTTTCAGGATACTTTTCTTCTTTTGCCCTATTTTTCCATCCCGGATCGTACATCGTGAGCTGTTAAAAGGACGACAACCTTACTCGTGGTACATCAGAGGGCCCTACAACGTGTCGATATCACGTCTTGCGAGGATGCTGCGTTGTTGAAGCGGATGGGTTGTTGTTAAGCCCATTGGGCGTTTTGAATGGGCTATCTCTCTAGGTTGGCACTGTGAACCGTTAACAGATATAGGAATTGTGCCCTCAGCATGACGGGTGCGATCATACCAGCACTAATGCACAGGATCCCATCAGAACTCGGAAGTTAAACGTGCTTGGGCGAGAGTAGTACTAGGATGGGTAACCCCCTGGGAAGACCTCGTGTTGCACCCCCTTTTCAATTTTTTTTGCCCTGGCTAGGGTTGCCAAGATACTTTATCCACCAAATCACTATTACCGAATCCCACGGAACATTGGCCAAGACAACTTCGCTTCACGTAAAGGCCGGGCCCGCAAACCGAGGGCGTAGGGTTTGTGACCAGGTCTCCGTCGCTCCGGTGCCCATAACTTTTGATCCGTAAGAAGTTACGTGGCGCACAACATACTGTTGCAAAGCTCTCTGAGAGATCTACGACGGGGCAGCCAGCTTACTTGCAGTGCCCATTTTTGGAGCCCAAAATCGAACGTTTTCATCAGTTTTAGGGCACTTTTCTTCTTTTGCCCTGTTTTTTCGTCTCGGATCGTACATTTTGAGCTGTTAAAAGGACGACAACCTGACTCGCGGTACATCAGAGGGCCCTACAACGTGTCGATATCACGTCCTACGAGGATGCTGCGTTGTTGAAGCAGATGGGTTGTCGTTAAGCCCATTGGGCCTTTTGAATGGGCCATCTCTCTAGGCTGACACTGTGAACCGTTAACACATATAGGAATTGTGCCCTCAACATGACGGGTGCGATCATACCAGCACTAGTGCCCCGAATCCCATCAGAACTCCGAAGTTAAGCGTGCTTGGGCGAGAATAGTACTAGGATGGGTGACCCCCTGGGAAGTCCTCGTGTTGCACCCCCTTTTCAATTTTTTTTGCCCTGGTTAGGGTTGCCAAGATACTTTATGTACCAAATCTCTATCACCGAATCCCACGGAATATTGGGCAAGACAACTTCGCTTCACGTAGAGGCCGGGCCCTCAAACCGAGGGCGTAGGGTTTGTGACCAGCTCTCTGTCGCTCCGGCGCCCATAACTTTTGATCCGTAAGGAGTTATGCGGCGCACAGCATACCGTTGCAAAGCTCTCTGAGAGCTCTACGACGGGGGCAGCCAGCTTGCTCACTGTGCCTATTTTGGGAGCCCAAAATCGAATGTTTTCATCAGTTTCGGGACACTTTTCTTCTTTTGCCCTATTTTTCAGTCCCGAATCGTACGTCATGAGTTGTTAAAAGGACGACATCCTAACTCAAGGTACATCAAAGGGCCCTACAACGTGTCGATATCACGTCTTGCGAGGATGCTGCGTTGTTGAAGCGGATGGGTTGTCGTTAAGCCCATTGGGCCTTTTGAATGGGACATCTCTCTAGGCTGGCACTGTGAACCGTTAGCACATATTGGAATTGTGCCCTCAACATGACGGGTGCGATCATACCAGCACTAATGTACCAGATACCATCAGAACTCCAAAGTTAAGCGTGGTTGGGCGAGAGTAGTACTAGGATGGGTGACCCCTAGGGAAGTCCTCGGGTTGTACCCCCTTTTCAATATTTTTTTCCCTGGCTAGGGTTGCCAAGATACTGTATCCACCAAATCCCTATTACCGAATCCCACAGAACATTGGGGAAGACAACTTCGCTTCACGTAGAGGCCAGGCCCGCAAATCGAGGGCATAGGGTTTGTGACCAGGTCTCCGTCGCTCCAGTGCCCATAACTTTTGATCCGTAATGTGTTACGCGGCGCACAGCATACAGTGCAAAAACTCTCTAAGAGCTCTACGACGGGGGTAGCCAGCTTGCTCACTGTGCCCCTTTTTGGAGCCCCAAAATTGAATGTTTTCATCAGTTTCAGGACACTTTTCTTCTTTTGCCCTGTTTTTCCGTCCCGGATCGTACGTCATGAGCTGTTAAAAGGATGACAACCTGACTTGCGGTACATCAGAGGGCCCTACAACGTGTCGATATCACGTGTTGCGAGGATGCTGCGTTGTTGAAGCGGATGGGTTGTCGTTAAGCCCATTGGGCCTTTGGAATGGGCCATCTCTCTAGGCTGGCACTATGAACCGTTAACACATATAGGAATTGTACCCTCAACATGACAGGTGTCACGCCCCAACCCGGCCTATGAAGGTTAGACAAGGGTGTGATCTAAACGTTCATATCATTTCACATACTTAACCGTTCATGAAGATTTAACGCTTAACGTTTACGCCTAAACTCCAAAAATTTTCAGTAAACCGGCAGCATAACAGCTGTAATTGGGCTCTTTGGTTTGACCTAATTCTCTAAATGCCTCAATTATTCCAATCATTAATCCAATTCCATTAAGGACTCCTATTTGTCACCAACCGATTTGCCTACTAGTTTATCTTGAAAGTCTCATTTGGTTAATAAGCCTAACATGATAACTATGTCCCGTTTATTTGTCAATTTCCTATCATGCAAGTACCTATTAACCTTTAGTTTGTAAATGAGCACCTAAGTGAAATTAGATAGAATTAACTTAGTTGATTGTTCATCTAGTGGTTTGAATGCCTACGATAACTACTAATGAAGAAAATGAAAGCAAACAACCTAATAAAAGTTCGTCCGATTATAGATAGTACAATCTCATAATTAGACCCAAATTACAACAGGGTCATTTACATCAATAAAATGAGTAGTTTGCAATCAAACACAACATCCATATAGCAACCACTTTCAGGCAAAGCACAAAAGCACGTAGGGACAGGCAATCACTCCAAGGAATCATTGTTAGGCACATCGTCCTCGAGTACCTGTTCTTGATCTTCTTCACCTGAGATGATAAAATAGGGAGAGTCCTTATGAACTCAGCGAGGGGGAACGAGAAATAGGTTTTGAAACTCATTTTCCGGTTCAACTTATGAAAATCTTTTTGCAAGCATGAATGTAACAATAATATAAGTACAGGAACAGAAATACCAGTCTTTCCTCCCCGAGGTTCTCTAGGAACCAAGCGAGAGTACTTATACAAATAGTAAAAGGATACGGTGAGCTTTTGCTCTTAGATCAGTTCCAGAATCAATTGTTGCGGCCGACTTCAAATCATCCCCCAAACACGCCAGGTGGGTGTACTCCGGATGTACCCCGAAATCCTACGACCCAACTCTTCGAGGAAGTCTAGCCCCCAAGCAAGAGAGGGAATGGGACCATGGTAGTCACGGGTGCACCGGCAAGCCCGATACCGCCAGATGTGCGTGATCGCTACCATGCCAACAGGAAAGGTTGCAACCTTGTATGCAATACACATTTATGACAGGTAAACAAGCAAGGCACGATAAGACAGGAAAATTTCACTTGAAGGCATATAGAGTTATATGAAAATTAAACGGGCAGCCATGTAACACATGTAAAACAGGCCATATAACTCATTAAGAAGTCCACGTGATCAAGTGATAAGATTATTCAACATGCAATGACATCAATCATGGATTCGGGTGCAAGAAAAGCTTATTTGCCAACATGCAATGGTCAAAAACACATTTGAAGTTATAAGACATTAACGGGCAGCCCACTAACATATAATTCCCAAACAATATCCAATTGATCAATACTTAGCAAAACTACCTAGTCATTAGGGTTTCCATTTCATGTATATTCGTGCAATTTGGGCCTCAACCCAACTCAAGGTCAATCTCAAACCATGCATCATTTAATTCAACATCCTCAATCATTCAAAACAGTCCACACAACATCCCGTAGCTACAATCCCAAGCATCTAATTCAACAAGAGGAGTCACAACAATATTTCCAAGCACAACATTAAGTGAAACCCTTACTGCAACAGGCTGTTTTCTCACAATCAATCGGATAAGCAAACAATATCCAAATTCAGTGAATAAGATGTCAAATTAAAGCTTAAGAAGTTAACTAAAATCAGAAACAAACCTTGCATCAATTGGAGTTCGGGATCATTAGATATAGCCGAAACAGTGGAATAGCACAAAACTGTCCAGATTTGCACACTTTTCAGAAATTGATGTTTTTGAGGTCCTTAGGGTCAGTTTTAGCCTTGGTCCATTTCTGACAAAATTTTCCAGAACTGAAAAATATAGCAGCGCACCAAATTTAATACATTTTGGACATCATTTACTAAGTAAAATATGGTTCGTTCCACAAGGTCAGTGCATCTGCCAAAACCTGCTTCATTTTTTCAGATTTCCAGATTTGGTCACATTTTAAAGATTTGCCATTTTGATGACTTTAGAGTCAAAATTACCTTCAGCCTATTTCTGGAAAAAATGTTAAAAACTGTCCAAACTAGTCACCTACCAATTTTCATGTATTTTTAACATCATTTTCCTATCTAAACGTACCTCGAACAGACTGGTCAGAGAGCTGTCAACAATTTCGACTTCACCTAGCATCATTTTCAAGCCAAGATCTTGCCATGCTTGGTTGTTTAAGCTTATGAACGACCACATAGCTCAAGTACAGAAGCAAATACACACATTTATTAGCATGCATGTGGATTTTTGAAGAGTTTTCAAAAGGTTTTAGCCCTCACCTTTGCAATCAACCCAAAAAATGCTCAAAAACCTTGTTGAAGCTCAAATCTCTTCTTCTTCTTGCTTAGCCGAGATTCCAACTAGCTTTTCTCTATTTTTCCTAGCTTAGTGATCAATCTCTTAGCACATGCATGAGGTTAGAACAAGAAGAAAAGAAATGGAAGCTTAAAAACTCACCAAGGCCGAAAATGGTGACTCAAAATGCTTGCATGTGTGTTTCTTGCATCCTAGCTTGCTTGGGTGAGTTTCTTTGCTTGTGGTTTGTCTTGATGCACCATAGGATGATGAAGATGAGCTAAGAGGTGGAGAGAACTCAGCCAAAACCGAAATGGAGAGAGAGAGTGAGAGGGAGAGAGAGAAAATGTGAGGAAAGTGAGAGAAATGAGAGAAAAATGAGGCTTTTGCAAAAGTTGATGCATATGTTGGCCTTGGGCATGCAAAAATTCAGATTTGTGTAATATTTTGAATTGTTTTAACATGTGTGTAAGAGAATGTTGGGTATTTAGGGATTTTAGGTAGAATAGAATATAGGATATGTTTAGAGGTTTGTGAGATTTTGTCATGTAGTGAGTTTAAAATATAATATTTAGGTGTTAGTGGATTTTGTAGATATTTGAATTAGGATTATAATAATAGTTAGTGGTGTTTGTAGGATTATTTTATAGTCTAGTGCTTTGTGTAGGATTCTTTATTGATTAGTGTCCGGGCACGCTTTCCTAAGTCTAGGGCACGCACAACGAGACACACAGAAATCAATACAGGGCACAAATCACGAGGTAGACACGAACTACGAGGTAAGACACGGACTTCAAGACTAATGCATGCAATCCTAGGTGAATGCACGTAAACCAATGCAAGGCACGTAATCCAATGCAATGCACACAAATCGAGGTATGACTCTTAAACCTAGGTTAAGGTACGCAGTTCAAGGTTAGGGCACGCGAAACGAGGTAACGCATGTACATCGAGGTCAGGGCACGTATTTCTAGGTACCGCACGTGAGTCGGGGATTAGGGCACACTATTCTAGGTCAAGGCACGTATGACGAGGTATGCACGAAAACTAAGACAGGACACGTAATCCAAGGTCGGTCATATAATTAGGGATCTATGGCACGCAAATCAAGGTAACACACGTTATTCGGGGTCGGGCCTCACATCCTCCCCTCCTTAAAAGAATTTCGTCCCGAAATTCTTTCTTGCCTATTGAGGTCATTTAGACGGATTCTGACCCTTGTTATACTTCCTACTCCGGTTCGTCCCGTGTTTGGTGATCTCTTACCATAACCAATTCACTTCCTATGTTTCTCCAATCATTTAGTTCGGTGTGACCTCTACATTTATAGTTCTTTTCTTTGAACGACTCTATTCTCCATTTGATCTTAAGGTCAAGTTCATTAACTAAGGTTAGAGTCTTCAAACATAGTCATCAAAGTTGCATCGGTATTCTTACAATAGAACTGTAACTCCAAAATCATGACTCATGTTATGTCAATCTCGCATTCATACCTCAAAAGGAATATCACAATAATTCCATGGTCCTAGGGTGACATATGCTAATTTCAAGACGATAGATCTATATCAGATTTACATATTCTATCAACTAGCTTCAAAATTGTTAACACCTAGGACATACACGTGTTATGGGTCGTTTCCACAATACGACTCTATTTTCAGGAAAAACTCTCCAAACAAACTGATCCATCTCAAATCGTCATCTATCGATGGTATTATAGCCCTTCTTATCTCGCAGGTACATTAGATTAGCAAATCTTCTAATGACTAGTCTCCCGATCATAGGCTCCTATTCACTAACATCCTTTCCCAGCTTCCTTAACCTTCACGCCCGTAATCAAAGAGAACGACTGTTGAGGTTCATGAAACTCAAACTCTAAGGTTTATTAAGTACCATCAACAAATTGTCATTGAAATTGCATGAGTAACTAATCATGTAGCACTAGTTCAACTCTTACAAGTAAAATTCATCAGCTTGTGATCCACAATTTATTTCCTTATTCGAATCTCTATCTTCAAGTCACGAGACTTCAGAATTTTCTTTTAATCTTATCCAAAACTCCTAAGGCGATTAGTTTCAACCTCAAATAAATTCCACTCACCTCAATCCAAGGTTACGTCATACTTAAGAAGACAATGGTCCTACTCATTTAGCGACCTAGTCATTCCTTTGAATACTTAATGCCCGCCAATATATCTTCGACATTAATGTTACTAAGCTGGGTTCATCGCCATGTAGGTGATATCAATGCTCTACTACGTTACCGGCCGTACAACAACAATCCTAGGGCTATAAATGGGTACCGAAATGATCTAGCTCATAAAATACTTACGCGAGATAACTTCAGGGTTGTATCAACATAAGAATTATGATCACGAGGCATCCTTCAACATAACCTAATAGAACTTCAAAAGTAATCAACCACTTATTTAACTAACACTACAAGATTCACCCTCTATTCAACAATCACGATTCGAAGTTTACCAACCGCTAGTTTTTAGAAGTGAAACGGTGCACTTAAATACGGTTGTCTAACAACAGCCTCTTGGGTCATCGTAACTCTAATTCATATCTATCTTAACTATATGAAATCTTACTCTTCTCATTTATATGTTCAACTAGCTAAGAGCATCAAGACTCATTGACCTTAGGCCCTAGGGTTCACCATGAATCATCATGCATACTCACTATTAGCTATTTAGGATTACTAATCATACCCTAACGACTCCACTTTGTAACCGAATGCTTTAATCTCATTTCCATGGTTTATATATTAGGTCCATCGGTAATACTTAGGAATATATGCTTCCTAATATCCTTTAGGGTATCCAAATAACGAGTGCATAGAATGACTTACTTCGCATAATCATAACTAAATCCGAGGGGCAACAATTTAATACCATGATTCTTAATATCACCAATATCCAACTTAGGACCTTTAGCAATGTTAGTCATCTAATGTATAATTCAATTCCATACACTTCTATCCGACCTAACATTTTAGGTGCAGCTTTCCAAACACGAGTTCTAGCTATGTGAATTCCTTGATTACAGCATCCTTATATCTTGTTATATTAAAGAATCATCAACCTTGTTAAATTCGGTCTCCAGAGTTGCCTACATGTCTTGAGGTCATCCATTGTTAAGTTACTTAAACACATTATTCACGCCTTAATAATCTAACCCCTATCGTCCATTTCCACGAGTTCATCTCTTAATTTCTAGGTCACAATCTTACCATTGAGTAAACTTGAAACTCGTTAATATACACATTATTAGGTTCAACGATGCTTAATTCCAATCAAGTAAGGATTCAATCATATAAATAGTCTATTATACCATTTGAAGATATAAGAATTTGATTCAAAAGCAGCTCCTAAGTCAAACTTCCATTATAGGCATACGAATATATAGATAGATTACTCCACATGTCCAATTGTATATTCTTATTTCTAAGGGAAGTTGTATGTCCTTAACATTTATTCTTGAACCACAATTAGAAGAACGGTTTAACAGAATCAAGAACTTTATGGCTACAAAATTGATAACTTAATTACAGGTATAGGTATTCCAAAGATAAGGAGATAATTTTACCTCAACAATTATACCTGTGCTATGCATTTTATATATGCATATCCAATAATATATACGATCCATTGAGTACCTGTAAAGATGCCAGAAATCTCTAACTGAGCCTTTTCGTTCGTCCTGCACAAATTCACTTCCCTAAAAGTCCTAATCCTAACTATCTATGTGTATAAACAGTCATTCACGGTTATATAACATGCACATGTATGAAGGAGGGAGTATAAAAGCATGCATGCATTATTGAGGGCACTAACGTGTCGGTGTACATGACACATAATACATATAGTCCACAAAGGTACATAGTATTCAATTCTCAAAGCAATTAAAGCACATTAGCACACATTAACACATATAAACAAGACATCATAATTACCTTAGGCTTTTACCCATGGTCCGAGAGTTGAACCCAGCTAATGCCTAGTTACTAAACTAAGCTCTGATACCATTCTACTATAAGGTGTCACGCCCCAACCCGGCCTATGAAGGTTAGACTAGGGTGTGATCTAAACGTTCATATCAATTCACGTACTTAACCGTTCATGAAGATTTAACGCTTAACGTTTTGGCCTAAACTCCAAAATTTTTCGGTAAACCGGCAGCATAACGGCTGTAATTGGGCTCTTTGGTTTGACCTAATTCTCTAAATGCCTCAATTATTCCAATCATTAATCCAATTCCATTAAGGACTCCTATTTGTCACCAACCGATTTGCCTACTAGTTTATCTTGAAAGTCTCGTTTGGTTAATAAGCCTAACATGATAACTGTGTCCCGTTTATTTGTCAATTTCCTATCATGCAAGTACCTATTATCCTTTAGTTTGCATATGAGCACATAAGTGAAATTAGATAGAATTAACTTAGTTGATTGTTCATCTAGTGGTTTGAATGCCTACGATAACTACTAATCAAGAAAACGAAAGCAAACATACAAATAAAAGTTCGTCCTGTTATAGATAGTACAATCCCATAATTAGACCCAAATTTCAACGGGGTCATTTACATCAATAAAATGAGTAGTTTGCAATCAAACACAACATCCATATAGCAACCACTTTCAGGCAAAGCACAAAAGCACGTAGGGACAGGCAATCACTCCAAGGAGTCATTGTTAGGCACATCGTCCTCGAGTACCTGTTCTTGATCTTCTTTACCTGAGATGATAAAAGAGGGTGAGTCCTTATGAACTCAGCGAGGGGGAACGAGAAATAGGTTTTGAAACTCATTTTCCGGTTCAACTTATGAAAATCCTTTTGCAAGCATGAATGTAACAATAATATAAGTACAGGAACAGAAAGACCAGCCTTCCCTCCCCGAGGTTCTCTAGGAACAAAGCGAGAGTACTTATACACACAGTAAAAGGATACGGTGAGCTTTTGCTCTCAGATCAGTTCTAGAATCAGTTGTTGCAGCTGACTTCAAATCATCCCCCAAACACGCCAGGTGGGTGTACTCCAGATTTACCCCGAAATCCTACGACCCAACTCTTCGAGGAAGTCTAGCCCCCAAGCGAGAGAGGGAATGGGACCATGGTAGTCACGGGTGCACCAGAAAGCCCGATGCCGCCCGGTGTGCGTGATCGCTACCATGCCAACAGGAAAGGTTGCAACCTTGTATGCAATGCACATTTATGACAGGTAAACAAGCAAGGCACGATAAGACAGAAAAATTTCACTTGAAGGCATATAGAGTTATATGAAAATTAAACGGGCAGCCATGTAACACATGTAAAACAGGCCATATAACTCATTAAGAAGTCCACGTGATCAAGTGATAAGATTATTCAACATGCAATGACATCAATCATGGGTTCGGGTGCAAGAAAAGCTTATTTGCCAACATGCAATGGTCAAAATCACATTTGAAGTTATAAGACATTAACGGGCAGCCCACTAAGCATATAATTCCCACACAATATCCAATTGATCAATACTTAGCAAAACTACCTAGTCATTAGGGTTTTCATTTCATGTATATTCGTGCAATTTGGGCCTCAACCCAACTCATGGTCAATCTCAAACCATGCATCATTTAATTCAACATCCTCAAACATTCAAAACAGTCCACACAACATCCTGTAGGTATAATCCCAAGCATCTAATTCAACAAGAGGAGTCACAACAATATTTCCAAGCACAACATTAAGTGAAACCCTTACTGCAACAGGCTGTCTTCTCACAATTAATCGGATAAGAAAACAATCTCCAAATTCAGTGAATATGATGTCAAATTAAAGCTTAGGAAGTTAAATAAAATCAGAAACAAACCTTGCATCAATTGTAGTTCGGGATCATTAGATATAGCCGAAACAGTGGACTAGCACAAAACTGTCCAGATTTGCACACTTTTCAGAAAATGACGTTTTTGAGGTCTTAGGGTCAGTTTTAGCCTTGGTCCATTTCTGACAAAATTGTCCAGAACTGAAAAATATAGCAGCACACCAAATTTAATACATTTTGGACATCATTTACTAAGTAAAATATGGTTCGTTCCACAAGGTCAGTGCATCTGCTAAAACCTGCTTCATTTTTCCAGATTTCCAGATTTTGTCACATTTTAAAGATTTGCCATTTTGAGGACCTTAGAGTCAAAATTAGCTTCGGCCTATTTCTGGGAAACATGTTAAAAACTGTCCAAACTAGTCACCTTCCAATTTTAATGTATTTTTGACATCATTTGCCTAGCTAAACGTACCACGAACAGACTATTCAGAGAGCTGTCAACAATTTCGACTTCACCTAGCATCATTTTCAAGCCAAGATCTTGCCATGCATGGTTGTTTAAGCTTATGAACGACCACATAGCTCAAGTACAGAAGCAAATACACACATTTATTAGCATGCATGTGGATTTTTGAAGAGTTGTCAAAAGGTTTTAGCCCTCACCTTTGCAATCAACCCAAAAAATGCTCAAAAACCTTGTTGAAGCTCAAATCTCTTCTTCTTCTTGCTTAGCCGAGATTCCAACTAGCTTTTCTCTATTTTTCCTAGCTTAGTGATCAATCTCTTAGCACATGCATGAGGTTAGAACAAGAAGAAAAGAAATGGAAGCTTAAAAACTCACCAAGGCCGAAAATGGTGACTCAAAATGCTTGCATGTGTGTTTCTTGCATCCTAGCTTGCTTGGGTGAGTTTCTTTGCTTGTGGTTTGTCTTGATGCACCATAGGATGATGAATATGAGCTAAGAGGTGGAGAGAACTCAGCCAAAACCGAAATGGAGAGAGAGAGTGAGAGGGAGAGAGAGAAAATGTGAGGAAAGTGAGAGAAATGAGAGAAAAATGAGGCTTTTGCAAAAGTTGATGCATATGTTGGCCTTGGGCATGCAAAAATTCAGATTTGTGTCATCTTTTGAATTGTTTTAACATGTGTGTAAGAGAATGTTGGGTATTTAGGGATTTTAGGTAGAATAGAATATAGGATATGTTTAGAGGTTTGTGAGATTTTGTCATGTAGTGAGTTTAAAATATAATATTTAGGTGTTAGTGGATTTTGTAGATATTTGAATTAGGATTATAATAATAGTTAGTGGTGTTTGTAGGATTATTTTATAGTCTAGTGCTTTGTGTAGGATTCTTTATTGATTAGCGTTCGGGCACGCTTTCCTAAGTCTAGGGCACGCACAACGTGACACACAGAAATCAATACAGGGCACGAATCACGAGGTAGACACGAACTACGAGGTAAGACACGGACTTCAAGACTAATGCATGCAATCCTAGGTGAATGCACGCAAACCAATGCAAGGCACGTAATCTAATGCGATGCACGCAAATCGAGGTACGACTCTTAAACCTAGGTTAAGGTACGCAGTTCAAGGTTTAGGGCACGCGAAACGAGGTAACGCATGTACATCGAGGTCAGGGCACGTATTTCTAGGTACCGCACGTGAGTCGGGGATTAGGGCACACTATTCTAGGTCAAGGCACGTATGACGAGGTATGCACGAAAACCAAGACAGGACACGTAATCCAAGGTCGGTCATATAATTAGGGGTCTATGGCACGCAAATCAAGGTAACACACGTTATTCGGGGTCGGGCCTCACATCCTCCCTTCCTTAAAAGAATTTCGTCCCGAAATTCATTCTTGCCTATTGAGGTCATTTAGACGGATTCTGACCCTTGTTATACTTCCTACTCCGGTTCGTCCCGTGTTTGGTGATCTCTTACCATAACCAATTCACTTCCTATGTTTCTCCAATCATTTAGTTCGGTGTGACCTCTACATTTATAGTTCTTTTCTTTGAACGACTCTATTCTCCATTTGATCTTAAGGTCAAGTTCATTAACTAAGGTTAGAGTCTTCAAACATAGTCATCAAAGTTGCATCGGTATTCTAACAATAGAACTGTAACTCCAAAATCATGACTCATGTTGTGTCAATCTCGCATTCATACCTCAAAAGGAATATCACAATAATTCCATGGTCCTAGGGTGACATACGCTAATTTCAAGACGATAGATCTATATCAGATTTACATATTCTATCAACTAGCTTCAAAATTGTTAACACCTAGGACATACATGTGTTATGGGTCGTTTCCACAATACGACTCTATTTTCAGGAAAAACTCTCCAAACAAACTGATCCATCTCAAGTCGTCATCTATCGATGGTATTATAGCCTTTCTTATCTCGTAGGTACATTAGATTAGCAAATCTTCTAATGACTAGTCTCCCGATCATAGGCTCCTATTCACTAACATCCTTTCTCAGCTTCGTTAACCTTCACGCCCGTAATCAAGGAGAAAGACTGTTGAGGTTCATGAAACTCAAACTCTAACGTTTATTAAGTACCATCAACAAATTGCCATTGAAATTGCATGAGTAACTAATCATGTAGCACTAGTTCAACTCTTACAAGTAAAATTCATCAGCTTGTGATCCACAATTTATTTCCTTATTCGAATCTCTATCTTCAAGTCACGAGACTTCAGAATTTTCTTTTAATCTTATCCAAAACTCCTAAGGCGATTAGTTTCAACCTCAAATAAATTCCACTCACCTCAATCCAAGGTTACGTCATACTTAAGAAGACAATGGTCCTACTCATTTAGCGACCTAGTCATTCCTTTGAATACTTAATGCCCGCCAATATATCTTCGACATTAATGTTACTAAGCTGGGTTCATCGCCATGTAGGTGATATCAATGCTCTACTACGTTACCGGCCGTACAACAACAATCCTAGGGCTATAAATGGGTACCGAAATGATCTAGCTCATAAAATACTTAAGCGAGATAACTTCAGGGTTGTATCAACATAAGAATTATGATCACGAGGCATCCATCAACATAACCTAATAGAACTTCAAAAGTAATCAACCACTTATTTAACTATCACTACAAGATTCACCCTCTATTCAACGACCACGATTCGAAGATTACCAACCGCTAGTTTTTAGAAGTGAAACAGTACACTTAAATACGGTTGTCTAACAACAGCCTCTTGGGTCATCGTAACTCTAATTCATATCTATCTTAACTATATGAAATCTTACTCTTCTTATTTACATGTTCAACTAGCTAAGAGCATCAAGACTCATTGACCTTAGGCCCTAGGGTTCACCATGAATCATCATGCATACTCACTATTAGCTATTTAGGATTACTAATCATACCCTAACGACTCCACTTTGTAACCGAATGCTTTAACATCATTTCCATGGTTTATATATTAGGTCCATCGGTAATACTTAGGGATATATGCTTCCTAATATCCTTTTGGGTATCCAAATAACGAGTGCATAGAATGACTTACTTCGCATAATCATAACTAAATCCGAGGGGCAACAATTTAATACCATGATTCTTAATATCACCAATATCCAACTTAGGACCTTTAGCAATGTTAGTCATCTAATGTATAATTCAATTCCTTACACTTCTATCCGACCTAACATTTTAGGTGCAGCTTTCCAAACACGAGTTCTAGCTATGTGAATTCCTTGATTACAGCATCCTTATATCTTGTTATATTAAAGAATCATCAACCTTGTTAAATTTGGTCTTCAGAGTTGCCTACATGTCTTGAGGTCATCCATTGTTAAGTTACTTAAACACAATATTCACGCCTTAATAATCTAACCCCTATCGTCCATTTCCACGAGTTCATCTCTTAATTTCTAGGTCACAATCTTACCATTGAGTAAACTTGAAACTCGTTAATAAACACCATATTAGGTTCAACGATGCTTAATTCCAATCAAGTAAGGATTCAATCATATAAATAGTCTATTATACCATTTGAAGATATAAGAATTTGATTCAAAAGCAGCTCCTAAGTCAAACTTCTATTATAGACATACGAATATATAGATAGAATACTCCACATGTCCAATAGTATATTCTTATATCTAAGGGAAGTTGTATGTCCTTAACATTTATTCTTGAACCACAATTAGAAGAACGGTTTAACAGAATCAAGAACTTTATGGCTACAAAATTGATAACTTAATTATAGGTATAGGTATTCCAAAGATAAGGAGATAACTTTACCTCAACAATTATACCTGTGCTACGCATTTTATATATGCATATCCAATAATATATACGATCCATTGAGTACCTGTAAAGATGCCAGAAATCTCTAACCGAGCCTTTTCGTTCGTCCTGCACAAATTCACTTCCCTAAAAGTCCTAATCCTAACTATCTATGTGTATAAACAGTCATTCACGGTTATATAACATGCACATGTATGAAGGAAGGAGTATAAAAGCATGCATGCATTATTGAGGGCACTAACGTGTCGGTGTACATGACACATAATACATATAGTCCACAAAGGCACATAGTATTCAATTCTCAAAGTAATTAAAGCACATTAGCACACATTAACACATATAAACAAGACATCATAATTACCTTAAGCTTTTACCCATGGTCCGAGAGTTGAACCCAGCTAACGCCTAGTTACTAAACTAAGCTCTGATACCATTCTACTATAAGGTGTCACGCCCCAACCCGGCCTATGAAGGTTAGACTAGGGTGTGATCTAAACGTTCATATCAATTCACGTACTTAACCGTTCATGAAGATTTAACGCTTAACGTTTTGGCCTAAACTCCAAAATTTTTCGGTAAACCGGCAGCATAACGGCTGTAATTGGGCTCTTTGGTTTGACCTAATTCTCTAAATGCCTCAATTATTCCAATCATTAATCCAATTCCATTAAGGACTCCTATTTGTCACCAACCGATTTGCCTACTAGTTTATCTTGAAAGTCTCGTTTGGTTAATAAGCCTAACATGATAACTATGTCCCGTTTATTTGTCAATTTCCTATCATGCAAGTATCTATTATCCTTTAGTTTGCAAATGAGCACCTAAGTGAAATTAGATAGAATTAACTTAGTTGATTGTTCATCTAGTGG
The DNA here is from genome assembly GCA_037974665.1 of Ehretia macrophylla. NCBI lineage: Eukaryota > Viridiplantae > Streptophyta > Magnoliopsida > Boraginales > Ehretiaceae > Ehretia > Ehretia macrophylla. The sequence goes on from CM075773.1 coordinate 8,658,720, forward strand.
TTTGAATGCCTACGATAACTACTAATGAAGAAAACGAAAGCAAACAACCAAATAAAAGTTCGTCCGGTTATAGATAGTACAATCCCATAATTAGACCCAAATTGCAACGGGGTCATTTACATCAATAAAATGAGTAGTTTGCAATCAAACACAACATCCATATAGCAACCACTTTCAGGCAAAGCACAAAAGCACGTAGGGACAGGCAATCACTCCAAGGAGTCATCGTTAGGCACATCGTCCTCGAGTACCTGTTCTTGATCTTCTTCACCTGAGATGATAAAAGAGGGTGAGTCCTTATGAACTCAGCGAGGGGGAACGAGAAATAGGTTTTGAAACTCATTTTCCGGTTCAACTTATGAAAATCCTTTTGCAAGCATGAATGTAACAATAATATAAGTACAGGAACAGAAATACCAATCTTTCCTCCCCGAGGTTCTCTAGGAACCAAGCGAGAGTACTTATACACACAGTAAAAGGATACGGTGAGCTTTTGCTCTCAGATCAGTTCCAAAATCAGTTGTTGCGGCCGACTCCAAATCATCCCCCAAACACGCCAGGTGGGTATACTCCGGATGTACACCGAAATCCTACGACCCAACTCTCCGAGGAAGTCTGGGCCCCAAGCGAGAGAGGGAATGGGACCATGGTAGTCACGGGTGCACCGGAAAGCCCGATACCGCCCGGTGTGCGTGATCGCTACCATGCCAACAGGAAAGGTTGCAACCTTGTATGCAATGCACATTTATGACAGGTAAACAAGCAAGGCACGATAAGACAGGAAAATTTCACTTGAAGGCATATAGAGTTATATGAAAATTAAACGGGCAGCCATGTAACACATGTAAAACAGGCCATATAACTCATTAAGAAGTCCACGTGATCAAGTGATAAGATTATTCAACATGCAATGACATCAATCATGGGTTCGGGTGCAAGAAAAGCTTATTTGCCAACATGCAATGGTCAAAATCACATTTGAAGTTATAAGAAATTAACGGGCAGCCCACTAAGCATATAATTCCCATGCAATATCCAATTGATCAATACTTAGCAAAACTACCTAGTCATTAGGGTTTCCATTTCATGTATATTCGTGCAATTTGGGCCTCAACCCAACTCAAGGTCAATCTCAAACCATGCATCATTTAATTCAACATCCTCAAACATTCAAAACAGTCCACACAACATCCTGTAGGTACAATCCCAAGCATCTAATTCAACAAGAGGAGTCACAACAATATTTCCAAGCACAACATTAAGTGAAACCCTTACTGCAACAGGCTGTATTCTCACAATCAATCGGATAAGAAAACAATCTCCAAATTCAGTGAATAAGATGTCAAATTAAAGCTTAAGAAGTTAACTAAAATCAGAAACAAACCTTGCATCAATTGGAGTTCGGGATCATTAGATATAGCCGAAACAGTGGAATAGCACAAAACTGTCCAGATTTGCACACTTTTCAGAAAATGACGTTTTTGAGGTCTTAGGGTCAGTTTTAGCCTTGGTCCATTTCTGACAAAATTGTCCAGAACTGAAAAATCTAGCATCACACCAAATTTAATACATTTTGGACATCATTTACTAAGTAAAATATGGTTCGTTCCACAAGGTCAGTGCATCTGCCAAAACCTGCTTCATTTTTCCAGATTTCCAGATTTGGTCACATTTTAAAGATTTTCCATTTTGATGACTTTAGGGTCAAAATTAGCTTCGGCCTATTTCTGGGAAAAATGTTAAAAACTGTCCAAACTAGTCACCTACCAATTTTCATGTATTTTAACATCATTTGCCTAGCTAAACGTACCTCGAACAGACTGGTCAGAGAGCTGTCAACAATTTCGACTTCACCTAGCATCATTTTCAAGCCAAGATCTTGCCATGCATGGTTGTTTAAGCTTATGAACGACCACATAGCTCAAGTAAAGAAGCAAATACACACATTTATTAGCATGCATGTGGATTTTTGAAGAGTTTTCAAAAGGTTTTAGCCCTCACCTTTGCAATCAACCCAAAAAATGCTCAAAAACCTTGTTGAAGCTCAAATCTCTTCTTCTTCTTTCTTAGCCGAGATTCCAACTAGCTTTTCTCTATTTTTCCTAGCTTAGTGATCAATCTCTTAGCACATGCATGAGGTTAGAACAAGAAAAAAAGAAATGGAAGCTTAAAAACTCACCAAGGCCGAAAATGGTGACTCAAAATGCTTGCATGTGTGTTTCTTGCATCCTAGCTTGCTTGGGTGAGTTTCTTTGCTTGTGGTTTGTCTTGATGCACCATAGGATGATGAATATGAGCTAAGAGGTGGAGAGAACACAGGCAAAACCGAAATGGAGAGAGGGAGGGAGAGGGAGAGAGAGAAAATATGAGGAAAGTGAGAGAATGAGAGAAAAATGAGGCTTTTGCAAAAGTTGATGCATATGTTGGCCTTGGGCAGGCAAAAATTCAGATTTGTGTCATCTTTTGAATTGTTTTAACATGTGTGTAAGAGAATGTTGGGTATTTAGGGATTTTAGGTAGAATAGAATATAGGATATGTTTAGAGGTTTGTGAGATTTTGTCATGTAGTGAGTTTAAAATATAATATTTAGGTGTTAGTGGATTTTGTAGAGATTTGAATTAGGATTATAATAATAGTTAGTGGTGTTTGTAGGATTATTTTATAGTCTAGTGCTTTGTGTACGATTCTTTATTGATTAGCGTGCGGGCACGCTTTCTTAAGTCTAGGGCATGCACAACGAGACACACACAGAAATCAATACAGGGCACGAATCACGAGGTAGACATGAACTACGAGGTAAGACACGGACTTCAAGACTAATGCACGCAATCCTAGGTGAATGCACGTAAACCAATGCAAGGCACGTAATCCAATGCAATGCACGCAAATTGAGGTACGACTCTTAAACCTAGGTTAAGGTACGCAGTTCAAGGTTAGGGCACACGAAACGAGGTAATGCATGTACATCGAGGTCAGGGCACGTATTTCTAGGTACCGAACGTGAGTCGGGGATTAGGGCACACTATTCTAGGTCAAGGCACGTATGACGAGGTATGCACGAAAACCAAGACATGACACGTAATCCAAGGTCGGTCATATAATTAGGGGTCTATGGCACGCAAATCAAGGTAACACACGTTATTCAGGGGCAGCGCTCACATCCTCCCCTCCTTAAAAGAATTTCGTCCCGAAATTCATTCTTGCCTATTGAGGTCATTTAGACGGATTCTGACCCTTGTTATTCTTCCTACTCCGGTTCGTCCCGTGTTTGGTGATCTCTTACCATAACCAATTCACTTCCTATGTTTCTCCAATCATTTAGTTCGGTGTGACCTCTACATTTATAGTTCTTTTCTTTGAACGACACTATTCCCCATTTGATCTTAAGGTCAAGTTCATTAACTAAGGTTAGAGTCTTCAAACATAGTCATCAAAGTTGCAGCGGTATTCTAACACATATAGGAATTGTGCCCTCAACATGACGGGCGCGATCATACCAGCACTAGTGCACCGGATCGCATAAGAACTCCGAAGTTAAGCGTGCTTGGGCGAGATTAGTACTAGGATGGGTGACCCACTGGGAAGTCCTCGTGTTGCACCCCCATTTCAATTTTTTTTTGCCCTGGCTAGGGTTTCCAAGATACTTTATCCACCAAATCTCTATTACCGAATCCCATGGAACATTGGGCAAGACAACTTCGCTTCATGTAGAGGCCGGGCCTGTAAACCGAGGGCGTAGGGTTTGTGACCAGGTCTCCGTCGCTCCAGTACCCATAAGTTTTGATCCGTAAGGAGTTACGCGGCGCACAGCATACCGTTGCAAAGCTCTCTGAGAGCTCTACGACGGGGGTAGCTAGCCTGCTCGTTGTGCCCTTTCCGAAGCCCAAAATCGAAAGTTTTTATCAGTTTCTGGCCACTTTTGTTCTTTTGCTCTATTTTTTCGTCCCAGATTGTACGTCATGAGCTGTTAAAAGGACAACAACCTGACTCGCGGGACATCAAAGGGCCCTACAATGTGTCGATATCACGTCTTGCGAGGATGCTGCGTTGTTGAAGTGGATGGGTTGTCGTTAAGCCCATTGGGCCTTTTGAATGGGCCATCTCTCTAGGCTGGCACTGTGAATCATTAACACATTTAGGAATTGTGCCCTCAACATGACGGGTGCGATCATACCAGCACTAATGCACCGGATCCCATCAGAACTCCGAAGTTAAGGGTGCTTAGGCGAGAGTAGTACTAAGATGGGTGACCCCCTGGGAAGTCCTCGTGTTGTACCCCTTTTTCAATTTTTTTTTGCCCTGGTTTGGGTTGCCAAGATACTTTATCCACCAAATCTCTATTACCGAATACCACGGAACATTGGGCAAGACAACTTCGTTTCACGTAGAGGTCAGGCCAGCAAACTGAGGGCGTGGGGTTTTTGACCAGGTCTCCGTCGCTCCGGTGCCCATAACTTTTGATCCGTAAGGAGTTACGCGGCGCACAGCATACCGTTGCAAAGCTCTCTGAGAGCTCTACGACGGGGGCAGCCAGCTTGCTCGCTGTGCCCATTTTTAGAGCCCAAAATCGAATGTTTTCATCAGTTTCAGGACACTTTTCTTTTTTTGCCCTATTTTTTAGTCCCGGATCGTACGTCGTGAGCTGTTAAGAGGATGACAACCTGACTCGCGGTACATCAGAGGGCCCTACAACGTGTCGATATCACGTCTTGCGAGGATGCTGCGTTGTTGAAGTGGATGGGTTGTCGTTAAGCCCATTGGGCCTTTTGAATAGGCCATCTCTCTAGGCTGGCACTGTGAACCGTTAACACATATAGGAATTGTGTTGTCAACATGACGGGTACGATCATACCAGTACTAATGAACCGGATCCCATCAGAACTTCGAATTTAAGCGTGCTTGGGCGAGAGTAGTACTAGGATGGGTGAGCCCCTGAGAAGTCCTCGTGTTGCACCGGCTTTTCAATTTTTTTTGCCCTGGTTAGGGTTGCCAAGATACTTTATCCACCAAATCTCTATTACCGAATCCCACGGAACATTGGGTAAGACAACTTCGCTTCACATAGTGGCCAGGCCCGCAAACCGAGGGCATAGGGTTTGTGACCAGGTCTCCGTCGCTCCGGTGCCTATAACTTTTCATCCGTAAGGAGTTACGCGGCGCACAGCATACCGTTGCAAAGCTCTCTGAGAGCTCTACCACGGGGGCAGCAAGCTTCCTCACTGTGCCCATTTTTGGAGACCAAAATCGAACATTTTCATTAGTTTCAAGCCACTTTTCTTCTTTTGCTCAGTTTTTCCGTCCCGTATCATACGTCGTGAGCTGTTAAAAGGACGACAACCTGACTCGCAGGACATCAGAGGGCCCTACAACGTGTCGATATCACGTCTTGCGAGGATGCTGCGTTGTTGAAGTGGATGAGTTTTTGTTAAGCCCATTGGGCCTTTTGAATGGGTCATCTCTCTAGGCTGGCATTGTGAACTTTTAACACATATAGGAATTGTGCCCTCAACATGGCGGGTGCGATCATACCAGCACTAATGCACCGGATCCCATCCGAACTCCGAAGTTAAACGTGCTTGGGCGAGAGTAGTACTAGGATGGGTGACCCCTTGGGAAGTCCTCGGGTTGCACCCCCTTTTCAATTTTTTTTGCCCTGGTTAGGGTTGCCAAGATACTGTATCCACCATATCTCTATTACCGAATCCCACGGAACATTGGGCAAGACAACTTCGCTTCACGTAGAGGTCGAGCCCGCAAACCGAGGGCGTAGGGTTTGTGACCAGGTCTCCGTCGCTCCGGTGCCCATAACTTTTTTTCCGTAAGGAGTTACGCGGTGCACAACATACCGTTGCAAAGCTCTCTGAGAGCTCTACGACGGGGGAAGCTAGCTTGCTCACTATGCCCATTTTTGGAACCCAACATTGAACGTTTTCATCAGTTTCAGGCCACTTTTGTTCTTTTGCTCTATTTTTTCGTCCCGGATCGTACGTCGTGAGCTGTTAAAAAGACGACAACCTGACTCACAGGACATCAGAGGGCCCTACAACGTGTCGATATCACGTCTTGTGAGGATGTTGCATTGTTGAAGCGGATGGGTTGTCGTTAAGCCCATTGGGCCTTTTGAATGGGCCATCTCTCTAGGCTGGCACTGTGAATTGTTAACACATATAGGAATTGTGCCCTCAACATGACGGGTGCGATCATATTAGCACTAATGCACTGGATCCCATCAGAACATCGTAGTTAAGTGTGCTTGGGCGAGAGTAGTACTAGGATGGGTGACCCCCTGGTAAGTCCTCGTGTTGCACCCCCTTTTCAATTTTTTTTTCCTTGGTTAGGGTTGCCAAGATACTTTATCCACCAAATCTCTATTACCGACTCCCACGGAACATTGGCCAAGACAACTTCGCTTCACGTAAAGGCTCGGCCCGCAAACCGAGGGCATAGGGTTTGTGACCCGGTCTCCGTCGCTCCGGTGCCTATAACTTTTGATCCGTAAGGAGTTACGCGGCGCACAGCATACTGTTGTAAAGCTCTCTGAGAGCTCTATGACGGGGGCAGGAAGCTTGCTCGCTGTGCCCGTTTTGGTATCCCAAAATAGAACGTTTTCATCTGTTTCAGGCCACTTTTCTTCTTTTGCCTTGTTTTTCCGTCCCGGATCGTACGTTGTGAGCTGTTAAAAGGACGACAACCTGACTCGCGCGATATCAGATGGCCCTACAACGTGTCGATATCACGTCTTGCGAGGATGCTGCGTTGTTGAATCGGTTGGGTTGTCGTTAAGCCCATTGGGCCTTTTGAATGGGCCATCTCTCTAGGCTGGCACTGTGAACCGTTAAAACATATAGGAATTGTGCCCTCAACATGACGGGTACAATCATACCAGCACTAATGCACCGAATCTCATCAGAACTCCGAAGCTAAGCATGCTTGGGCGAGAGTAGTACTAGGATGGGTGACCCCCTGGGAAGTCCTCGTGTTGAACCCCCTTTTCAATTTTTTTTCCCTGGTTAGGGTTGCCAAGATACTTTAAGCACCAAATCCCACGGAACGTTGGGCAAGACAACTTCGTTTCACGTAGAGGTCGGGCACGCAAACCGAGGGCGTAGGGTTCATGACCAGGTCTCCATCGCTCCGGTGCCCATAACTTTTGATCCGTAAGGAGTTACGCGGCGTACAGCATACCGTTGTAAAGCTCTCTTAGAGCTCTACGACAGGGGCAGCCAGCTTGCTCGCTGTGCCCTTTTTGGAGCCCAAAATAGACCGTTTTCATCAGTTTCAGGCCACTTTTCTTCTTTTGCTCTGTTTTTTCATCCCGGATTATACGTTGTGAGCTGTTAAAAGGACAACAACCTGACTCGCGGGTTATCAGAGGGCCCTACAACGTGTCGACATCACGTCTTGCGAGGATACTGCGTTGTGGAAGCGGATGGGTTGTCGTTAAGCCCATTGGGCCTTTTGAATGGGCCATCTCTCTAGGCTGGCACTGTGAACCGTTAACACATATAGGAATTGTACCCTCAACATGATGGGTGAGATCATACCAGCACTAATGCACCTGATCCCATCAGAATGCCGAAGTTAAGCGTGCTTGGGCGAGTGTAGTGCTAGGATGGGTGACCCCATAGGAAGTCCTCGTGTTGTACCCCCGTTTTCAATTTTTTTTGCCCTGGTTAGGGTTGCCAGGATACTTTATCCATCAAATCTCTATTACCGAATCCCACGGAACATTGGGCAAGACAATTTCACTGTACGTGGAGGCCGGGCGTGCTTGGGCGAGGGCGTAGGGTTCGTGACCAGGTCTCTATCGCTCCAGTGCCCATAACTTTTGATCCGTAAGGAGTTACGCAACGCACAGCATACCATTGCAAAGCTCTTTGAGAGCTCTACGACGGGGATAGCGAGCTAGCTGTGCCCCTTTTTGGAGCCCAAAATCGAACGTTTTAATCAGTTTCAGGCCACTTTTATTCTTTTGCTCTATTTTTCCATCCCAGATCGTACGTCGTGAGCTGTTAAAAGGATGACAACCTGACTCGCGGGACATCAGAGGGCCATACAACGTGTCGATATCACATCTTGCGAGGATGCTGCGTTGTTGAAGCCGATGGGTTCTCGTTAAGCCCATTGGGTCTTTTGAATGGGCCATCTCTCTAGGCTGGCACTGTGAACCGTTAACACATATAGGAATTGTGCCCTCAACATGACGGGTGCGATCATACCAGCACTAATGCACCGGATCCCATCAGAACTCCGAAGTTAATCGTGCTTGGGCGAGAGTCGTACTAGGATGGGTGACCCCCTGGGAAGTCCTCGTGTTGCACCCGCTTTTCAATTTTTTTTGCCCTGGTTAGGGTTGCCAAGATACTTTATCCATCAAATCTCTATTACCGAATCCCACGGAACATTGGGCAAGATAACTTCGCTTCACATAGAGGCCAGGCCCGCAAACCGACGACGTAGGGTTTGTGACCAGGTCTCCGTCGTTCCATTGCCCATAACTTTTGATCCGTAAGGAGTTACGTGGTGTACAGCATACCGTTGCAAAGCTCTCTAAGAGCTCTACGACGGGGGCAGTGAGCTTACTCGCTGTGCCCCATTTTGGAGCCCAAAATTGAACGTTTTCATCAGTTTCAGGCCACTTTTGTTCTTTTGTTCTATTTTTTCGTCCCGGATCGTACGTCGTGAGTTGTTAAAAGGACGACAACCTGACTCGCAGGACATCAGATGGGCCTACAACGTGTCGATGCCACGTCTTGCGAGGATGCTACGTTGTTGAAGCAGATGGGTTGTCAGTAAGCCCATTTGGCCTTTTGAATAGGACATCTCTCTAGGCTGGAACTGTGAACCGTTAACACATATAAGAATTATGGCCTCAACATGACGGGTGCGATCATACCAGCACTAATGCACCGGATCCCATCAGTACTCCGAAGTTAAGCGTGCTTGGGCGAGAGTAGTACTAGGATGGGTGACCCCCTGAGAAGTCCTCGTGTTGCACCCCCTTTTCAATTTTTTTTGCCCTGGTTAGGGTTTCCAAGATACTTTATCCACGAAATCTCTATTACTGAATCCCACAGAGCATTGGCCAAGACAACTTCGCTTCACGTAGAGGTCGGGCCCGCAATCCGAGGGCGTAGGGTTTGTGACCAGGTCTCCGTCGCTCCGGTGCCACTAACTTTTGATCCGTAAGAAGTTACGCAGCGTACAACATACCGTTGCAAAGCTCTCTGAGAGCTCTACGACAGGTGCAGCGAGATTGCTCGCTGTGCCCCTTTTTGGAGCCCAAAATCGAACGTTTTCATCAGTTTTAGGACACTTTTTTCTTTTGCCCTGTTTTTCCGTCCCAGATCGTACATCGTGCGCTGTTAAAAGGACGACAACCTGACTCGCGGTACATCAGAGGGCCCTACAACGTGTCGATATCACGTCTTGCGAGGATGTTGTGTTGTTGAAGCGGATGGGTTGTCGTTAAGCCCATTGGGCCTTTTGAATGGGCCATCTCTCTAGGCTGGCACTGTGAACCGTTAACACATATAAGAATTGTACCCTCAACATGACGGGTGCGATCATACCAGCACTAATGCACCAGATGCCATCAGAACTCCGAAGTTAAGCGTGCTTGGGCGAGAGTAGTACTAGGATATACGACCCCCTGGGAAGTCCTCTTGTTGCACCCGCTTTTCAATTTTTTTTGCCCTGGTTAGGGTTGCCAATATACTTTATCCACCAAGTCTCTATTACCGAATCCCACGGAACATTGGGCAAGACAACTTCGCTTCACGTAGAGGCCGGGCCCGCGAACCGAGGGCGTAGGGTTTGTGACCAGGTCTTCGTCGCTCCGGTGCCCATAACTTTTGATCTGTAAGGAGTTACGCGGCGCGCAGCATACCATTGCAAAGATCTCTAAGAGCTCTACTGCGGGGGCAACTAGCTTGCTCACTGTGCCCTTTTTGGAGCCTAAAATCGAACGTTTTCATCAGTTTCAGGCCACTTTTCTTCATTTGCTCTATTTTTTCATCCCGGATTGTACGTCCTGAGCTGTTAAGAGGACGACAACCTGACTCGCGGGTTAACAGAGGGCCCTACAACGTGTCGACATCACGTCTTTCGAGGATGCTGCGTTGTTGAAGCGGATGGGTTGTCGTTAAGCCCATTGGGCCTTTTGAATGGGCCATCTCTCTAGGCTGGCACTGTGAACCGTTAACACATATAGGAATTGTGCCCTCAACATGATGGGTGCGATCATACCAGCACTAATGCACTGGATCCCATCAGAACTACGAAGTTAAGCGTGCTTGGGCGAGAGTAGTACTAGGATGGTTGACCCCATAGGAAGTCCTCGTGTTGCACCCCCGTTTTCAATTTTTTTTGCCCTGGTTAGGGTTGCCAAGATACTTTATCCATCAAATCTCTATTACCGAATCCCACGGAACATTGGGCAAGACAATTTTGCTTCACGTGGAGGCCGGGACGGCAAACCGAGGGCGTAGGGTTTGTGACCAGGTCTCTGTCGCTCCAGTGCCCATAACTTTTGATCCGTAAGGAGTTACGCATCGCATAGCATACTGTTGCAAAGCTCTTTGAGAGCTCTACGACGGGGGCAGAGAGCTAGTTGTGCCCCTTTTTGGAGCCCAAAATCGAACATTTTCATCAGTTTCAGGCCACTTTTCTTCTTTTGCTCTATTTTTTCCATCCCAGATCGTACGTCGTGAGCTGTTAAAAGGATGACAACCTGACTCGGAGGACATCAGAGGGCCCTACAATGTGTCGACATCACGTCTTGCGAGGATGCTGCGTTGTTGAAGCAGATGGGTTGTCGTTAAGCCCATTGGGCCTTTTGAATGGGCCATATCTCTAGGCTGGCACTGTGAACCGTTAACACATATAGGAATTGTGCCCTCAACATGATGGGTGCAATCATACCAGCACTAATGCACCAGATCCCATCAGAACTCCGAAGTTAAGCATGCTTAGGCGAGAGTAGTACTAGGATGGGTGACCCCCTGGGAAGTCCTCGTGTTGCACCCGCTTTTCAGTTTTTTTTGCCCTATTTAGGGTTGCCAAGATACTTTATCCACCAAATCTCTATTACTGAATCCCACGGAACATTGGGTAAAACAACTTCGCTTCACATAGAGGCTGGGCCTGCAAATCGAGGACGTAGGGTTTGTGACCATGTCTCCGTCGCTCCGGTGCCCATAATTTTGATCCGTAAGGAGTTACGCGGCGTACAACATACCGTTGCAAAGCTCTCTGAGAGCTCTACGACAGGGGCAACTAGCTTGCTCACTGTACCCCATTTTGGAGAACAAAATCGAACGTTTTCATCAGTTTTTAGCCACTTTTGTTCTTTTGCTCTATTTTTTTGTCCCAGATCGTATGTCGTGAGCTATTAAAAGGACGACAACCTGACTCGCGGGACATCAGAGGGCCCTACAATGTGTCGATATCACGTCTTGCGAGGATGCTGCGTTATTGGAGTGGATGGGTTGTCGTTAAGCCCATTGGGCCTTTTGAATGGGCCATCTCCCTAGGCTGGGACTGTGAACCGTTAACACATATAGGAATTGTGCCCTCAACATGACGGGTGCGATCATACCAGCACTAGTGCACCGGATCCCATCAGAACTCCGAAGTTAAGCGTGCTTGGGCGAGAGTAGTACTAGGATGGGTGACCCATTGGTAAGTCCTCGTGTTGCACCCCCTTTTCAATTTTTTTTGCCCTGGCTAGGGTTTCCAAGATACTTTATCCACGAAATCTCTATTACCAAATCCCATGGAACATTGGGCAAGACAACTTCGCTTCACGTAGAGGCCGGGCCCGCAAACCGAGGGCGTAGGGTTTGTGACCAGGTCTCCGTCACTCCGGTGCCCATAACTTTTGATCCATAAGGTGTTACGCGGCGCACAGCATACCGTTGCAAAGCCCTCTGAGAGCCCTACAACAGGGGCAGCTAGCTTGCTCGTTGTGCCCTTTTTGAAGCCCAAAATTGAACGTTTTTATCCGTTTCAGGCCACTTTTGTTCTTTTGCTCTTTTTCTTCGTCATAGATTGTACGTCGTGAGCTGTTAAAAGGACAACAACCTGACTCGCGGGACATCAGAGGGCCCTACAACGTGTCGATATCACGTCTTGCGAGGATGCTGCGTTGTTGGAGCGGATGGGTTGTCAATAAGCCCATTGGGCCTTTTGAATGGGCCATCTCTCTAGGTTGGCACTGTGAATCATTAACACATATAGGAGTTGTGCCCTCAACATGACGGGTGTGATCATACCAGCACTAATGCACCGGATCCCATCAGAACTCCGAAGTTAAGCGTGCTTGGGCAAGAGTAGTACTAGGATTGGTGACCCCCTGGGAAGTCCTCGTGTTGCACCCCCTTTTCAATTTTTTTTGCGTTGGTTAGGGTTGCCAAGATACTTTATCCACCAAATCTCTATTACCGAATACCTCGGAACATTGGGCAAGACAACTTCGTTTCACGTAGAGGGCGTAGGGTTTTTGACCAGGTCTCCGTCGCTCCGGTGCCCATAACTTTTGATCTGTAAGGAGTTACGCGGCGCACAGCATACCGTTGCAAATCTCTCTGGGAGCTCTACGACGGGGGCAGCTAGCTTGCTCGCTTTGCCCATTTTTGGAGCCCAAGATCGAACGTTTTCTTCAGTTTCAGGACACTTTTCTTCTTTTGCCTTGTTTTTCTGTCCCGGATCGTACGTTGTGAGCTGTTAAAAGGGCGACAACCTGACCCGCGGTACATCAGAGGGCCCTACAATGTGTCGATATCACGTCTTGCGAGGATGCTGCGTTGTTGAAGTGGATGGGTTGTCATTAAGCCCATTGGGCCTTTTGAATGGGCCATCTCTCTAGGCTGGCATTGTGAATCGTTAACACATATAGGAATTGTGTTGTCAACATGACGGGTGCGATCATACCAGCACTAATGCACCGGATCCCATCAGAACTCCGAAGTTAAGTGTGCATTGGCGATAGTAGTACTAGGATGGGTGAGCCCCTGAGAAGTCCTCGTGTTGCACCGGCTTTTCAATTTTTTTTGCCCTGGTTCGGGTTGCCAAGATACTTTATCCACCAAATCTCTATTACCGAATCCCACGGAACATTGGGCAAGACAACTTCGCTTCACATAGTGGCCGGGCCCGCAAACCGAGGGCATAGGGTTTGTGACCAGGTCTCCGTCGCTCCAGTGCCCATAACTTTTGATCCGTAATTAGTTACGCAGCGCACAGCATACCGTTGCAAAGCTCTCTGAGAGCTCTACCACGGGGGCAGCCAGCTTACTCGCTGTGCCTTTTTTTGGAGCCCAAAATCGAACATTTTCATCAGTGTCAAGCCACTTTTCTTCTTTTACTCAGTTTTTCTGTCCCGTATCATACGTCGTTAGCTGTTAAGAGGACAACAACCTGACTCGCAGGACATCAGAGGGCCCTACAACGTGTCGATATCACGTCTTACGAGGATGCTGTGTTGTTGAAGTGGATGGGTTTTCGTTAAGTAGAGTGGGCCTTTTGAATGGGCCATCTCTCTAGGCTGGCATTGTGAACCGGTAATGCATATAGGAATTGTGCCCTCAACATGACAGGTGCGATCATACCAGCACTACTGCACCGGATCCCATCCGAACTCCTAAGTAAACCATGCTTGGGAGAGTGTAGTACTAGGATGGGTGACCCCTTGGGAAGTCCTCGGGTTGCACCCCATTTTCAATTTTTTTTGCCCGGGTTAGGGTTGCCAGGATACTGTATCCACCAATTCTCTATTACCGAATCCCACGGAACATTGGGCAACACAACTTCGCTTCACTTAGAGGCTGGGCCCGCAAACCGAGGGCGTAGGGTTGGTGACCAGGTCTCCGTCGCTCCGGTACCCATAAATTTTGATCCGTAAGGAGTTACGTGGCGCACAGTATACCATTGCAAAGCTCTCTGAGAGCTCTACGACGGAGGCAGCTAGCTTGCTTGCTACGCCATTTTTGGCGCCCAAAATTGAACGTTTTCATCAGTTTTAGGCCACTTTTGTTCTTTTGCTCTATTTTTCCATCCCGGATCGTACGTCGTGAGCTGTTAAAAGGACGACAACCTGACTCGCGGGACATCAGAGGGCCTTACAACGTGTCGATACCATGTCTTACGAGGATGTTGCGTTGTTGAAGCGGATGGGATGTCGTTAAGCCCATTGGGCCTTTTGAATGGGCCATATCTCTAGGCTGGCACTGTGAATCGTTAACCCATATAGGAATTGTGCTCTCAACATGACAGGTGCGCTCATACTAGCACTAATGCACCGGATCCCATCAGAACTCCGTAGTTAAGCGTGCTTGGGCGAGAATAGTACTAGGATGGGTGACCCCCTGGGAAGTCCTCGTGTTGCACCCCCTTTTCAATTTTTTTTGCCCTGGTTAGGGTTGCCAAGATACTTTATCCACCAAATCTCTATTACCGAATCCCACGGAACATTGGGCAAGACAACTTCGCTTCACGTAGAGGCCGGGCCAGCAAACCGAGGTTGTAGGGTTTGTGACCTGGTCTCCGTCACTCCGATGACCATAACTTTTGATCCGTAAGGAGTTATGCGGCGCACAGCATACCGTTGCAAAGCTCTTTGAGAGCTCTACTCCGGGGGCGGCGAGCCTGCTCGCTCTGCCCATTTTGGGATCCCAAAATGCAACGTTTTCATCTGTTTCAGGCCACTTTTCTTCTTTTTCCCTATTTTTTTGTCCCGGATCGTACATCGTGAGCTGTTAAAAGGACGACAACCTGACTCGCGGGATATCAGATAGCCCTACAACGTGTCGATATCATGTCTTGCGAGGATGCTGCGTTGTTGAAGCGGATGGGTTGTCGTTAAGCCCATTGGGCCTTTTGAATGGGCCATCTCTCTAGGCTGACACTATGAACCGTTAACACATATAGGAATTGTGCCCTCAACATGACGGGTGCGATCATTCCAGCACTAATGCACCGAATCCCATCAGAACTCCGAAGCTAAGCATGCTTGGGCAAGAGTAGTACTAAGATGGGTGACCCCTTGGGAAGTCCTCGTGTTGCACCCCCTTTTCATTTTTTTTTTCCCTGGTTAGGGTTGCCAAGATACTTTAAGCACCAAATCTCTATTAACGAATCCCACGGAACATTAGGCAAGACAACTTCGCTTCACGTAGAGGCCGGGCCCGCAAACCGAGGGCGTAGGGTTCTTGACCAGGTCTCCGTCGCGCCGGTGCCCATAACTTTTGATCTGTAAGGAGTTACGCGGCGCACAGCATACCGTTGCAAAGCTCTCTTAGAGCTCTACGACATGGTCAGCCAGCTTGCTCGCTGTGCCCTTTTTGGAGCCCAAAATAGAACATTTTCATCAGTTTCAGGCCACTTTTCTTTTTTTGCTCTGTTTTTTCATCACGGATCGTACGTCGTGAGCTGTTAAAAGGACGACAACCTGACTCGCAGGATATTAAAGGGCCCTACAACGTGTTGACATCACGTCTTGCGAGGATGCTACGTTGTTGAAGCGGATGGGTTGTCGTTAAGCGCATTGGGCCTTTTGAATTGGCCATCTCTATAGGCTAGCACTGTGAACCGTTAACACATATAGGAATTGTGCCCTCAACATGATGGGTGAGATCATACCAGCACTAATGCACCGGATCCCATCAGAACTCCGAAGTTAAGTGTGCTTGGGCGAGAGTAGTGCTAGGATGGGTGACCCCATAGGAAGTCCTCGTGTTGCACCCCCGTTTAAATTTTTTTTGCCCTGGTTAGGGTTGCCAAGATACTTTATCCATCAAATCTCTATTACCGAATCCCACGGAACATTGGGCAAGACAATTTCGCTGCACGTGGAGGTCGGGCCCTCAAACTGAGGGCGTAGGGTTCGTGACCAGGTCTCTATCGCTCCAGTGCCCATAACTTTTGATCCGTAAGGTGTTACGCAGCGCACAGCATAACGTTGCAAAGCTCTTTGAGAGCTCTACGACGGGGGCAGCGAGCTTGCTGTGCCCCTTTTTGGTGCCCAAAATCGAACGTTTTCATTAGTTTTAGGCCACTCTTCTTCATTTGCTCTATTTTTTCGTCCCAGATCGTACGTCGTGAGATGTTGAAAGGATGACAACCTAACTCATGGGACATCAGAGGGCCCTACAACGTGTCGATATCACGTCTTGCGTTGTTGAAGCGGATGGGTTATCATTAAGCCCATTGGGCCTTTTGAATGGGCCATCTCTCTCGGCTGGAACTGTGAACCTTTAACACATATAAGTATTATGGCCTCAACATGACGGGTGCGATCATACCAGCACTAATGCACCGAATCCCATCAGAACTCCGAAGTTAAGCGTGCTTGGGCGAGAGTAGTACTAGGATGGGTGACCCCTTGAGAAGTCCTCGTGTTGCACCCCTTTTTCAATTTTTTTTGCCCTGGTTAGGGTTGCCAAGATACTTTATCCAGGAAATCTCTATTACCGAATCCCACGGAACATTGGCCAAGACAACTTCGCTTCACGTAGAGGCCTGGCCTGCAATCCGAGGGCGTAGTGTTTTTGACCAGGTCTCCGTCGCTCCGGTGCCAATAACTTTTGATCCGTAAGGAGTTACGCGGTGCACAGCATACCGTTGCAAAGATCTCTGAGAGCTCTACGACAGGGGCAGTGAGATTGCTCGCTGTGCCCCTTTTTGGATCCTAAAATTGAACATTTTCATCAGTTTCAGAACATTTTTCTTCTTTTTCCCTGTTTTTGCCTCCCAGATCGTACATCGTGCGCTGTTAAAAGAACGACAACCTGACTCGCTGTACATTAGAGGGCCTTACAACGTGTCGATATCACGTCTTGCGAGGATGTTGCGTTGTTGAAGCGGATGGGTTGTCGTTAAGCCTATTGGGCCTTTTGAATGGGCCATCTCTCTAGGCTGGCACTGTGAACCGTTAACACATATAGGAATTGTGCCCTCAACATGACGGGAGCGATCATACCTGCACTAATACACCAGATCCCATCAGAACTCCGAAGTTAAGTGTGCTTGGGCGAGAGTAGTACCAGGATATGTGACCCCCTGGGAAGTCCTCGTGTTGCACCCGCTTTTCAATTTTTTTTGACCCGGTTATGGTTGCCAATAAACTTTATCCACCAAATCTCTATTACCGAATCCCACGGAACATTGGACATGACAGCTTTGATTCACGTAGAGGCCGGGCCCGCGAACCAAGGTCGTAGGGTTTGTGACCAGGTCTTCGTCGATCCGGTGCCCATAACTTTTGATCCGTAATGAGTTACGCGGCGCACAGCATAACGTTGCAAAGATCTCTGAGAGCTCTACAACGGGGGCAACTAACTTGCCCACTGTGCCCTTTTTGGAGCCCAAAATCGAACGATTTCATCAGTTTTAGGCTACTTTTGTTCTTTTGCTCTATTTTTCCGTCCCGGATCGTATGTCGTGAGCTGTTAAAAGGACGACAACCTGACTCGCGGGACAACAGAGGGCCCTACAACGTGTCGATATCACGTCTTGCGAGGATGCTTCATTGTCGAAGCGGATGGGTTGTCGTTAAGCCCATTGGGCCTTTTGAATAGCCATCTCTCTAGGCTGGCATTGTCACCCGTTAACACATATAGGACTTGTGCCCTCAACATGACGGGAGCGATCATACCAGCACTAATGCACCAGACCCCATTACAACTGTGAAGTTAAGCGTGCTTGGGCGAGAGTAGTACTAGGATGGGTGACCCCTTGGGAAGTCCTAGTGTTGCACCACCTTTTCAATTTTTTTTGCCCAGGTAAGGGTTGCCAAGATACTTTATCCACCAAATCTCTATTACCGAATCCCACGGAACATTGGGCAAGACAACCTCGCTTCACGTAGAGGCCGGGCCGGTAAACCGAGGGCGTAGGGCTTGTGACCAGGTCTCCGTCGCTCCGGTGCCCATAACTTTTGATCCGTAAGGAGTTACGCGGCGCATAGCATACCGTTGCAAAGCTCTCTGAGAGCTCTACGACGGGGGCAGCGATCTTGCTTGCTTTGCCCAATTTGGGAGCCCAAAATCGAATGTTTTCATCTTTTTCAGGCCACTTTTGTTCTTTTGCCCTATTTTTCCGTTCCGGATCGTACGTCGTGAGTTGTTAAAAAGATGAAAGCCTGACTTGCGGGACATCCGAGGGGCTTACAACGTGTCGATATCACGTCTTGCGAGGATGCTGTGTTGTTGAAGCGGATGGGTTGTCGTTAAGCCCATTCGGCCTTTTGAATGGGCCATCTCTCTAGGCTGGGACTGTGAACCATTAACACGTATAGGAATCGTGCCCTCAACATGACGGGTGCGATCATACCTGCACTAATGCACCGGATCCCATCAGAACTCCGAAGTTTAATGTGCTTGGGTGAGAGTCGTACTAGGATGGGTGACCCCCTGAGAAGTCCTCGTGTTGCGCCTCCTTTTCAATTTTTTTTGCCCTGGTTAGGGTTGCCAAGATACTTTATCCACCAAATGTCTATTACCGAATCCCAAGGAACATTGGGCAAGACAACTTTGCCTCACGTAGAGGCCGAGCTCGCAAACCGAGGGCGTAGGGTTTGTGACCAGGTCTCCGTCGCTCCGATGCCCATAACTTTTGATCCGTAAGGAGTTACGCGGCGCACAACATACCGTTGCAAAGCTCTCTGAGAGCTCTACGACGGGGGCAGCCACCTTGATCGCTTTGCCCATTTTTGGAGCCCAAAATCGAACGTTTTCATCAGTTTCAGGCCACTTTTGTTCTTTTGCTCTATTTTTCCGTCATGGATCGTACGTTGTGAGCTGTTAAAAGGATGACTACCTGACTCGCGGGACATAAGAGGGACTTACAACGTGTCAATATCACGTCTTGCGAGGATGCTGCGATGTTGAAGCGGATAGGTTGTCGTTAGGACCATTGGGCTGTTTGAATGGGCCATCTCTCTAGGCTGGGACTGTGAACCGTTAACACATATAGGAATTGTGCCCTAAACATGACGGATGCGATCATACCCGGACTAATGCACCGGATCCCACCAGAACTCCGAAGTTAAGGGTGCTTAGGTGGGAGTCGTATTAGGATGGGTGACCCCTGAGAAGTCCTCGTGTTGCACCCCCTTTTCAATTTTTTTTGCCCTGGTTTGGGTTGCCAAGATACTTTTTCCACCAAATCTCTATTACCGAATCCCACATAACTCTGGGCAGGACAACTTTGCTTCACGTTGAGGCCAGGCCCGCAAACCGAGGGCGTAGGGTTTGTGACCAGGTCTCCATCGCTCTGGTGCCCATAATTTTTGATCCGTAAGGAGTTATGCAGCGCACAGCATACCGTTGCAAAGCTCTCTGAGAGCTCTACGACGGGGACAACGAGCCTACTCCCTGTGCCCATTTTTGGAGCCCAAAATCGAACATTTTCATTAGTTTAAGGCCACTTTTCTTCTTTTGCCCTATTTTATCATCCCGGATCGTACGTCGTGAGCTTTTAAAAGGACGACAACGTTACTCGCGGTACATCAGAGGGCCCTATAATGTGTCGATATCACGTCTTGCAAGGATGCTGCGTTGTTAAAGCGGATTGGTTGTCGTTAAGCCTACTGGGCCTTTTGAATGGGCCATCTCTCTAGGCTGGCACTGTGAACCGTTAACACAGATAGGAATTGTGCCCTCAACATGACGTGTGCGATCATACCAGCACTAATGCACCGGATCCCATCCGAACTCCGAAGTTAAGCGTGCTTGGGCGAGAGTAGTACTAGGATGGGTGACCCCCTGGGAAGTCCTCGTGTTGCACCCGCTTTTCAATTTTTTTTGCCCTGGTTAGGGTTACAAAGATACTTTATCCACCAAATCTCTATTACCGAATCCCACGGAACATTGGGCAAGACAACTTCGCTTCACGTAGAGGCCGGGTCCGCAAACCGAAGGCGTAGGGTTTGTGACCAGGTCTCCGTCGCTACCGTGCCCATAACTTTTGATCCGTAAGGAGTTACGCGGCGCACAGCATACCGTTGCAAAGCTCTCTAAGAGCTCTACGACGGGGGCAACAAGCTTGCTCGCTTTACCCATTTTTGGAGCCCAAAATCGAACGTTTTCATCGGTTTCAGGCCAGTTTTGTTCTTTTGCTCTATTTTTTCGTCCCAGATCGTAAGTCATGAGCTGTTAAAAGGACAACAACTTGACTCGCGGGACATCAGAGAGCCCTACAACGTGTCGATATCACGTTTTGCGAGGATGTTGCATTGTTGAAGCAGATGGGTTGTCGTTAAGCCCATTAGGCATTTTGAATGGGCCATCTCTCTAGGCTGGCACTGTGAACCGTTAACACATATAGGATTTGTGCCCTCAACATGACGGGTGCGATCACACCAGTACTAATGCATCGGATCCCATCAGAACTCCGAAGTTAAGCGTGCTTAGGCGAGAGCATTACTAGGATGGGTGACCCCCTGGGAAGTCCTCGTGTTGCACCCCCTTTACAATTTTTTTTGCCCTGGTTAGGGTTGCCAAGATACTTTATCCACCAAATCTCTATTATCGAATCCCACGGAACATTGGGCACGACAACTTCGCTTCACGTAAAGGCCGGGCCCGCAAACCGAGGGCGTATGGTTTGTGACCAGGTCTCCGTCGCTCCGGTACCCATAACATTTGATCCGTAAGGAGTTACGCGGCGCACAGCATACCGTTGCAAAGCTCTCTGAGAGCTGTACGACGGGGGCAGCCAGCTTGCTCGCTGTACCCTTTTTGGAGCCCAAAATTGAATGTGTTCATCAGTTTCAGGACACTTTTCTTCTTTTGCCCTGTTTTTTCGTCCCGGATCGTACGTCGTGAGCTGTTAAAAGGACGACAACCTGACTCGCGGTACATCAGCGGGCCCTACAACATGTCGATATCACGTCTTGCGAGGATGCTGCGCTGTTGAAGCTGATGGGTTGTCATTAAGCCCATTGGGCCTTTTGAATGGGCCATCTCTCTAGGCTGG
Organism: Ehretia macrophylla; assembly: GCA_037974665.1. Lineage (NCBI taxonomy): Eukaryota > Viridiplantae > Streptophyta > Magnoliopsida > Boraginales > Ehretiaceae > Ehretia > Ehretia macrophylla. Next base: position 8,679,697 of record CM075773.1, read on the forward strand.
CACTGTGAACCGTTAACACATATAGGAATTGTGCCCTCAACATGATGGGTGCAATCATACCACCACTAATGCACCAGATCCCATCAGAACCCTGAAGTTAAGCGTGCTTGGGCTAGAGTAGTACTAGGATGGGTGACCCCCTGCGAAGTCCTCGTGTTGCACCCCCATTTCAATTTTTTTGGCCCTGGTTAGGGTTGCCAAGATACTTTATCCACCAAATATCTATTACCGAATCCCACGGAACATTGGGCAAGACAACTTCGTTTCACGTAGAGGCCGGGCCCGCAAATCGAGGGCGTAGGGTTTGTGACCAGGTCTCCGTCGCTCCGGTGCCCATAACATTTGATCCGTAAGGAGTTACACGGCGCACAATATACCGTTGCAAGGCTCTTTGAGAGCTCTACAACGGGGGCAGCCAGCTTGCCCACTGTGCCCTTTTTGGAGCCCAAAATCGAACGTTTTCATCAGTTTCAGGAGACTTTTCTACTTTTGCCCTATTTTTTCATCCCGTATCGTACGTCGTGAGTGGTTAAAATGACGACAACCTGACTCGTGGTACATCAGAGGGCCCTACAACGTGTCGATATCACGTCTTGCGAGGATGCTGCGTTGTTGAAGCGGATGGGTTGTCGTTAAGCCCATTGGGCCTTTTGAATGGGCCATTTCTCTAGGCTGGCACTGTGAACCGTTAACACATATAGGAATTGTGCCCTCAACATGACGGGAGCGATCATACCAGCACTAATGCACCGGATCCCATCAGAACTCTGAAGTTAAGCGTGCTTGAGCGAGAGTAGTACTAGGATGGGTGACCCCTTGGGAAGTCCTAGTGTTGCACCCCATTTTCAATTTTTTTTGCCCTGGTTAGGGTTGCCAAGATACTTTATCCACCAAATCTCTATTATCGAATCCCACGGAACATTGGCAAGACAACTTCGCTTCACGTAGAGGCCGGGCCCGCAAACTGAGGGCGTAGGGTTTGTGACCAGGTCTCCGTCGCTCCGATGCCCATAACTTTTGATCCGTAATGAGTTACGCGGCGCACAGCATACCGTTGCAAAGCTCTCTGAGAGCTCTACGACGGGACCAGCGAGCTTGCTCGCTGTGCCCCTTTTTGGAGCCCAAAATCGAACGTTATCATGAGTTTTAGGCCACTTGTCTTCTTTTGCCCTATTTTTTCGTCCCAGATCATACGTCGTGAGCTGTTAAAAGGACGACAACCTGACTCGCGGTACATCAGAGGGCCCTACAATGTGTCGATATCACGTCTTGCGAGGATGTTGCGTTGTTGAAGTGGATGGTTTTTCGTTAAGCCGATGGGGCCTTTTGAATGGGCCATCTCTATAGGCTGGCACTGTGAACCGTTAACACATATAGCAATTGTGCCCTCAACATGACGGGTGCGATCATACAAGCACTAATGTACCGGATCCCTTTAGAACTCCGAAGTTAAGCGTGCTTGGGCGAGAGTAGTACTAGGATGGGTGACCCTTTGGGAAGTCCTCGTGTTGCACCCCCTTTTCAATTTTTTTTGCCTTGGTTAGGGTTGCCAAAATACTTTATCCACCAAATATCTATTACCGAATCCCACGGAACATTGGGCAAGACAACTTCGCTTCACGTAGAGGCCGGGCCCGCAAACCGAGGGCGTAGGGTTTGTGACCAGGTCTCTGTCGCTCCAGTGCCCATAACTTTTGATCCGTAAGGAGTTACGCGGCGCACAGCATACCGTTGCAAAGCTCTCTGAGAGCTCTAGGACGGGGGCAGCCAGCTTGCTCGCTATGCCCATTTTTGGAGCCCAAAATTGAACGTTTTCATTAGTTTCAGGCCACTTTTTTTCTTTTGCTTTGTTTTTCCGTCATGTATCGTACGTCGTTAGCAGTTAAAAGGACGACAACCTGACTCGCCGTACATCTGAGGGCCCTACAACGTGTCGATATCACGTCTTGCGAGGATGCTGCGTTGTTGAAGCGGATGGGTTGTCGTTAAGCCCATTGGGCCTTTTGAATGCGCCATCTCTCTAGACTGGCACTGTGAACCGTTAACACATATAGGAATTGTGCCCTCAACATGACGGGTGCGATCATACCAGCACTAATGCACCGGATCCCATCCGAACTCCGAAGTTAACCGTGCTTGGGAGAGGTATTACTAGGATCGGTGATGTGACACCCCGATCCCTCTCGAGACCGGGAGTTCTATCAATCGATCTAATCTCAACCCAAACCAAACCCGGGCATAAATTTTCAGGGAAAACGGACGGAGTCTCCCCTGTTTCAAGGCGAAAAGTAGAACCTGCAACAGCATATAAGTGGACCAACATCGAGTCCAACCATACAAACACCTCAAGGCCATCCGAGCCTTGGTTCTCAACAATTAAATCACAAGTAAATATACATACATGCTTAGCAGTTAAACTACACCAACCTATTGCATAAGTTAGACTGTCATATCTTTCTATCTTTTTTCCTTTGTCATTACAAACATACATTGAAATTAAGCTACATCAACTAGATACATAATCTTACTTATCAACCACTTCAATAATCTAATGAAACTTATATTACATTCTTTTTTTAGCAATAAATACAACAACACATAAACATACATCTTTGCATCTTTGACAACTCAAGCCATATAGCACGCAAGACAACTCTTGAAGCACGAACATTCACGTAATCACGAACTTTCCCGCTAACATGGCATTTCCTGAAATGTGGTGGTGAGGAGTGAGTATACACAACACGTATACTCAGTGAGGGCGAGACAATTAACGAGGTGGAGAGAAAGAAGTTCATGCAATGCAAATAGACAGTTAATCAATACAATAAATAAAAAGGCATTGAATATAAACAACAAAACAATAAACCATTAGGAAAGCATTAACACAACCAATCAAAGCTATACCACACTTTGAAGGCTATGGTTCACTCGAGCGAGTAATGTACCGATCATGATTCCGATGACTTTAATGATGACGCAACGGCCCAAACCACCTTATAACACCAGTTTGGAATACCCCGGAAGTATCCATCAATCTACGACCCAAAACTCCCTGGGAGGCAACCCAAGCGAGAAGAGGGAATAGCTACGGAGCTAGAGCAACCAACACTGGCAACCCGAGGCTACCTAGAGAGGCCCATCACTCACGTGCGAGACGCTATGCAATGCAAGACACGATACAAGCGATAAACGAGTGATAGCACAACAATACAAACTAGTGGCAACAAACGAGATATCAAGCAATCACAATCAATACTAGCATTCAATTAACTTTTCAAGCATATCAAGCAATAATAAGCAACAATAACACCAATTAAACAAGTAACAGTAGTTCAAACACGGAAACGACAAATATCACTATTCAATCTCTAACTTCCAAAGGCAATTATGAGCAAACGAGCTACGAGATTAGGAAACCGATTTCACTACATTCACTCAGGCACTACAAGGTACGTTTTTATATCACCAAACTTCACTTTCTCACCCGAGGCCCGAAAGTCCACCTACTGCGTTTGAACTACAACTATGCTAACCGGTCACTCAATCAACGCCACAATAGCGCCAAAAGTGCTTCCATGCCCTCAATTGTAAAACCCCTAACTCAATTCGAGCACGGTCAACTTTTGGTCAAATGGCCCCTTTACGTTTCTTTGTCTAATTTCCAATTTTAACAAAGGCCGGTCCGTTTTTATTGCACATTTTATCTTTCTAGCATTAATGGCACCTATCCAAATCAAGAAATCGCAATTCGGATCAAAAATCCGAAAATCTAGGGTTTTACTATTTATTTTTACTATTCATATTCTTCCCTAATTCAAATACGTAATTTCAACCATAAAAATTGCTAAATAACTAACAAGCAATGCTCTACGAACCCTAAGCAAGCTATTTCAAGCAATAACAGGCATTATAACGCGATAAATATCAAATCTGAAAAATTGAATCAAAAATCAAATTTATATAAAAATGCACAAAAATGTGAAAACCATCACAGAGATTGAAGACCAAGACCCGCAAGAACCCTAGCCACGACCCTCGTCCGATTCCACGCGAGATTGTGCAAGAAAAATGCAAAACAATTTTTTTTCTTTTCACCTTAATCTTCGGCCAAAGGGGGGGACAAAATGGGTATTTTGGCTTTTGTTTTTGAGTTTATTTTGCTTGGTTTTTGTTTTATAAGATGATAAGGGAAAAATGGTAAAAAGGCAAGGTCAAATTCAAGTTAAAAAAATGTCAAACAAGCTTATTTAATTAGCATTTAGTCTAATTCAAGTTAAAACAATGCAATTTAATGAAAAACAATTAAAACTAGTTAAATTAAGCGAAATATATTTTTCACGAAGTCCGAAGAATATTTCTCTAACTCTCATTTTCGAAATACTACGATCGAACAGTCAATAATCGATCGCTAATAAGGTGATGAGCAATAATATAAAACTTTAATTCTTTGAAAAGTAGAATAGTAGAATAGTTTAAAATTCACTCCGGCTCGGAGTTACTTTTCTCATTTATTTGAAAACTGAGTGATTTTAACGAAAAACAACCAAAACCGATTATTAAAATAATCAAAACAATCAAGGTAATCAATATTCATTTAAAATAATTAATTTAACAATTTCTAGAGCATTTTAAAGAATTATGAAGTTAATGTTAAGTTACAAACGAACAAATAAATATAAACATGAAATCAAGTGCAATTAAATATTAACATTTAAGATGACACTTAATTAATCACAAGAGAATAAATTCAATTACTACAATTATCAGAAATAGGTAATAATCTTTTAATCAATTAATATAAATCCTTTTCGAATTCTTCTAAAAGAAATATCAAAACAGTGAAAATTAGATGATTTAACTAATTAAACATTTAATCAAATGCAGTCAAGTGCTATTAAATGTATGCCGGGTTCGGGTTATCACATCCTTCCCCCCTTAAAACAATTGCGTCCTCGCAATTCTTCTTCCAATAGGACTCTGCATCATCTAAAATCCAACTCTGATAAATCTTCATCGGTTGCTGAGCAAGATAATATATAAGAATGCTCGTAGGAAATCCCGAATAGAAATTCCAATCAAGAATACCGAGGAAATACCAACTAAAGACTGAAGCAAAGATACTGTAGATATCATTAATTCCACACAATAATGACAAGAAGAATACCCCACGCACGAATCTCCAATAGAAGTCTAACTATTACTGCCCGAGAATTCCCAAGCAAGAAGCCAAATAGAAGCTCAAACAAAGGTTCTATCCAGAGGTCCAAAGACATAGCCGACGGTCGAAGAATTTCAAAGAAGAATCCCCTATTAAGAGTGCTGAAGAAAATACTAAGATCCCAATCAAATATACTTCCAAAGTTCCAAAGAAACCTTCCAAATAATAACCCTATAGGATAACCAATTAGATTCTGAGTATAGCTATCAAATGCTGAGAGGAATGTCAAAGGAAATAGCATAGAAGATATAATGTGCCCAATAAGACAACCAAGTTGAATAACAAACATAGTTTCCCAGATGGACGAAAACTCCAAGGATAAACACTGAACTGGTGAACAATATACTGAAACCAAACTCTGAGGCATGTTCACTGTTTGCCAAGTGAGAACTTCATACAACCTTGCCAATAAGGAAAATACCAATAGAACGCCCAATAAGAATTTCAAAGAATACCATAAGTAGTACTATACAATAAGTCCGATAGGAACTCCAAATACCAAACCTACTGAGGAACACTGAGAAGATATCCGAAACAATGCTCCAATAAGAAAGTAGCCAAGTTTGCCCAATAAGTAAATACTAAATAATTGGCCACTGAGAATTCCAAAAAAAATACCATTGAATAATTTCCAATCAGGGATGCTAGTATCAAACCAATAAAGGCCGAGACACATATACCATAGATAATACTATGCAGTAAGGCCGATTGAAATCTCATTAACCAAGTCCACCGAGAAGTGCCAACAAAAGTCCCCAAAGAACACCCGTTATGAAAACCAAAGAATGTTCCAAAGAACAACCAAATAAAGTCCCAAGAGAAAGCTACTCTTTCACAACTGTTAAGCACAGAGGAGGACCATCGAGATTCGCCAATAATCGAGCTCCAAAAGCAAACACCAGTTCCCAAATAAAGGCTAGTCAAATGCCATTCTTTTCCTGCCAATCCATTCACCTTGTAAAGCCAGCGGTGAACCACTTTCTTCAGGGGAGGAAAGGACTTACTTACCATTTCCATAGGACATGTATGAATGCCAATTTATCACAATTATACACATGCCTTAAACTACTATGCAAGCAAGTTTACAAAAGAGTTTATTCAATCAAAGTCACTCAAGCACGGCAATCAAGTCAAGCACAACATAATCAATTCAAATCACGGCATAGCTAATTCAAGACATTCTATACACACATTACAAGTAATACTTGAAGCAAATAACAATTCACGACGTCAATTCAATTCACGATGCCAATTCAATAAGTCAATTCGATAGACAACTACACATTTCACCTTCCTTGAGAAACATTTAACACATAACACATAACTTTATCACATAAGTGCATACATTCAAGTCAAGACACACAATCTCACATACAAGAATACACTTTCAAGACACACTTAACAAGCACACATTCAAGGGTCACTACCCACCAGACCGAGGACCCTGTCCCGGCTTATGAGCTAGACAAGCTCTGATACCACCTGTGACACCCCGATCCCTCTCGAGACCGGGAGTTCTATCAATCGATCTAATCTCAACCCAAACCAAACCCGGGCATAAATTTTCAGGGAAAACGGACGGAGACTCCCCTTTTTCTAGGCGAAAAGTAGAACCTGCAACAGCATATAAGTGGACCAACATCGAGTCCAACCATACAAACACCTCAAGGCCATCCGAGCCTTGGTTCTCAACAATTAAATCACAAGTAAATATACATACATGCTTAGCAGTTAAACTACACCAACCTATTGCATAAGTTAGACTGTCATATCTTTCTATCTTTTTTCCTTTGTCATTACAAACATACATTGAAATTAAGCTACATCAACTAGATACATAATCTAACTTATCAACCACTTCAATAATCTAATGAAACTTATATTACATTCTTTTTTTAGCAATAAATACAAGCCCACATAACCATCCCTCTTTGCATCTTTGACAACTCAAGCCACATAGCACGCAAGACAACTCTTGAAGCACGAACATTCACGTAATCACGAACTATCCCGCTAACATGGCATTTCCTGAAATGTGGTGGTGAGGAGTGAGTATACACAACACGTATACTCAGTGAGGGCGAGACAGTTAACGAGGTGGAGAGAAAGAAGTTCATGCAATGCAAATAGATAGTTAATCAATACAATCAATAAAAAGGCATTGAATATAAACAACAAAACAATAAACCATTAGGAAAGCATTAACACAACCAATCAAAGCTATACCACACTTTGAAGGCTATGGTTCACTCGAGCGAGTAATGTACCGATCACGATTCCGATGACTTTAACGCTGACGCAACAGCCCAAACCACCTTATAACACCAGTTTGGAATACCCCGGAAGTATCCATCAATCTACGACCCAAAACTCCCTAGGAGGCAACCCAAGCGAGAAGAGGGAATAGCTACGGAGCTAGAGCAACCAACACTGGCAACCCGAGGCTACCCAGAGAGGCCCATCACTCACGTACGAGACACTATGCAATGCAAGACACGATACAAGCGATAAACGAGCGATAGCACAACAATACAAACTAGTGGCAACAAACGAGATATCAAGCAATCACAATCAATACTAGCATTCAATTAACTTTTCAAGCATATCAAACAATAACAAGAAACAATAACACCAATTAAACAAGTAACAATAGTTCAAACATGAAAACGACAAATATCACTATTCAATCTCTAACTTCCAAAGGCAATTATGAGCAAACGAGCTACGAGATTAGGAAACCGATTTCACTACATTCACTCAGGCACTACAAGGCACGTTTTTATATCACCAAACTTCACTTACTCACCCGAGGCCCGAAAGTCCACCTACTGCGTTTGAACTACAACTATGCTAACCGGTCACTCAATCAACGCCACAATAGCGCCAAAAGTGCTTCCATGCCCTCAATTGTAAAACCCCCAACTCAATTCGAGCACGGTCAACTTTTGGTCAAACGGCCCCTTTACGTTTCTTTGTCTAATTTCCAATTTTAACAAAGGCCGGTCCGTTTTTATTGCACATTTTATCTTTCTAGCATTAATGGCATCCATCCAAATCAAGATATCGCAATTCGGATCAAAAATCCAAAAATCTAGGGTTTTACTATTCATTTTTACTATTCATATTCTTCCCTAATTCAAATACGTAATTTCAACCGTAAAAATTGCTAAATAACTAACAAGCAATGCTCTACGAACCCTAAGCAAGCTATTTCAAGCAATAACAGGCATTATAACGTGATAAATATCAAATCTGAAAAATTGAATCAAAAATCAAATTTATATAAAAATGCACAAAAACGTGAAAACCCTCACAGAGATTGAAGACCAAGACCCGCAGGAACCCTAGCCACGACCCTCGTCCGATTCCACGCGAGATTGTGCAAGAAAAATGCAAAACAATTTTTTTTTCTTTTCACCTTAACCTTCGGCCAAAGGGGGGGACAATATGGGTATTTTGGCTTTTGTTTTTGAGTTTATTTTGCTTGGTTTTTGTTTTATAAGATGATAAGGGCAAAATGGTAAAAAGGCAAGGTCAAATTCAAGTTAAAAAAATGTCAAACAAGCTTATTTAATTAGCATTTAGTCTAATTCAAGTTAAAACAATGCAATTTAATGAAAAACAATTAAAACTAGTTAAATTAAGCGAAAAATATTTTTCACTAAGTCCGAAGAATATTTCTCTAACTCTCATTTTTGAAATACTACGATTGAACAGTCAATAATCGATCGCTAATAAGGTGATGAGCAATAATATAAAACTTTAATTCTTTGAAAAGTAGAATAGTAGAATAGTTTAAAATTCACTCCGGCTTGGAGTTACTTTTCTCATTTATTTGAAAACTGTGTGATTTTAATGCAAAACAACCAAAACCGATTATTAAAATAATCAAAACAATCAAGGTAATCAATATTCATTTAAAATAATTAATTTAACTATTTCTAGAGCATTTTAAAGAATTATGAAGTTAATGTTAAGTTACAAACGAACAAATAAATATAAACATGAAATCAAGTGCAATTAAATATTAACATTTAAGATGACACTTAATTAATCACAAGAGAATAAATTCAATTACTACAATTATCAGAAATAGGTAATAATCTTTTAATCAATTAATATAAATCCTTTTCGAATTCTTCTAAAAGAAATATCAAAACAGTGAAAATTAGATGATTTAACTAATTAAACATTTAATCAAATGCAGTCAAGTGCTATTAAATGCATGTCGGGTTCGGGTTATCACATGTGACCCCCTAGGAAGTCCTCGTGTTGCACCCACTTTTCAATTATTTTTGCCCTGGTTAGGGTTGCCAAGATACTTTATCCACCAAATCTCTATTACCGAATCCCACAGAACATTGGGCAAGACAACTTCGCTCCACGTAGAGGCCGGGCCCGCAAACTGAGGGCGTAGGGTTTGTGACCAGGTCTCCGTTGCTACAGTGCCCATAACTTTTGTTTCGTAAGGAGTTACGCGGCGCACAACATACCGTTGCAAAGCTCTCTGAGAGCTCTACGACGGGGGCAACTAGCTTGCTCGGTGCACCCATTTTTTGAGCCCAAAATCAAACTTTTTCATCAGTTTCAGGCCACTTTTGTTCTTTTGCTCTATTTTTCCGTCCCAGATCGTATGTTGTGAGCTGTTAAAAGGACGACAACCTGACTCGCAGGACATCAGAGGGTCCTACAATGTGTCGATATCACATCTTGCCAGGAAGCTGCGTTGTTGAAGCGGATGGGTTGTCGTTAAGCCCCTTGGGCCTTTTGAATAGGCCATCTCTCTAGGCTTGCACTGTGAACCGTTAAAACATATAGCAATTGTGCCCTCAACATGACGGGTGCGATCATGCCAGCACTAATGCACTGGGTCCCATCAGAACTCTGAAGTTAAGCATGCCTAGGCCAGAGTAGTACAAGGACGGGTTACTCCTTGGGAAGTCCTCGTGTTGCACCCCCTTTTCAATTTTTTTTGCCCCGGTTAGGGTTGCCAAGATACATTATCCACCAAATCTCTATTACCGAATCCCACGGAACATTGAGCAAGACAACTTCACTTCACGTAGAGGCCGAGCCAGCAAACCGAGGGCGTAGGGTTTCTGACCAGGTCTCCGTCACTCCAATGCCTATAACTTTTGATCTGTAAGGAGTTACGCGGTGCACAGCATACCGTTGCAAAGCACTTTGAGAGCTCTACGATGGGGGCAGTGAGCTTGCTCGCTGTGCCCGTTTTGGGAGCCCAAAATTGAACATTTTCATCTGTTTCAGGAGACTTTTGTTCTTTTGCTCTATTTTTCCGTCACGGATCGTACGTCGTGAGCTGTTAAAAGGACGACAACCTGACTCGCGGGACATAAGAGGGCCTTACAACATGTCGATATCATGTCTTGCGAGGATGCTGCCTTGTTGAAGCGGATGGGTTGTCGTTACGCCCATTGGGCTGTTTGAATAGGCCATCTCTCAAGGCTGGGACTATGAACCGTTAACACATATAGGAATTGTGCCGTAAACATGACGGGTGCGATCATACAAGCACTAATGTACCGGATCCCATTAGAACTCCGAAGTTAAGCTTGCTTGGGCGAGAGTAGTACTAGGATGGGTGACCCCCTGGGAAGTCCTCGTGTTGCACCCCATTTTCAATTTTTTTTGCCCTGGTTAGGGTTGTCAAAATACTTTATCCACCAAATCTCTATTACCGAATCCCACGGAACATTGGGCAAGACAACTTAGCTTCATGTAGAGGCCGGGCCCGCAAACCAAGGGCGTAGGGTTTGTGACCAGGTCTCCGTCGCTTCGGTGCCCATAACTTTTGATCCGTAAGGAGTTACGTGGCGCACAGCATACCGTTGCAACGCTCTCTGAGAGCTCTAGGAAGGGGCAGCCAGCTTGCTCGCTGTGCCCATTTTTGGAGCCCAAAATCGAACGTTTTCATCAGTTTTGGGCGATTTTTCTTCTTTTGCTCTGTTTTTCCGTCCCGTATCGTATGTCGTGAGCAGTTAAGAGGACGACAACCTGACTCGCCGTACATATGAGGGCCCTACAACGTGTCGATATCACGTTTTACGAGGTTGCTACGTTCTTGAAGCGGATGGGTTGTCGTTAAGCCCATTGGGCCTTTTGAATGGGCCATCTCTCTAGGCTGGCATTGTGAACCGTTAACACATATAGGAATTGTGCCCTCAACATGACGGGTGCCATCATACCAGCACTAATGCACCGGATCCCAACCGAACTCAGAAGTTAAGCGTGCTTGGGGGAGGTAGTACTAGGATGGGTGACCCCCTGGGAAGTCCTCGTGTTGCACCCGCTTTTCAATTTTTTTTGCCATGGTTAGGGTTGCCAAGATACTTTATCCACCAAATCTCTATTACCGAATCCCACAGAACATTGGGCAAGACAACTTTGCTCCACGAAGAGGCCGGGCCTGCAAACCGAGGGCGTAGGGTTTGTGGCCAGGTCTCCGTCGCTACGGTGCCCATAACTTTTGATCCGTAAGGAGTTACGCGGCGCACAACATACGTTGCAAAGCTCTCTGAGAGCTCTATGACGGGGGCAACTAGCTTGCTCGTTGTACCCATTTTTGGAGCCCAAAATCAAAGTTTTTCATCAGTTTCAGGCCACTTTTGTTCTTTTGCTCAATTTTTCCGTCCCGGATCGTATGTTGTGAGCTGTTAAAAGGACGACAACCTGACTCGCAGGACATCAGAGGGTCCTACAACTTGTCGATATCAAGTCTTGCGAGGATGCTGCGTTGTTGAAGCAAATGGGTTGTCGTTAAGCCCATTGGGCCTTTTGAATGGGCTATCTCTCTAGGCTGGCACTGTGAACCGTTAACACATATAGGAATTGTGCCCTCAACATGACGGGTGCGATCATACCAGCACTAATGCACCGGATCCCATCAGAACTTTGAAGTTAAGCGTACTTGGGCGAGAGTAGTACTTGGATAGGTGACCCCCTGGGAAGTCCTCGTGTTGTACCGCCTTTTCAATTTTTTTTGCCCTGGTTAGGGTTGCCAAGATACTTTATCCACCAAATCTCTATTACCGAATCCCACAGAACATTTGGCATGACAACTTCGCTTCACGTAGAGGCCGGGCCCGTAAACCGAGGGCGTAGGGTTTGTGACCAGGTCTCTGTCATTCCGGTGCCCATAACTTTTGATCCGTAAGGAGTTACGCGGCGCACAGCATACCGTTGCAAAGCACTCTGAGAGCTCTACGATGGGGGCAGCAAGCATGCTCGCAGTGCCCATTTTGGGAGACCAAAATCGAACGTTTTCATCTATTTTAGGCCACTTTTGTTCTTTCGCTCTATTTTTCCGTCACGGATCATACGTCGTGAGCTGTTTAAAGGACGATAACCTGACTCGCGGAACATAAGAGCGCCTTACAATGTGTCGATATCACGTCTTGCGAGGATGCGGCGTTGTTGAAGCAGATGTGTTGTCATTAGGCCCATTGGGCCGTTTGAATGGGCCATCTCTCTAGGCTGGTTCTGTGAACTGTTAACACATATAGGAATTGTGCCCTAAACATGACGGGTGCGATCATACCCGCACTAATGCACCGGATCCCATCAGAACTCCGAAGTTAAGCGTGCTTGGGTGAGAGTCGTACTAGGATGGTTGACCCCGTGAGAAGTCCTCGTCTTGCACCCCCTTTTCAATTTTTTTTGCCTTGGTTAGGGTTGCCAAGATACTTTATCCACCAAATCTCTATTACCGAATCCCACAGAACATTGGCCAATACAACTTCAATCCACGAAGCGGCCGGGCCTGCAAACCGAGGGCGTAGGGTTTGTGACCAGGTCTCCGTCGCTACGGTGCCTATAACTTTTGATCCGTAAGGAGTTACGCGGCGCACAACATACCGTTGCAAAGCTCTTTGAGAGCTGTACGACGGGGACAACTAGCTTGCTCGCTGTACCCATTTTTGGAGCCCAAAATCAAAGTTTTTCATCAGTTTCAGGCCACTTTTGTTCTTTTGCTCTATTTTTCCGTCCCGGATCGTATGTCGTGAGCTGTTAAGAGGACGACAACCTGACTCGAAGGACATCAGAGGGTCCTACAACATGTCGATATCACGTATTGCGAGGATGCTGCGTTGTTGAAGCAGATGGGTTTTCGTTAAGCCCATTGGGCCTTTTAAATGGGCCATCTCTCTAGGCTGGCACTGTGAACCGTTAACACATATAAGAATTGTGCCCTCAACATGACGGGTGCGATCATACCAGCACTAATGCACCGGATCCCATCAGAACTTTGAAGTTAAGCGTGCTTGGGCGAGAGTAGTACTTGGATGGGTGACCCCCTGGGAAGTGCTCGTGTTGCACCCTCTTTTCAATTTTTTTTGCCCTGGTTAGGGTTGCCAAGATACTTTATCCACCAAATCTCTATTACCGAATCCCACGGAACATTTGGCATGACAACTTCGCTTCACTTAGAGGCCGGACCTGCAAACCGAGGGTGTAGGGTTTGTGACCAGGTCTCCGTCGCTCCGGTGCCCATAACTTTTGATCCGTAAGGAGTTACGCGGCGCACAGCATACCGTTGCAAAGCACTTTGAGAGCTCTACGATAGGGGCAGCGAGCATGCTCGCTGTGCCTATTTTGGGAGACCAAAATCGAACGTTTTCATCTGTTTCAGGCCACTTTTGTTCTTTTGCTCTATTTTTCCGTCACTGATCGTACGTTGTGAGCTGTTTAAAGGGCGACAACCTGACTCGCAGAACATAAGAGGGCCTTACAACGTGTCAATATCACGTCTTGCGAGAATGCGGCGTTGTTGTAGCGGATGGGTTGTCGTTAGGCCCACTGGGCCGTTTCAATGGGCCATCTCTCTAGGCTGGGACTGTGAACCATCAAAACTCCAAAGTTAAGCGTGCTTGGGTGAGAGTCGTACTAGGATGGGTGACCCCTTGAGAAGTCCTCGTGTTGCACCCCCTTTTCAATTTTTTTTGCCCTGGTTAGGGTTGCCAAGATACTTTATCCACCAAATCTCTATTACCGAATCCCACAAAACATTGGGCAGGACAACTTTGCTTCACGTGGAGGCTAGGCCCGCAAACCGAGGGTGTAGAGTTTGTGACCAGGTCTCCGTCGCTCCGGTGCCCATAATTTTTGATCTGTAAGGAGTTACGAGGTGCACAGCATACCGTTACAAAGCTTTCTGAGAGCTCATGGGGGCAGCAAGCTTGCTCGCTTTGCCCTATTTTGGCACCCAAAATCGAACGTTTTCATCAGTTTTAGGCCACTTTTCTTCTTTTGCCCTATTTATTTGTCCCGAATCGTACGTCGTGAGCTGTTAAAAGGACGACAACCTGACTCTGGGTACATCAGAGGGCCCTACAATGTGTCGATATCATGTCTTGCGAGGATGCTGCGTTGTTGAAGCGGATGGGTTGTCGTTAAGCCAATTGGGCCTTTTCAATGGGCCATCTCTCCAAGCTGGCACTGTGAACCGTTAACACATATAGAAATTGTGCCCTCAACATGACGGGTGCGATGATACAAGCACTAATGTACCGGATCCCATCAGAACTCCGAAGTTAAGAGTGCTTGGGCGAGAGTTCTACTAGGATGGGTGACCCCCTGGGAAGTCCCCGTGTTGCACCCCCATTTCAATTTTTTTTGCCCTGGTTAGGGTTGCCAAGATACATTATCCACCAAATCTCTATTACCGAATCCCACGGAACATTGGGCAAGACAACTTCGCTTCACGTAGAGGCCGGGCCTGCAAACCGAGGGCATAGGGTCTGTGACCAGGTCTCCGTCGCTCCGGTGCCCATAACTTTTGATACGTAAGGAGTTACGCGACGCACAACATACCGTTGCAAAGCTCTCTGAGAGCTCTACGACTGGGGCAACCAGCTTGCTCGCTGTGCCCATTTTTGGAGCCCAAAATTGAACGTTTTCATTAGTTTCAAGCCAGTTTTGTTCTTTTGCACTATTTTTCCGTCTTGGATCGTACGTTGTGAGCTGTTAAAAGGATGACAACCTGACTCGCGGGACTTCAGAGGGTCCCGTAACGTGTCGATATCACGTCTTGTGAGGATGCTGCGTTGTCAAAGCAGATGGGTTGTTGTTGGGCCCATTGGGCCTTTTGAATGGGCCATCTCTCTAGGCTGGCACTGTGAACCGTTAACACATATAGGAATTGTGCTCTCAACATCACGGGTGCGATCATACCAGTACTAATGCCCCGAATCCCATAAGAACTCCGAAGTTAAGCGTGCTTGGGCGAGAGTAGTACTAGGATGGGTGACCCCCCGGGAAGTACTCGTGTTGCACCCCCTTTTCAATTTTTTTTGCCCTGGTTAGGGTTGCCAAGATACTTCATCCACCAAATCTCTATTACCGAATCCCACTGAACATTGGGCAAGACAACTTCGCTTCACGTAGAGGCTGGGCCCGCAAACCGAGGGCGTAGGGTTTGTGACCAGGTCTCTGTCGCTGCGGTGGCCATAACTTTTGATCCGTAAGGAGTTACGCGGCGCACAACATATCGTTGCAAAACTCTCTGAGAGCTCTACGACGGGGGCAGCGAGCTTGCTCGCTATGCCCGTTTTTGGAACCCAAAATCGAACGTTTTCATTAGTTTCAGGCCACTTTTGTTCTTTTGCTCTATTTTTTCGTCCCGGATCGCATGTCGTGAGATGTTAAAAGGACGACAACATGACTCGCGGGACATCAGCGGGCCCTACAATTTGTCGATATCACGTCTTGTGAGGATACTGCGTTGTTGAAGTGGATGGGTTGTCGTTAAGGCCATTAGGCCTTTCGAATGGGCCATCTCTCTTGGCTGGCACTATGAACCGTTAACACATATAGGAATTGGGCCCTCAACAACAAGGGTGCGATCATACCAGCACTAATGCACCGGATCCCAACAGAACACTGAAGTTAAGCGTGCTTGAGCGAGAGTAGTACTAGGATGGGTGACCCCCTGGGAAGTCCTCGTGTTGCACCCCCTTTTCAATTTTTTTTGCCCTGGTTAGGGTTGCAAAGATACTTTATCCACCAAATCACTATTACCGAATCCCAAGGAACATTGGGCAAGACAACTTTGCTTCACGTAGAGGCCGGGCCCGCAAACCGAGGGCGAAGGGTTTGTGACCAGGTCTCCGTCGCTCCGGTGCCCATAACTTTTGATCCGTAAGGAGTTACGTGGTGCACAGCATACAATTGCAAACTCTCTGAGAGCTCTACGACAGGGGCAGCTAGCTTGCTCGCTGTGCCGTTTTTGGAGCCCAAAATCGAACGTTTTCATCAGTTTCAGGCCAATTTTCTTCTTTTGCTTTGTTTTTCCATCCCGTATCGTACGTCGTGAGCTGTTAAAAGGACGACAACTTGACCCGCGGTACATCAGAGGGCCCTACAATGTGTTGATATCACGTCTTGCGAGGATGTTGCGTTGTTGAAGCGGATGGGTTGTCGTTAAGCCCATTGGACCTTTTGAATGGGCCATCTCTCTAGGCTGGCACTGTGAACCGTTAACACATATAGGAATTGTGCCCTCAACAAGACGGGTGCAATCATACCAGCACTAATGCACCGAATCCCATTAGAACTCCAAAGTTAAGCATGCTTGGGCGAGAGTAGTACTAGGATGGGTGAGCCCCTGGGAAGTCCTCGTGTTGCACCCCCTTTTCAATTTATTTTGCCCTGGTTAGGGTTGCCAAGATACTTTATCCACCAAATCTCTATTACCGAATACCATGGAACATTGGGCAAGACAACTTCACTTCACATAGAGGCTAGGCCCGCAAACCGAGGGCGTAGGGTTTGTGACTAGGTCTCCGTCGCTCCGGTGCCCATAACTTTTGATTCGTAAGGAGTTACGCGGCGCACAACATACCGTTGCAAAGCTCTCTGAGAGCTCTACGACGGGGGCAGCAAGTGCGCTTGCTATGCCTATTTTTGGAGCCCAAAATCGAAGCTTTTCATCAGTTTCAGGCCACTTTTGTTCTTTTGCTCTATTTTTCAGTCCCAGAACGTACGTCGTGAGTTGTTAAAAGAACGACAACCTAACTCTCGGTACATCAGAGGGCCCTACAACATGTCGATATCACGTCTTGCGAGGATGCTGCGTTATTGAAGCGGATGGGTTGTTGTTAAGCCCATTGGGCCTTTTGAATGAGCCATCTCTTTAGGCTGGCACTATGAACTGTTAACACATATAAGAATTGTGCCCTCAACATGACGGGTGTGATCATACCAGCACTAATGCACCGAATCCCATCAGAACTCCGAAGCTAAGCGTGCTTGGACGAGAGTAGTACTAGGACGGGTGACCCCTTGGGAAGTCCTCGTGTTGCACCCCCTTTTCAATTTTTTTTGCCCTGGTTAGGGTTGCCAAGATACTTAATCCACCAAATCTCTATTACCGAATCCCACGGAACATTGGGCAAGACAACCTCGCTTCACGTAGAGGCTGGGCCCGCAAACCGAGGGCGTAGGGTTTGTGACCAGATCTCCGTCGCTCTGCTGCCCATAACTTTTGATCCGTAAGGAGTTACGCAGCGCACATCATACCGTTGCAAAGCTCTCTGAGAGCTCTACGACAGGGGTAGCCAGCTTGCTCACTTTGCTCATTTTTGGATCCCAAAATCGAACGTTTTCATCAGTGTTAGGCCACTTTTGTTCTTTTGCTCTATTTTTTCATCCCAGATCGTACGTCGTGAGCTGTTAAAAGGAAGACAACATGACTCGCGGTACATCAGAGGGCCCAACAACATGTCGATATCACGTCTTGCGAGGATGCTACGTTGTTGGAGCGGATAGGTTGTCGTTAAGCCCATTGGGCGTTTTGAATTGGCCATCTCTCTAGGCTGGCACTGTGAACCGTTAACACATATAGGAATTGTGCCCTTAACATGACGGGTGCGATCATACCAGCACTAATGCACTGAATCCCATTAGAACTCCGAAGCTAAGAGTGCTTGGGCGAGAGTAGTACTAGGATAGGTGACCCCCTGGGAAGTCCTCGTGTTGCACCCCCTTTTCAATTTTTTTGGCCCTGGTTATGGTTGCCAAGATACTTTATCCACCAAATCTCTATTACCGAATCCCACGGAACATTGGGCAAGACAACTTCGCTTCACGTAGAGGCTGAGCCCGCAAACCGAGGGCATAGGGTTTGTGACCAGGTCTTTGTCGCTCCGGTGCCCATAACTTTTTATCCGTAAGGAGTTGCGCAGCGCATAGCATATAGTTGCAAAGCTCTCTGAGAGCTCTATGACAGGGGCAGTGAGGTCGGTGTGCCCGTTTTTGGAGCACAAAATCGAATATTTTAAACAGTTTCAGGCCACTTTTCTTCCTTTGCTCTGTTTTTCCGTCCTGGATCGTACGTCGTGAGATGTTAAAAGGACGACAACCTGAGTCGCGGGACATCAGAGGGCCCTACAACGTGTCGATATCACGTCTTGCGAGGATGCTACATTGTTGAAGCGGATGGGTTGTCGTTAAGCCCATTGGGCCTTTTGAATGGGCCATCTTTCTAGGCTGGCACTGTGAACCGTTAACACATATAGGAATTGTGCCCTCAATATCACGGGTGCGATCATACCAGCACTAATGCACCGGATCCCATCAGAACTCCGAAGTTAAGCGTGCTTGGGCGAGAGTCGTACTTGGATGGGTGACCCCTTGGGAAGTCCTCGTGTTGCACACCCTTTTCAATTTTTTTTGCCCTGGTTAGGGTTGTCAAGATACTTTATCCACCAAATCTCTATTACCGAATCCCACGGAACATTGGGCAAGACAACTTCGCTTCACGTAGAGGTCGGGCCCGCAAACCGAGGGTCTAGGGTTTGTGACCAGGTTTTCATCGCTCCGGTGCCCATAACTTTTGATGCGTAAGGAGTTACGCAGCGCACAGCATACCGTTGCAAGGCTCTCTGAGAGCTCTATGATAGATGCAGCTAGCTTGCTCGCTGTGCCCTTTTTGGAGCCCAAAATCGAACGTTTTCATCAATTTCAGGCCACTTTTCTTCTTTGGCTATGTTTTTCCGTCCCGGATCGTACGTCGTGAGCTGTTAAAAGGACGACGACCTGACTCGCGGGATATCAGAGGACCCTACAATGTGTTGATATCACGTCTTGCGAGGATGCTGCTTTGTTGAAGCAGATGGGTTGTCATTAAGCCCATTGGGCCTTTTGAATGGGCCATCTCTCAAGGCTGGCACTGTGAACCGTTAACACATATAGGAATTGTGCCCTCAACATGATGGATGCGATCATACCAGCACTAATGCACTGGATCTCATCAGAACTCCGAAGTTAAGCGTGCTTGGATGAGAGTAGTACTAGGATGGATGACCCTCTGTGAAGTCCTCGTGTCGCACCCCCTTTTCAATTTTTTTTGCCTGGTTAGGGTTGCCAAGATACTTTATCCACCAAATCTCTATTACCGAATGCCACGGAACATTGGGCAAGACAACTTCGCTTCACGTAGAGGCCGGGCCCGCAAACCGAGGGCGTAGGTTTGTGACCAGGTCTCCGTCGCTCTGGTGCCCATAACTTTTGATCCGTAAGGAGTTACGCATCGCACAGCATACCATTGCAAAGCTCTTTGAGAACTCTACGACGGGGGCAGCGAGCTTGCTCGTTGTGTGTCACGCCCCAACCCCGCCTATAAGGTTAGACTAGGGTGTGAACTAACATTCAAGTAATATCATGTACTTAGCTGTTTACGAAGATTAACACCTAATGATTTAGTCTAAACTCCAAAGTTCTTCCGGAAAACCGGCAGCATAACGGCTGTAATTGGCCATTTGGTTTAACCTAATTCTCTAAACGCCTCAAAGTTTACCGTCTCAAATTCATTTCCAACTAAGATTACTAATTTACCATCGATTAGATTGCCTATTGGTTATTTCGACGTCCCGTTTGGTTTATAGCCTAGCATGATACTATGTCTCGTTGTTTATTTTTCCTCGTTACAATATACCTGTTGATCTTAGCTCAATAGCAAGTACCTGTTAAGATTGGATAAGTTCATTTACTTAGATCTTAACTAAAGCGTCATAACCTAAGATAGATACTATCAGTGATAAAAGCAAACGATCACAGTAGTGTTATGTCTAGCATCAGTCTACTTAATATAAGTACAAGCCAAAATTAGACCCCAAATTACAACGGGGGTCTTTTACATTAGCAACAACAAGCAACATAAAATAAATGGTCTTCAAGCAGCACAAAGTACACAAGTAGTCACGTTCAAGCAAAACAACAATGACAGGCAATCACTCCAGGGGTTCATCATTAGGTACATTGTCCTCGGGTTCCTGTACCTGTTCTTCTTCACCTGAGATGATAAAAGAGGGTGAGTCCTTATGAACTCAGCGAGGGAACGAGAAATAAGTTTTGAAACTCATTTTCTAGTTAAACTTATGAAAATCCCTTTCTCAAACATGAATTCAACAGAAATACAAGTACAGAAATAGGAATACCGGTCTTTCATCCCCGAGGTTCTCTAGGAACCAAGCGAGAGTACTTATACACATATTAAAAAGGATACAGTGAGCTTTTGCTCTCAGATCAGTTGTTGCGCCCGACTTCAAATCATCCCCCAAACACGCCAGGTGGGTGTACTCCGGATGTACCCCAAAATCCTATGACCCAACTCTCCGAGGAAGTCTAGCCCCCAAGCGAGAGAGGGAATGGGACTATGGTAGTCACGGGAGCACCGGCAAGCCTGACGCCGCCCGGTGTGCGTGATCGCTACCATGCCAACAGGAAAGGTTGCAACCTTGTATGCAATGCACATTCATGACAGGTAATATATCACAGTAGGAGGACAACAAAGTAGGTTGCCTCCGGACAGTCATAAGATTACACATTGACAGGCAAACAAGCAGGACACGATAAGACAGGAAATTTCACTTGAAAGGCATATAGAGTTATATGAAAATTAAACGGGCAGCCATGTAACACATGTAAAACAGGAGATATAACTCATTAAGAAGCCCACGTAATCAAGTGATAAGATTATTCAACATGCAGTGAAATTAACATGGGTTCGGTAGGAAGAAAAGCTTATTTGACAACATGCCATGGTCAAATTCACATTTGAAATTATAAAACATTTACGGGCAGCCCACTAAGCATATAATTTCCACACAATAACCAAAAGATCAACACTTAGCAAAACTACCTAGTCATTAGGGTTTCCATTTCATGCTTAATTGTGTGATTAAAACCCTAAGTCAACTCAAAATCATTCTCAATTCATGCATCATTCAATTCAAGCATCCTCAAGTACTCAAAACAGTCCTCATAACATCCCAACACCATATTTCCACACAATTAGAACCACAAGAGAGGTTACAACAATTTTTCCAAGCACGTAGCTAAATGAAACCTTTACTGCAATAGGCTGTTTTCCCACAATCAATAGGATAATCAAACAATCTCCAAATTCAGTGAATAAGATGTCAAATTAAAGCTTAAGAAGTTAACTAAAATCAGAAACAAGCCTTGCATCAATTGGAGTTCAAAATCATTAGTTATAGCCGAAACAGTGAGGTAGCACAAAACTGTGCAGATTTGCAAACTTTTCAGAAATTTACGTTTTTGAGGTCCTTAGGGTCAGTTTTAGCTTTGGTACATTTCTGAAAAAATTGTCCAGAACTGAAAAATCTAGCAGCACAACAAATTTCATGTATTTTGGACATCAGTTGCTAAGTCAAATATGGTTCGTTGCACAAGGTCAGTGCATCTGCCAAAACCTGCTTCATTTTTCAAGATTTCCAGATTTGGTCACATTTTAAAGATTTGCCATTTTGAGGACCTTAGAGTCAAAATTACCTTCGGCCTATTTCTGGTAAAAAATTTCAAAACTGTCCAAAATAGTCACCTACTAATTTTCAAGCATTTTCAACGTCATTTGCTTAGCCAAACTTACCTCGAACAGACTGGTCAGAGAGCTGTCAACAATTTCGACTTCACCTAGCATCATTTTCAAGCCAAGATCTTGCCATGCATGGTTGTTTAAGCTTATGAACGACCATATATCTCAAGTACAGAAGAAAATACACACATTCATGAGCATGCATGTGAAATTTTGAAGAGTTTTCAAAAGGTTTTAACCCTCACCTTAGCAATCAACCACAAAAATGCTCAAAACCTTTGTTGATGCACAACCTTCTCCTTCTCCTTGCTTAGGTGACAACCCAACCAGCTTTTCTCTATTTTTCCTAGCTTAGTGATCAAACTCTTAGTGCATGCATGTAGTTAGGACTTGAAGAAAAGAAATGGAAGCTTAGTAACTCACCTAGGCCGAAAATGGAGCTTCAATGCACATGCATGAGGATTTTTGAACTCTAGCTAGCTTGCTTCGACTTTCTTGATGGCTACTTGACTTGATTTTCTATGTTGTGAGGGAGAGAATGTCACGCCCCGACCCGACCCCGCAAAAGGCCAATCCCGGACCCGACACACAGACGGAGTCTCCTCTGTAGCGCGGACGTTCCGAAAACCCTAAAAACAATATAATACTTGCGAAAGCTATAAAATAATCAAAACAAGCCAACTTTCTATAAAACATACATTTCTTATTATCCAACTTTCCAAACCAAAAATGCCATGCATACTACACAAGTACTTATGCCACTAAACCATTAGCCATTAGCATGCATTTCTTCACTAGTCATCAGGGTACAAGTTACAACATTACAACTTTAATCCATTACAACATAAGACCATTAAAGGTCTCAACTAGAAAATATATACAAGGCTACAAGCCTCAAAATTAAGCGTCCTTCACGCAATATACATAACAAACAAGGTTTGCACAAAACTGGTAACCAACCACCAGCAAAGCAGAGAAGTGCTATCACGGAAACGCCTCCACCTGCTCCTCCTCCTCAATTACCTCGAGAGGGTCTGCCTCAACTACTCCTGTAAAAACATAGTATAGAGAGGAATGAGCAAAAACTATTGCTTAGCGAGGGCAATTGGTCTCAAGGACGGAGATGAGAGGAGTATGCAATGCAATTAGCCAAGCAATACATACAAATCATATAAAGATACAACCAAAGCCAACAATAAAGCAAGGCAAGTATTTAAAGCTGCAAACACTCATTCAAAGGATACGATACTCTTTTCACGAACAACTTTCAACCACGAATTCGATGACGACGCGCCGGCCCAAACCACCTTATAACACCAGTTTGGAATACCCCGGAAGTATCCATCAACCTACGACCCAAATCCCCCTGGGAGGCAACCCAAGCGAGAAAGGGAATAGCAGCGGAGCTAGAGCAACCAACACTGGCAACCCAAGGCTACCCAGAGAGGCCCATCACTCACGCGCGAGACACTATGCAATGCAAGACTCGATACAAGACGATAAACAAGCGATAAAACCACACGTGGGAGAATAACAAAGTAGGTTACTCTCGCACGCAATAGCAGCAATTTGATAAGCAATTCAATCCAAAACAACTCAAACAAGTAATTCAAGTAATTCTAAGCATTCTATAAGCATAAAGACAAGAAAACACACAAAAACACAAATCGGCCCCAACTATCAAAGCACTACCATTTCCAAACGAGCCACGGGTTCTGGAAACCGACTTTGCCAACTCTCCTAGGTCACCATAAGGCACGTCTAAAGACCCCGAAACCTTACTTTACCCTAGAACTCGCGCAAAGCCCCGATTTCCCCCTTTCTCGTTTGAACTACAACTATATCAACCAAACACCCAACCAACGCCATAATCGCATTAAAAGTGCTTCCATGGCTTCCCGAAGCAATGCCAACACGCAAAACGAGAAAATGCCAAAGTCGACCTAAACGACCCCGACTTTCCCAAAGGCTTAATTCTCGTTTTTTCCTCTACGCAACCCAAACAAACCACACATTTTAGCATTCTAGCATACCTAGCACGTTTCTACATCAACGGAAAGCATAACAGCGCGACTTCAACGTTTCAAGGTTTTACTATTCACAAAACACTATTCATTTCACAATTCAAGTTGCAATCACAACATTTAACCGCAGAAAATGTTACAAAGCTATAAATACATGTTCTACAAATGCTAAGGAACATTCTAGAAGCATCAAATCGCTTTAAATAACGATCTACGGATAAATCTAAAAATTGACAAAGTTAACAAACACAACGTATAAATGCGCAAATAACATGCTTCCCTCACCTTAGGTACTCCTAGTCGCTAGGAAAACAACGTTGGTTGCCTTGGAAACCACCCCGCACGAGCTCTCGCGAAGATTGATCGATTGGAAGTTGAAAGGTTTTTTTTTTTCCTCTCTAAAGCTCTCGGCCTGCACTGACTGTTTGCTGCTGTTTTTCTTCTTATTTTGCTTAGTTAATTGCTTAATTAAGTAACAAAAGGTCAAAGGTCAAAGGTCAAGGTCAACAACTTAAAAAAACTTGGTCAAAGGCCCCTATTTTGAGCGTTTTAAAGCCGTTTTAGCTAAGGTAAGATCAATTAAAGCTAGCAACATTTAAAATATACAATTTAAGTCATCTAAATACTAGTTTCACTATTTGCTGAGGACTAGAAATCGTTATCTAGCTATCGCTCCTTAAATGCTATGCACGTTGCGTCGGCGAGAATGTAACAATTAATTCACAAAGAATTTAAGGAAATATAATTTTCAAAATAATAAACAAAGAAAATTCACATTCCGGGCTCAGGTATTACAAAGAAGCTATGGAGGTAGCAATGTGCAGCTAGGGCCGAGAGAAAGAGAGAAGTGAGAGGGAATTAAGAGAAAGAAAGAGAAATAAAAGAGAAGTGAATGTTTTGAGCACTTGGTCGGCTATTGCTTTGCAAATTCTGATTTTTTGTGTTGTCTTTAGTGTGATGTTTGAATTGTTAGTTGAGAATGGTGATGTAGCCGAGATGGTGGCTTAGTGTTTAGCAAAGTGTGGCTTTGATGTAAATAAAAGGTATGACAATGTGAAGATTTGTCTCAAGCATGCATGAATAAATTATGTTGCTCAAATTTTTCTCTCAAGAACATGGTGTGGTCGGCCAAGGGCTTGCAATTGCTGAAAATTCAGATTCTATTTAATGCATTTTAGATTATAATAAGGGTGAAATTTGAGGTGCATTGGTTTTGGGTGAGAATAAAGAATAAGGAATGTTTTGTTTTTAGTAAATTTTTGTCTTCTAGTGAATTGGTTTAAGATTATTATATTGATAGTGGACTTTGTAGGATTGTTTAATAGTCTAGTGCTTTGTGAAAGATGCTTTCTTGATTAGCGCGAAGGCACGCTTTCCTAGGTCTAGGCACGCACTACGAGGTAGGACACGAACTACGAGACGAACGCACGTTTTTCAAGTAATTGCACGCAACCCTAAATGAATGCACGTAATTCAATGCATGGCACATAAAATGAACACAATTCTTAAACCTAGGTCATGGCACGTAAATCTAGGTTAGGACACACGAAGCTAGGTTTCGTACGCAAATCGGGGTCGGGCCTCACATCCTCCCCTCCTTAAAAGAATTTCGTCCCGAAATTCAATATTACCTTGAAACAATGCTAGATGCTGCTGCTCCATCTGGTCTCGCCTTTCCCACGTTGCTTCTTCGACTCCATGATGATCCCACAACACTTTCACCATAGGTATAGTTCTGTTGCGCAACTTCCGATCCTGCTGGTCTAGGATCCGAATGGGCTTCTCCTCGTAGAACAAGTTCTCCCGAAGCTGCAACGGCTCTGGCTCCAAGATATGCGACGGGTCAGGATGATACTTCCGCAGCATCGAAACATGAAAGACGTCATGAACATTGGAGAGGTTCTGGGGTAGTGCTAGGCGATACGCCAACTTGCCAACCTTCTCAACTATCTCAAATGGTCCTACAAATCTCGAGCTCAATTTTCCACCCTTGCCATGCTTAATCAGTCCCTTCCGGGGTGATATCTTCAAGAACACCTTGTCGCCAACCTCAAACTCGAGACTCCGTCTCCGTTGGTCTGCATAACTTTTCTGCCTACTCTGGGCGGTAAGCATCTGTTTCCGGATGAGGTGGATGTTATCAACAGTCTTCATCAGTTCAGGTAAAAGGGTCGGGTCAAAAGTCTTCGTCTCACCTACTTCATCCCAATAGATTGGGGATCGACACTTATGTCCATACAGTGCCTCAAAAGGGGCCATCCCGATCGTGGCTTGATAACTATTGTTGTAGGCGAACTCCGCTAGAGATAGATCTCTCCTAGCCTTTCCCGAAGTCTAACACACATGCCCTCAGCATATCCTCAAAAATCTGAATAGTTCTCTCCGATTGACCATCCGTTTGAGGGTGATAAGCCGTGCTAAAATTCAATTTCGTCCCAAAAGCTTCTTGCAATCTCTTCCAAAATCAGGAAGTAAAACGAGGATCCCTATCCGATACAATACTCACAGGCATCCCGTGCAATCTTACAATCTCCGCCACATACATATCTCCCAGTTTCTCAGGACTATCCTCTTTGTTCATCGGTAAGAAATGCGCCGACTTAGTCAATCTATCCACTATAACCCAAACGGCGTCACAACCCTTTTGTGATCTGGGCAAGTCCATAACAAAATTCATAGTTATATGTTCCCATTTCCATTGAGGAATCTCCAACGGCTGAAGTAAACCTGCTGGTCGTTGATGTTCTGCTTTGACTCTTTGGCAAGTCAAAGACCGTGCTACAAACTCTGCAATTTCTCTTTTCATGTTATTCCACCAGTAGTGTTGCTTCAAATCCCGATACATCTTTGTTCCGCCGGGGTGAATAGTATATCTTGAATTATGCGCTTCATCAAGAATCTTCTTTTTCAGCTTTGGCTCATTGGGAACACAAACCCGGCTCCTAAACCTCCAAACACCATCATCATGAAACTTGAAATCTGCATTGCTTTCTTTAATCTTCTGAAATTGTTGGTCCTTCTGTTGAGCCTCTCGCAACTCAGACAACAACGTCGATTGAACTTGGGTAGTGGCAAAAAGTAATCCCTTCTGAGTCAATTGTGGTTTCCACAGAAACGCTTCCTCCAACAACTCCTGCATCTTGACTTCCAGTTTTGCCATGCTTGCTTTTCTGCTTAAGGCATCTACAACTACATTCGCTTTATCGGGCACATAATTGATTGAGCAGTTATAATCATCCAAAAGCTCCATCCACCGCCTTTGCCTCATATTCAACTCCTTTTGAGAGAACAAGTATTTCAAGCTCTTATGATCAGTAAATACTTCAAACTTGTTACCCCACAGATAATGCCTCCATTTCTTGAGTACAAACACAATAGCCGCTAACTCCAAATCATGTGTCGGGTAATTCATCTCATACGGCTTTGGTTTCCTAGAAGCATATGCAATCACTCTTCCATTTTGCATCAATACACATCCCAGTCCTTCTTTCGAAGCATCGCTATAGATTACAAAACCTTGACTCCCTTCAGGCAATGCAAGAACTGGTGCGGTAGTCAATCTTTTCTTCAATTCTTGAAAGCTGCTCTCACACTTATCATCCCACACGAACTTGGTTTTCTTTTAAGTGAGCTTTGTAAGTGGTCCTGCAATCTTAGAGAAATCCTTCACAAACCTCCGATAATAGCCGGCTAGACCAAGAAAACTCCGAACCTCCGTAACATTTTCTGGCTTCTTCCAAGACATCACTGCATCGATCTTTGCTGGATCTACCGCTATTCCCTCTTGGGATATGATATGCCCCAAAAATGCAATCTGCTGCAACCAAAATTCACACTTGCTAAACTTTGCATACAATTGGTGCTCTCAAAGTTTCTGCAGTACCAACTGCAGATGTTGCTCATGCTCCTCTTCCGATTTTGAGTATACCAAAATATCATCAATGAAGATCACCACAAACTGGTCCAAGTAGGGTTGAAACACCCTATGCATCAAATCCATAAAAGCTGCAGGGGCATTAATTAGTCCAAAAGGCATCACCACATATTCATAATGCCCATATCTCGTCCTGAAAGCCGTTTTAGGCACATCTTCCTTCTTGATCCGCAACTGATAATATCCTTGCCTCAAGTCGAGTTTCGAATACACTTTGGCTCCTTGCAGTTGATCAAATAACTCGTCAATCAGGGGAAGTGGGTATTTATTCTTGACAGTCACTTGGTTCAATCCTCGGTAGTCAATGCATAGCCTCAACGTTCCGTCTTTCTTCTTTACGAAAAGAACTGGCGCACCCCACGGTGAAGAACTCGGTTGAACAAACCCCTTCTTCAGCAATCCTTGCAATTGGTCTTTCAATTCTTGTAGCTCGGCCGGTGCCATACGATAGGGAGCTTTAGATATCGGTTGGGCGCTAGGCAGCAACTCTATAACAAACTCGATCTCCCGATTCAGGGGTAAACTGGGTAATTCTTATGGAACACATCTGCATAGTCTTTTATCACAGGCATCTCCTCCAATTTAGCTTTATCCGACGGCTTGTTGATAAGGTAAGCCAAGTATCCACTGCACCCTTTCCTCAAGGACTTCACTGCTTTTGTAGATGAAATGATGGAACTCCCGGTGAAATCTCTTCGACCCAAAATTTCCAGTATTGGTTGATCAGGTACCCAGAACGTTATAATCTTTGCCCGGCAATCCAGTTGGACATGATGTTTTGCCAGCCAGTCCATCCCTAAAATGACCTCATAGTCTCGAAAAGGTAATACAATAAGATTGGTTGAGAATTCCCTATCCTTAATTTGGATTTTACATGCTTTACAAGCTGAACTAGTTACAAGTTTAGAACCCATTGGAGTACCAACTTCTACTTCATATGGCAAACATACAACTTTCAATTTTACACGCTCCACACATAAGGGATTAATAAATGAATGAGTAGCACCCGGATTAATTAACACCTTAATAGGTTGATTCAGTATGAAGAATGTACCTTCAACAACAGCGGTCTCATCTGGAATCTCCTCGCACTCGATAGCATAGGCTCGAGCCTGGACCCTAGGAACTGGAGTCTTGCCTCTACCGGCTGGTTTACCCTGATTATGCCCTGCCTGACGTTTAGGTCAATCCTTGATCTGATGCTGATCACTGCCGTACCTCATACATCGTCCCAACTTCCTCCAACACTGGGCCTCGGTATGCCCCTTCCTGTCACAATATGAACAGCTGACGGACTGAGTAGCAGGTGAACTACCTGTGGATCCGCGGGCAGAAGAGGCTGATGACGCTTTCGTCGGGCCACGGTTATTCCCTGGTCTGTTCTGGCTCTGGCCCTGACTGCGACTCTGACTCTGAAATTTCCTCTACTGACTTGGAGGCTGGTATGGTTTCTTGTTGGGCTGACTCGAACCGGCTCCATCTAGTTTCCTCTTCTCAACTCGAGAGGCAGCAGCAAAGAGGGTAGAGTAAGTAGCGAAGTCATGAGAAGCTAACTGGTCCGGAATTTCTGGCCTCAATCCAATAGTAAATTTCCACATTTTTGCCTCCGGAGTACAAACCATATATTGAGCATAACAGGACAGTCGGTCAAAACGAGCCTCGTACTGGGCCACCGTCATATTACCCTGGGTCAAGTGTGATACCCCGAACCTGGCATGTATTCAATAGCATTTAAAGTTCATTTAAATTGCATTTTATTGACCTTTCACCTTCTTTGACCAAACTAGTTGACTTTTCATCTACATTGACCAACTAGGACAAGGTTGGAATTTTTGAAATGTTTAATAAAAGGCAAACTTGGGATTAGAAATAAAAAAATGCAATGTTAAGTTAGTCAAATTTTGGGTCAATTTTGGAATTAAATCTGAACCAATTGGGGAAGATTTAGGTAGCAAATTATATATGGTTGGAAAGCTCTATGAGTCTAGTTTCTGAGGCTTCAAACCGTTCGTGAATTGGAGTTTTCTAGAAGAAGTTATGGCCGTTTTCGTAAGGTCACGTATAGCTGTTTTGGTTTAGCGGGTTGACCGAATCTTTGACCTTTGACTTCTTGTCATTTTTTTTCCTAAATAAGCAGAATGCAAATGAAAAAACAGAGAAGAAAGGCTTGAAGCCATGAGGAAAAGAAAGAGAAAAAGAAAGAAAAAAATTTCAAAACAAATCATCAAATCTTCGCGTGAGCTTGCACGGGGTGGTTTTCGAGGCATCCTACGAGGTTTCCCTAGCGTCTAGGAGCGTCTAAGGTGAGGGTTTCATCATTATTTGTGCATTTGAAAATGTTGAACATAAACTTTAATTTTTGTGATTTAATCGTAGGTTGTTATTCTGTCCGTTTCATTGCTTAAAGTATGTTCCCTAGCAATCGTAGAACACGTATTTATAGCTTTTTAACATTTTCTGCGGTTGAATATTGAAATTGAAATATAAATTGTTAGTTGAATAGTATTTTATGAATAGTAAACCCTTGAAATGATAAAGTTGCGTTGTTATGTTGTCTGTTGATGTGAAAAGGTGCTAGGTATGCTAGAATGCCTAAATGCATGATTTTTTTAGGTTGCGTAATGGAAAAAATGAGAAAAACGCCTTGGTGAAAGTCGGGGTCGTTTAGGTCAAATTTAGCGTTTTCTCGTTTTGCGTGATGGCATTGTTTCGGGAGGCCATGGAAGCACTTTTGGTGCGATTATGGCGTTGGTTGGGTGTTTCGTTAGTATAGTTGTAGTTCAAACGAGCAAAGGGGAAAATCGGGACTTTGCGTGAATTCCAAGGTTAAGTAGGGTTTCAGGGTCTTTAGACGTGCCTTATAGTAACCTAGAAGGATTGGTGAAGTCGGTTTCCAAAACTCGTGGCTCGTTTGAAAGTAGTAGAGTTTGGTAAGTTGGGGTCATTTTCATGATTTTGTGTGTTTTCATAGAATATTGCTTATAGAATGCTTATATTGCTTATAGAATGCTTATGGTGCCTATAGAATGCTTATAATGCCTATAGAATACTTGTTATTGCTTGATAATGTTAGTTGGTGTTGTTCTTGTTACTTGTTTGATTGTAAATGCTTGTTAATGCTTATTACGCTTGTTAGAGTTGATTATTGATTGAAATGTTTAACAATTGTTGATAATGCTTGATATCTCGTTTATCTCCTCTATTCTGTATTGTTGTGCTATCGCTCGTTTATTGCCTTGTATCAAGTCTTGCATTGCATAGTGTCCGCGCGTGAGTGATAGGCCTCTCTGGGTAGCCTCGGGTTGCTAGTGTTGGTTGCTCTAGCTCCGTAGCTATTCCCTCTTCTCGCTTGGGTTGCCTCCCAGGGAGATTTGGGTCGTAGATTGATGGATACTTCCGGGGTATTCCAAACTGGTGTTATAAGGTGGTTGCGCGCTTATTGTCATCGTTGTCAACATCAAGCTCGAGATTGATGTATCACTCGTGAAATGGTACATTGCTTGTATGAGTGAACCATAGCCTTCAGAGTGTGGTATAGCTTTGAATGGTTGTGTTAATGCTTTCAGTAATTGCTTATTGTATTGATTGTTTGTCTTGATTGCTTATTTATCAGTTATATTGCTTAACTGTCTTATTTGCATTGCACGACTTTCTTTCTCTCCAATTCGATATCTGTCTCGCCCTCACTGAGTATACATGTTGTGTATACTCACTCCTCACCACCACATTTCAGGAAATGTCATGTTAGCTGGAAAGTTCGTGATTTCATGAAAGTTCGTTGCCTGAAGGGTTGTCTTGCGTGCCTATGTGGCTTGAGTGTCGAAGTTTGTAAAGATGTATGTTCATATGCTGTTTGTATTTATTGTCAAAAGAAATGTAATTTAAATTTAGCTAAGTAGCTGAGGTGAATTGATAAGCTAGTTTATGTAATCAGTTAGCATAGCTTAACTTCAATGCATGTCTGTAATGTCCAAAGGAAAAGAGTTAGAATGGCATGATAGTTTATTTTATGCAGTAGCTTAGTATGGTTTAACTGTCTAGTTCAAATGTACTTGTCAAAAATGAAAAGAGATAGGTTAGCTTTTAAATTGGAAATGTATGTATACTTGCTGAGTTTAAATTGTTGAGAACCGCGGCTCGGATGGCCTTGAGGTGGTTTTGAATGTTTGGACATGGTATTGGTCCACTTATATGCTATCGCAGGTTTTACATTTCGCCTAGAAACAGGGGAGACTCCGTCTGTTTTCCCTGAAAATTATGCCCGGGTTTGGTTTGGGTTGTGATTAGATCGATTGATAGAACTCCCGGTCTCGAGAGGGATCGGGGTGTTACATCAAGTGCATGAACTCCTCGATCCGCCTCTGCCTGGAGACTGCAGGTACATATTTCTCCTTAAATGCCTTAACGAAATTACCCCACAAGCGAGGTATCTGATCAGTCTCCCACAGTGCCTCTACAGTGTGCCACCAGTGCTCGGCATCCCCGTGCAACAGAAATACCGCAAACTCCAATTTCTCTTCATCTGTATAATCAAGTGGCCTGAAAATCTTCTCGATCTCGGACAGCCAAGCCTCTGCTTTCTCATCATCAGCTTCCCCGTAGAATTTAGACAGGCGAAAGTCAAGGAACTCCTTCATTCTGCTATGTCTCCCATGGTTGCCATCATTCCTGTTGTTGATGTTGTTGTTGCTGGCTTCACGAGCATCCTGACGTTCCATCACACGGGATACACGATCCATGGCATTTGCCATCATATTAAACATAGCCATACCCGGATTAGTCTGATAGGCATCCCCGGTCTCTTGAGGTTCACCGCTCCTATTAGTAGTACGGGTACTAGGGCCAGCCATCTAAAGGCACAAATTACGATGCACAATTTATTGAAATATGACAATTAAGAATCTAATGCATATGATATGCAACATAATATAGGTACAATTCTAAAAACATTTAAGGCATATAAGTCACTTAAGCACATAGAACATAGAAGGCACATTTATCACACAATAACACATAAACAAGTCATCCTAATTATCTTAGGGCTCTACCCACGGTCCGAGAGTTAAACCCGGCTTATGCAATCTATGCTCTGATACCATTCTTCTATATGTCACGCCCCAACCCGGCCTATAAGGTTAGACTAGGGTGTGAACTAACATTCAAGTAATATCACGTACTTAGCTGTTTACGAAGATTAACACCTAATGATTTAGTCTAAACTCCAAAGTTCTTCCGGAAAATCGGCAGCATAACGGCTGTAATTGGCCATTTGGTTTAACCTAATTCTCTAAACGCCTCAAAGTTTACCGTCTCAAATTCATTTCCAACTAAGATTAGTAATTTACCATCGATTGGATTGCCTATTGGTTATTTCGACGTCCCGTTTGGTTTATAGCCTAGCATGATACTATGTCTCATTGTTTATTTGTCCTCGTTGCAATATACCTGTTGATCTTAGCTCAATAGCAAGTACCTGTTAAGATTGGATAAGTTCATTTACTTAGATCTTAACTAAAGCGTCATAACCTAAGATAGATACTATCGGTGATAAAAGCAAACGATCACAGTAGTGTTATGTCTAGCATCAGTCTACTTAATATAAGAACAAGCCAAAATTAGACCCCAAATTACAACGGGGGTCTTTTACTTTAGCAACAACAAGCAACATAAAATAAATGGTCTTCAAGCAGCACAAAGTACACAAGTAGTCTTGCTCAAGCAAAACAACAATGACAGGCAATCACTCCAGGGGTTCATCATTAGGTACATTGTCCTCGGGTTCTTGTACCTGTTCTTCTTCACCTGAGATGATAAAAGAGGATGAGTCATTATGAACTCAGCGAGGGGGAACGAGAAATAAGTTTTGAAACTCATTTTCCAGTTAAACTTATGAAAATCCCTTTCTCAAACATGAATTCAACAGAAATACAAGTACAGAAATAGGAATACCGGTCTTTCCTCCCCGAGGTTCTCTAGGAACCAAGCGAGAGTACTTATACACATATTAAAAAGGATACAGTGAGCTTTTGCTCTCAGATCAGTTGTTGCGCCTGACTTCAAATCATCCCCCAAACACGCCAGGTGGGTGTACTCTGGATGTACCCCGAAATCCTACGACCCAACTCTCCGAGGAAGTCTAGCCCCCAAGCGAGAGAGAGAATGGGACCATGGTAGTCACGGGTGCACCGGCAAGCCCGACGCCGCCCAGTGTGCATGATCGCTACCATGCCAACAGGAAAGGTTGCAACCTTGTATGCAATGCACATTCATGACAGGTAATATATCACAGTAGGAGGACAACAAAGTAGGTTGCCTCCGGACAGTCATAAGATTGCACATTGACAGGCAAACAAGCAGGACACGATAAGACAGGAAATTTCACTTGAAAGGCATATAGAGTTATATGAAAATTAAACAGGCAGCCATGTAACACATGTAAAACAGGACATATAACTCATTAAGAAGCCCACGTAATCAAATGATAAGATTATTCAACATGCAGTGAAATTAACATGGGTTCGGTAGCAAGAAAAGTTTATTTGACAACATGCCATGGTCAAATTCACATTTGAAATTATAAAACATTTATGGGCAGCCCACTAAGCATATAATTTCCACACAATAACCAAAAGATCAACACTTAGCAAAACTACCTAGTCATTAGGGTTTCCATTTCATGCTTAATTGTGTGATTAAAACCCTAAGTCAACTCAAAATCATTCTCAAGTCATGCATCATTCAATTCAAGCATCCTCAAGTACTCAAAACAGTCCTCATAACATCCCAACACCATATTTCCACACAATTAGAACCACAAGAGAGGCTACAACAATTTTTCCAAGCACGTAGCTAAATGAAACCTTTACTGCAATAGGCTGTTTTCCCACAATAAATAGGATAATCAAACAATCTCCAAATTCAGTGAATAAGATGTCAAATTAAATCTTAAGAAGTTAACTAAAATCAGAAACAAGCCATGCATCAATTGGAGTTCAGAATCATTAGTTATAGCCGAAACAGTGAGGTAGCACAAAACTGTGCAGATTTGCACACTTTTCAGAAATTTACGTTTTTGACGTCCTTAGGGTCAGTTTTAGCTTTGGTCCATTTCTGACAAAATTGTCCAGAACTGAATTATAGAGCAGTACACCAAATTTCATGCATTTTGGACATCATTTTCTAAGTCAAATATGGTTCGTTCCACAAGGTCAGTGCATCTGCCAAAACCTGCTTCATTTTTCCAGATTTCCAGATTTGGTCACATTTTAAAGATTTGCCATTTTGAGGACCTTAGAGTCAAAATTACCTTCGGCATATTTCTGGTAAAAATGTTCAAAACTGTCCAAAATAGTCAGCTACCAATTTTCAAGCATTTTCAACATCATTTTATTAGCCAAACTTACCTCGAACAGACTGGTCAGATAGCTGTCAACAATTTCGACTTCACCTAGCATCATTTTCAAGCCAAGATCTTGCCATGCATGGTTGTTTAAGCTTATGAACGACCATATATATCAAGTACAGAAGCAAATACACACATTCATGAGCATGCATGTGAAATTTTGAAGAGTTTTCAAAAGGTTTTAACCCTGACCTTAGCAATCAACCACAAAAATGCTCAAAACCTTTGTTGATGCACAACCTTCTCCTTCTCCTTGCTTAGGCGACAACCCAACCAGATTTTCTCTATTTTTCCTAGCTTAGTGATCAAACTCTTAGTGCATGCATGTAGTTAGGACTTGAAGAAAAGAAATGGAAGCTTAGTAACTCACCTAGGCCGAAAATGGAGCTTCAATGCACATGCATGAGGATTTTTGAACTCTAGCTAGCTTGCTTCGACTTTCTTGATGGCTACTTGACTTGATTTTCTATGTTGTGAGGGAGAGAAGCTATGGAGGTAGCAATGTGCAGCTAGGGCCGAGAGAGAGAGAGAAGTGAGAGGGAATTGAGAGAAAGAAAGAGAAATAAAAGAGAAGTGAATGTTTTGAGCACTTGGTCGGCTATTGCTTTGCAAATTCTGATTTTTTGCGTTGTCTTTAGTGTGATGTTTGAATTGTTAGTGGAGAATGGTGATGTAGCCGAGATGGTGGCTTAGTGTTTAGCAAAGTGTGGCTTTGATGTAAGCAAAAGGTATGACAATGTGAAGATTTGTCTCAAGCATGCATGAATAAATTATGTTGCTCAAATTTTTCTCTCAAGAACATGGTGTGGTCGGCCAAGGGCTTGCAATTGCTGAAAATTCAGATTCTATTTAATGCATTTTAGATTATAATAAGGGTGAAATTTGAGGTGCATTGGTTTTGGGTGAGAATAAAGAATAAGGAATGTTTTGTTTTTAGTAAATTTTTGTCTTCTAGTGAATTGGTTTAGGATTATTATATTGATAGTGGACTTTGTAGGATTGTTTAATAGTCTAGTGCTTCGTGAAAGATGCTTTCTTAATTAGCGCGAAGGCACTCTTTCCTAGGTCTAGGCACGCACTACGAGGTAGGACACGAACTACGAGACGAACGCACGTTTTTCAAGTAATTGCATGCAACCCTAAATGAATGCACGTAATTTAATGCATGGCACATAAAATGAACACAATTCTTAAACCTAGGTCATGGCACGCAAATCTAGGTTAGGGCACACGAAGGTAGGTTTCGCACGCAAATCGGGGTCGGGCCTCACACTATGCCTATTTTTGGAGCCTAAAATCGAACGTTTTCATTAGTTTCATGCCACTTTTCTTCTTTTGCCCAGTTTTTCCATCCCGGATCGTACGTCGTGAGCGGTTAAAAGGACGACAACTTGACTCGCGGTGCATCAGAGGGCCCTACAACGTGTCGATATCACGTCTTGCGAGGTTGCTGCGTTTTTTAAGCGGATGGGTTGTCGTTAAGCCCATGGGGCCTTTTGAATGGGCCATCTCTCTAGGCTGGCGCTGTGAACCGTTAACACATATAGAAATTGTGCCCTCAACATGACGGGTGCGATCATACCCACACTAATGCACCGGATCCCATCAAAACTCCGAAGTTAAGCGTGCTTGGCAAGATACTTTATCTACCAACTCTCTATTATCGAATCCCACGGAACATTGGGCAAGACAACTTCGCTTCACGTAGAGGCCAAGCCCGCAAACCGAGGGCGTAGGGTTTGTGACCAGGTCTCCGTCGCTCCGGTGCCCATAACTTTTGATCCGTAAGGAGTTACGTGGTGCACAGCATACCGTTGCAAAGCTCTCTGAGAGATCTATGATGGGGGCAGCCAGCTTGCTCACTATGCCCATTTTTTGAGCCCAAAATCGAACGTTTTCATCAGTTTCAGGCCACTTTTGTTCTTTTGCTCTATTTTTCCGTTCCGGATCGTACGTCGTGTGCTGTTAAAAAGACGACAACCTGACTCGCGGGACATCAGAGGGCCCTACAACATGTCGATATCACGTCTTGTGAGTATGTTGCGTTGTTGAAGTGGATGGGTTGTCGTTAAGCCCATTAGGCCTTCTGAATTGGCCATCTCTCTAGGCTGGGACTGTGAATCGTTAACACATATAGGAATTGTGACCTCAACATGACGAGTGCGATCATACCAGCACTAATGCACCAGATCCCATCAGAACTCCGAAGTTAAGCGTGCTTGGGTGAGAGTAGTATTAGGATGGGTGACCCCCTGGGAAGTCCTCGTGTTGCACCCCCTTTTCAATTTTTTTTGCCCTGGTTAGGGTTGCCAAGAAACTTAATCCACCAATTCTCTATTACCGAATCCCACGGAACATTGGGCAAGACAACCTCGCTTCACGTAGAGGCTGGGCCCGCAAACCGAGGGCGTAGGGTTTGTGACCAGGACTCCAACGCTCCGGTGCCCATAACTTTTGATCCGTAAGGAGTTACGCAGCACACAGCATACCGTTGCAAAGCTCTTTGAGATCTCTACGACAAAGGCAGCCTGCTTGCTCGCTTTGCCCCTTTTTGGAGCCCAAAATCGAACGTTTTATCAGTTTCAGGCCACTTTTCTTCTTTTGCTATGTTTTTCCATCCCGGATCGTATGTCGTGAGCTGTTAAAAGGATGACAACCTGACTCGCGGGACATCAGAGGGCCCTACAACGTGTCGATATCACGTCTTGCGAGGATGCTGCGTTGTTGAAGCGGATGGGTTGTCGTTAAGCCCATTGGGCCTTTTGAATGTGCCATCTCTTTAGGCTGGGACTGTGAACTGTTAACACATATAGGAATTGTGCCCTC
The DNA here is from genome assembly GCA_037974665.1 of Ehretia macrophylla. NCBI lineage: Eukaryota > Viridiplantae > Streptophyta > Magnoliopsida > Boraginales > Ehretiaceae > Ehretia > Ehretia macrophylla. The sequence goes on from CM075773.1 coordinate 8,717,959, forward strand.
AACATGACGGGTGTGATCATACCAGCACTAATGCACCGGATCAACATGACGAGTGCGATCCTCGTGTTGTACCCCCTTTTCAATTTTTTTTCCATGGTTAGGGTTGCAAGATACTTTATCCACAAATTCTCTATTACCGAATCCCACGAAACATTGGGCAAGACAACTTCGCTACACGTAGAGGCCGAGCCCGTAAACCAAGGGCGTAGGGTTTGTGACCAGGTCTCCGTCACTCCGGTGCCCATAACTTTTGATCCGTAAGGAGTTACGTGGCGCACATCATACCGTTGCAAAGCTCACTGAGAGCTCTACGACGGGGGCAGCCAGCTTGCTAGTTGTGCCCCTTTTTGGTGCCTAAAATCGAATGTTTTGATCAATTTCAGGCCACTTTTCTTCTTTTGCCCAGTTTTTCCGTCCCGGATCGTACGTCGTGAGCTGTTAAAAGGACGACAACCTGACTCGCGGTACATCAGAGGGCCCTACAACGTGTCGATATCACATCTTGCGAGGATGCTGCGTTGTTGAAGCGGATGGGTTATCGTTAAGCCCATTAGGCCATTTGAATGGGCCATCTCTCTAGGCTGGCACTGTGAACCGTTAACACATATAGGAATTGTGCCCTCAACATGACGGGTGCGATCATACCAGCACTAATGCACTGGATTCCATCAGAACTCCGAAGTTAAGCGTGCTTGGGCGAGAGTAGTACTTGGATGGGTGACCCCGTGGGAAGTCCTCATGTTGCACCCCTTTTTCAATTTTTTTTGCCCTGGTTAGGGTTGCCAAGATACTTTATCCCCTAAATCTCTATTACCAAATCCGACGAAACATTGGGCAAGACAACTTCGCTTCACGTAAAGGCCGGGCCCGCAAACCGAGGGCGTAGGGTTTGTGACCAGGTCTCCGTCGCTTGGGTGCCCATAACTTTTGATCCGTAAGGAGTTACGCAGCGCACATCATACCGTTGTAAAGCTCTTTGAGAGCTCTACAACTAGGGCCGCTAGCATGCTCGCTGTGCCCCTTTTTGGAGGCCAAAATCGAATGTTTTCATCAGTTTCAGGCCACTTTTCTTCTTTTGCTCTGTTTTTCCGTTACGGATCGTACGTCGTTAGCAGTTAAAAGGACGACAACCTGACTCGCGGGAGATCAGAGGGCCCTACATCGGGTCGATATCACGTCTTGCGTGGATGCTATGTTGTTGAAGCGGATGTGTTGTCGTTAAGCCCATTGGGCCTTTTGAATGGGCCATCTCTCTAGGTTGGGACTGTGAACCGTTAACACATATAGGAATTGTGCCCTCGACATGACGGGTGCGATTATACCAGAACTAATGCACCGGATCCCATCAGAACTCTGAAGTTAAGCGTGCTTGGGCGAGAATAGTACTAGGATGGGTGACCCCCTGGTAAGTCCTCATGTTGCACCCCCTTTTCAATTTTGTTTGCCCTGGTTAGGGTTGCCAAGATACTTTATCCACCAAATCTCTATTACCGAACCCTACGGAACATTGGGCAAGACAACTTCGCTTCACGTAGAGGCCGAGCCCGTAAACCAAGGGCGTAGGGTTTGTGACCAGGTCTCCGTCACTCCGGTGCCCATAACTTTTGATCCGTAACGAGTTACGTGGCGCACATCATACCGTTGCAAAGCTCACTGAGAGCTCTACGACGGGGGCAGCCAGCTTGCTAGTTGTGCCCCTTTTTGGTGCCTAAAATCGAATGTTTTGATCAATTTCAGGCCACTTTTCTTCTTTTGCCCAGTTTTTCCGTCCCGGATCGTACGTCGTGAGCTGTTAAAAGGACGACAACCTGACTCGCGGTACATCAGAGGGCCCTACAACGTGTCGATATCACGTCTTGCGAGGATGCTGCGTTTTTTAAGCGGATGGGTTATCGTTAAGCCCATTAGGCCATTTGAATGGGCCATCTCTCTAGGCTGGCACTGTGAACCGTTAACACATATAGGAATTGTGCCCTCAACATGACGGGTGCGATCATACCAGCACTAATGCACTAGATTCCATCAGAACTCCGAAGTTAAGCGTACTTGGGCGAGAGTAGTACTTGGATGGGTGACCCCGTGGGAAGTCCTCATGTTGCACCCCTTTTTCAATTTTTTTTGCCCTGGTTAGGGTTGCCAAGATACTTTATCCCCTAAATCTCTATTACCAAATCCGACAAAACATTGGGCAAGACAACTTCGCTTCACGTAAAGGCCGGGCCCGCAAACCGAGGGCGTAGGGTTTGTGACCAGGTCTCCGTCGCTTGGGTGCCCATAACTTTTGATCCGTAAGGAGTTACGCAGCGCACAGCATACCGTTGTAAAGCTCTTTGAGAGCTCTACAACTAGGGCCGCCAGTATGCTCGCTGTGCCCCTTTTTGGAGCCCAAAATCGAATGTTTTCATCAGTTTCAGGCCACTTTTCTTCTTTTGCTCTGTTTTTCCGTTACGGATCGTACGTCGTGAGCTGTTAAAAGGACGACAACCTGACTCGCGGGAGATCAGAGGGCCCTACATCGGGTCGATATCACGTCTTGCGAGGATGCTATGTTGTTGAAGCGGATGTGTTGTCGTTAAGCCCATTGGGCCTTTTGAATGGGCTATCTCTCTAGGTTGGGACTGTGAACCGTTAACACATATAGGAATTGTGCCCTCGACATGACGGGTACGATTATACCAGAACTAATGCACCGGATCCCATCAGAACTCTGAAGTTAAGCGTGCTTGGGCGAGAATTGTACTAGGATGGGTGACCCCCTGGTAAGTCCTCATGTTGCACCCCCTTTTCAATTTTGTTTGCCCTGGTTAGGGTTGCCAAGATACTTTATCCACCAAATCTCTATTACCGAATCCTACGGAACATTGGGCAAGACAACTTCGCTTCACGTAGAGGCCGGGCCCGCAAACCAAGGGGGTAGGGTTTGTGACCAGGTCTCCGTCGCTCCGGTGCCCATAACTTTTGATCCGTAAGGAGTTACGCGGTGCACAGTCTACCGTTGCAAAGCTCCTTGAGAGCTCTACGACGGGGCGAGCTAGCTTGCTCGCTTTGCCCAATTTTGAAGCCCAAAATCGAACGTTTTCATCCCTTTTAGGCCACTTTTGTTCTTTTGCTATGTTTTTCCGTCCCGGATCGTGAGCTGTGTAAAGGACGACAACCTGACTTGCGGGAAATCAGAGGGCCCTACAGCGTGTCGATATCACGTCTTGCGAGGATGCTGCGTTGTTGAAGCGGATGGGTTGTCGTTAAGCCCATTGGGCCTTTTGAATGGGCCATCTCTCTAGGCTGGGATTGTGAACCATTAACAAATATAGGAATTGTGCCCTCAACATGACGGGTGAGATCATACCAGCACTAATGCACTGGATCCCATCAGAACTACGAAGTTAAGCGTGCTTGGGCGAGAGTAGTACTAGGATGGGTCACCCCCTGGGAATTCCTCGTGTTGCACCCCCTTTTCAATTTTTTTTGCCCTGGTTAGGGTTGCCAAGATACTTTATCCACCAAATCTCTATTACCGAATCCCACAGAACATTGGGCAAGACAACTTCACTTCACGTAGAGGCCGGGCCCACAAACCGAGGGCATAGGGTTTGTGACCAGGTCTCCGTCGCTCCAGTGTCCATAACTTTTGATCTGTAAGAAGTTACGCGGCGCACAACATAACGTTACAAAGCTCTCTGAGAGCTCTACGACGGGGGCAGCGAGCTTGCTCACTGTGCCTATTTTTGGAGACCAAAATCTAACGTTTTCATCACTTTCAGGCCACTTTTCTTCTTTTGCCCTGTTTTTCCGTCTCGGATCGTACTTCGTGAGCTGATAAAAGGACAACAACCTGATTCGCGGGATATCAGAGGGCCCTACAACGTGTTGATATCACGTCTTGCGAGGATGCTGAGTTGTTGAAGCGGATGGGTTGTCGTTAAGCCCATTGGGCCTTTTGAATGGGCCATCTCTCTAGGCTGGGACTGTGAACCGTTAACACATATAGGAATTGTGCCCTCAACATGACGGGTGCGATCATACCAGCACTAATGCACCGAATCCAATAAGAACTCCGAAGTTAAGGGTGCTTGGGCGAGAGTAGTACTAGGATGGGTGACCCCCTGGGAAGTCCTCGTGTTGCACCCTCTTTTCAAATTTTTTTGTCCTAGTTAGGGTTGCCAAGATAATTTATCCACCAAATCTCTATTACCGAATCTCATGGAACATTGGGTAAGACAACTTCGCTTCACGTAGAGGCCGGGCCTGCAAATCGAGGGCGCAGGGTTTGTGACCAGGTCTTTGTAGCTTCGGTGCCGATAACTTTTGATCCGTAAGGAGTTACACAGCGCACAGCATACCTTTGCAAAGCTCTCCAAGAGCTCTACAATTGGGGCCGACAGCTTGCACGCTGTGCCTATTTTTGGAGCCCAAAATCAAACGTTTTCAACTATTTCAGGCTACTTTTCTTCTTTTGCACTGTTTTTTCGCCCCGGATCGTACGTCGTGAGTTGTTAAAAGGACGACAACCTGACTCGCTGGACGTCAGAGGGCCCTACAACGTGTCGATCTCACGTCTTGCGAGGATGCTGCGTTGTTGAAGAGGATGGGTTGTCCTTAAGCCCATTTGGCCTTTTGAATGGGCCATCTCTCTAGGCTGGGACTATGAACCGTTAACACATATAGGAATTGTGCCCTCAACATGACGGGTGCGATCATACCAGCACAAATGCACCGGATCCCATCAGAACTCCAAAGTTAAGCGTGATTGGGCATGAATAGTACTAGGATGGGTGACCCCGTGGGAAGTCCTCGTGTTGCACCCCCTTTTCAATTTTTTTTGCCCTGGTTAGGGTTGCCAAGATACTTTATCCACCAAGTCTCTATTACCGAATCCCACGGAACATTGGGCAAGACAACTTCGCTCCACGTAGAGGCCGGGCCCGCAAACCTATGGCGCAGGGTTTGTGATCAAGTCTCCGTCGCTCCGGTGCCCATAACTTTTGATCCGTAAGGAGTTACACGGCGCACAGCATACCGTTGCAAAGCTCTCTGAGAGCTCTACGACGGGGGTAGCCAGCTTGCTCGCTTTGCTCCTTTTTGGATCCCAAAATGAAACGTTTTTATCAGTTTGAGGCAACTTTTCTTCTTTTGCCCTACTTTTCCGTCTCGGATCGTACGTCGCGAGCTATTAAAAGGACGACAACCTGACTAGCGGTACATCAGAGGGCCCTACAATGTGTCGATATCACGTCTTGCGAGGATTCTGCGTTGTTGAAGCGGGTGGATTATCGTTAAGCCCATTGGGCCTTTTGAATGGGCCATCTCTCTAGGCAGGCACTGTGAACCGTTAACACATATAGGAATTATGCCCTCAACATGAAGGGTGTGATCATACCAGCACTAATGCACTGGATCCCATAAGAACTCCGAAATTAAGCGTGCTTGGGCGAGAGTAGTACTAGGATGGGTGACCCCCTGGGAAGTCCTCGTGTTGCACCCCCTTTTCAATTTTTTTTTGCCCTGGTTAGGGTTGCGAAGATACTTTATCCACCAAATCTCTATTACCGAATCCCACGGAACATTGGGCAAGACAACTTCGCTTCACGTAGAGGACGATCCCGCAAACCGAGGGCGTAGGGTTTGTGACCAGGTCTCCGTCGCTGCGGTGCCCATAACCTTTGATCCGTAAGGAGTTACGCGGCACACTGCATAACGTTGCAAAGCACTTTGAGTGTTCTACGACAAGAACAGCCAGCTTGTTCGCTGTGCCCAATTTTGGAGCCCAAAATCGAACGTTTTCATCAGTTTCAGGCCACTATTGTTCTTTTGCTCTATTTTACCATCCCAGATTGAACATCGTGATCTGTTAAAAGGATGACAACCTGACTCGCGGGACATCATAGGGCCCTACAACGTGTCGATATCACGTCTTGCGAGGATGCTGCGTTGTTGAAGCGGATGGGTTGTCATTAAGCCCATTGGGCTTTTTGAATAAAGACCATCTCTCTAGGCTGGGACTGTGAACCGTTAACACATATAGAAATTGTGCCCTCAACATGACGTGTGCGATCATACCAGCACTAATGCACTGGATCCCATCAGAACTCCGAAGTTAAGCGTGCTTGGGCGAGAGTAGTACTAGGATGGGTAACCCCCTGGGAAGTCCTCGTGTTGCACCCTTATCAATTTTTTTTGCCCTGGTTAGGGTTGCCAAGATACTTTATCCATAAATTATCTATTACCGAATTCCACGGAACTTTGGGCAAGACAACTTCGCTTCACATAGAGGCGAAGCTCGTAAACCGAGGGCGTTGGGTTTCTGACCAGGTCTCCGTCGCTCCGGTGCCCATAACTTTTGATCCGTAAGGAGTTACGCAGCGTATATCATACTATTGCGAAGCTCACTGAGAGCTCTACGACAGGGGGGTAGCCAGCTTGCTTGCTGTGCCCCTTTTTGGTGCGCAAAATCGAACGTTTTGATCAGTTTCAGGCCACTTTTCTTCTTTTACCCTTTTTTTTGGTCCTGGATCGTACGTCGCGAGCTATTAAAAGGACGACAACCTGACTTGCGGTACATCAGAGGGCCCTACAACGTGTCGATATCACGTCTTGCAAGGATGCTACGTTGTTGAAGCGGATGGGTTATCGTTAAGCCCATTGGGCCTTTTGAATGGGCCATCTCTCTAGGCTGGCATTGTGAACCGTTAACCCATTTAGGAATTGTGCCCTCAACATGACGGGTGCGATCATACCAGCACTAACGCACAGGATCCCATCAGAACTCCGAAGTTAAGCGTGCTTGGGCGAGAGTAGTACTAGGATGGGTGACCCCTTGGGAAGTCCTCGTGTTCCACCCCATTTTCAATTTTTTTTGCCCTGGTTATGGTTGCCAAGATACTTTATCCACCAAATCTCTATTACCGAATCCCACTGAACATTGGGCAAGACAACTTCGCTTCACGTAGAGGCCGGGCTCGCAAACCGAAGGCGTAGGGTTTGTGACCAGGTCTCCGTCCCTGTGGTGCCCATAACTTTTGATCCGTAAGGAGTTACGCGGCGCACAGCATACCGTTACAAAGCACTGTAAGAGCTCTAAGATTGGGGCAGCTAGCTTGCTCGCTGTGACCGTTTTTGAGCCAAAATCGAACGTTTTCATCAGTTTCAGGCCACCTTTCTTCTTTTGCTCTATTTTTTCGTCCCAGATCGTAAGTCGTGAGCTGTTAAAAGGACGACAACCTGACTCGCGGGACATCAGAGGGCCCAACAATGTGTCGATATCACGTCTTGTGAAGATGCTGCGTTGTTGAAGCGAATGGTTTGTCGTTAAGCCCATTGGGCCTTTTGAATGGGCCATCTTTCTAGGCTGGGACTATGAACCGTTAACACATATAGGAATTGTGCCCTCAACATGACGGGTCCGATCATACCAGCACGAATGCACCGGATCCCACCAGAACTCCGAAGATAAGCTTGCTTGGGTGAGAGTAGTACTAGGATAGGTGACCCCTTGGGAAGTCCTCGTGTTGCACCCCCTTTTCAATTTTTTTTGCCCTGGTTAGGGTTGCCAAGATACTTTATCCACCAAATCTCTATTACCGAATCACACGGAACATTAGGCAAGACAACTTTGCTTCACGTAGAGGCCAGGCCCGCAAACCGAGGGCGTAGGGTTTGTGACCAGGTCTACGTTGCTCCGGTGCCCATAACCTTTGATCCGTAAGGAGTTACGTAGCGCACCGCATACTGTTACAAAGCTCTCTGAGAGCTCTACGACGGGGGCAGCTAGCTTGCTCGTTGTGCCCATTTTTGGAGACCAAAATCGAACATTTTCATCAGTTTCAGGCCACATTTCTTCTTTTTCTCTGTTTTTCCGTCCCGAATCGTACGTCGTGAGCTGTTAAAAGGACGACAACTTGACTCGCGGGACATCAGAGGGCCTTACAACGTGTCAATATCACGTCTTGCGAGGATGCTGCATTGTTGAAGCAGATGGGTTGTCGTTAAGCCCATTGGGCCTTTTGAATGGGCCATCTCTCTAGGCTGGGACTGGGAACCGTTAACACATATAAGAATTGTGCCCTCAACATGATGGGTGCGATCATACCAGCACTAATGCACCGAATCCCATCTAAATTCCGAAGTTAAGCATGTTTGGGCGAGAGTAGTACTCGGATGGGTGACCCCCTGGGAAGTCCTCGTGTTGCACCCCCTTTTCAATTTTTTTTTGCCCTGGTTAGGGTTGCCAAGATACTTTATCCACCAAATCTATATTACCGATTCCGACGGAACATTGGGCAAGACAACTTCGCTTCACGTAGAGGCCGAGCCCGCAAACCGAGGGTGCAGGGTTTATGACCAGGTCACCGTCGCTCCGGTGCCCATAACTTTTGATCCATAAGGAGTTACGCAGCGCACGGCATACCATTGCAAAGCTCTCTAAGACTCTACGACAGGGGCAGCAGGCTTGCTCGCTGTGCCCTTTTTGGAGCCCAAAATCAAACGTTTTCATCAGTTTCGGGCCACTTTTCTTCTTTTGACCTATTTTTTCATCCAGGATCATACGTCGTGAGTTGTTAAAAGGACGACAACATGGCTCACGGTACATCAGAGGGCCCTACAACGTGTCGATATCACTTCTTGCGAGGATGCTACGTTGTTGAAGCGGATGGGTTGTCGTTAAGCCCATTGGGCCTTTTGAATGGGCCATCTCTCTAGGCTGGCACTGTGAACCGTTAACACATATAGGAATTGTGTCCTTAACATGACGAGTTCAATCATACCAGCACTAATGCACCGGATCCCATCAGAACTCCGAAGTTAAGTGTGCTTGGGCGAGAGTAGTACTATGATGGGTGACCCCCTCGGAAGTCCTCGTGTTGCACCCCATTTTCAATTTTTTTTGCCCTGGTTAGGGTTGCCAAGATATTTTATCCACCAAATCTCTATTACCGAATCCCACGGAACATTGGGCAAGAGAACTTCGCTTCACGTAGAAGCCGAGCCCGCAAACCAAGGGCGTAGGGTTTGCAACGTGGTCTCCGTCGCTCCGGTGCCCATAACTTTTGATCCGTAAGGAGTTACGCGGCGCACAGCATACCATTGCAAAGTTCTTTGAGAGCTCTACAACGAGGGCAGCCAGCTTGCTCGTTGTGCCCAATTTTGGAGCCGAAATCGAACGTTTTCATCAGTTTCAGGCCACTTTTGTTCTTTTGCTCTATTTTTCCGTCCCAGATCGTACGTCGTTAGCTGTTAAAAGGACGACAACCTGACTCGCGGGTCATCAGAGGGCCCTACAACGTGTCGATATCACGTATTGCGAGGATGCTGCGTTGTTGAAGCGGATGGGTTGTCGTTAAGCCCATTGGGCCTTTTGAATGGGCCATCTCTCTAGGCTGGGACTGTGAACCGTTAACACAAATTGGAATTATGCCCTCAACATGACGGGTGCGATCATACCAGCAATAATGCACCGGAGACCATCAGAACTCCGAACTTAAGCGTGCTTGGGCGAGAGTAGTACTAGGATGGGTGTCCCCCTGGGAAGTCCTCGTGTTGCACCCACTTTTAAGTTTTTTTTGCCCCGGTTAGGGTTGCCAAGATACTTTATCCACAAATTCTCTATTACCGAATCCCACGGAACATTGGGCAAGACAACTTCACTTCACGTAGAGGCCGAGCCCATAAACCGAGGGCGTAGGGTTTGTTACCAGGTCTCCGTCGCTACGGTGCCCATAACTATTGATCCATAAGGAGTTACGCAGTGCACCGCTTACTGTTGCAAAGCTCTCTGAGAGCTCTATGACGGGGGCAGCTAGCTTGCTCATTGTGCCCATTTTTGGAGCCCAAAATCGAACGTTTTTATCAGTTTCAATCCACTTTTCTTCTTTTGCTCTGTTTTTTCATCCAGGATCGTACGTCGTGAGCTGTAAAAAGGACGACAACTTGACTCGCGGGACATTAGAGGGCCCTACAATGGGTCGATATCACATCTTGCGAGGATGCTTCGTGTTGAAGCTGATGGGTTGTCGTTAAGCCCATTGGACCTTTTGAATGGGCCATCTCTCTAGGCTGGGTCTGTGAACCGTTAACAAATATAAGAATTGTGCCCTCAACATGACGGGTACTATTATACCAGCATTAATGCACCGTATCCCATCTGAACTCCGAAGTTAAGCATGTTTGGACGAGATTAGTACTAGGATGGGTGACCCCCTGGGAAGTCCTCGTGTTGTACCCCCTTTTCAATTTTTTTTGTCCTGGTTAGGGTTGCCAAGATACTTTATCCACCAAATCTCAATTACCGAATCCTACTGAACATTGGGCAAGACAACTTCACTTCACGTAGAGGCCGGGCCCACAAACCGAGGGCGTAGGGTTTGTGACCTGGTCTCCGTCACTCCGGTGCCCATAACTTTTGATCCGTAAAGAGTTACGCAGCGCACAACATACCGTTGCAAAGCTCTCTAAGAGCTCTACGACAAGGGCAGCGAGCTTGCTCGTTGTACCCATTTTTGGAGCCCAAAATTGAACGTTTTCATCTGTTTCAGGCCACTTTTCTTCTTTTGACCAATTTTTTCATCCCGGATCATACGTCGTGTGTTGTGAAAAGGACGACAACCTGACTTGCGGTACATCAGAGGGCAGTACAATGTGTCCATATCACGTCTTGTGAGGATGCAGCGTTGTTGAAGCGGAAGTGTTGTCGTTAAGCCCATTGGGTCTTTTGAATGGGCCATCTCTCTAGGCTGGCACTGTGAACCGTTAACACATATAAGAATTGTGCCCTTAACATGACAGGTGCGATCATACCAGCACTAATGCACCGGATCCCATCAGAACTCCGAAGTTAAGCGTGTTTGTGCGAGAGTAGTACTAGGATGGGTAACCCCCTGGGAAGTCCTTGTGCTGCACCCCCTTTTCAATTTTTTTTGCCCTGGTTATGGTTGCCAAGATACTTGATCCACCAAATCTCTATTACCGAATCCCACGGAACATTAGGCAAGACAACTTCGCTTCACGTAGAGGCCGGGACCGCAAACTGAGGGCGTAGGGTTTGTGGCCAGGTCTCCATCCCTCTGGTGCCCATAACTTTTGATCCGTAACGAGTTACGCGGCGCACACCATACCGTTGCGAAGCTCTCTAGGAGCTCTACGACGGGGGCAGCTAGCTTGCTTGCTGTTCCCATTCTTGGATATTTTCATCAGTTTCAGGCCACTTTTCTTCTTTTGCTATGGTTTTCCGTCCCGGATCTTACGTCGTGAGCTGTTAAAAGGACGACAACCTGACTCGCGGGACATCAGAGGGCCCTACAACGTTTCGATATCATGTCTTCCGAGGATGCCGCGTTGTGGAAGCGGATGGGTTGTCGTTAAGCCTATTGGGCCTTTTGAATGGACCATCTCTCTAGGCTGGGACTGTGAACTGTTAACACATATAGGAATTGTGCCATCAACATGACGGGTGCGATCATACCAGCACTAATGCACCGGATCCCATCAGAACTCCGAAGTTAAGCGAGCTTGGGCTAGAGTAGTACTAGGATGGGTGACCCCCTAGGAAGTCCTCGTGTTGCACCCCCTTTTCAATTTTTTTTGCCCTGGTTAGGGTTGCCAAGATACTTTATCGACCAAATCTCTATTACCGAATCCCACGGAACATTGGGCGAGACAACTTCGCTTCGCGTAGAGGCCAGGCCCGCAAACCGAGGGCGTAGGGTTTGTGACCAGGTCTACATCGCTCCGGTGCCCATAACCTTTGATCCGTAAAGAGTTAAGCATTGCACCGCATACTGTTGCAAAGCTCTCTGAGAGCTCTATGACGGGGGCAGCTAGCTTGCTCGTTGTGCCCGTTTTTGGAGCCCAAAATCGAACGTTTTCATCAGTTTCTGGCCACTTTTCTCCTATTGCTCTGTTTTTCCGTCCAGGATCGTACATCGTGAGCTGTTAAAAGGATGACAACTTGACTCGCGGGACATCAGAGGGCCCTACAACGTGTCGATATCACGTCTTGCAAGGATGCTTCGTTGTTGAAACAGATGGGTTGTCGTTAAGCCAATTGGGCCTTGTGAATGGGCCATCTCTCTAGGCTGGGACTGTGAACCGTTAACAAATATAGGAATTGCGCCCTCAACATGACGGGTGCGATTACACCAGCACTAATGCACCGGATCCCATCTGAACTCCGAAGTTAAGCATGTTTGGGCGAGAGTAGTACTAGGATGGGTGACCCCCTGGGAAGTCCTCGTGTTGCACACCCTTTTCAATTTTTTTTGCCCTGGTTAAGGTTGCCAAGATACTTTATCCACCAAATCTCTATTACCGAATCCCACGGAACATTGGGCAAGACAACTTCGCTTCACGTAGAGGCCGGGCCCACAAACCGAGGGCGTAGGGTTTGTGACTAGGTCTCCGTCACTCCGGTGCCCATAACTTTTGATCCGTAAAGAGTTACGCACCGCACAGCATACTGTTGTAAAGCTCTCTAAGAGCTCTACGACAGGGGCAGCGAGCTTGCTCGCTGTACCCATTTTTGGGGCCCAAAATCGAACGTTTTCATCTGTTTCAGGCTACTTTTCTTCTTTTGACCTATTTTTTCATCCCGGATCGTACGTCGTGAGTTGTTAAAAGGACGACAACCTGACTTTCGGTACATCAGAGGGCAGTACAATGTGTCCATATCTCATCTTACGAGGATGCTGCGTTGTTGAAGCGGATGGGTTGTCGTCAAGCCCATTGGGTCCTTTGAATGGGCCATCTCTCTAGGCAGGCACTGTGAACCGTTAACACATATAATAATTGTGCCCTTAACATGACAGGTGCGATCATACCAGCACTAATGCACCGGATCCCATCAGAACTCCGAAGTTAAGCGTGCTTGTGCGATAGTAGTACTAGGATGGGTGACCCCCTTGGACGTCCTCGTGCTGCACCCCCTTTTCAATTTTTTTTGCCCTGGTTAGGGTTGCCAAGATACTTTATCGATCAAATCTCTATTACCGAATCCCACGGAATGTTAGGCAAGACAACTTCGCTTCACGTAGAGGCCGGGCCCGCAAACCGAAGGCGTAGGGTTTGTGGCCAGGTCTCCGTCCCTCTGGTGCCCATAACTTTCGATTTGTAAGCAGTTACGCGGCGCACACCATACCGTTGCGAAGCTCTTTGAGAGCTCTACGATGGGGGCAGATAGCTTGCTTGCTGTTCCCCTTTTTGGAGCCCAAAATCGAACGTTTTCATCAGTTTCAGGCCATTTTTCTACTTTTGCTCTGGTTTTCCGTCCCGGATCGTACGTCGTGAGCTGTTAAAAGGACGACAACCTGACTCGCGGGACATCAGAGGGCCCTATAACGTTTCGATATCATGTCTTCCGAGGATGGTGCGTTGTTGAAGCGGATGGGTTGTCGTTAAGCCCATTGGGCCTTTTGAATGGGCCATCTCTCTAGGCTGGGACTGTGAACTGTTAACACATATAGGAATTGTGCCCTCAACATGATGGGTGCGATCATACCAGAACTAATGCACCGGATCCCATTAGAACTCCAAAGTTAAGCGTGCTTGGGCAAGAGTAGTACTAGGATGGGTGACCCCATGGGAAGTCCTCGTGTTGCACCCCCTTTTCATTTTTTTTTGCCCTGGTTAGGGTTGCCAAGATACTTTATCCACCAAATCTCTATTACCGAATCCCACGGAACATTGGGCAAGACAACTTCGCTTCGCGTAGAGGCCAGGCCCGCAAACCGAGGGTGTAGGCTTTGTGACCAGGTCTACGTCGCTCCGGTGCCCATAACCTTTGATCCGTAAGGAGTTACGCAGCGCACCGAATACTGTTGCAAAGCTCTCTAAGAGCTCTATGACGGGGGCAGCTAGCTTACTCGTTGTGCCCATTTTTGGAGCCCAAAATTGAACGTTTTCATCAGTTTCAGGCCACTTTTCTCCTTTTGCTCTGTTTTTCCGTCCAGGATCGTACGTCGTGAGCTGTTAAAAGGACGAAAACTTGTCTCCCGGGACATCAGAGGGCCCTACAACGTGTCGATATCACGTCTTGCAAGGATGCTTCGTTGTTGAAGCGGATGGGTTGTCGTTAAGCCCATTGGGCCTTTTGAATGGGCCATCTCTCTAGGCTGGGACTGTGAACCGTTAACAAATATAGGAATTGCGCCCTCAACATGACGGGTGCGATTACACCAGCACTAATGCGCCAGATCCCATCTGAACTCCGAAGTTAAGAATGTTTGGGCGAGAGTAGTACTAGGATGGGTGACCCCCAGGGAAGTCCTCGTGTTGCACCCCCTTTTCAATTTTTTTTGCCCTAGTTAAGGTTGCCAAGATACTTTATCCACCAAATCTCTATTATCGATTCCCACGAAACATTGGGCAAGACAACTTCGCTTCACGTAGAGGCCGGGCCCACAAAACAAGGGCGTAGGTTTTGTGACCAGGTCTCCGTCACTCCGGTGCCCATAATATTTGATCCGTAAAGAGTTACGCAGCGCACAACATACCGTCGCAAAGCTCTCTAAGAGCTCTACGACAGGGGCAGCGAGCTTGCTCGCTGTACCGATTTTTGGAGCCTAAAATCGAACGTTTTCATCTGTTTCAGGCCACTTTTCTTCTTTTGACCTATTTTTTCATCCCGGATCGTACGTCGTGAGTTGTTAAAAGGACGACAACCTGACTTGCGGTACATCAGAGGGAAGTACAATGTGTCCATATCTCGTCTTGCGAGGATGCTGCGTTGTTGAAGCGGATGGGTTGTCGTCAAGCCCATTGGGTCTTTTGAATGGGCCATCTCTCTAGGCTGGCACTGTGAACCGTTAACACATATAAGAATTGTGCCCTTAACATGACAGGTGCGATCATACTAGCACTAATGTACCGGATCCCATCAGAACTCCGAAGTTAAGCGTGCTTGTGCGAGAGTAGTACTATGATGGGTGACCCCCTGGGAAGTCCTCGTGCTGCACCCCCTTTTCAATTTTTTTTGCCCTGGTTAGGATTGCCAAGATACTTTATCCACCAAATCTCTATTACCGAATCCCACGGGACATTAGGCAAGACAACTTCGCTTAATGTGGAGGCCGGGCCCGCAAACCGAGGGCGTAGGGTTTGTGACCAGGTATACATCGCTTCGGTGCCCATAACCTTTGATCTGTAATGAGTTACGCAGTGCACCGCATACTGTTGAAAAGCTCTCTGAGAGCTCTATGATGGGGCCAGGTAGCTTGCTCGTTGTTCCCATTTTTGGTGCCCAAAATCGAATGTTTTCATAAATTTCAGGCCACTTTTCTTCTTTTGCTCGGTTTTTCCCTCCCGGATCGTATGTCGTGAGCTGTTAAAAGGATGACAACTTGACTCGCGGGACATCAGAGGGCGCTACAACGTGTCGATATCACGTCTTGCAAGGATGCTTCGTTGTTGAAGCGGATTGGTTGTCGTTAAGTCCATTGGGCCTTTTGAATGGGCCATCTCTCTCGGCTGGGACTGTGAACCGCTAAAAAATATAGGAATTGTGCCCTCAACATGACGGGTATGATTTTACCAGCACTAATGCACCGGATCCCATCTGAACTCCGAAGTTAAGCATGTTTGGGCTAGAGTAGTACTAGGATGGGTGACCCCCTGGGAAGTCCTCGTGTTGCACCCCCTTTTCAATTTTTTTTGCCCTGGTTAAGGTTGCCAAGATACTTTATCCACCAAATCTCTATTACCGAATCCCACGGAACATTGGGCAAGACAACTTCACTTCACGTAGAGGCCGGGCCCATAAACTGAGGGCGTAGGGTTTGTGACCAGGTCTCCGTCGCTCCGGTGCCCATAACTTTTGATCCGTAACTAGTTACGCAGCGCACAACATACCGTTACAAAGCTCTCTAAGAGCTCTACGACAGGGGCAGCGAGCTTGCTCGCTGTACCCATTTTTGGAGCCCAAAATCGAACGTTTTCATCTGTTTCAGGCTACTATTCTTCTTTTGACCTATTTTTTCATCCCGGATCGTACGTCGTGAGTTGTTAAAAGGACGACAACCTGACATGCGGTACATCAGAGGGCCGTACAATGTGTCCATATCACGTCTTGCGAGGATGCTGCGTTGTTGAAGAAGATGGGTTGTCATTAAGCCCATTGGGTCTTTTGAATGGGCCATCTCATTAGGCTGGCACTGTGAACCGTTAACACATATAGGAATTGTACCCTTAACATGACGGGTGCAATCATACCATCACTAATGCACCGGATCCCATCAGAACTCCGAAGTTAAGCGTGCTTGTGCGAGAGTAGTACTAGGAAGGGTGACCCCCTGGGAAGTCCTCGTGCTGCAACCCTTTTAAATTTTTTTTGCCCTGGTTAGGGTTGCCAAGATACTTTATCCACCAAATCTCTATTACCGAATCCCACGGAACATTAGGCAAGACTACTTCGCTTCACGTAGAGGCCGGGCCCGCAAATCGAGGGCGTAGGGTTTGTGGCCAGGTCTCCGTCCCTCTGGTGCCCATAACTTTTGATCCGTAAGGAGTTACGCGGCGCACACCATACCCTTTTTTGGAGCCCAAAATCGAACTTTTTCATCAGTTTCAGGCCACTTTTCTTCTTTTGCTCTGGTTTTCCGTCCCAGATCGTACGTCGTGAGCTTTTAAAAGGACGACAACCTGACTCGCGGAACATCAGAGGGCCCTACAACGTTTCGATATCATGTCTTCCGAGGATGCTGCGTTATTGAAGCGGATGGATTGTCGTTAAGACCATTGGGCCTTTTGAATGGGCCATCTCTCTAGGCTGGGACTGTGAACTGTTAACACATATAGGAATTGTGCCCTCAACATGACGGGTGCGATCATACCAGCACTAATGCACCGGATCCCATCAGAACTCCGAAGTTAAGCGTGATTGGGCGAGGGTAGTACTAGGATGGGTGACCCCCTGGAAAGTCCTCGTGTTGCACCCCCTTTTCATTTTTTTTTGCCCTGGTTAGGGTTGCCAAGATACTTTATCCACCAAATCTCTATTACCGAATCCCACAGAACATTGGGCAAGACAACTTCGCTTCATGTAGAGGCCAGGCCCGCAAACCGAGGGGGTAGGGTTTGTGACCAGGTCTACGTCGCTCCGGTGCCCATAACCTTTGATCCGTAAGGAGTTACGCAGCGCACCGCATACTGTTGCAAAGCTCTCTGAGAGCTCTATGACGGGGGCAGCTAGCTTTCTCGTTGTGCCCGTTTTTGGAGCCCAAAATTGAACGTTTTCATCAGTTTCATGCCACTTTTCTTCTTTTGCTCTGGTTTTCCGTCCCGGATCGTACGTCGTGAGCTGTTAAAAGAACGACAACATGACTCACGGGACATCAGAGGGCCCTAAAATATGTCGATATCACGTCTTGCAAGGATGCTTCGTTGTTGAAGCGGATGGGTTGTCGTTAAGCCCATTGGGCCTTTTGAATGTGCCATCTCTCTAGGCTGGGATTGTGAACCGTTAACAAATATAGGAATTGCGCCCTCAACATGACGGGTGCGATTACACCAGCACTAATGCATCGGATCCCATCCGAACTCCGAAGTTAAGCATGTTTGGGCGAGAGTAGTACTAGGATGGGTGACCCCCTGGGAAGTCCTCGTGTTGCACCCCCTTTTCAATTTTTTTTGCCCTGGTTAAGGTTGCCAAGATACTTTATCCACCAAATCTATATTACCGAATCCCACGGAATATTGGGCAAGACAACTTCGCTTCACGTAGAGGCCAGGCCCACAAACCGAGGGCGTAGGGTTTATGACCAGGTCTCCGTCACTCCGGTGCCCATAACTTTTGATCCGTAAAGAGTTACGCAGCGCACAACATACCGTTGCAAGGCTCTCTAAGAGCTCTACGACAGGGGCAGCGAGCTTGCTCGCTGTA
Source organism: Ehretia macrophylla (assembly GCA_037974665.1). Taxonomy (NCBI): domain Eukaryota; kingdom Viridiplantae; phylum Streptophyta; class Magnoliopsida; order Boraginales; family Ehretiaceae; genus Ehretia; species Ehretia macrophylla. The sequence continues at coordinate 8,735,822 of CM075773.1, forward strand.
CCCATTTTTGGAGCCCCAAATCGAACGTTTTCATCTGTTTCAGGCCACTTTTCTTCTTTTGACCTATTTTTTCATCCCGGATCGTACGTCATGAGTTGTTAAAAGGACGACAACCTGATCTGCGGCACATTAGAGGGCCGTACACTGTGTCCATATCACGTCTTGCGAGGATGCTGCGTTGTTGAAGCGGATGGGTTATCGTTAAGCCCATTGGGTCTTTTGAATGGGCCATCTCCCTAGGCTGGCACTGTGAACCGTTAACACATATAAGAATTGTGCCCTTAACAAGACAGGTGCGATCATACTAGAACTAATGCACCGGATCCCATCATAACTCCGAAGTTAAGCGTGCTTGTGCGAGAGTAGTACTAGGATGGGTGACCCCCTGAGAAGTCCTTGTGCTGCACCCCCTTTTCAATTTTTTTTGCCCTGGTTAGGGTAGCCAAGATACTTTATCCACCAAATCTCTATTACCGAATCCCACAAAACATTAGGCAAGACAACTGCGCTTCACGTAGAGGCCGGGCCCGCAAACCGAGGGCGTAGGGTTTGTGGCCAGGTCTCCGTCCCTCTGGTGCCCATAATTTTTTATCCGTAAGGAGTTATGCGGCGCACACCATACCATTGCGAAGCTCTCTGAGAGCTCTACGACGGGGGCAGCTTGCTTGCTTGCTGTTCCCCTTTTTGGAGCCCAAAATCGAACGTTTTCATCAGTTTCAGGCCACTTTTCTGCTTTTGTTCTGGTTTTCCATCCCGGATCGTACGTCGTGAGCTGTTAAAAGGACGACAACCTGACTCGCGGGACATCAGAGGGCCCTACAACGTTTCAATATCATGTCTTCCGAGGATGCTGCGTTGTTGAAGCGGATGGGTTGTGGATAAGCCCATTGGGCCTTTTGAATGGGCCATCTCTCTAGGCTGGGACTATGAACTGTTAACACATATAGGAATTGTGCCCTCAACATGACGGGTGCGATCATACCAGCACTAATGCACCGGATCCCATCAGAACTCCGAGGTTAAGCGTGCTTGGGCGAGAGTAGTAGTAGGATGGGTGACCCCCTAGGAAGTCCTCGTGTTGCACCCCCTTTTCATTTTTTTTTGCCCTGGTTAGGGTTGCCAAGATACTTTATCCACCAAATCTCTCTTACCGAATCCCACAGAACATTGGGCAAGACAACTTCGCTTCGCGTAGAGGCCAGGCCCGCAAACCGAGGGCGTAGGGTTTGTGACCAGGTCTACGTCGCTCCGGTGCCCATAACCTTTGATCCGTAAGGAGTTACGCAGTGCACCGCATACTGTTGCAAAGCTCTCTGAGAGCTCTATGACGGGGGCAGCTAGCTTGCTCGTTGTGCCCCTTTTTGGAGCCCAAAATCGAACGTTTTCATCAGTTTCAGGCCACTTTTCTTCTTTTACTCTGTTTTTCCGACCAGGATCGTATGTCGTGAGCTATTAAAAGGATGAAAACTTGACTCGCGGGACATCAGAGGGCCCTACAACGTGTCGATATCACGTCTTGCAAGGCTGCTTCGTTGTTGAAGCGGATGGGTTGTCATTAAGCCCATTGGGCCTTTTGAATGGGCCATCTTTCTAGGCTGGGACTGTAAACCGTTAACAAATATAGGAATTGCGCCCTCAACATGACGGGTGCGATTACACTAGCACTAATGCACCGGATCCCATCTGAACTCCGAAGCTAAGCATGTTTGGGCGAGAGTAGTACTAGGATGGGTGACCCCCTGGGAAGTCCTCGTGTTGCACCCCCTTTTCAATTTTTTTTGCCCTGGTTAAGGTTGCCAAGATACTTTATCCACCAAATCTCTATTACCGAATCCCACGGAACATTAGGCAAGACAATTTCGCTTCACGTAGAGGCCGGGACAACAAACCGAGAGCGTAGGGTTTGTGACTAGGTCTCCGTCACTCCGGTGCCCATAACTTTTGATCCGTAAAGAGTTACGCAGCGCACAACATACCGTTGCAAAGCTCTCTAAGAGCTCTACGACAAGGGTAGCGAGCTTGCTCGCTGTACCCATTTTTGGAGCCCAAAATCGAACGTTTTCATCTGTTTCAGGCCACTTTTCTTCTTCTGACCTATTTTTTCATCCCGGATCGTACGTCGTGAGTTGTTAAAAGGACGACAACCTGACTTGCGGTACATCAGAGGGCCGTACAATGTGTCCATATCACGTCTTGCGAGGATGTTGCGTTGTTGAAGCGGATGGGTTGTCGTTAAGCCCAGTGGGTCTTTCAAATGGGCCGTCTCTCTAGGCTGGCACTGTGAACAGTTAACACATATAGGAATTGTGCCCTTAACATGACGGGTGCGATTATACCAGCACTAATGCACCGGATCCCATCAGAACTCCGAAGTTAAGCGTGCTTGTGCGAGAGTAGTACTAGGATGGGTTACCCCCTGGGAAGTCCTCGTGCCGCACCCGCTTTTCAATTTTTTTTGCCCTGGTTAGGATTGCCAAGATACTTTATCCACCAAATCTCTATTACCGAATCCCACGGAACATTAGGCAAGACAACTTCGCTTAACGTAGAGGCCGGGCCCGTAAACCGAGGGCGTAGGGTTTGTGACCAGGTCTACGTCGCTCCGGTGCCCATAACCTTTGATCTCTAAGGAGTTACGCAGCGCACCGCATATTGTTGCAAAGCTCTCTGAGAGCTCTATGACGGGGGCAGCTAGCTTGCTCGTTGTTCCCGTTTTTGGAGCCCAAATTCGAATGTTTTCATCAGTTTCAAGCCACTTTTCTTCTTTTGCTCTATTTTTCCGTCCCGGATCGTACATCGTGAGCTGTTAAAAGGACGACAACTTGACTCGCGGGACATCAGAGGTCCCTACAACGTGTCGATATCACGTTTTGCAAGGATGCTTCGTTGTTGAAGCGGATGGGTTGTCGTTAAGCCCATTGGGCCTTTTGAATCGGCCATCTCTCTAGGCTGGGACTGTGAACCGCTAACAAATACAGGAATTGTACCCTCAATATGACGGGTGCGATTATACCAGCATTAATGCACCGGATCCCATCCGAACTCCGAAGTTAAACATGTTTGGGCGAGAGTAGTACTAGGATGGGTGACCCCCTGGGAAGTCCTCGTGTTGCACCCCCTTTTCAATTTTTTTTGCCCTGGTTAGGGTTGCCAAGATACTTTATCCACCAAATCTATATTACCGAATCCCACGGAACATTGGGCAAGACAACTTCGCTTCACGTAGAGGCCGGGCCCACAAACCGAGGGCGTAGGGTTTGTGACCAGGTCTCCATCGCTCCGGTGCCCATAACTTTTGATCCGTCAGTAGTTACGCAGCGCACAACATGCCGTTGCAAAGCTCTCTAAGAGCTCTACGATAGGAGCAGCGAGCTTGCTCTCTGTACCCATTTTTGGAGACTAAAATCCAACGTTTTCATCTGTTTCAGGACACTTTTCTTCTTTTGACCTATTTTTTCATCCCGGATCGTACGTCGTGAGTTGTTAAAAGGACGACAACCTGACTTGCGGTACATCAGAGGGCCGTACAATGTGTCCGTATCACGTCTTGCGAGGATTCTGCGTTGTTGAAGCGGATGGGTTGCCGTTAAGCCCATTGGGTCTTTTGAATGGGCCATCTCTCTAGGCTGGCACTGTGAACCGTTAACACATATAGGAATTGCGCCCTTAACATGATGGGTGCGATCATAACAGCACTAATGCACCGGATCCCATCAGAACTCCGAAATTAAGCGTGCTTGTGCGAGAGTAGTACTAGCATGGGTGACCCCTTGGGAAGTCCTCGTGCTGTACCCCTTTTAAATTTTTTTTGCCCTGGTTAGGGTTGCCAAGATACTTTATCCACCAAATCTCTATTACTGAATCCCACGGAACATTAGGCAAGACAACTTCGCTTCACGTAGAGGCCGGGCCCGCAAACCGAGGGCGTAGGGTTTGTGGCCAGGTCTCCGTCCCTCTGGTGCCCATAACTTTTGATCCGTGAGGAGTTACGCGGCGCACAGCATACCGTTGCGAAGCTTTCTGAGAGCTCTACGACGGGGGCAGCTAGCTTGCTTGCTGTGCCCCTTTTTGGAGCCCAAAATCGAACGTTTTCGTCAGTTTCAGGCCACTTTTCTTTTTTTGCTCTGGTTTTTCGCCCCGGATCGTACGTCGTGAGCTGTTAAAAGGACGACAACCTGACTCGCGGGCCATCAGAGGGCCCTACAACGTGTCGATATCACGTCTTGCGAGGATGCTGCGTTGTTGAAGCGGATGGGTTGTCGTTAAGCCCATTGGGCCTTCTGAATGGGCCATCTCTCTAGGCTGGGACTGTGAACTGTTAACACATATAGGAATTGTGCCCTCAACATGATGGGTGCGATCATACCAGCACTAATGCACCAGATCCCATCAGATCTCCGAAGTTAAGCGTGCTTGGGCGAGAGTAGCACGAGGATGGGTGACCCCCTGGGAAGTCCTCGTGTTGCACCCCCTTTTCATTTTTTTTTGCCCTGGTTAGGGTTGCCAAGATATTTTATCCACCAAATCTCTATTACCGAATCCCACGGAACATTGGGCAAGACAACTTCGCTTCGCGTAGAGGCCAGGCCCGCAAACCGAGGGCGTACGGTTTGTGACCAGGTTTCCGTCGCTCCGGTGCCCATAACTTTTGATCCGTAAGGAGTTACACAGCGCACAGCATACCGTTGCAAAGCTCTCTGAGAGCTCTACGACAGGGGCAGCGAGCTTGCTCGCTATGCCCATTTTTGGAACCCAAACTCGAACGTTTTCATCAGTTTCAGGCCACTTTTCTTCTTTTGCTCTGTTTTCCCGTCTCGGATCGTACGTCGTGAGCTGTTAAAAGAACAAAAACTTGACTCGCGGGACATCAGAGGGCCCTACAACGTGTCAATATCACGTCTTGCGAGGATGCTGCGTTGTTGAAGCAGATGGGTTGTCGTTAATGTGAGGCCCGACCCCGAATAACGTCTCTTACCTCGATTTGCGTGCCTTAGACCTAGAATTGTACGACCGACCTTGGATTACGTGCCCTATCTTGGTTTTCGTGCATGCCTCGTTATACGTGCCTTAACCTAGAATTGTGTGCCCTAATCCTCGATATACGTGCGATACCTAGATAAACATGCCATGACCTTAATTTACGTGGGAGACCTCAATTTGCATGTGTCTCTTCATTTCGTGTGCATTAACCTTGAACCACGTGCTTTAACCTAGGTTTAAGAGTCGTGTCTTGAATTACGTGCATTGCATTGAATTACGTGCCATATTTTGATCTACGTTCATTCACCTAGGGTTGCGTGTGTTAGCATTAGAATCCGTGCATTTATCTTGAAGTATGTGCATTAGTCTTGAAGTTCGTGTCTACCTCGTAATTCGTGCCCTAGACCTAGGAATCCGTGCCACCACGCTAATCAATAAAGAATCCTACACAAAGCACAAGACAATAAAATAATCCTACACAATCCACTAACTATTATTATAATCCTAATTCAAATCTCTACAAAATCCACTAACAATAAACAATTCAATCTACACAAACACCTAAACATTCTTTATTCTTTATTCTCACCCAAAACCAATGCACCTCAAATTTCACCCTTATTATAATCCATAATATGTTAAATAGAATCTGAAATTTCAGCAATTTGCAAGCCCTTGGCTGACCACTAAGTTCATTTAGTCTAGCATTGCATAATTTATTCTTAATCCTAGACAAACTATGACACAAAGGCATTAAAAAATTGCTCAATTCCCCTCAAATCTCCACCATTTTCGACCAGCCCTTTCATGCCCATGCTAAACATTTTAAATTCCATCTTGAAGACACAAAAAATCAGATTTTTGGCTGCCCAAGGCCGAGCATGCTTCATCAAGTTGCAAGGCTTTGTTTTCTTTTCATTTCACTCATTTTCCTCAAACTTCTCTTTCTCCCTCTCATTCTCTCTCTCCATTTTGGGTTCTTGGCTGAGTTCTCTATCTCCTTGGCTTGTCTTCTTCATAACTTAGTTGAGCCAAGTCAAGCAATCATCAAGAAAGTCGAGCAAACAAGCTAGAGTTCGAAAATCACTCATGCATGTGCATTGAAGCTTCATTTTCGGCCTAGGTGAGTTACTAAGCTTCCATTTCTTTTCTTCAAGTCCTAACTACATGCATGTGCTAAGAGATTGATCACTAAGCTAGGAAAAATAGAGAAACCAAGTTGGAATCTCGGCTAAGCAAGAAGAAGAAGAGATTTGAAGCATCAACAAGTTTTTGTGCATCTTTGTGGTAGATTGCTAAGGTGAGGGTTAAAAACCTTTTGAAAACTCTTCAAAATTTCACATGCATGCTCATAAATGTATGTATTTGCTTCTGTACTTGAGATATATGGTCGTTCATAAGCTTAAACAACCATGCATGGCAAGATCTTGGCTTGAGAATGATGCTAGGTGAAGTTGAAATGGATGACAGCTCTCTGACCAGTCTGTTCGAGGTACGTTTAACTAGGCAAATGATGTTGAAAATGCTTGAAAATTGGTAGGTTACTAGATTGGACAGTTTTGAACATTTTTCCCAAAAATTGACCGAAGCTAATTTTGACTTAGTAAATGTTGTCTAAAACGCATGAAATTTGGTGTGCTAATAGATTTTTCAGTTCTGGACAATTTTGTCAGAAATGGACCAAAGCTAAAACTGACTCTAAGGACCTCAAAAACGTCAATTTCGGAAAAGTGTACAAATCTGGACAGTTTTGTGCTACCTCACTGTTTCGGCTATAACTAATGATTCTGAACTCCAATTGATGCAAGGTTTGTTTCTGATTTTAGTTAACTTCTTAAGATTTAATTTGAAATCTTATTCACTGAATTTGGAGATTGTTTGATTATCCTATTGATTGTGGGAAAACAGCCTATTGCAGTAAAGGTTTCATTTAGCTACATGCTTGGAAAATTGTTGTAACCTCTCTTGTGGTTCTAATTGTGTGGAAATGTGGTGTTGGGATGTTATGTGGACTGTTTTGAGTACTTGAGGATGCTTGAATTGAATGATGCATGACTTGAGAATGATTTTGAGTTGACTTAGGGTTTAATCACGCGGTTAAGCATGAAACGGAAACCCTAATGACTAGGTAGTCATGCTAAGTGTTGATCATTTGGATATTGTGTGGAAATTATATGCTTAGTGGGCTTCCCGTTAATGTCTTATAACTTCAAATGTGATTTTGACCATTGCATGTTGACAAATAAACTTTTCTTGCACATGAACCCATGATTGATGCCATTGCATGTTGAATAATCTTATCACTTGATTATGTGGACTTCTTAATGAGTTATATGGCCTGTTTTACATGTGTTACATGGCTACCCGTTTAATCTTCATATAACTCTATATGCCTTCAAGTGAAATTTTCATGTCTTATCGTGCCTTGCTTGTCTACCTGTCAATGTGCAATCTTATGACTGTCCGGAGGCAACCTACTTTGTTGTCCTCCTATTGTGATATATTACCTGTCATAAATATGCATTGCATACAAGGTTGCAACCTTTCCTGTCGGCATGGTAGCGATCACGCACGCCGGGCGGCATCGGGCTTGCCGGTGTTACCGTGACCACCATGGTCCCATTCCCTCTCTCGCTTGGGGGCTAGACTTCCTCGGAGAGTTGGGTCGTAGGATTTTGGGGTACATCCGGAGTACACCCACCTGGTGTGTTTGGGAGATGATTTGAAGTCGGCCGCAACAACTGATCCTGGATCTGATCTGAGAGCTAATGCTCACCGTATCCTTTTTATTATGTGTATAAGTACTCCTGCTTGGATCCTAGAGAACCTCGGGGAAGAAAGACCGGTATTCCTATTCTGTACTCGTATTTCTGTACTTGTATTTCTGTACTTGTATTTCTGTTGTATTCATGTTTGAAAAAGGGATTTTCATAAGTTTAACCAGAAAATGAGTTTCAAAACTTATTTCTCGTTCCCCCTCGCTGAGTTCATAAGGACTCACCCTCTTTTATCATCTCAGGTGAAGAAGATCAAGAACAGGTACCCGAGGACGATGTGCCTAACGATGATTCCTTGGAGTGATTGCCTGTCTTGTGTGCCTTGCGTGATTTTGGCTATTTGTGAACTATGCTACTTGAAGACTATTTCTTTTATGTTGCTCGTTGTTTATTGATGTAAATGACACCGTTGTAATTTGGGTCTAATTCTGGGATTGTACTATCTATAACCAGACAAACTTTTATTTGGTTATTTGCTTTCGTTTTCTTAATTAGTAGTTATCATAGGCATTCAAACCACTAGAGGAACAATCAACTAAGTTAATTCTATCTAATTTCACTTAGGTGCTCATTTGCAAACTAAAGGATAATAGGTACTTGCATAATAGGAAATTGACAAATAAACAGGACATAGTTATTGTGACACCCGAGAATTTCACCCTAAATTTATTATAATCGTTGCATACTTATGTGCGCATTTCTACGTGCATCATTTTTCTTGTTTAATTGTTTTTATTGTGAGTTACTATTCATAATATTTTCGACTGTTTCGAAAGCTTGATTTTAAATTTTTCCTAGGTCACTCGACATTTAAAAGGAACCAAGAAATTTTCGTTTTGAACTTTCGAGCTTAGGAGTATGCGTTTGAAAAATATTTTTCGTGAGCTTTGAATAGTGTTACGTAAGAATAGTAATATTTGCAACTAAAAATAATTGAAATTGCATTTTGGCCTAGTTTGATTAAGTTTTTTTGAGATTAATTATCTTAGAATATTAATTATATACATCACATAAAACAACTAACTCATCAATTAAAAGCCACATATCATATTAGCTCTCAAAACAATTGCAAAAATTCCCTCCATGTCCCCCCCATTTGGCCGTCCACTTCAAGAGAGGAAAGGAGAGAATTTTGCTTCAACATCCATGCACTTGAGCTTCTAGATTGTTCTTGGGAGGATTTTGGAGCAACTTAGGACCTTCAACAAAGCTTCTACATCTTCAAAATTGTGAGGGAGATGCATTTATTTGTTTTTAAAGTTTATGTGCATATATTGAATTTTATTGATTTGTTGATATTAGCTATAAAGCTTGTTATGAATGCTTTCTATGAGTTATTTGATGCCTATAGAGTTAACTTTTGAGGTTTGATAGCAAAGTTAATGGTTGAAACTTGAAATTGATCAAAGAGGTGATGAATAGTGCAGTGAATAGTAAAATCCGAAAATTTAGGGTTTTTTTTTTATATATAATTTGTTAATTAGATTGAATTGAGGCTTCCTTTAGGTGCTTTAGACATTAGTGAAACTAGACAAAGACTCACGTGAGGTTGAATTACCCGAAAATGAGTTAAAATGCAAAATTTGTTAACTTTAAAAAGGGGGTTTTATACGTTAAGCAATCCGGGCAAATTTGGGCATCGATTTGGGTATCCTTGAGTTAAGGAAGCACCTTTGGTGCTTTCATTTCGCGAAATTGGGGTTCGGTTAGTATGGCTATAGTTCAAACCCGTTTGGGGCCTTCCCGAACTTTTGTTTCTAAAATGAGTTTTAGTAACTTTAAAGGGTACCTTTGAGCTTAATTAGGAATATAGAAAGACTAGGGTATGATTGGGAATCTCGAACCACGCTTAGGAGAAAGAAAGCTCGGTTAAAGAAAGGGGAAATGTAGTGTTTAGCCTTTTTAGTTGCATTTGAAACTTGTTGTGTGTTAGTAATGACTTGCATTGAATATTTAGGATGTATTTAAGTTATTTGAGTAGATTATTGGAATTAATTGTGTTGATTGCTACTTTTGGTATCTTAAAGTTAATATCGTGCTTATTTGAACTTTTATCGTGCATATATGTGAGGGCGGCCTACTTTGTCGTCCCTCTTACGTGTTATGTGATATATTGATTGTTTGTGACTTGTATTGGGTTGCGCAACCTAAATCGGACATGGTAGCGTCGAGAAACACGGGCGGCATCGGGCTTGCCGTGCTCCCTCGACTACCATGATGCCTATTCCCTTCTCGCTGAGGCATACTCCACTACCCCAGAGGCGTGGTTCACCTGCTGGGCATGGACCTACCTCGGGAGAAAGGGTCGTAGGATCGGGATACATCCGGAGTATCCCAATTGTTGGTGTTTGGGGTTTGCCGGCATGTTCGTGATGCTCGTGGTTCGTGGCTCGTGATTGAAGACTCGGAAGTGGAACCGTATCCTTTTTAAAGGTGGTTAATTGCTTGGTTTATTGTCTTGTTGGTTTATGTGGATTATATATGTTTTCTTGTGTTTGCATATCATATTGCACGTTGGCATGTTGCATCACCTCCCTCGCTGGGCAACTTTGTTGCTCATTCCTCATTTAATATGTTTCAGGTGAAGCTGAGGTGAATCCTCAGCTGATAGAAGAAGAGGAAGTTTACGTAGATCAGAATCCGTGACTTTGTGTGCTGAGGTGGATTTTATGTGCTTCTTGCGTGGAGTTCTTGTTAAAAATGTATTTTGAGGCTTTGGAGTCTTGTATATATATGTCTAGTAGATGTGTACTAGGATGTTAAAGAAAGTTGTTGGATTGTAATAATGAATTCTAGACTTTAATTTCCCTTGCATGCTTGGAGTGTTAGTTAATCTTCATATGGAACTTAGAATTTCATTGTATTTAATTACTTATGACTAAAACCAACTTATCTCGCATGCTTGTGTGCTTTAGTAGAATGTTGTTGCTCCAAGGCTCGGATGGCCTTGTGATTGTGTTTTAGCTTTGGAGACATTAGTAGATAAGTTGTTGTTATAGTTCAAAAGACTTGAGTGGCTATTTGCAGGTAACAGTATTGTCCTATAAACAGGGGAGACTCCGTCCGTTTCCCCTAAAATTTTGTGCCCGGGGTTTGGAATTGGTTGAGAATAGCATGGTTATTAGAGCCTCCGGTCTCGTGAGGGATCGGGGCGTTACAGTTATCATGTTAGGCTTATTAACCAAATGAGACTTTCAAGATAAACTAGTTAGCCAATCGGTTGGTGACAAATAGGAGTCCTTAATGGAATTGGATTAATGATTGGAATAATTGAGGCGTTTAGAGAATTAGGTCAAACCAATCGGATGGGTTGTCGTTAAGCACATTGGGCCTTTTGAATGGGCCATCTCTCTAGGCTGGGACTGTGAACCGTTAACACATGTAGGAATTGTGCCCTCAACATGACGGGTGCGATCATACCAGCACTAATGCACCGGATCCAATCATGGGTGACCCCCTGGGAAGTCCTCATGTTGCACCCCCTTTTCAATTTTTTTTGCCCTGGTTAGGGTTGCCAAGATACTTTATCCACCAAATCTCTATTACCGAATTGCACGGAACATTGGGCAAGACAACTTCGCTTCACGTAGAAGCCGGGCCCGCAAACCGATGGCGTAGTGTTTGCGACCAGGTCTCCTTCGTTCCGGTGCCCATAACTTTTGATCCGTAAGGAGATACGCAGTGCACAACATACCGTTGCAAAGCTCTTTGAGAGCTCTACGACGGGGGCAGCGAGCTTGCTCGTTGTGCCCATTTTTGGAACCCAAAATCGAACGTTTTCATCAATTTCAGGCCATTTTGTTCTTTTGCTCTATTTTTCCGTCCCGGTTCGTTCGTCGTGAGCAGTTAAAAGGATGACAACCTGACTCGCCGGACTTCAGAGGGCCCCACAACGTGTCGATATCACGTCTTGTGAGGATGCTGCATTGTTGAAGCGGATGGGCTGTCATTAAGCCCATTGGGCCTTTTGAATGGGCCATCTCTCTAGGATGGGACTGTGAACCGTTAACACATATAGGAATTGTGCCCTCAACATGACGGGGGCGATCATACTAGCACTAATGCACCGGATTCAATCAGAACTCCGAAGTTAAGCGTGCTTAGGCGAGAGTAATACTAGGATGGGTGACCCCCTGGGAAGTCCTCGTGTTGCACCCCCTTTTCATTTTTTTTGCCCTGGTTAGGGTTGCCAAGATACATTATCCACAAAATCTCTATTACCGAATCTCACGGAATATTGGGCAAGACAACTTCGCTTCACGTAGAGGCCGAGCCCGCAAACCGAGGGCATAGGGTTTGTGACCAGGTCTACGTCGCTCCGGTGCCCATAACTTTTGATCCGTAAGGAGTTACGCGGCGCACAGCATACCGTTACAAAGCTATCTCAGAGCTCTACGATGGGGGCAGCTAGATTGCTCGCTGTGGTAGTTTTTGGAGCCCAAAATTGACCATTTTCATCAGTTTCAAGCCACTTTTGTTCTTTTGCTCTATTTTTCAATCCCGGATCGTACGTCGTGAGCTGTTAAAAGGACGACAACCTGACTCGCGGGACATCAGAGGGCCCTACAACGTGTCGATATCACGTCTTGGGAGGATGCTGCATTGTAGAAGCGGATGGGTTGTCGTTAAGCCCATTGGGCCTTTTGAATGGGCCATCTCTCTAGGCTGGGACTGTGAGCCGTTAACACATATAGGAATTGTGCTCTCAAGATGATGGGTGCGATCATACCAGCACTAATGCACCGGATCCCATCAGAACTCCGAATTTGAGCGTGCTTGGGCGAGAGTAGTACTAGGATGGGTGACCCCCTGGGAAGTCCTCGTGTTGCACCCCCTTTTCAATTTTTTTTGCCCTGGTTAGGGTTGCCAATATACTTTATCCACCAAATCTCTATTACCAAATCGCACGGAACATTGGGCAAGACAACTTCGCTCCACGTAGAGGCCGGAACCGCAAACCGAGGGCGTAGGGTTTGTGACCAGGTCTCCGTCGCTCCGGTGCCCATAACTTTTGATCCGTAAGGAGTTACACGGCGCACAACATACCGTTGCAAAGCTCTCTGAGAGCTCTACGACGGGCGTAGCTAGCTTGCTCGCTGTGCCCCTTTTTGGAGTCCAAAATTGAACATTTTCATCAATTTCAGGCCACTTTTCTTCTTTTGCTCTGTTTTTTCGTCCCAGATCGTACGTCGTGAGCTGTTAAAAGGATGACAACCTGACTCGTGGGACATCAGAGAGCCTTACAACGTGTCGATATCACGTCTTGCGAGGATACTGTGTTGTTGAAGCGGATGGGTTGTCGTTAAGCCCAATGGGCCTTTTGAATGGGCCATCTCTCTAGGCTGGGACTGTGAAACGTTAACACATATAGGAATTGTGCCCTCAACATGGCGGGTGCAATCATACCAGGACTAATGCACCGGATCCCATCAGAACTCCGAATTTAAGCGTTCTTGGCCGAGAGTAGTACTAGGATGGGTGACCCCCTGGGAAGTCCTCGTGTTGCACCCCCTTTTCAATTTTTTTTGCCCTGGTTAGGGTTGCCAAGATACTTTATCCACCAAATCTCTATTACCGAATCCCACGGAACATTGGGCAACACAACTTCGTTCCACGTAGAGGCTTAGCCCGCAAATCGAGGGCGTAGGGTTTGTGACCAGGTCTCCGTCGCTCCGGTGCCTATAACTTTTGATCCGTAAGGAGTTACGCGGCGCACAGCATACCGTTGCAAAGCTCTCTGAGAGCTCTACGACGGGGGCAGCTAGCTTGCTAGCTTTGCCCCTTTTTGGAGTCCAAAATTGAACGTTTTCATCAGTTTCAGGCCACTTTTCTTCTTTAGCTCTGTTTTTTCATCTCGGATCGTACGTCGTGAGCTGATAAAAGGACGACAACCTGACTCGTGGGACATCAGAGGGCCTTACAACGTGTCGATATCACATCTTGTGTGGATTCTGTGTTGTTGAAGCGGATGGGTTGTCGTTAAGCCGATTGGGCCTTTTGAATAGGCCATCTCTCTAGGCTGGGACTGTTAACCGTTAACACATATAGGAATTGTGCCCTCAACATGGCGGTTGCGATCATACCAGCACTAATGCACCGGATCCCATCAGAACTCGAAGTTAAGCGTACATGGCAGAAAGTAGTACTAGGATGGGCGACCCCCTCTGAAGTCCTCGTCTTGCACCCCCTTTTCAATTTTTTTTGCCCTGGTTAGGGTTGCCAAGATACTTTATCCACCAAATCTCTATTACCGAATCCCACGAAACATTGGGCAAGACAATTTCGCTTCACGTAGAGGCCAGGCCCGCAAACCAAGGGCGTAGTGTTTGTGACCAGGTCTCCGTCGCTCTGGTGCCCATAACCTTTGATCCGTAAGGAGTTATGCAGCGTGCAGCATAACGTTGCGAAGCTCTCTGAGAGCTCTACGAAAGGGGCAGCAAACTTGCTCGCTGTGCCCCTTTTTGGAGCCCAAAATCAAACGTTTTCATCAGTTTCAGGCCAATTTTCTTCTTTTTCTCTATTTTTCCGTCCCAGATCCTACGTTGTGAGCTATTAAAAGGACGACAACCTGACTCGCGGGACATCAGAGGGCACCACAACGTGTCGATATCACGTCTTGCGAGGATGCTGCGTTGTTGAAGCGGATGGGTTGTCGTTAAGCCCATTGGGCCTTTTGAAGGGGCCATCTCTCTAGGCTGGTACTGTGAACCGTTAACACATATAAGAATTGTGCTCTCAACATGACAGGTGCGATCATACCAGCATTAATGCACCGGATCCCATCAGAACTCCGAAGTTAAGCGTGCTTGGGCGAGAGTAGTACTAGGATGGGTGACCCCCTGGGAAGTCCTCGTGTTGCACCCCCTTTTCAATTTTTTTTGCCCTGGTTAGGGTAGCAAAGATACTTTAACCACCAAATCTCTATTAGCGAATCCCACGGAACATTGGGCAAGAGAACTTCGCTTCACGTAGTGGCCGGGCCCACAAACCGAAGGCGTTGGGTTTGTGACCAGGTCTCCGTCGCTCCGGTGCCCATAACTTTTGATCCGTAAGGAGTTACGCAGCGCACAGCATAACGTTACAAAGCTCTCTGCGAGCTCTACGACAGGGGCAGCAAGCTTGCTTGCTGTGCCCGATTTTGGAGCCCAAAATCGAACGTTTTCATCAGTTTCAGGCCAATTTTCTTCTTTTTCTCTATTTTTCCGTCCCAGATCCTACGTCGTGAGCAGTTAAAAGGACGACAACCTGACTCGCAGGATATCAGAGGGCCCTACAACGTGTTGATATCACGTCTTGCGAGGATGCTGCGTTGTTGAAGCGGATGGGTTGTCGTTAAGCCCATCGGGCCTTTTGAATAGGCCATCTCTCTAGGCTGGGACTGTGAACCGTTAACACATATAGGAATTGTGCCCCCAACATGACGGGTGCGATCATACCAGCACTAATGCACCGGATCCCATCAGAACTCCGAAGTTAAGCGTGCTTGGGCGAGAGTAGTACTAGGATGGGTGGCCCCCTGGGAAGTCCTCGTGTTCCCCCTCGTTTTCAGTTTTTTTTGCGGTGGTTAGGGTTGCCAAGATACTTTATCCACCAAATCTCTATTACCGAATCCCACGGAACATTGGGCAAGACAACTTCGCTTAACGTAGAGGCCGGGCCCACAAACCGAGGGCGTAGGGTTTGTGACCAGGTTTCCGTTGCTCCGGTGCCCATAACTTTTGATCCGTAAGGAGTTACGCAGCGCACAACATAACGTTGCAAAGTTCTCTGAGAGCTCTACGACAGGGGCAGCGAGCTTGCTCGCTGTGCCCATTTTTAGGGCCCAAAATCGAACGTTTTCATCAGTTTTAGGCCACTTTTCTTCTTTTTCTCTGTTTTTCCGTCCCAGATCGTACGTCGTGAGCTGTTAAAAGGACGACAACCTGACTCGCCGGACTTCAGAGGGCCCTACAACGTGTCGATATCACGTCTTGTGAGGATGCTGCGTTGTTGAAGCGGATGGGTTATCGTTAAGCCCATTGGGCCTTTTGAATGGGCCATCTCTCTAGGCTGGGACTGTGAACCGTTAACACATATAGGAATTGTGCTCTCAACATGACGGGTGCGATCATACCAGCACTAATGCACCAGATCCCATCAGAACTCCGAATTTAATCGTGCTTGGGCGAGAGTAGTACTAGGATGGGTGACCCCCTGGGAAGTCCTCGTGTTGCACCCCATTTTCAATTTTTTTTGCCCTGGTTAGGGTTGCCAAGATACTTTATCCACCAAATCTCTATTACCGAATCCCACAGAACATTGGGCAAGACAAGTTCGCTTCACGTAGAGGCCGGGCCTGCAAACCGAGGGCGTAGGGTTTATGACTAGGCCTCCGTCGCTTCGGTGCCGATAACTTTTGATCCGTAAGGAGTTACGCGGGGCACAGCATACCGTTGCAAAGCTTTCTGAGAGCTTTACGACAGGAGAAGCAAGCTTGTTCGTTTTACCAATTTTTGGAGTCCAAAATCAAACGTTTTCGTCAGTTTCAGGCAACTTTTCTTCGATTTCTCTGTTTTTCCGTCCCAAATCGTACGTCGTGAGCTATTAAAAGGACGAAAACCTGACTCGCGGGCCATTTGAGGGCCCTACAACGTGTCGATATCACGTCTTGCGAGGATGCTACGTTATTGAAGCGGATGGGTTGTTGTTAAGCCCATTGGGCCTTTTGAATGGGCCATCTCTCTAGGCTAGGACTGTGAACCGTTAACGCATATAGGAATTGTGCTCTCAACATGACGGGTGCGATCATACCAGTACTAATGCACCGGATCCAATCAGAACTCCGAAGTTAAGCGTGCTTGGGTGAGAGTAGTTCTAGGATGGGTGACCCCCTGGGAAGTCCTCGTGTTGCACCACCTTTTCAATTTTTTTTGCCCTGGTTAGGGTTGCCAAAATACTTTATCCACCAAATCTCTATTACCGAATCGCACGGAACATTGGGCAAGACAACTTCGCTTCACGTAGAGACCGGGCTTGCAAACCGAGGGCGTAGTGTTTGTGACCAGGTCTCCGTCGTTCCGGTGCCCATAAATTTTGATCCGTAAGGAGTTACCCAGCGCACAGCATACCAGTGCAAAGCTCTCTGAGAGCTCTACGACAGGGCCAGCTAGCTTGCTCGCTGTGCCCATTTTTGGAGCCCCCAAAATCGAACGTTTTCATCAGTTTCAGGCCATTCTTTTTCTTTTGCACTATTTTTCTATCCCGGATCGTACGTCGTGAGCTGTTAAAATGACGACAACCTGACTCGCCGGACATCAGAGGGCCCTACAATGTGTCGATATCACATCTTGTGAGGATGCTGCATTGTTGAAGCGGATGGGTTGTCGTTAAGCCCATTGGGCCTTTAGAATGGGCCATCTCTCTGGGCTGGGACTGTGAACCGTTAACACATATAGGAATTGTGCCCTCAACATGACGGGTGCGATCATACTGGCACAAATGCACCGGATCCCATCAGAACTCCGAAGTTAAGCGTGCTTGGGCGAGAGTAGTACTAGGATGGGTGACCCCCTGGGAAGTCCTCGTGTTGCACCTCCTTTTCATTTTTTTTTTGCCCTTGTTAGGGTTGCCAAGATACATTATCCACCAAATCTCTATTATCGAATAATACGAAACATTGGGCAAGACAACTTCCCTTCACGTAGAGGCTGGGCCCGCAAACCAAGGGTGTAGGGTTTGTGACCAAGTCTCTGTCACACCGATGCCCATAACTTTTGATCCGTAAGGAGTTACGCGGCGTACAACATACCGTTGCAAAGCTCTCTGAGAGCTCTATGATGGGGGCAGCCAGCTTGCTCGCTGTAACCATTTTTGGAGCCCAAAATCGAACATTTTCATCAGTTTTAGGCCACGTTTTTCTTTTGCTCGATTTTTCCATCCCGGATCGTACGTCGTGAGCTGTAAAAAGGACGACAACCTGACTCGCGGGACATCCGATGGCCCTACAACGTGTCGATATCACGTCTTTCGAGGAAGCTGTGTTGTTGAAGCAAATGGATTGTCGTTAAGCACATTGGGCCTTTTGAATGGGCCATCTCTCTAGGCTGGGACTGTGAACCGTTAATACATGTAGGAATTGTGCCCTCAACATGACGGGTATGATCATACCAACACTAATGCATCGGATCCAATCATGGGTGACCCCCTGGGAAGTCCCCGTGTTGCACCCCCTTTTCAAATTTTTTGCTCTGGTAAGGGTTGCCAAGATACTTTATCCGCCAAATCTCTATTACCGAATTGCACGGAACATTGGACAAGACAACTTCGCTTCACGTAGAGGCCGGGCCCGCAAACCGATGGCGTAGAGTTTGTGACCAGGTCTCCTTCGCTCCGGTGCCCATAACTTTTGTTCTGCAAGGAGTTACGCAGCGCATAGCATACCGGTACAAAGCTCTCTGAGAACTCTACGACGGGGGCAGCTAGCTTGCTCGCTGTGCCCATTTTTGGAGGTCAAAATCAAACGTTTTCATCAGTTTCAGGCCATTTTGTTCTTTTGCTCTATTTTTTCGTCCCGGATCGTACGTCGTGAGCTATTAAAAGTACGACAACCTGAATCGCGGGACATCAGAGGGCCCTACAACGTTTCGATATCACGTCTTGCGAGGATGCTACATTGTTGAAGCGGATGGGTTGTCGTTAGGCCCATTGGGCCTTTTGAATGGGCCATCTCTCTAGGCTGGGACTGTGAACCGTTAACACATATAGGAATTGTGCTCTCAACATGATGGGTGTGATCATACCAGTACTAATGCACCGGATCCCATCAGAACTTCGAATTTGAGCGTGCTTGGGCGAGAGTAGTACTAGGATGGGTGACCCCCTAGGAAGTCCTCGTGTTGCACCCCCTTTTCAATTTTTTTTGCCCTGGTTAGGGTTGCCAAGATACTTTATCCACCAAATCTCTATTACCAAATCCCACGGAACATTGGGCAAGACAACTTCGCTCCACGAAGAGGCCGGTACCGCAAACCGAGGGCGTAGGGTTTGTGACCAGGTCTCCGTCGCTCCGGTGCCCATAACTTTTGATCCGTAAGGAGTTACGCGGCGCACAGCATACCGTTGCAAAGCTCTCTGAGAGCTCCACGACGGGGGCAGCTAGCTTGCTCGCTGTGCCCCTTTTTGGACTCCAAAATTGAACGTTTTCATCAATTTCAGGCCACTTTTCTTCTTTTGCTCTGTTTTTCCGTCCCAGATCGTACGTCGTGAGCTGTTAAAAGGACGACAACCTGACTCGCGGGACATCAGAGGGCCCTACAATGTGTCGATATCACGTCTTGTAAGGATGCTGCGTTGTTGAAGCGGATGGGTTTTCGTTAAGCCCATTGGGCCGTTTGAATGGGCCATCTCTCTAGGCTAGGACTGTGAACTGTTAACACATATAGGAATTGTGCACTCAACATGACGGGTGCGATCATACCAGCACTAATGCATCGGATCCCATCAGAACTCCGAAGTTAAGCGTGCTTGGACGAGAGCAGTACTAGGATTGGTCACCCCCTGTGAAGTCCTCGTGTTGCACCCCATTTTCAATTTTTTTTGCCCTGGTTTAGGTTGCCAAGATAGTTTATTCACCAAATCTCTATTACCGAATCCCACGGAACATTGGGGAAGACAACTTCGCTTCACGTAGATACCGGGCCCACAAACCGAGGGCGTAGGGTTTGTGACCAGGTCTCCGTCGCTCCGGTGCCCATAACTTTTGATCCGAAAGGAGTTACGCGGCGCACAACATACCGTTTCAAAACTCTATGAGAGCTCTACGACGAGGGCATCTTGCTTGCTCCCTGTGCCCCTTTTTGGAGCCCAAAATCGAACATTTTCATCAGTTTCAGGCCACTTTTCTTCTTTTGCTCTGTTTTTTCATCCCGGATCGTACGTCGTGAGCAGTTAAAAGGACGACAACCTGACTCGCCGGACATCAGAAGGCCCTACAACGTGTCGATATCATGCCTTACGAGGATGTTGCGTTGTTGAAGCGGATGGATTGTCGTTAAGCCCATTGGGCCTTTTGAATAAGCCATCTCTCAAGGCTGGGACTGTGAACCGTTAACACATGTAGGAATTGTACCCTCAACATGACGGGTGCGATCATACCAGCACTAATGCACCGGATCCCATCAGAACTCTGAAGTTAAGCGTGCTTGGGCGAGAGTAGTACTAGGAAGGGTGACCCCTTGTGAAGTCCTCGTGTTGCACCCCTTTTCATTTTTTTTTTGCCCTGGTTAGGGTTACCAAGATACATTATCCACCGAATCACTAATATCGAATCCCAAGGAACATTGGGCAAGACAACTTCCCTTCACGTAGAGGCCGGGCCCGTAAACTGAGGGCGTAGGGTTTGTGACCAGGTCTCCGTCGCTCCGATGCCCATAACTTTTTATCCGTAAGGAGTTACGCGGTGCACAGCATACCGTTGCAAAGCTTTCTCTGAGAGCTCTACGATGGGGGCAGCCAGCTTGCACGCTGTGCCTAATTTTGGAGCCCAAAATCGAACATTTTCATCAGTTTCAGGCAACTTTTGTTCTTTTGCTCTATTTTTCTGTCCTGGATCGTACGTCGTGAGTTGTTAAAAGGACGACAACCTAACTCGCGGGATATCAGAGGGCCCTACAACATGTCAATATCACGTCTTGCGAGGATACTGCGTTGTTGAAGCGGATGGGTTTTTGTTAAGCCAATTGGGCCTTTTGAATGGGCCATCTCTCTAGGTTGGGACTGTAAACTGTTAACACATATAGGAATTGTGCCCTCAACATGACGGGTGCGATCATACCAGCACTAATGCACCGGATCCCATCAGAACTCCGAAGTTAAGCGTGCTTGGGCGAGAGTAGTACTAGGATGGGTGACCCCTTGTGAAGTCCTCGTGTTGCACCCCCTTTTCAATTTTTTTTTCCCGGGTTTGGGTTGCCAAGATACTTTATCCACCAAATCTCTATTACTGAATCCTACGAAACATTGGGCAAGACAACTTCGCTTCACGTAGAGGTCGGGCACGCAAACCGAGGGCGTAGGGTTTGTGACCAGGTCTCCGTCGCTCCGGTGCCCATAACTTTTGATCCGTAAGGAGTTACGCGGCGCACAGCATACTGTTGCAAAGCTCTCTGAGAGCTCTACGACGGGGGCAGCTAGCTTGCTCACTGTACCCCTTTTTGGAGCCCAAAATCGAACATTTTCATCAGTTTCAGGCCACTTTTCTTCATTTTCTCGGTTTTTGTGTCCCGGATCGTACGTCGTGAGCTGTTAAAAGGACGACAACCTGACTCGCCGGACATCAGAGGGCCCTACAACGTGTCGATATCACGTCTTGCGAGGATACTGCGTTGTTGAAGTGGATGGGTTGTCGTTAAGCCCATTGAGCCTTTTGAATGGGCCATCTCTCTAGGCTAGGACTGTGAACCGTTAACACATAGAGGAATTGTGCCCTCAACATGACGGGTGCGATCATACAAGCAGTAATGCACCGGATCCCATTAGAGCTCTGAAGTTAAGCGTGCTTGGGCGAGAGTAGTACTAGGATGGGTGACCCCCCGGGAAGTCCTTGTGTTGCACCCCCTTTTCATTTTTTTTTGCCCTGGTTAGGGTTGCCAAGATACATTATCCACCGAATCACTAATATCGAATCCCACGGAACATTGGGCAAGACAACTTCCTTTCCGTAGAGGCCTGGCCCGCGAACCGAGGGCGTAAGTTTTGTGACCAGGTCTCCGTCGCTCCGATGCCCATAACTTTTGATCCGTAAGGAGTTACACGGCGCACAGCATACCGTTGCAAAGCTCTCTGAGAGCTCTACAACAGGGGCAGCTAGCTTGCTCGCTGTGCCCATTTTTACAGCCCAAAATCGAACATTTTCATCAGTTTTAGTCCACCTTTCTTCATTTTCTCAATTTTTCCGTCCCAGATCGTACGTCGTGAGCAGTTAAAAGGACGACAACCTGGCTCGCCGGACTTAAGAGGGCCCTACAACATGTCGATATCACATCTTGTGAGGATGCTGCGTTGTTGAAGCCGATGGTTTATCGTTAAGCCCATTGGGCCTTTTGAATGGGCCATCTCTCTAGGCTGGGATTGTGAACCGTTAAAACATATAGGAATTGTGCTCTCAACATGACGGGTGCGATCATACCAGCACTAATGCACCGGATCCCATCAGAACTCCGAAGTTAAGCGTGCTTGGGCGAGAGTAGTACTAGGATGGGTGACCCCTTGTGATGTCCGCGTGTTGCACCCCCTTTTCAATTTTTTTTGCCCTGGTTTGGGTTGCCAAGATACTTTATCCACCAAATCTCTATTACCGAATCCCACGGAACAT
This sequence comes from Ehretia macrophylla, assembly GCA_037974665.1. NCBI lineage: Eukaryota > Viridiplantae > Streptophyta > Magnoliopsida > Boraginales > Ehretiaceae > Ehretia > Ehretia macrophylla. Next base: position 8,757,929 of record CM075773.1, read on the forward strand.
TGGGCATGACAACTTCATTTCACGTAGAGGTCGGGCACGCAAACCGAGGGAGGAGGGTTTGTGACCAAGTCTCCGTCGCTCCGGTGCCGATAACTTTTGATCCGTAAGGAGTTACGCGACGCACAGCATACTGTTGCAAAGCTCTCTGAGAGCTCCACGACGGGGGCAGCTAGCTTGCTCGCCGGGCCCCTTTTTGGAGCCCAAAATCAAACATTTTCATCTGTTTCAAGCCACTTTTCTTCTTTTGCTCTGTTTTTTCATCCCGGATCGTACATCGTGAGCTGTTAAAATGACGACGACCTGACTCGCCGGACATCAGAGGGCCCTTCAACGTGTCGATATCACGTCTTGCGAGGATGCTGCGTTGTTGAAGCGGATGGGTTGTCGTTAAGCCCATTGAGCCTTTTGAATGGGCCATCTCTCTAGGCTAGGACTGTGAACCGTTAACACATATAGGAATTGTGCCCTCAACATGACGGGTGTGATCATGCCAGCACTAATGCACCGGATCCCTTTAGAGCTCTGAAGTTAAGCGTGCTTGGGCGAGAGTAGTACTAGGATGGGTGACCCCCCGGGAAGTCCTTGTGTTGCACCCCCTTTTAATTTTTTTTTGCCCTGGTTAGGGTTGCCAAGATACATTATCCACCAAATCTCTAATATCGAATCCCACGGAACATTGGGCAAGACAACTTTCCTTCCGTAGAGGCTGGGCCCGCGAACCGAGGGCGTAGGTTTTATGACAAGTCTCCGTCGCTCCGATGCCCATAATTTTTGATCCGTAAGGAGTTACGCAGCGCCCAGCATCCCGTTGCAAAGCTCTTTGAGAGCCCTCCAACAGGGGCAGCTAGCTTGCCCGCTTTGCCCATTTTTGGAGCCCAAAATCAAACATTTTCATCAGTTTTAGGCAACTTTTGTTCTTTTACTCTATTTTTCCGTCCCGGATCGTACGTCGTGAGCAGTTAAAAGGACGACAAGCTGACTCGCGGGACATCAGAGGGCCCTACAACGTGTCGATATCACGTCTTGTGAGGATGCTGCGTTGTTGAAGCGGATGGGTTTTCGTTAAGCCCATTGGGCCTTTTGAATGGGCCATCTCTCTAGACTGGGACTATGAACCGTTAACACATATAGGAATTGTGCCCTCAACATGACGGGTGCGATCGTATGAGCACTAATGCATCGGATGCCATCAGAACTCCGAAGTTAAGCGTGCTTGGGTGAGAGTAGTACAAGGATGGGTGACCCCTTGGGAAGTCCTCGTGTTGCACCCCCTTTTCATTTTTTTTGCCCTGGTTAGGATTGCCAAGATTCATTATCCACCAAATCTCTAATATCGAATCCCACAGAACATTGGGCAAGACAACTTCCGTTCACGTAGAGGTCGGGCCCGCAAACCGACGGCGTAGGGTTTGTGACCATGTCTCCGTCGCTCCGTTGCCCATAACTTTTGATTCGTAAGGAGTTACGCGGCGCACAACATACCGTTGCAAAGCTCTTTGAGAGCTCTACGACGGGGGCAGCCAACTTGCTAGCTTTGCCCATTTTTGGAGCCCAAAATCGATCATTTTCATTAGTTTCAGGCCACTTTTGTTCTTTTGCTCTATTTTTTCATCCCGGATCGTACATCGTGAGTTGTTAAAAGGACAACAACCTGACTCGCGGGACATCAGAGGGCCCTATAATGTGTCGATATCACGTCTTGCGAGGATGCTGCATTGTTAAAGCGGATGGGTTTTCGTTAAGCCCATTGGGCCTTTTGAATGGGACATCTCTCTAGGTTGTGACTGTGAACCGTTAACAAATGTAGGAATTATGCCCTCAACATGACGGGTGCGATCATACCAGCACTAATGCACCAGATCTCATCAGAACTCCGAAGTTAAGCGTGCTTGGGCGAGAGTAGTCCTAGGATGGGTGACCCCCTGGGAAGTCCTCGTGTTGCACCCCCTTTTCATTTTTTTTTTGCCCTGGTTAGAGTTGCCAAGATACATTATCCACCAAATCTCTAATATCGAATCCCACGGAACATTGGGCAAGACAACTTCCCTTCACGCAGAGGCCGGGCCCGCAAACTGTGGGCGTAGGGTTTGTGACCAGGTCTCCGTCGCTCCGATGCCCATAACTTTTGATCCGTAAGGAGTTACGCGGCGCACAGCATACCGTTGCAAAGCTTTCTCTGAGAGCTCTACGACAGGGGCACCCAGCTTGCTCGCTGTGCCCATCTTTGGAGCCCAAAATCGAACATTTTCATCAGTTTCAGGCCACTTTTGTTCATTTTCTCTATTTTTATGACGCGGATCGTACGTCGTGAGCTGTTAAAAGGACGACAACCTGACTCGCGGGATGTCTGAAGGCCCTACAACTTCTCGATATCACGTCTTGTGAGGATGCTGCGTTGTTGAAGCGGATGGGTTTTTTGTTAAGCCAATTGGGCCTTTTGAATGGGCCATCTCTCTAGGCTGGGACTGTGAACTGTTAACACATATAGGAATTGTGCCCTCAACATGACGGGTGCGATCATACCAGCACTAATGCACCGGATCCCATCAGAACTCCGAAGTTAACCGTGCTTGGGCGAGAGTAGTACTAGGATGGGTGATCCCTTGTGAAGTCCTCGTGTTGCACCCCATTTTCAATTTTTTTTGCCCGGGTTTGGGTTGCCAAGATACTTTATCCACCAAATCTCTGTTACCGAATCCCACAAAACATTGGGCAAGACAACTTCGCTTCACGTAGTGGTCGGGGCACGCAAACCGAGGGCGTAGGGTTTGTGACCAGGTCTCTGTCGCTCCGGTGCCGATAACTTTTGATCCGTAAGGAGTTACGCGGCGCACAGCATACTGTTGTAAAGCTCTATGAGAGCTCTACGACGGGGGCAGCTAGCTTGCTCACTGTACCCCTTTTTGGAGCCCAAAATCGAACATTTTCATCAGTTTCAGGCCACTTTTCTTCTTTTGCTCAGTTTTTGTGTCCCGAATCGTACATCGTGAGCTGTTAAAAGGTCGACAACCTGACTTGCCGGACATCAGAGGGCCCTACAACGTGTCGATATCACGTCTTGCGAGGATGCTGCGTTGTTGAAGTGGATGGGTTGTCGTTAAGCCCATTGAGCCTTTTGAATGGGCCATCTCTCTAGGCTAGGACTGTGAACCGTTAACACATATAGGAATTGTGCCCTCAACATGACGGGTGCGATCATACAAGCACTAATGCACCGGATCCCATTAGAGCTCTGAAGTTAAGCGTGCTTGGGCGAGAGTAGTACTAGGATGGGTGACCCCCCGGGAAGTCCTTGTGTTGCACCCCCTTTTAATTTTTTTTTGCCCTGGTTAGGGTTGCCAAGATACATTATCCACCGAATCACTAATATCGAATCCCACGGAACATTAGGCAAGACAACTTCCTTTCCGTAAAGGCCTGGCCCGCGAACCGAGGGCGTAGGTTTTGTGACCAAGTCTCCGTCGCTCCGATGCCCATAACTTTTGATCCGTAAGGAGTTACGCGGCGCACAGCATACCGTTGCAAAGCTCTCTGAGAGCTCTACAACAGGGGAAGCTAGCTTGCTCGCTGTGCCCATTTTTAGAGCCCAAAATCGAACGTTTTCATCAGTTTTAGGCCACCTTTCTTCTTTTTCCCTATTTTTCCGTCCCAGATTGTACGTCGTGAGCTGTTAAAAGGACGACAACCTGACTCGCCGGACTTCAGAGGGCCCCACAACGTGTCGATATCACGTCTTGTGAGGATGCTGTGTTGTTGAAGCGGATGGGTTATCGTTAAGCCCATTGGGCCTTTTGAATGGGCCATCTCTCTAGGCTGGGACTGTGAACCGTTAACACATATAGGAATTGTGCTCTCAACATGACGGGTGCGATCATACCAGCACTAATGCACCGGATCCCATCAGAACTCCGAAGTTAAGCGTGCTTGGGCGAGAGTAGTACTAGGATGGGTGACCCCTTGTGATGTCCTCGTGTTGCACCCCCTTTTCAATTTTTTTTGCCCTGGTTTGGGTTGCCAAGATACTTTATCCACCAAATCTCTATTACCGAATCCCACGGAACATTGGGCATGAGAACTTCGTTTCACGTAGAGGTCGGGCACGCAAACCGAGGGAGGAGGGTTTGTGACCAAGTCTCCGTCGCTCCGGTGCCGATAACTTTTGATCCGTAAGGAGTTACGCGACGCACAGCATACTGTTGCAAAGCTCTCTGAGAGCTCCACGACGGGGGCAGCTAGCTTGCACGCCGTGCCCCTTTTTGGTGCCCAAAATCGAACATTTTCATCAGTTTCAGGCCACTTTTCTTCTTTTGCTCTATTTTTTCATCCCGGATCGTACGTCGTGAGCTGTTAAAAGGACGACAACCTGACTCGCCGGACATCAGAGGGCCCTACAACGTGTCGATATCACGTCTTGCGAGGATGCTGCGTTGTTGAAGCGGATGGGTTGTCGTTAAGCCCATTGAGCCTTTTGAATGGGCCATCTCTCTAGGCTAGGACTGTGAACCGTTAACACATATAGGAATTGTGCCCTCAACATGACGGGTGCGATCATACCAGCACTAATGCACCGGATCCCATTAGAGCTCCGAAGTTAAGCGTGCTTGGGCGAGAGTAGTACTAGGATGGGTGACCCCCCGGGAAGTCCTTGTGTTGCACCCCCTTTTCATTTTTTTTGCCCTGGTTAGGGTTGCCAAGATACATTATCCACCAAATCTCTAATATCGAAACCCACGGAACATTGGGCAAGACAACTTCCCTTCCGTAGACGCTGGGCCCGCGAACCGAGGGCGTAGGTTTTATGACCAGGTCTCCGTCGCTCCGATGCCCATAACTTTTGATCCGTAAGGAGTTACGCAGCGCACAGCATACCGTTGCAAAGCACTTTGAGAGCTCTACAACAGGGGCAGCTAGCTTCCCCGCTATGCCCATTTTTGGAGCCCAAAATCAAACATTTTCATCAGTTTTAGGCAACTTTTGTTCTTTTACTCTTTTTTTCCGTCCCGGATCGTACGTCGTGAGCAGTTAAAAGGACGACAACCTGACTCGCGGGACATCAGAGGGCCCTACAACGTGTCGATATCACGTCTTGCGAGGACGCTGCGTTGTTGAAGCGGATGGGTTTTCGTTAAGCCCATTGCGCTTTTTGAATGGGCCATCTCTCTAGGCTGGGACTATGAACCGTTAACACATATAGGAATTGTGCCCTCAACATGACGGGTGCGATCGTATGAGCACTAATGCATCGGATGCCATCAGAACTCCGAAGTTAAGCGTGCTTGGGTGAGAGTAGTACAAGGATGGGTCACCCCTTGTGAAGTCCTCGTGTTGCACCCGCTTTTCAATTTTTTTTGCCCTGGTTAGGATTGACAAGATTCTTTATCCACCAAATCTCTATTACCGAATCCCACGTAACATTGGGCAAGACAACTTCGCTTCACGTAGAGGCCGGGCTCGTAAACCGAGGGCGTAGGGTTTGGGACCAGGTCTCCGTAACTCCGGTGCCCATAACTTTTGATCCGTAAGAAGTTACGCGGCGCACAACATACCGTTGCAAAGGACTCTGAGAGCTCTACGACGGGGGCAGCTAGCTTGCTCCCTGTGCCCCTTTTTGGAGCCCAAAATTGAACATTTTCATCAGTTTCAGGCCACTTTTCTTCTTTTGCTCTGTTTTTCCGTCCCGAATCATACGTCGTGAGCTATTAAAAGGAGGACAACTTGACTCGCCGTACATCAGAGGGCCCTACAACGTGTCGATATCACGTCTTGCAAGGATGCTGCGTTGTTGAAGCCGATGGGTTGTCGTTAAGCCCATTGAGCCTTTTGAATGGGCCATCTCTCTAGGCTGGGACTGTGAACCGTTAACACATATAGGAATTGTGCTCTCAACATGATGGGTGCGATCATACCAGCACTAATGCACCGGATCCCATCAGAACTCCGAAGTTAAGCTTGCTTGGGTGAGAGTAGTACAAGGATGGGTGACCCCTTGGGAAGTCCTCGTGTTGCACCCCCTTTTCATTTTTTTTTGCCCTGGTTAGGGTTGCCAAGATTCATTATCCACCAAATCTCTAATATCGAATCCCACAGAACATTAGGCAAGACAACTTCCTTTCACGTAGAGGCCGGGCCCGCAAACCGACGGCGTAGGGTTTGTGACCATGTCTCCGTCGCTCCGTTGCCCATAACTTTTGATTCGTAAGGAGTTACGTGGCGCACAGCATACCGTTGCAAAGCTCTTTGAGAGCTCTACGACGGGGGCAGCCAACTTGCTAGCTTTGCCCATTTTTGGAGCCCAAAATCGATCATTTTCATTAGTTTCAGGCCACTTTTGTTCTTTTGCTCTATTTTTTCGTCCCGGATCGTACGTCGTGAGCTGTTAAAAGGACAACAACCTGACTCGCGGGACATCAGAGGGCCCTATAATGTGTCGATATCACGTCTTGCGAGGATGCTGCATCGTTAAAGCGAATGGGTTTTCGTTAAGCCCATTGGGCCTTTTTAATGGGACATCTCTCTAGGCTGTGACTGTGAACCGTTAACAAATGTAGGAATTATGCCCTCAACATGACGGGTGCGATCATACCAGCACTAATGCACCAGATCTCATCAGAACTCCGAAGTTAAGCGTGCTTGGGCGAGAGTAGTACTAGGATGGGTGACCCCCTGGGAAGTCCTCGTGTTGCACCCCCTTTTCATTTTTTTTTTGCCCTGGTTAGAGTTGCCAAGATACATTATCCACCAAATCTCTAATATCGAATCCCACGGAACATTGGGCAAGACAACTTCCCTTCACGTAGAGGCCGGCCCCGCAAACTGAGGGCGTAGGGTTTGTGACCAGGTCTCCGTCGCTCCGATGCCCATAACTTTTGATCCGTAAGGAGTTACGCGGCGCACAGCATACCGTTGCAAAGCTTTCTCTAAGAGCTCTACGACAGGGGCACCCAACTTGCTTGCTGTGCCCATCTTTGGAGCCCAAAATCGAACAATTTCATCAGTTTCAGGCCACTTTTGTTCTTTTTCTCTATTTTTATGATGCGGATCGTACGTCGTGAGCTGTTAAAAGGATGACAACCTGACTCGCGGGACATCTGAGGGCCCTACAACTTGTCGATATCACGTCTTGCGAGGATGCTGTGTTGTTGCAGGGGATGGTTTTTTTGTTAAGCCAATTGGGCCTTTTGAATGGGCCATCTCTCTAGGCTGGGACTGTGAACAGTTAACACATATAGGAATTGTGCCCTCAACATGACGGGTGCGATCATACCAGCACTAATGCACCGGATCCCATCAGAACTCCGAAGTTAACCGTGCTTGGGCGAGAGTAGTACTAGGATGGGTGACCCCTTGTGAAGTCCTCGTGTTGCACCCCTTTTCAATTTTTTTTGCCCTGGTTTGGCTTGCCAAGATACTTTATCCCCCAAATCTGAATTACCGAATCCCACGGAACATTAGGCAAGACAACTTCGCTTCACATAGAGGTCGGGCCCACAAACCGAGGGCGTAGGGTTTGTGACCAGGTCTCCGTCGCTCCGGTGCCGATAACTTTTGATCCGTAAGGAGTTACACGGCGCACAGCATACTGTTGCAAAGCTCTCTGAGAGCTCTACGACGGGGGCAGCTAGTTTGCTCGTTGTACCCCTTTTTGGAGCCAAAATCGAAAATTTTCATCAGTTTCAGGCCACTTTTCTTGTTTTGCTCATGTTTTTTGTCCCGGATCGTACGGCGTCAGCGGTTAAAACGACGACAACCTGACTCGCCAGACATCAGAGGGCCCTACAACGTGTCGATATCACTTCTTGCTAGAATGCTGCGTTGTTGAAGCGGATGGGTTGTCGTTAAGCCCATTGAGCCGTTTGAATGGGCCATCTCTCTAGGCTGGGACTGTGAACCGTTAACACATATAGGAATTGTGCCTTCAACATGACGGGTGCGATCATACCAGCACTAATGCACTGGATCCCATTAGAGCTCCGAAGTTAAGCGTGCTTGGGCGAGAGTAGTACTAGGATGGGTGACCCCCTGGGAAGTCCTCGTGTTGCACCCCCTTTTCATTTTTTTTTTGCCCTGGTTAGGGTTGCCAAGATACATTATCCATCAAATCTCTAATATCGAATCCCACGGAACATTGGGCAAGACAACTTCCCTTCCGTAGAGGCCGGGCCCGCGATCCGAGGGTGTAGGGTTTGTGACCAGGTCTCCGTCGCTCTGATGCCCATAACTTTTGATCCGTAAAGAGTTACGCGGCGCACAGCATACCGTTGTAAATCTCTCTAAGAGCTCTACGACAGGGGCAGCTTGCTTGCTCGCTGTGCCTATTTTTGGAGCCCAAAATTGAACATTTTCATCAGTTTTAGGCAACTTTTGTTCTTTTACTCTATTTTTCCGTCCCGAATCGTACGTCATGAGCTGTTAAAAGGACGACAACATGACTCGTGGGACATCAGAGGGCCCTACAACGTGTCGATATCACGTCTTGCGAGGATGCTGCGTTGTTGAAGCCGATGGGTTGTCGTTAAGCCGATTGAGCCTTTTGAATGGGCCATATCTCTAGGCTGGGACTGTGAACCGTTAACACATATAGGAATTGTGCCCTCAACATGACGGGTGCGATCATACCAACACTAATGCACCGGATCCCATCAGAACTCCGAAGTTAAACGTGCTTGGGCAAAAGTAGTACTAGGATTGGTGACCCCTTGGGAAGTCCTCATGTTCCCCCCCCTTTTCAATTTTTTTTGCCCTGGTTAAGGTTGCCAAGATCCTTTATCCACCAAATCTCTATTACCGAATCCCACGGAACATTGGGCAAGACAACTTCGCTTCACGTAGAGGCCGGCCTCGCAAACCGAGGGCATAGGTTTTGTGACTAGGTCCCCATCGCTCCGGTGCCCATAACTTTTGATCCGTGAGGAGTTATACGGCGCACAGTATACCGTTGCAAAGCTCTCTGAGAGCTCTATGACGGGGGCAGCCAGTTTGCTCGCTGTGCCCAATTTTTGGAGCCCAAAATCGAACATTTTTATCAGTTTCTGGCCACTTTTCTTCTTTTGCTCTGTTTTTCCGTCCCGGATCGTATATCGTGAGCTGTTAAAAGGACGACAACCTGACTCGCTAGACATCAGAGGGCCCTACAATGTGTTGATATCATGCCTGACGAGGATGGGGTACTGTTGAAGCGGATGGGTTGTCATTAAGCCCATTGGGCCTTTTGAATGGGCCATCTCTCTAGGCTGAGACTGTAAACCGTTAACACATATAGGAATTGTGCCCTCAACATGACGGGTGCGATCATACCAGCACTAATGCACCGGATCCCATCAGAACTCCGAAGTTAAGTGTGCTTGGGCGAGAGTAGTACTAGGATGGTTCACCCCCTGTGAAGTCCTCGTGTTGCACCCACTTTTCAATTTTTTTTGCCCTGGTTTGGGTTGACAAGATACTTTATCCACCAAATCTCTATTACCGAATTCCACGGAACATTGGGCAAGACAACTTCGCATCACGTAGAGGCCGGGCTCGCAAACCGAGGGCGTAGGGTTTGTGACCAAGTCTCCGTCGCTCCGGTGCCCATAAATTTTGATCCGTAAGGAGTTACGCGGCGTATAGCATACCGTTGCAAAGGTCTCTAAGAGCTCTACGACGAGGGCAGCTAGCTTGTTCCCTGTGCCCCTTTTTGGAGCCCAAAATCGAACATTTTCATCAGTTTCAAGCCACTTTTCTTCTTTTGCTCTGTTTTTCCCTCCCGGATCATACATCGTGAGCTGTTAAAAGGACGAAAACCTGACTCGCCTGACATTAAAGGGCCTTACAACGTGTCGATATCATGTCTTGCGAGGATGCTGCATTGTTGAAGCCGATGGGTTGTCGTTAAGCCCATTGAGCCTTTTGAATGGGCCATCTCTCTAGGCTGGGACTGTGAACCGTTAACATATATAAGAATTGTGCTCTCAACATGACGGGTGCATCATACCAGCACTAATGCACCGGATACCATCAAAGCTCCGAAGTTAAGCGTGCTTGGGTGAGAGTAGTACAAGGATGGGTGGAAGTCCTCGTGTTGTACCCCCTTTTAATTTTTTTTTTGCCCTGGTTAGGGTTGGCAAGATTCATTATCCACCAAATCCCTAATATCGAATCCCGCGGAACATTGAGCAAGACAACTTCCCTTCACGTAGAGGCCAGGCCCGCAAACCGACGGCGTAGGGTTTGTGACCAGGTCTCCGTCGCTCCGATGCCCATAACTTTTGATTCGTAAGGAGTTACGCGGCGCACAACATACCGTTGCAAAGCTCTTTAAGAGCTCTACGACGGGGCCAGCCAACTTGCTCACTTTGCCCATTTTTGGAGCCCAAAATCGATCATTTTCATTAGTTTCAGGCCACTTTTGTTCTTTTGCTCTATTTTTCCGTCCCGGATCGTACGTCATGAGCTGTTAAAAGGACAATAACCTGACTCGCGGGACATCAGAGGGCCCTACAATGTGTCTATATCACATCTTGCGAGGATGCTGCGTTGTTGAAACGGATGGGTTTTCGTTAAGCCCATTGTGCCTTTTGAATGGGCCATCTCTCTAGGCTGGGACTGTGAACCGTTAACACATATAGGAATTATGCCCTCTACATGACGGGTGCGATCAGAACAGCACTAATGCACCGGATCCCATCAGAACTCCGAAGTTAAGCGTGCTTGGGTGAGAGTAGTACTAGGATGGGTGACCCCCTTTGAAGTCCTCGTGTTGCACCCCCTTTTAATTTTTTTTTTGCCCTGGTTAGGGTTGCCAAGATACTTTATCCACCAAATCTCTAATATCGAATCCCACGGAACATTGGGCAAGACAACTTCCCTTCACGTAGAGGCCGGGCCAGCAAACTGAGGGCGTAGGGTTTGTGACCAGGTCTTCGTCGCTCCGATGCCCATAACTTTCGATCCGTAAGGAGTTACGCGGCGCACAACATACCGTTACAAAGCTCTCTGAGAGCTCTACAACAGGGGTAGCTAGCTTGCTCGCTGTGCCCATTTTTGGAGCCCAAAATCGAACATTTTCATCAGTTTCAAGCAACTTTTGTTCTTTTACTCTATTTTTCCGTCCCGGATCGTACGTCGTGAGTTGTTAAAAGGACGACAACCTGACTCGCGGGACATCAGAGGGCCCTACAACGTGTCGATATCACGTCTTGCGAGGACGCTGCATTGTTGAAGCGGATGGGTTTTCGTTAAGCCCATTGGGCCTTTTGAATGGGCCATCTCTCTAGGCTGGGACTGTGAACCGTTAACACATATAGGAATTGTGCCCTCAACATGACGGGTGCGATCGTATGAGCACTAATGCATCGGATGCCATCAGAACTCCGAAGTTAAACGTGCTTGGGCGAGAGTAGTACTAGGATGGGTCACCCCCTGTGAAGTCCTCGTGTTGCACCCGCTTTTCAATTTTTTTTGCTCTGGTTTGGGTTGACAAGATACTTTATCCACTAAATCTCTATTACTGAATCCCAAGGAACATTAGGCAAGACAACTTCGCTTCACGTAGACGCCGGGTCGCAAACCGAGGGCGTAGGGTTTGTGACCAGGTCTCCGTAGCTCCGTTGCCCATAACTTTTGATCCGTAAGAAGTTACGCGGCGCACAACATACCGTTGCATAGCTCACTGAGAGCTCTACTACGGGGGCTGCTAGCTTGCTCCCAGTGCCCCTTTTTGGAGGCCAAAATTGAACATTTTCATCTGTTTCAGGCCATTTTTCTTCTTTTGCTCTGTTTTTCCGTCCCGGATCGTACGTCGTGAGCTGTTAAAAGGACGACAACCTGACTCGCCGGACATCAGAGGGCCCTACAATGTGTTGATATCACGTCTTGTGAGGATGCTGCGTTGTTGAAGCTGATGGGTTGTCGTTAAGCCCATTGAGCCCTTTGAATGGGCCATTTCTCCGTTAACACATATAGGAATTGTGTCCTCAACATGACGGATGCGATCATAACAGAACTAATGCAACGGATCCCATCAGAACTCGGAAGTTAAGCGTGCTTGGGTGAGAGTAGTACTAGGATGGGTCACCCCTTGTGAAGTCCTCGTGTTGCACCCAGTTTTCAATTTTTTTTGACGTGGTTTGGGTTGACAAGATACTTTATCCACCAAATCTCTATTACCGAATCCCACGGAACATTGGGCAAGACAACTTCGCTTCACGTAGAGGCCGGGCTCGTAAACCGAGGGCGTAGGGTTTGTGACCAAGTCTCTGTCGCTCCGGTGCCCATAAATTTTGATCCATAAGGAGTTATACGGCGCACAGCATACCGTTGCAAAGGACTCTGAGAGCTCAACGACGGGGGCAGCTAGTTTGCTCCCTGTGCCCTTTTTTGGAGCACAAAATTGATCATTTTCATCAGTTTCAAGCCACTTTCCTTCTTTTGCTCTGTTTTTATGTCCCGGATCGTACGTCGTGAGCTGTTAAAAGGACGACAACCTGACTCGCCATACATCAGAGGGCCCTACAACGTGTCGATATCACGTCTTGCGAGGGTGCTGCGTTGTTGAAGCCGATGGGTTGTCGTTAAGCCCATTGAGCCTTTTGAATGGGCCATCTCTCTAGGCTGGGACTGTGAACCGTTAACACATATAGGAATTGTGCTCTCAACATGACAGGTGCGATCATACCAGCACTAATGCACCGGATCCCATCAGAACTCCGAAGTTAAGCGTGCTTGGGTGAGAGTAGTACAAGGATGGGTGACCCCTTGGGAAGTCCTCGTGTTGCACCCCCTTTTCATTTTTTTTATGCCCTGGTTAGGGTTTCCAAGATTCATTATCCACCAAATCTCTAATATCGAATCCCACAGAACATTGGGCAAGACAACTTCCCTTCACGTAGAGGCCGGCCCCGCAAACCGACGGCGTAGGGTTTGTGACCAGGTCTCCGTCGCTCCGATGCCCATAACTTTTGATTCGTAAGGAGTTACGCGGCGCACAGCATACCGTTGCAAAGCTCTTTGAGAGCTCTACGACGGGGGCAGCCAACTTGCTCGCTTTGCCCATTTTTGGAGCACAAAATCGATCATTTTCATTAGTTTCAGGCCACTTTTGTTCTTTTGCTCTATTTTTTCATCCCGGATCGTACGTCGTGAGCTGTTAAAAGGACAACAACCTGACTCGCGGGATATCAGAGGGCCCTATAATGTGTCGATATCACGTCTTGCGAGGATGCTGCGTTGTTGAAGTGGATGGGATTTCATTAAGCCCATTGGGCCTTTTGAATGGGACATCTCTCTAGGCTGGGACTGTGAACCGTTAACAAATGTAGGAATTGTGCCCTCAACATAACGGGTGCGATCATACCAGAACTAATGCACCGGATCTCATCAGAACTCCGAAGTTAAGCATGCTTGGGCGAGAGTAGTACTAGGATGGGTGACCCCCTGGGAAGTCCTCGTGTTGCACCCCATTTTTATTTTTTTTTGCCCTGGTTAGAGTTGCCAAGATACATTATCCACCAAATCTCTAATATCGAATCCCACGGAACATTGGGCAAGACAACTTCCCTTCACGTAGAGGCCGGGCCTACAAACTGAGGGCGTAGGGTTTGTGACCAGGTCTCCGTCGCTCCGATGCCCATAACTTTTGATCCTTAATGAGTTACGCGGCTCACAGCATACCATTGCAAAGCTTTCTCTGAGAGCTCTACTACGAGGGTAGCCAGCTTGCTCGCTGTACCCATCTTTGGAGCCCAAAATCAAACATTTTCATCAGTTTCAGGCTACTTTTGTTCTTTTGCTCTATTTTTATGTCCCGGATCGTACGTCGTGAGCTGTTAAAAGGACGACAACCTGACTCGCGGGACATCTGAGTTCCCTACAACGTGTCGATATCACGTCTTGCGAGGATGCTGTGTTGTTGAAGCGGATGGGTTTTTGTTAAGCCAATTGGGCCTTTTGAATGGGCCATCTCTCTATGCTGGGACTATGAACCGTTAACACATATAGGAATTGTACCCTCAACATGACGGGTGCGATCATACCAGCACTAATGCACCGGATCCCATCAGAACTCCAAAGTTAACCGTGCTTGGGCGAGAGTAGTACTAGGATGGGTGACCCCTTGTGAAGTCCTCATGTTGCACCTCCTTTTCAATTTTTTTGCCCTGGTTTGGGTTGCCAAGATACTTTATCCACCAAATCTCTATTACCGAATGCCACGGAACATTGGGCAAGACAACTTTGCTTCACGTAGAGGTCGGGCCCACAAACCGAGGGCGTAGGGTTTGTGACCAGGTCTCCGTCGCTCCGGTGCCGATAACTTTTGATCCGTAAGGAGTTACGCGGTGCACAGCATACCGTTACAAAGCTCTCTAAGAGTTCTATTATGGGGGCAGCCAGCATGCTCGTTGTGCACCTTTTTTGAGCCCAAAATCAAACATTTTCATCAGTTTCAGGCCACTTTTCTTCTTTTGCGCTGTTTTTTCATCCCGGATCGTACGTCGTGAACAGATAAAAGGACGACAACCTGACTCGCCGGACATCAGAGGGCCCTACAACGTGTCGATATAACTTCTTGTGAGAATGCTGCGTTGTTGAAGCGGATGGGTTGTCGTTAAGCCCATTGAGCCGTTTGAATGGGCCATCTCTCTAGGGTGGGACTGTGAACCGTTAACACATATAGGAATTGTGCCTTCAACATGACGGGTGTGATCATACCAGCACTAATGCACTGGATCCCATGAGATCTCCGAAGTTAACCGTGCTTGGGCGAGAGTAGTACTAGGATGGGTGACCCCTTGTGAAGTCCTCGTGTTGCACCTCCTTTTCAATTTTTTTTGCCCTGGTTTGGGTTGACAAGATACTTTATCCACCAAATCTCTATTACCGAATCCCACGAAACATTGGGCAAGACAACTTCGCTTCAAGTAGAGGCCGGGCTCGCAAACCGAGGGCGTAGGGTTTGTGACCAGGTCTTCGTAGCTCCGGTGCCCATAACTTTTGATTCGTAAGAAGTTACGCGGTGCACAACATACCGTTGCAAAGCACTCTGAGAGCTATACGATGGGGGCTGCTAGCTTGCTCCCTGTGCCCCTTTTTGGAGGCCAAAATCGAACATTTTCATCAGTTTCAGGCCATTTTTCTTCTTTTACTCTATTTTTCCGTCCCGGATCGTACGTCGTGAGCTTTTAAAAGGATGATAACCTAACTCGTCGGACATCAGAGGGCCCTACAACATGTCGATATCACGTCTTGCGAGGATGCTGCGTTGTTGAAGCCGATGGGTTGTCGTTAAGCCCATTGAGCCGTTTGAATGGGCCATCTCTCTAGGGTGGGACTGTGAACCGTTAACACATATAGGAATTGTGCCTTCAACATGACGGGTGCGATCATACCAGCACTAATGAACTGGATCCCATGAGAGCTCCGAAGTTAACCGTGCTTGGGCGAGAGTAGTACTAGGATGGGTGACCCCTTGGGAAGTCCTCGTGTTGCACCCCCTTTTCAATTTTTTTTGCCCTGGTTAGGGTTGCCAAGATACTTTATCCACCAAATCTCTTTTACCGAATTCCACGGAAGATTGGGCAAGACAACTTCGCTTCACGTAGAGGCTGGCCCCGCAAACCGCGTGTGTAGGGTTTGTGACCAGGTCCCCATCGCTATGGTGCCCATAACTTTTGATCCGTGAGGAGTTACGCGGCGCACAGTATACCGTTGCAAAGCTCTCTGAGAGCTCCATGACGGGGGCAGCCAGCTTGCTCGCTGTGCCCATTTTTTGGAGCCCAAAATCGAACGTTTTCATCAATTTCTGGCCACTTTTCTTCTTTTGCTCTGTTTTTTCGTCCCGGATCGTATATCATGAGCTGTTAAAAGGACGACAAGCTGACTCGCTGGACATCAGAGGGCCCTACAATGTGTTGATATCAGGCCCGACGAGGATGGGGTATTCTTGAAGCGGATGGGTTGTCGTTAAGCCCATTAGGCCTTTTGAATGGGCCATCTCTCTAGGCTGAGACTGTGAACTGTTAACACATAGGAATTGTGCCCTCAACATGACGGGTGCAATCATACCAGCACTAATGCACCGGATCCCATCAGAACTCCGAAGTTAAGTGTGCTTGGGCGAGAGTAGTACTAGGATGGGTCACACCCTGTGAAGTCCTCGTGTTGTACCCGCTTTTCAATTTTTTTTGCCCTGGTTTGGGTTGACAAGATACTTTTTATCCACCAAATCTCTGTTACCGAATCCCACGGAACATTAGGCAAGACAACTTCGCTTCACGTATAGGCCGGGCTCGCAAACCGAGTTCGTAGGGTTTGTGACCAAGTCTCCGTCGCTCCAGTGCCCATAAATTTTGATCCGTAAGGAGTTACGCGGCACACAACATACCGTTGCAAAGGTCTCTGAGAGCTCTACGACAGGGGCAGCTAGCTTGCTCCTTGTGCCCCTTTTGGAGCCCAAAATCGAACATTTTCATCAGTTTCAGGCCACTTTTCTTCTTTTGCTATGTTTTTCCGTCCCGGATCATACGTCGTGAGTTGTTAAAAGGACGACAACCTGACTAGCAAGACATCAGAGGGCCCTACAACGTGTCGATATCATGTCTTGCGAGGATGCTGCATTGTTGAAGCCGATGGGTTGTTGTTAAGCCCATTGAGCCTTTTGAATGGGCCATCTCTCTAGGCTGAGACTGTGAACCGTTAACACATATAGGAATTGTGCTCTCAACATGACGGGTGCGATCATACCAGTACTAATAGACCAGATCCCATCAGAACTCCGAAGTTAAGCGTGCTTGGGTGAGAGTAGTACAAGGATGGGTGACCCCCTTGGAAGTCCTCGTGTTGCACCCACTTTTCATTTTTTTTCCCTGGTTAGGGTTGCCAAGATTCATTATCCACCAAATCTCTAATATCGAATCCCACAGAACATTGGGCAAGACAACTTCCCTTCACGTAGAGCCCGGGCCCGCAAACCGACGGCGTAGGGTTTGTGACCAGGTCTCCGTCGCTCCGATGCCCATAACTTTTGATTCGTAAGAAGTTACGCGGTGCACAACATACCGTTGCAAAGCTCTTTGTGAGCTCTACAACGGGGGCAGCCAACTTGCTCGCTTTGCCCATTTTTGGAGCCCAAAATCGATCATTTTCATTAGTTTCATGCCACTTTTGTTCTTTTGTTCTATTTTTCGGTCCCGGATCGTACGTCGTGAGCTGTTAAAAGGACAACAACCTGACTCGCAGGACATCAGAGGGCCGTCCAATGTGTCGATATCACATCTTGCGAGGATGCTGCGTTGTTGAAGCGGATGGGTTTTCGTTAAGCCCATTGGGCCTTCTGAATGGGCCATCTCTCTAGGCTGGGACTGTGAACCGTTAACACATGTAGAAATTGTGCCCTCAACATGACGGGTACGATCATACCAGCACTAATGCATCGGATCTCATCAGAACTCCGAAGTTAAGCGTGGTTGGGCGAGAGTAGTACTAGGATGGGTGACCCCCTCGGAAGTCCTCGTTTTGCACCCCCTTTTAATTTTTTTTTGCCCTGGTTAGGGTTGCCAAGATACATTATCCACCAAATCTCTAACATCGAATCCCACGGAACATTGGGCAAGACAACTTCCCTTCACGTAGAGGCCGAGCCCGCAAACTGAGGGCGTAGGGTTTGTGACCAGGTCTCCGTCGCTCCGATGCCCATAACTTTTGATCCGTAAGGAGTTACGCGGCGCACAGCATACCGTTGCAAAGCTTTTCTCTGAGAGCTCTACGACGGGGGCAGCCAGCTTGCTCGCTGTGCCCATTTTTGGAGCCCAAAATCGAACATTTTCATCAGTTTCAAGCCACTTTTGTTCTTTTGCTCTATTTTTCTGTCCCGGATCGTACGTCGTGAGCTGTTAAAAGGACGACAACTTGACTTGCGGGACATCCGAGGGCCCTACAACGTGTCGATATCACGTCTTGCGAGGATGCTGCGTTGTTGAAGCGGATGGGTTTTTGTTAAGCCAATTGGGCTTTCTGAATGGGCCATCTCTCTAGGCTGGGACTGTGAACCGTTAACACATATAGGAATTGTGCCCTCAACATGACGGGTGCGATCATACCAGCACTAATGCACCGGATCCCATCAGAACTCCGAAGTTAAGCGTGCTTGGGCGAGAGTAGTACTAGGATGGGTGACCCCTTTTGAAGTCCTCGTGTTGCACCCCCTTTTCAATTTTTTTTGCCCTGGTTTGGGTTGCCAAGATACTTTATCCACCAAATCTCTATTACCGAATCCCACGGAACATTGGGCAAGACAACTTCGCTTCACGTAGAGACGGGCTCGCAAACCGAGGGCGTAGAGTTTGTGACCAGGTCTCCGACGCTCCGGTGCCGATAACTTTTGATCCGTAAGGAGTTACGCGGCGCACATCATACTGTTGCAAAGCTCTCTGAGAGCTCTACGATGGGGGTAGCCAGCTTACTCGCTGTGCCCCTTTTTGGAGCCCAAAATCGAACATTTTCATCAGTTTCAGGCAACTTTTGTTCTTTTACTCTATTTTTCCGACCTGGATCGTACGTCGTGAGCTGTTAAACGGTGGACAACCTGGCTCGCGGGACATCAGAGGGTCCTACAATGTGTCGATATCACGTCTTGCGAGGATGCTGCATTTTGAAGCAGATGGGTTTTCGTTAAGCCCATTGGGCCTTTTCAATGGGCCATCTCTCTAGGCTGGGACTGTGACCCGTTAACACATGTAGGAATTGTGCCCTCAACATGACGGGTGCTTTCATACCAGCACTAATGCACCAAATCCCATCAGAACTCCGAAGTTAAGCGTGCTTGGGCAAGAGTTGTACTAGGATGGGTGACACATTGGGAAGTCCTCGTGTTGCACCCCATTTTCATTTTTTTTTTGCCCTGGTTAGGGTTGCCAAGATACATTATCTACCAAATCTCTAATATCGAATCCCACGGAACTTTGGGCAAGACAACTTCCCTTCACGTAGAGGCCGGGCCCGTAAACTGAGGGCGTAGGGTTTGTGACCAGGTCTCTGTCACTCTGATGCCCATAACTTTTGATCCGTAACGAGTTATGCGGCTCACAGTAAACCGTTGCAAAGCTTTCTCTGAGAGCTCCACGACGGGGGCAGCCAGCTTGCTCCCTGTGCCCATTTTTGGAGCCCAAAATCAAACATTTTCATCAGTTTCAAGCAACTTTTGTTCTTTTGCTCTATTTTTCTGTCCCGGATCGTACGTCGTGAGCTGTTAAAAGAATGACAACCTGACTCGCGGGACATCAGAGGGCCCTACAACATGTCGATATCACGTCTTGCGAGGATGCTGCGTTGTTGAAGCGGATGGGTTGTTGTTAAGCCCATTGGGCCTTTTGAATGGGCCATCTCTCTAGGCTAGGACTGTGAACCGTTAACACGTATAGGAATTGTGCCCTCAACATGACGGGTGTGATCATACCAGCACCAATGCACCGGATCCCAGCAGAACTCCGAAGTTAAGCGTGCTTGGGCGAGAGTAGTACTAGGATTGGTGACCCCTTGTGAAGTCCTCGTGTTGCACCCCATTTTCAATTTTTTTTGCCCTGGTTTGGGTTGCCAAGATACTTTATCCACCAAATCTCTATTACCGAATTCCGCAAAACATTGGGCAAGACAACTTCGCTTCACGTAGAGGCGGGCCCGCAAACCGAGGGCGTAGGGTTTGTGACCAGGTCTCCGTCGCTTCGGTGCTGATAACTTTTGATCCGTAAGGAGTTAGGCGGTGCACAGCATACTGTTGCAAAGCTCTCTGAGAGCTCTACGATGGGGGCAGCCAGCTTACTCGCTGTGCCCCTTTTTGGAGCCCAAAATCGAACATTTTCATCAGTTTCAGGCAACTTTTGTTCTTTTACTCTATTTTTCCGACCTGGATCGTACGTCGTGAGCTGTTAAACGGTGGACAACCTGGCTCGCGGGACATCAGAGGGCCCTACAATGTGTTGATATCACGTCTAGCGAGGATGCTGCGTTGTTCAAGCGGATGGGTTTTCGTTAAGCCCATTGGGCCTTTTGAATGGGCCTCCTTTCTAGGCTGGGACTGTGAACCGTTAACACATATAGGAATTGTGCCCTCAACATGACGGGTGCGATCATACGAGCACTAATGCACCGAATCCGATCAGAACTCCGAAGTTAAGCGTGCTTGGGTGAGAGTAGTACTAGGATGGGTCACCCCTTGTGAAGTCCTCGTGTTGCACCCGATTTTTAATTTTTTTTGCCCTGGTTTGGGTTGACAAGTTACTTTATCCACCAAATCTCTATTACCGAATCCCACTGAACATTGGGCAAGACAACTTCACTTCACGTAGAGGCGGGGCCCGCAAACCGAGGGTGTAGGGTTTGTGACCAAGTATCCGTAGCTCCGGTGCCCATAACTTTTGATCCGTAAAAAGTTACGCGGCGCACAACATACCGTTGCAAAGCTCTCCGAGAGCTCTACGACGGGGGCTGCTAGCTTGCTCCCTATGCCCCTTTTTGGAGGCCAAAATCGAACATTTTCATCAGTTTCAAGACATTTTTCTTCTTTTGCTTTGTTTTTCCGTCCCGGATCGTACGTCGTGAGCTGTTAAAAGGACGACAACCTGACTCGCCGGACATCAGAGGGCCCTACAACGTGTCGATATCACGTCTTGCGAGGATGCTGTGTTTTTGAAGCCGATGGGTTGTCGTTAAGCCCATTGAGCCTTTTGAATGGGCCATCTCTCTAGGCTGGGACTGTGAACCGTTAACACATATAGGAATTGTGCCCTCAACATGACGGGTGCGATCGTACCAGCACTAATGCACCGGATCCCATCAGAACTCTGAAGTTAAACGTGCTTGGGCAAGGGTAGTACTTGGATGGGTGACCCCTTGGGAAGTCCTCGTGTTGCACCCCATTTTCAATTTTTTTTGCCCGGGTTTGGGTTGCCAAGATACTTTATCCACCAAATCTCTATTATCGAATCCCACGGAACATTGGGCAAGACAACTTCACTTCACGTAGAGGCGGGGCCCGCAAACCGAGGGTGTAGGGTTTGTGACCAAGTCCCCATCGCTCCGGTGCCCCTAACTTTTGATCCGTGAGGAGTTATGCGGCGCACAGTATACCGTTGCAAATCCCTCTGAGAGCTCTATGTCGGGGGCAGCCAGAATGCTCGCTGTGCCCATTTTTTGGAGCCCAAAATTGAACATTTCCATCTGTTTCAGGCCACTTTTCTTCTTTTGCTCTATTTTTTCGTCGCGGATCGTATATCGTGAGCTGTTAAAAGGACGACAACCTGACTCGCTAGACATCAGAGGGCCCTACAATGTGTTGATATCATGCCTTACGAGGATGGGGTATTGTTGAAGCGGATGGGTTGTCGTTAAGCCCATTGGGCCTTTTGAATGAGCCATCTCTCTAGGCTGGGACTGTGAACCGTTAACACATATAGGAATTGTGCCCTCAACATGACAGGTGCGATCATACCAGCACTAATGCACCGGATCCCATCAGAACTCCGAAGTTAAGCGTTCTTGGGCGAGAGTAGTACTAGGATGGGTCACCCCATGTGAAGTCCTCGTGTTGCACCTGCTTTTCATTTTTTTTTTGCGCTGGTTTGGGTTGACAAGATACTTTATCCACCAAATCTCTATTACTGAATCCCACGGAACATTGGGCAAGACAACTTCGCTTCAAGTAGAGGCCAGGCTCGCAAACCGAGGGCGTAGGGTTTGTGACCAGGTCTCCTGTAGCTCCAGTGCCCATAACTTTTGATTCGTAAGAAGTTACGCGGCGCACAACATACCGTTGCAAAGCTCTCCGAGAGCTCTACGACGGGGGCTGCTAGCTTGCTCCCTGTGCCCCTTTTTGGAGGCCAAAATCAAACATTTTCATCGGTTTCAGGCCATTTTTCTTCTTTTGCTCTGTTTTTCCGTCCCAGATCGTACGTCGTGAGCTGTTAAAAGGACGAAAACCTGACTCGCCTGACATCAGAGGGCCCTACAACGTGTCGATATCACCTCTTGCGAGGATGCTGCGTTGTTGAAGCCGATGGGTTGTCGTTAAGCCCATTGAGCCTTTTGAATGGGCCATCTCTCTAGGCTGGGACTGTGAACCGTTAACACATATAGGAATTGTGTTCTCAACATGACGGGTGCGATCATACCAGCAATAATGCACTAGATCCCATTAGAACTCCGAAGTTAAACGTGCTTGGGCGAGAGTAGTACTAGGATGGGTGACCCCCTGGGAAGTCCTCGTGTTGCACCCCCTTTTCATTTTTTTTTTGCCCTGGTTAGGGTTGGCAAGATTCATTATCCACCAAATCTCTAATATAAAATCCCACGGAACATTGGGCAAGACAACTTCCCTTCACGTAGAGGCCGGGCCCGCAAACCGATGGCGTATGGTTTGTGACTAGGTCTCCGTCACTCTGATACCCATGACTTTTGATCCGTAAGGAGTTACGCGGCGCACAGTATACCGTTGCAAAGCTCTTTGAGAGCTCTACGACGGGGCAGCCAACTTGCTCGTTTTGCCTATTTTTGGAGCCCAAAATCGAACATTTTCATTAGTTTCAAGCCACTTTTGTTCTTTTGCTATATTTTTTCGTCCCGGATAGTACGTCGTGAGCTGTTAAAAGGAAAACAACCTGACTTGCGGGACATCAGAGGGCCCTACAACATGTCGATATCACTTCTTGCGAGAATGCTGCGTTGTTGAAGCGGATGGGTTTTCGTTAAGCCCATTGGGCCTTTTGAATGGGCCATCTCTCTAGGCTGGGACTGTGAACCGTTAACACATATAGGAATTGCGCCCTCAACATGACGGGTGCGATCATACCAGCACTAATGCACCGGATCCCATCAGAACTCCGAAGTTAAGCGTGCTTCGGCGAGAGTAGTACTAGGATGGGTGACCTCCTGTGAAGTCCTCGTGTTGCACCCCCTTTTCAATTTTTTCTGCCCTGGTTTGGGTTGCCAAGATACTTTATCCACCAAATCTCTATTACCGAATCCCACGGAACATTGGGCAAGACAACTTCGCTTCACGTAGAGGTCGGGCCCGCAAACCTAGGGCGTAGGGTTTGTGACTAGGTCTCCGTCGCTCCGGTGCCAATAACTTTTGATCCGTAAGGAGTTACGCGGCGCACAACATACCGTTGCAAATCTCTCCAAGAGCTCTACGACGGGGGCAGCTAACTTGCTCCCTATGCCCATTTTTGGAGCCCAAAATCGAACATTTTCATCAGTTTTAGGCCACTTTTCATCTTTTGCTCTGTTTTTCCATCCCGGATCGTACGTCGTGAGCTGCTAAAAGGACGACATCCTGACTCGCCGGACATTAGAGGGCCCAACAACGTGTCGATATCACTTCTTGCGAGGATGCTACATTGTTGAAGCCAATGGGTTGTCGTTAAGCCCATTAAGCCTTTTGAATGGGCCATCTCTCTAGGCTGGGACTATGAACCGTTAACACATATAGGAATTGTGCCCTCAACATGACGGGTGCGATCATACCAGCACTAATGCACCGGATCCCATCAGAACTCCAAAGTTAAGCGTTCTTGGGCGAGAGTAGTACTAGGATGGGTGACCCCTTGGGAATTCCTCGTTTTGCACCCCATTTTCAATTTTTTTTGCCCTGGTTAGGGTTGCCAAGATACTTTATCCACCAAATCTCTATTACCGAATCCCACGGAACATTGGGGAAGACAACTTCGCTTCACGTAGAGGCTGGGCCCGCAAACCGAGAGCGTAGGGTTTGTGACTAGGTCCCCATCGCTCTGATGCCCATAACTTTTGATCCGTGAGGAGTTACGCGGTGCACAGTATACTGTTGCAAAGCTCTCTGAGAGCTCTATGACGGGGGCAGCCAGCTTGCTCAATGTGCCCATTTTTTGGAGCCGAAAATCGAACGTTTTCATCAGCTTCAGGCCACTTTTCTTCTTTTGCTCTGTTTTTTCGTCCCGGATCGTATATCGTGAGCTATTAAAAGGACGACAACCTGACTCACTGGACATCAGAGGGCCCTACAATGTGTCAATATCATGTCTTAAGAGGATGCTGCATTGTTGAAGCGGATGGGTTGTCGTTAAGCCCATTGGGCTTTTTGAATGGGCCATCTCTCTAGGCTGGGACTGTGAACCGTTAACATATGTAGGAATTGTGCCCTCAACATGACGGATGCGATCATACCAGCACTAATGCACTGGATCCCATCAGAACTCCGAAGTTTAGCATGCTTGGGCGAGAGTAGTACTAGGATGGGTGACCCCCTGGGAAGTCCTCGTGTTGCACCCGCTTTTTTTTTTTTTTGCCCTGGTTAGGGTTGCCAAGATACATTATCCACCAAATCTCAAATATCGAATCCCATGGAACATTGGGCAAGACAACTTCCCTTCACGTAGAGGACGGGCCCGCAAACCGAGGGCGTAGGTTTTGTGACCAGGTCTCCGTCGCCCCGATGCCCATAACTTTTGATTCGTAATGAGTTACGTGGCGCACAGCATACCGTTGCAAAGCTCTCTGAGAGCTCTACGACGGGGGCAGCTAGCTTGCTCACTGTGCCCATTTTTGGAGCCCAAAATTGAACATTTTCATCAGTTTCAGGCCACTTTTGTTCTTTTGCTCTATTTTTCCTTCCCGGATCGTACTTCGTGAGCTGTTAAAAGGACGACAACCTTACTCGAGGGACATCAGAGGGCCCTACAATGTGTCGATATCACGTCTTGCGAGAATGCTACGTTGTTGAAGCGGATGGGTTGTCGTTAAGCCCATTGGGCCTTTTGAATGGGCCATCTCTCTAGGCTGGGACTGTGAACCGTTTACACATATAGGAATTATGCCCTTAACATGACGGGGGCTATCATACCAGCACTAATGCACCGGATCCCATCAGAACTCCGAAGTTAAGCGTGCTTGGGCGAGAGTAGTACTAGGATGGGTGACCCCTGGGAAGTCCTCATGTTGCACCCCCTTTTCATTTTTTTTGCCCTGGTTAGGGTTGCCAAGATACATTATCCACCAAATATCTATTACCGAATCCCACGGAACATTGGGCAAGACAACTTCCCTTCACGTAGAGGCCGGGCCTGCAAACGGAAGGCGTATGGTTTGTGACCAGGTCTCTGTCGCTCCGGTGCCCATAACTTTTGATCCGTAAGGAGTTGCACGGCGCACAGCATACCTTTACAAAGCTCTCTGAGAGCTCTACGAGGGGGCAGCCAGCCTGCTCACTGTGCCTCTTTTTGGAGCACAAAATCGAACGTTTTCATCAGTTTCAGGCCACTTTTCTTCTTTTGCTCTGTTTTTTCGTCGCGGATCGTATGCCGTGAGCTGTTAAAAGGACGACACCCTGACTCGCCGGATATCAGAGGGCCCTACAATGTGTCGATATCACGTCTTGGGAGGATGCTGCGTTGTTGAAGGGGATGGGTTGTCGTTAAGCCCATTGGGCCTTTTGAATGGGCCATCTCTCTAGGCCGGGATTGTGAACCGTTAACACATATAGGAATTGTGCCCTCAACATGACGGGTGTGATCATACCAGCACTAATGCACTGGATCCCATCAGAACTCCGAAGTTAAGCGTGCTTGGGCGAGAGTAGTACTAGGATGGGTGACCCCTTGTGAAGTCCTCGTGTTGCACCCCCTTTTCAATTTTTTTTTCCCTGGTTAGGGTTGCCAAGATACTTTATCCACCAAATCTCTATTACCGAATCCCACTGAACATTGGGCAAGACAACTTCACTTCACGTAGAGGCCGGGCCCGCAAACCGAGGGCGTAGGGTTTGTGACCAGGTCTCTGTCGCTTCGGTGCCCATAACTTTTGATCCGTAAGGAGTTACGTGGCGCACAGCATACCGTTGCAAATCTTTCTGAGAGCTCTACGATGGGGGAAGCCAACTTGCTCACTGGGCCCATTTTTGGAGCCCAAAATCGAACGTTTTAATCAGTTTCAGTCCATTTTTCTTCATTTGCTCTATTTTTTCATCCCGGATCGTATGTCGTGAGCTATTAAAAGGACGACAACCTGACTCGCGGGACATCAGAGGGCCCTACAACATGTCGATATCACTTCTTGCGAGGATGCTGCGTTGTTGAAGCAGATGGGTTGTCGTTAAGTCCCTTGGGTCTTCTAAATGGGCCATCTTTCTAGGCTGGCACTGTGAACCGTTAACACATATAGGAATTGTGCCCTCAACATGACGGGTGCGATCATACCAGCACTAATGCACCGGATACCATCAGAAATTCGAAGTTAAGCATGCTTGGGCGAGAGTAGTACTAGGATGGGTGACCCCCTAGGAAGTCCTCGTGTTGCTCCCCTTTTTCAATTTTTTTTTGCCCTGGTTAGGGTTGCCAAGATACTTCATCCACCAAATTTCTATTCCTGAATTCTATGAAACATTGGGCAAGACAACTTCGCTTCACGTAGAGGCTGGGCCCGCAAACTGAGGGCGTAGGGTTTGTGACCAGGTCTCCGTCGCTCCAGTGCCCATAACTTTTGATCCGTAAGGAGTTACGCGGCGCACAGCATACCGTTGCAAAGCTCTCTGAGACAATTACGACGGGGGCAGCCAGCATGCTCGTGTGCCTATTTTTGTAGCCTAAAATCGAACGTTTTCATTAGTTTCAGTCCACTTTTCTTCTTTTGCTCTGTTTTTCTGTCCCGGATCGTACGTCGTGAGCTGTTAAAAGGACGACAACCTGACTCACGGGACATTAGAGGGCCCTACAACGTGTCGATATCACATCTTGCGAGGATGCTGCGTTGTTGAAGTCGATAGGTTGTCGTTAAGCCCATTGGGCCTTTTGAATGGGCCATCTCTATAGGCTGGCACTGTGAACCGTTAACACATATAGGAATTGTGCCCTCAACATGACGGGTGTGATCATACCAACCCGGCCTATAAAGGTTAGACTAGGGTGTGATCTAAACATTCAAGTCATTATACCTTCTTCATCATTCTAGGAGGTTTAACACTTAACGTTTTATTCTAGACTTCAAAATTTTTTCAGAAATCCGGCAGCATAACGGCTGTAATTGGGCTCTTTGTTTTGACCTAAATTTTATAACAGCCTCAAAATTTACCATCTCAATTTCAATTCCAGCTAAGATTACTATTATTCCATCAATTGAATTGCCTATTGGTTAACTCGACGTCCCGTTTGATTTATAACCTAGCATGATACTATGTCTCGTTTGTCCATTTATTCTCATTTCAAAATATACCTGTTGATCTTGGCTTATTAGTGAGTACCTATTGAGATTGGATAAGTTCATTTACCTATTCCTTAACTAAGCATCATACCCTGTGATAGATACTAGCGGTAGTAAAAGCAAAACGATCATAGTAGTGTCATGTCTTGTATCAGTTTACTTAAAATAAGTACAAACCAAAATTAGACCCCAAATTACAACGGGGGTCTTTTACATCACAAGCAACAAAAAACATAAGGGAAATAGTCTTCAAGCAGCAAAATGTACACAAGTAGTCATGTTTAAGCAAAACGACAATAACAGGCAATCACTCCAGGGGTTCATCATTACGTACATTATCCTCGGGTTCCTGTACCTATTCTTCTTCACCTGAGATGATAAAAGAGGCTGAGTCCTTATGAACTCAGCGAGGGGGAACGAAAAATAAGTTTCGAAACTCATTTTCCGGTTCAACTTATGAAAACCCTTTTTTCAAACATGAATACAACATAAATACAAGTACATAAATACAAATACAGAAGCAGGAATACCGGTTTTTCCTCCCTGAGGTTCTCTAGGATCCAAGCGGGAGTACTTATACACATAATAAAAAGGATACGGTGAGCTTTTGCTCTTAGATCAGATCCAGGATCAGTTGTTGCGGCCGACTTCAAATCATCCCCCAAACACACCAGGTGGGTGTACTCCGGATGTAACCCAAAATCCTACGACCGAACTCTCCGAGGAAGTCTAGCCCCCAAGCGAGAGAGGGAATGGGATCATGGAGGTCACGGTAACACCGGCAAGCCCGATGCCGCCCCGCATGCGTGATCACTACCATGCCGACAGGAAAGGTTGCAACCTTGTATGCAATGCACATTTATGACAGGTAATATATATCACAGAAGGAGGACAACAAAGTAGGTTGCCTCCGGACAGTCATAAGATTGCACATTGACAGATAAACAGGCAGGTCACGATAAGACAGGAAATTTCACTTGAAAGGCATATAGAGTTATATGGAAATTAAACGGGCAGCCATGTAACACATGTAAAACAGGCCATTGACTCATTAAAAGTCCACGCAATCAAGTGATAAGATTACTCAACATGTAGTGATATCAACAAGGGTTCAAATGCGAGAAAAGCTTATTTGTCAACATGCAATGGTCAAGATCACTTTTAAAGTTATAAAACATTTACGGGCAGCCCACGCAACGTACAGTTTCCTCACAATATCCAATGGTTAACACTTAGCAAGAATACTTAGTCATTAGGGTTTCCATTTCATTCATAATCGTGCGATCAAACCCTAAGTCAACTTAACATCATTCCCAAGTCATACATCATTCAATTCATACATCCTCAAGTGCTTAAAACAGTCCACATAATATTCCAACACCACAATTCCAAGCAACTAGTGCCACAAAAGAGGTTACAATAGTTTTCCAAGCACATAGCTAAGTGGAACACTCACTGCAATATGCTGTTTTCTCACAATCAATCGGATAATCAAACGATCTCCAAATTCAGTGAATAAGATGTCAAATTAAAGATTAAGAAGTTAACTAAAATCAGAAACAAGCCTTGCATCAATTGGAGTTCAGAATCATTAGTTATAACCGAAAGAGTGACGTAACACAAAACTGTCCAGATTTGCACACTTTTCAGAAAATGACGTTTTTGAGGTCCTTAGAGTCATTTTTTGATTTGGTCTATTTCTGACAAAGTTGTCCAGAACTGAAAAATATAGCTTCACACCAAATTTCATGCATTTTGAACATCATTTATTAAGTCAAATATGGTTCGTTTCACAAGGTCAGTGCATCTGCCAAAACCTGATTCATTTTTCCAGATTTCCAGATTTGGTCACATTTTAATGATTTGCCATTTTGAGGACCTTAGAATCAAAATTAGCTTCGGCCTATTTCTGGGAAAAATGTTCAAAACTGTCCAAACTAGTCACCCACTAATTTTAAAGGATTTTCAACATCATTTGCCTAGCTAAACTTACCTCGAACAGACTGGTCAGAGAGCTGTCACATAAATTCGACTTCACCTAGCATCATTTTCAAGCCAAGATCTGGCCATGCATGGTTGTTTACGCTCATGAACGAGCACATAACTCAAGTACAGAAGCAAATATACTCATTTATGAACATGCATGTGAACTTTCAAAGAGTTTTCAAAAGCTTTTAACCCTCACCTTTGCAATCAATCAAAAGATGCACAACAACCTTGTTGAAGCTCAAATCTTCTCCTTTCCTTTGCCTAGCCGAAATCCTACTAGCTTTTCTCTATTTTTCCTAGCTTAATAATCAATCTCTTAGTGCATGCAAGTAATTAGAACTTGAAGAAAAGAAATGGATGCTTAGTAACTCACCTAGGCCGAAATGAAGCTTCAAATGCACATGCAAGAGTGATTTCGAACTCTAGCTTGTTTGCTTGGGTTTCTCGATGGCTACTAGACTTTGCTCAACCAAGATGTGAAGAAGACAAGCCAAGGAGGTAGAGAACTCAGCCAAGAACTGAAAATGGAGAGAGAGAATGAAAGGGAGAGAGGGAAAAGATTGAGGAAAATGAGTGGAAATGAAAAGAAGACAAGCCTTGTAACTTGGTGATGCAAGCTCGGCCTTGGGCAGCCAGCAATCTGAATTTTTGTGTCTTCAAGATAGAATTTTAAATGTTTAGCATGGGCTTCAAGCTTTTGGTCGAGCAAGGTGTGCAAATGTGAGGGGTTTTGATCATTTTTTTTATGCCTTTTGGTGTCATAGTTTGTCTAGCATGCATATTTAATTGTGTTGTTCAAATTTCTTGCTCAAAACATGGTGTGGTCGGCTATGACATGTGCAAAATTATGATTTCTTGTCATCTTTTGGGTGTTAATTGTTGTGTGTTGAAAATGCAAAAAGAACAAGGAATAAAGAATAAGGAATGTCTAGTGTTTGGTGCATTTTTTGTCTTCTAGTGAATGAAATTTGGATTATTATATTGTTAGTGGATTTTGTAGGATTGTTTAATAGTCTAGTGCTTTGTGTAAGATGCTTTCTCGGTTAATGTGAAGGAATGCTTTCCTAGGTCTAAGGCACGCACTACGAGGTAGGACACGAACTACGAGACGAACGCACATTTTTCAAGTAAATGCACGTAACCCTATATGAATGCACGAAATTCAATGCAAGGCACACAAGACTAAATACAATCCTCAAACCTAGGTCATGGCACGCAAATCTAGGTTAGGGCATGCAAAACGAGGTATCGCACGCAATTCGGGGTCAAGCCTCACATCCTCCCCTCCTTAAAAGAATTTCGTCCCGAAATTCAATATTTGCCTTGAAATAAGGCTGGATACTGCTGCTCCATTTGGTCTCGCCTTTCCCACGTTGCTTCTTCGAGTCCATGATGATCCCACAGCACTTTCACCATAGGTATAGTTCTGTTGCACAACTCCCGATCCTGCTGGTCTAGGATCCGAATGGGCTTCTCCTCGTAAGACAAGTTTTCCCGAAGCTGCAACGGCTCTGGCTCCAAGATATGCGACGGGTCAGGATGGTACTTCCGCAGCATCGAAACATGAAAGACGTCGTGAATATTGGAGAGGTTCTGGGGTAGTGCTAGGCGATACGCCAACTTGCCAACCTTCTCAACTATCTCAAATGGTCCTACAAATCTCGGGCTCAACTTTCCACCCTTGCCATGTTTAATCAGTCCCCTCCGAGGTGATATCTTCAAGAACACCTTGTCGTCAACCTCAAACTCGAGACTTCGTCTCCGTCAGTCTGCATAACTCTTCTGCCTGCTCTAGGCGGTAAGCATCCGTTTTTGGATGAGGTGGATGTTATCAACAGTCTTCATCAGTTCAGGTAAAAGGGTCGGGTCAAAAGTCTTCATCTCACCTACTTCATCCCAGTAAATTGGTGATCAACATTTCCGTCCATACAACGCCTCAAACGGTGCCATCCCGATAGTGGCCTGGTAACTGTTGTTGTAGGCAAACTCCGCTAGATATAGATATTTCTCCCAACCTTTCCCGAAGTCTAAAATACATGCCCTCAGCATATCTTCCAAAATCTGAATAGTCCTCTCCGATTGACCGTCCGTCTGAGGGTGATAAGCTGTGCTAAAACTCAATTTCGTCCCCAAAGCTTCCTGCAATCTCTTCCAAAATCGGGAAGTAAAACGAGGATCCCTATCCGATACAATACTCACAGGCATCCTGTGCAATCTTACAATCTCTGCCACATACATAACTCCCAATTTCTCAGGACTATCCTCCTTGTTTATTGGTAAAAAGTGCGCCGACTTAGTCAATCTATCCACTATAACCCAAATGGCGTCACGACCCTTTCGTGATTTAGGCAGGTCCATAACAAAATCCATAGTTATATGTTCCCATTTCTATTGAGGAATCTCCAACGGCTGAAGTAAGCCTGTGGGTCGTTGATGTTCTGCTTTGACTCTCTGGCAAGTCAAACACCGTGCTACAAACTCCGCAATTTCTCTTTTCATGTTATTCCACCAATAGTGTTGCTTCAAATCCCGGTACATCTTTGTTCCACCGGGGTGAATAGTGTATCTTGAATTATGGGCTTCTTCAAGAATCTTTTTTTTCAGCTCTGGGTCATTGGGAACACAAACCTGGTTCCTAAACTTCCAAATACCATCATCATGAAACTTGAAATCTGTGTTGCTTTCCTTAATCTTTTGAAATTTCTGGTCCTTCTGTTGAGCCTCTCGTAACTCAGATAATAAAGTCGATTGAACTTGGGTAATGGCAAAAAGTAACCCCTTCTGAGTCAATTGTGGTTTCCATAGAAACGCTTCCTCCAACAACTCCTGCACCTTGACTTCTAGTTTCGCCATGCTTGCTTTTTTGCTTAAGGCATCTGCAACTACGTTCGCCTTACCAGGCACATAATTAATTGAGCAGTTATAATCATCCAAAAGCTCCATCCACCGCCTTTGCCTCATATTCGACTCCTTTTGAGAGAACAAGTATTTCAAGCTCTTATGATCAGTAAATACTTCAAACTTGTTACCCCACAGATAATGCCTCCATTTCTTGAGTGCAAACACAATCGCCGCTAACTCCAAATCATGTGTCGGGTAATTCATCTCATACGGCTTTGGTTTCCTAGAGGCATAAGCAATCACTCTTCCATTTTGCATCAATACACATCCCAAACCATCTTTCGAAGCATCGCTATAGATTACAAAACCTTGACTCCCTTTAGGCAATGCAAGAACTGGTGCAGTAGTCAATCTCTTCTTCAACTCATGGAAGCTGTTCTCACACTTATCATCCTACACGAACTTGGTTTTCTTTTGAGTGAGCTTTGTAAGCGGTCCTGCAATCTTAGAGAAATCCTTCACAAACCTCCGATAATAGCCGGCTAGACCAAGAAAACTCCGGACTTCCGTAACATTTTCCGGCTTCTTCCAAGACATCACTGCATCGATCTTTGCTGGATCTACCGCTATTCCCTCTTGGGATATGATATGCCCCAAAAATGCAATCTGCTGCAACCAGAATTCACATTTGCTAAACTCTGCATACAATCGATGCTCTCGAAGTTTCTGCAGTACCAACCGCAGATGTTGCTCATGCTCCGACTCTGATTTCGAGTATACCAAAATATCATCAATGAAGATCACCACAAATTGGTCCAAGTAGGGTTGAAACACCCTATGCATCAAATCCATAAAAGCTGCAGGGGCATTAGTTAGTCCAAAAGGCATCACCACATATTCATAGTGCCCATATCTCGTCCTGAAAGCCGTTTTAGGCACATCTTCCTTCTTGATCCACAACTGATAATACCCTTGTCTTAAGTCGAGTTTCGAATACACTTTGGCTCCTTGCAGTTGATCAAATAACTCGTCGATCAGGGGAAGTGGGTATTTATTCTTGACAGTCACTTGGTTCAAACCTCGATAGTCAATGCATAGCCTTAACGTTCCGTCTTTCTTCTTAACAAATAGCACGGGCGCACCCCACGGTGAAGAACTCGGTTGTACAAATCCCTTCTTCAGCAATCCTTGCAATTGGTCCTTTAATTCTTGTAGCTCAGCCGGTGCCATACGATAGGGAGCTTTTGATATCGGCTGGGTTCCAAGTAGCAACTCTATAACAAACTCGATCTCCCGATTTGGGGGTAAACCGGGTAACTCTTCTGGGAATACATCTACGTAGTCTTTGATCACAGACATCTCCTCCAACTTAGCTTTATCCGACGGCTTGTTGATAAGGTAAGCCATGTATCCGCTGCATCCTTTCCTCAAGGACTTCATTGCTTTCGTAGATGAGATGATGGAACTCCCGGTGAAATCTCTTCGGCCCAAAACCTCCAGTATCGGTTGATCAAGTACCCTGAACGTTATAATCTTTGCCCGGCAATCCAGTTGGACATGATGTTTTGCCAGCCAATCCATCCCTAAAATGACCTCGTAGTCTCGAAAAGGTAATACAATAAGATTGGTCGAGAATTCCCTATCCTTAATTTGGATTCTACATGCTTTACAAGCTGAACTAGTTACGAGTTTAGAACCCATAGGAGTACCAACTTCTACCTCAAATGGCAAACATACAACTTTCAATTTCACACGTTCCACACATAAGGGAGTAATAAATTAATGAGTAGTTCCCGGATCAATTAACACCTTAACAGGTTGATTCAGTATGAAGAATGTACCTTCAACAACAGCGGTCTCATCTGGAATCTCCTCGCACTTGATAGCATAGGCTCGAGCCTGGACTCTAGGAACTGGAGTCTTGCCTCTACTGGCTGGTTTACCCTGATTCTGCCCTGCCTGACGTTTAGGGCAATCTTTGATCTGGTGCTGATCACTGCCGTACCTCATACATCGTCCCAACTTCCTCCAACACTGGGCCTCGGTATGCCCCTTCCTGTCACAATATGAGCAGCTGACGGACTGAGTAGCAGGTGAACTACCTGTGGATCCACGGGCAGAAGAGGCTGATGGCGCTTTCGTCGGGCCATGGTTATTCCCTGACTTGCTCTGGCTCTGGTCCTGGTTACGACCCTGACTCTGGAATTTCCTCTGTTGACCTGGAGGCTGGTATGGTTTCTTGTTTGGTTGACTCGAACCGGCTCCATCTAGTTTCCTCTTCTCAACTCGAGAGGCAGCAGCAAAGAGAGCAGAATAAGTATCGAAGTCATGAGAAGCTAACTAGTCCTGAATCTCTGGCCTCAAACCAACAGTGAATTTCCACATTTTTGCCTCCGGAGTACAAACCATACACTGAGCATAACGGGACAGTCGGTCAAAACGAGCCTCGTACTGGGCCACCGTCATATTACCCTGGGTCAAATGCATGAACTCCTCGATCCGCCTCTGCCTGGAAACTGCAGGTACATATTTCTCCTTAAACGCCTTAACGAAATTACCCCACAAGCGAGGTGTCTGATTAGTCTCCCACAGTGCCTCTATAGTGTGCCACCAATGCTCGGCATCCCCATGCAACAGAAATACAACAAACTCCACTTTCTCTTCATCTGTATAATCAAGTGGCCTGAAGATCTTCTCAATCTCGGACAGCCAAGCCTCTGCTTTCTCATCATCAGCTTCCCCGTAAAATTTAGACGGGCGAAAGTCAAGGAATTCCTTCATTCTGCTATGTCTCCCATGGTTACCCTAATTCCTGTTGTTGATGTTGTTGTTGGCCTCATGAGCATCCTGGCGCTCCATTACACGTGATACACGATCCATGGCAGTTGCCATCATATTAAACATAGCTATACCGGGATTAGTCTGATAAGCATCCCCGGTCTCTTGAGGTTCACCGCACCTATTAGTAGTATGGGTACTAGGGCCAGCCATCTATAGGCACAATTTATTGAAAAATGTGACAATTAAGAATCTAAGGCATATGATATGCAACATAATATAGGTACAATTCTAAAACACTTAAGGCATATAAGTCACTTAAGCACATAGAACATAGAAGGCACATTTAACACATAACAAGTCATTATCTTAGGGCTCTACCCACGGTCCGAGAGTTAAACCCGGCTTAAGCAATCTAAGTTCTGATACCATTCTTCTAAGGTGTCACGCCCCAACCCGGCCTATAAAGGTTAGACTAGGGTGTGATCTAAACATTCAAGTCCTTACACCTGCTTCATCATTCTAGGAGGTTTAACACTTAACGTTTTATTCTAGACTTCAAAATTTTTCCAGAAATCCGGCAGCATAACGGCTGCAATTGGGCTCTTTGTTTTTTACCTAAATTTTCTAACAGCCTCAAAATTTACCATCTCAATTTCAATTCCAGCTAAGATTACTATTATTCCATCAATTGAATTGCCTATTGGTTAACTCGACGTCTCGTTTGATTTATAACCTAGCATGATACTATGTCTCATTTGTCCATTTATTCTCATTTCAAAATATACCTGTTGATCTTGGCTAATTAGCGAGTACCTGTTGAGATTGGATAAGTTCATTTACCTATTCCTTAACTAAGCATCATACCCTGTGATAGATAATAGCGGTAGTAAAAGCAAAACGATCATAGTAGTGTCATGTCTAGTATCAGTTTACTTAAAATAAGTACAAACCAAAATTAGATCCCAAATTACAACGGGAGTCTTTTACATCACAAGCAACAAACAACATAAGGGAAATAGTCTTCAAGCAGCAAAAGGTACATAAGTACTCATGTTCAACCAAAACGACAATAATAGGCAATCACTCCAGGGGTTCATCATTAGGTACATTATCCTTGGGTTCCTGTACCTGTTCTTCTTCACCTGAGATGATAAAAGAGGGTGAGTCCTTATGAACTCAGCGAGGGGGAACGAGAAATAAGTTTTGAAACTCATTTTCCGGTTCAATTTATGAAAACCCCTTTTTCAAACATGAATACAACAAAAATACAAGTACAGAAATACAAATACAGAAACAGGAATACCGGTCTTTCCTCCCCGAGGTTCTCTAGGATCCAAGCGGGAGTACTTATACACATAATAAAAAGGATACGGTGAGCTTTTGCTCTCAGATCAGATCCAGGATCAGTTGTTGCGGCCGACTTCAAATCATCCCCCAAACACACCAGGTGGGTGTACTCCGGATGTACCCCAAAATCCTACGACCCAACTCTCCGAGGAAGTCTAGCCCCCAAGCGAGAGATGGAATGGGACCATGGAGGTCACGTTAACACCGGCAAGCCCGATGCCGCCCGGCGTGCGTGATCACTACCATGCCGACAGGAAAGGTTGCAACCTTGTATGCAATGCACATTTACGACAGGTAATATATATCACAGAAGGAGGACAACAAAGTAGGTTGCCTCCGGACAGTCATAAGATTGCACATTGACAGATAAACAGGCAGGACACGATAAGACATGAAATTTCACTTGAAAGGCATATAGAGT
This sequence comes from Ehretia macrophylla, assembly GCA_037974665.1. Classification (NCBI taxonomy): domain Eukaryota; kingdom Viridiplantae; phylum Streptophyta; class Magnoliopsida; order Boraginales; family Ehretiaceae; genus Ehretia; species Ehretia macrophylla. The sequence continues at coordinate 8,794,503 of CM075773.1, forward strand.
TATATGGAAATTAAACGGGCAGCCATGTAACACATGTAAAACAGGCCATATAACTCATTAAAAGTCCACGCAATCAAGTGATAAGATTACTCAACATGCAGTGATATCAACAAGGGTTCAAATGCGAGAAAAGCTTATTTGTCAACATGCAATGGTGAAGATCACTTTTAAAGTTATAAAACATTTACGGGCAGCCCACGCAACGTACAGTTTCCTCACAATATCCAATGGTTAACACTTAGCAAGAATACTTAGTCATTAGGGTTTCCATTTCATGCATAATCGTGCGATCAAACCCTAAGTCAACTTAACATCATTCCCAAGTCATACATCATTCAATTAATACATCCTCAAGTGCTTAAAACAGTCCACATAATATTCCAACACCACAATTCCAAGCAACTAGTGCCACAAAAGAGGTTACAATAGTTTCCAAGCACATAGCTAAGTGGAACACTCACTGCAATAGGCTGTTTTCTCACAATCAATCGGATAATCAAACAATCTCCAAATTCAGTGAATAAGAGTCAAATTAAAGATTAAGAAGTTAACTAAAATCAGAAACAAGTCTTGCATCAATTGGAGTTCAGAATCATTAGTTATAACTGAAACAGTGAGGTAACACAAAACTGTCCAGATTTGCACACTTTTCAGAAAATGACGTTTTTGAGGTCCTTAGAGTCCTTTTTAGCTTTGGTCTATTTCTGACAAAGTTGTCCATAACTGAAAAATCTAGCAGTACAACAAATTTCATGCATTTTGGACATCATTTATTAAGTCAAATATGGTTCGTTTCACAAGGTCAGTGCATCTGCCAAAACCTGATTCATTTTTCCAGATTTCCAGATTTGGTCACATTTTAATGATTTGCCATTTTGAGTACCTTAGAGTCAAAATTAGCTTCGGCCTATTTCTGGGAAAAATGTTCAAAACTGTCCAAACTAGTCACCCACCAATTTTAAAGGATTTTCAACGTCATTTGCCTAGCTAAACTTACCTCGAACAGACTGGTCAGAAAGCTGTCACATAAATTCGACTTCACCTAGCATCATTTTCAAGCCAAGATCTTGCCATGCATGGTTGTTTAAGCTCATGAACGACCACATAACTCAAGTACAGAAGCAAATATACTCATTTATGAACATGCATGTGAAATTTCAAAGAGTTTTCAAAAGCTTTTAACCCTCACCTTTGCAATCAATCAAAAGATGCACAACAACCTTGTTGAAGCTCAAATCTTCTCCTTTCCTTTGCCTAGCCGAAATCCTACTAGCTTTTCTCTATTTTTCCTAGCTTAATGATCAATCTCTTAGTGCATGCAAGTAATTAGAACTTGAAGAAAAGAAATGGATGCTTAGTAACTCACCTAGGCCGAAATGAAGCTTCAAATGCACATGCAAGAGTGATTTCGAACTCTAGCTTGTTTGCTTGGGTTTCTCAATGGCTACTCAACTTTGCTCAACCAAGATGTGAAGAAGACAAGCCAAGGAGGTAGAGAACTCAGCCAAGAACCGAAAATGGAGAGAGAGAATGAAGGGGAGAGAGAGGAAAGATTGAGGAAAATGAGTGGAAATGAAAAGAAGACAAGCCTTGTAACTTGGTGATGCAAGCTCGGCCTTGGGCAGCCAACAATCTGAATTTTTGTGTCTTCAAGATAGAATTTTAAATTTTTAGCATGGGCTTCAAGCTTTTGGTCGAGCAAGGTGTGCAAATGTGAGGGTTTTTGATCATTTTCTTATGCCTTTTGGTGTCATAGTTTGTCTAGCATGCATATTTAATTGTGTTGTTCAAATTTCTTGCTCAAAACATGGTGTGGTCGGCTATGACATGTGCAAAATTCTGATTTCTTGTCATCTTTTGGGTGTTAATTGTTGTGTGTTGAAAATGCAAAAAGAACAAGGAATAAAGAATAAGGAATGTCTAGTGTTTGGTGCATTTTTTGTCTTCTAGTGAATGGAACTTGTATTATTATATTCTTAGTGGATTTTTTAGGATTGTTTAATAGTCTAGTGCTTCGTGTAAGATGCTTTCTCGGTTAGCGTGAAGGCACGCTTTCCTAGGTCTAAGGCACGCACTACAAGGTAGGACACGAACTACGAGACAAACGCACGTTTTTCAAGTAAACGCACGTAACCCTATATGAATGCAAGAAATTCAATGCAAGGCACACAAGACTAAATACAATTCTCAAACCTAGGTCATGGCATGCAAATCTAAGTTAGGGCACGCAAAACGAGGTATCGCACGCAATTCGGGGTCAGGCCTCACAGTGACCCCCTGGGAAGTCCTCGTGTTGCACCCCCTTTTCAATTTTTTTTGCCTTGGTTAGGGTTGCCAAGATACTTTATCTACCAAATCTCTATTACCGAATCCCACGGAACATTGGGCAAGACAACTTCGCTTCACGTAGAGGTCGGGCCCGCAAACCGAGGGTGTAGGGTTTGTGACCAGGTCCCCATCGCTCCGGTGCCCATAACGTTTTATCCGTGAGGAGTTAAGCGGCGCACAGTATACTGTTGCAAAGCTCTCTGAGAGCTCTATGATGGGGGCAGCCAGCTTGCTCGCTGTGCCCATTTTTTGGAGCCCAAAATCGAACGTTTTCATCAGTTTCAAACCACTTTTCATCTTTTGCTCTGTTTTTCCATCCCGGATCGTATATCGTGAGCTATTAAAAGGACGACAACCTGACTCGCGGGACATCAGAGTGCCCTACAATGTGTCGATATCATGTCTTACGAGGATGCTGCATTGTTGAAGCGGATGGGTTGTCGTTAAGCCCATTGGGCCTTTTGAATGGGCCATCTCTCTAGGTTGGGACTATGAACCGTTAACACATGTAGGAATTGTGCCCTCAACATGACGGGTGTGATCATACCAGCACTAATGCACCGGATCCCATCAGAACTCCGAAGTTAAGCGCGCTTGGGTGAGAGTAGTACTAGGATGGGTGACCCCTTGGGAAGTCCTCGTGTTGCACCCCCTTTTCATTTTTTTTGCCCTGGTTAGGGTTGCCAAGATACATTATCCACCAAATCTCTAATATCGAATCCCACGGAACATTGGGCAAGACAACTTCCCTTCACGTAGAGGCCGGTCCCGCAAACCGAGGGCGTAAGGTATGTGACCAGGTCTCCGTCGCTCCGATGCCCATAACTTTTGATCCGTAAGGAGTTACGCGACGCACAGCATACCGTTGCAAAGCTCTCTGAGAGCTCTACGACGGGGGCAGGTAGCTTGCTTGCTGTGCCCATTTTTGGAGCCCAAAATCGAACATTTTCATCAGTTTTAGGCCACTTTTGTTCTTTTACTCTGTTTTTCCGTCCCGGATCGTATGTCGTGATCTGTTAAAAGGACGACAACCTGACTCGCGGGACATCAGAGGGCACTACAACGTGTCGATATCACGTCTTGCGAGGATGTTGCGTTGTTGAAGCGGATGGGTTGTCGTTAAGCCCATTGGGCCTTTTGAATGGGCCATCTCTCTAGGCTGGGACTGTGAACCGTTAACACATGTAGGAATTGTGCCCTCAACATGACGGGTGCGATCATAACAGCACTAATGAACCGGATCCCATCAGAACTCCGAAGTTAAGCGTGCTTGGGCGATAGTAGTACTACGATGGGTGACCCCCTGGGAAGACCTCGTGTTGTACCCCCTTTTCAAATATTTTTGCCCTGGTTAGGGTTTCCAAGATACTTTATCCACCAAATCTCTATTACCGAATCGCACAGAACATTGGGCATGACAACTTCGCTTCACGTAGAGGCCTGGCCCGCAAACTGATGGCGTAGTGTTGGTGACCAGGTCTCCTTCGTTCCGGTGCCCATAACTTTTGTTCCGTAATGAGTTACGCAGCGCACAACATACCGCTGCAAAGCTTTCTAAGAGCTCTACGACGGGGGCAGCTAGCTTGCTCGCTATGCCCATTTTTGGAGCCCAAAATCAAACGTTTTCATCAGTTTCAAGCCATTTTGTTCTTTTGCTCTATTTTTCCGTCCCGGATCGTACGTCGTGAGCTATTAAAAGGACGACAACCTGACTCGCTGGACATTAGAGGGCCCTACAACTTGTCGATATCACGTTTTGCGAGGATGCTGCGTTGTTGAAGCGGATGGGTTGTCGTTTAGCCCATTGGGCCTTTTGAATGGGCCATCTCTCGAGGCTGGGACTGTGAACCGTTAACACATATAGAAATTGTGCCCTCAACATGACGGTTGCGATCATACCAGCACTAATGCACCGGATCCCATCAGAACTCCGAAGTTAAGCGTGCTTGGGCGAGAGTAGTACTAGGATGGGTGACCCCTTGTGAAGTCCTCGTGTTGCACCCCCTTTTCAATTTTTTTTGCCCTGGTTAGGGTTGCCAAGATACTTTCTCCACCAAATCTCTATTACCAAATCCCACGAAACAATGGGCAAGACAACTTCGCTTCTCGTAGAGGCCGGGCCGGCAAACCGAGGGCGTAGGGTTTGTGACCAGGTCCCTATCGCTCCGGTGCCCATAACTTTTGATCCGTAAGGAGTTACGCGGCGCACAGCATACCGTTGCAAAGCACTTTGAGAGCTCTATGACAGGGGCACCCAGCTTGCCCGCTGTGCCCATTTTTTGGAGCCCAAAATAAAACATTTTCATCAGTTTCAGTCCACTTTTCTTCTTTTGGTCTATTTTTTCGTCCCGGATCGTACGTCGTGAGCTGTTAAAAGGACGACAACCTGACTCACGGGACATCAATGGGCCCTACAACGTGTCGATATCACGTCTTGCGAGGATGCTACGTTGTTGAAGCGGATGGGTTGTCGTTAAGCCCATTGGCCTTTTGAATGGGCCATCTCTCTAGGCTGGCACTGTGAACCGTTAACACATATAGGAATTTTGCCCTCAACATGACGGGTGCGATCATACCAGCACTGATGCTCCAGATCCCATCAGAACTCCGAAGATAAGCGTCCTTGGGCGAGAGTAGTACTAGGATGGGTGACCCCCTGGGAAGTCCTCGTGTTGCACCCCCTTTTCAATTTTTTTTGCCCTGGTTAGGGTTGCCAAGATACTTTATCCACCAAATCTCTATTACCGAATCCCACGGAACAATAGGCAAGACAACTTCGCTTCACGTAGAGGCCGGGCTCGTAAACCGAGGGCGTAGGGTTTGTGACCAGGTCCCCATCGCTCCGGTGCCCATAACTTTTGATCCGTGAGGAGTTACGCTGCGAACTGGGTACCGTTGCAAAGCACTCTGAGAGCTCTATGGCGAGGACGGCCAGCTTGCTCACTGTGCCCATTTTTTGAAGCCCAAAATCGAACATTTTCATCAGTTTCAGGCCGCTTTTCTTCTTTTGCTCTGTTTTTTCGTCCCAGATTGTATATCGTGAGCAGTTAAAAGGACGACAACCTGACTCGCGGGACATCAGAGGGCCCTACAATGTGTCGATATCATGCCTTACGAGGATGGGGTATTGTTGAAGCGGATGGGTTGTCGTTAAACACATTGGGCCTTTTGAATGGGCCATCTCTCTAGGCTGGGACTGTTAACCGTTAACACATATAGGAATTGTGCCCTCAACATGACGGGTGCGATCATACCAGCACTAATGCACCGGATCCCATCTGAACTCCGAAGTTAAGCGTGCTTGGGCGATAGTAGTACTAGGATGGGTGACCCCCTGGGAAGTCCTCGTGTTGCACCTCCTTTTCAATTTTTTTTGCCCTGGTTAGGGTTGCCAAGATACTTTATCCACCAATTCTCTATTACCGAATCACACGGAACATTGGGCAAGACAACTTCGCTTCACGTAGAGGCCGAACCCGCAAACCGAGGGCGTAGGGTTTATGACCAGGTCTTCGTCGCTCCGGTGCCCATAACTTTTGATCCGTAAGGAGTTACGCAGCGCACAACATACCATTGCAAAGCTCTTTCAGAGCTCAACGACGGGGGCATCCAGTTTGCTCACTGCGCCCATTTTTGGTGCCCAAAATCGAACGTTTTCATCAGTTTCAGGCCATTTTTCTTCTTTTGCTCTGTTTTTCCGTCCCGGATCGTACGCCGTGATCTGTTAAAAGGACGACAACCTAACTCGCGGGACATCAGAGGGCCCTACAACGTGTCGATATGACGTCTTGCGAGGATGCTGTGTTGTTGAAGCAGATGGGTTGTCGTTAAGCCCATTGGGCCTTTTGAATGGGCCATCTCTCTAGGCTGGGACTGTGAACCGTTAACACATATAGGAATTGTGCCCTCAACATGACAGGTGCGATCATACGAGCACTAATGCACCGGATCCCATCAGAACTCCGAAGTTAAGCGTCCTTGGGCGAGAGTAGTACTAGGATGGGTGACCCCCTGGAAGTCCTCGTGTTGCACCCCATTTTCAATTTTTTTTGCCCTGGTTAGGGTTGCCAAGATACTTTATCCACCAAATCTCTATTACCGAATCCCACGGAACATTGGGCAAGACAACTTCGCTTCACGTAGAGGTCGGGCCTGCAAACCGAGGGCGTAGGGTTTGTGACTAGGTCTCCGTCGCTCCTGTGCCCATAACTTTTGATCCGTAAGGAGTTACGCCGCGCACAGCACACCGTTGCAAAGCTCTCTGAGAGCACTATGACGGGGGCAGCCAACTTTCTCGCTGGGCCATTTTTGGAGCCCAAAATCGAACATTTTCATCAGTTTTAGTCCACTTTTCTTCTTTTGCTCTATTTTTTCGTCCAGGATCGTACGTCGTGAGCTATTAAAAGAACGACCACCAGACTCGCGGTACATCAGAGGGCCCTACAATGTGTCGATATCACGTCTTGCGAGGATGCTGCATTGTTGAATTAGATGGGTTGTCGTTAAACCCCTTGGGCCTTCTGAATGGGCCATCTCTCTAGGCTGGCACTGTGAACCGTTAACACATATAGAAATTATGCCCTCAACATGATGGGTGCGATCATACCAGCACTATTGCACCGGATCCCATCAGAAATCCGAAGTTAAGCGTGCTTGGGCGAGAGTAGTACTAGGATAGGAGAGCCCCTAGGAAGTCCTCGTGTTGCACCCATTTTTCAATTTTTTTTTTGCCCTGGTTAGGGTTGCCAATATACTTTATCCACCAAATCTCTATTCCCGAATCCTACGGAACATTGGGCAAGACAACTTCGCTTCACGTGGAGGCCGGGCCCGCAAACCGAGGGCGTAGGGTTTGTGACCAGGTCTCCGTCGCTCCGGTGCCCATAACTTTTGATCCGTAAGGAGTTACGCGGCGCACAGCATACCATTGCAAAGCTCTCTGAGAGCACTACGACGGGGGTAGCCAGCTTGCTCGTTGTGCCCATTCTTGGAGTCCAAAATCGAACGATTTCATCAGTTTTAGTCCATTTTTCTTCTTTTGCTCTGTTTTTCTATCCCGGATCGTACGTCGTGAGATATTAAAAGGTCGACAACCTGACTCACGGGACATCAGAGGGCCGTACAATGTGTCGATATCACGTCTTGCGAGGATGCTGCGTTGTTGAAGCAGATGGGTTGTCGTTATGCCCATTGGGCCTTTTGAATGGGCCATGTCTCTAGGCTGCACTGTGAACCGTTAAAACATATAGGAATTGTGCCCTCAACATGACGGGTTCGATCACACCAGCTCTGATGCACCGGATCCCATCAGAACTCCAAAGTTAAGTGTTCTTGGGCGAGAGTAGTACTAGGATGGGTGACCCCCTGGAAGTCCTCGTGTTGCACCCCCTTTTCAATTTTTTTTGCCCTGGTTAGGGTTGCCAAGATACTTTATCCTCCAATACTCTATTACCGAATCAAATGGAACATTGGGCAAGACAACTTCGCTTCTAGTAGAGGCTGGGCCCGCAAACCGAGGGTGCAGGGTTTGTGACCAGGTCTCCGTCGCTCCGGCGCCTATAACTTTTGATCCGTAAGGAATTACAGGGCGCACAGCATACCGTTGCAAAGCTCTCTAAGAGCTCTACGACGGAGGCAGCAAGCTTGCTCGCTATGCCATTTTTGGAGTCCAAAATCGAACGTTATCATCAATTTCAGGCCACTTTTCTTCTTTTGCTCTGTTTTTCCGTCCTGGATCATACATCGTGAGCTGTTCAAAGGACGACAACCTGACTCGCGGGACATCTGAGGGCCCTACAACGTGTCGATATCATGTTTTGCGAGGATACTGTGTTGTTGAAGCGGATGGGTTGTCGTTAAGCCCATTGGGCATTTTGAATGGGCCATCTCTTTAGGCTGGCACTGTGAACCGTTAAAACATATAGGAATTGTGCCCTCAACATGACGGGTGCGATCATACCAGCACTGATGCACCGGATCCCATCAGAACTCCGAAGTTAAGCGTTCTTGGGCAAAAGTAGTACAAGGATGGGTGACCCCCTGGGAAGTCCTCGTGTTGCACCCCCTTTTCAATTTTTTTTGCCCTGGTTAGGGTTGCCAAGATACCTTATCCACCAATTCTCTATTACCGAATCAAACGGAACATTGGGCAAGACAACTTCACTTCACGTAGAGGCCGGGCTCGCAAACCGAGGGCGTAGGGTTTGTGACCAGGTCTCCGTCGCTCCGGCGCCCATAACTTTTGATCCGTAAGGAATTACGCGGCGCACAGCATACCGTTGCAAAGCTCTTTGAGAGCTCTAGGACGGAGGCAACCAGCTTGCTCGCTATGCCATTTTTGGAGCCTAAAATCGAACATTTTCATCAATTTCAGGCCACTTTTCTTCTTTTGCCCTGTTTTTCTGTCCTGGATCGTACATCGTGAGCTGTTAAAAAGACGACAACCTGACTCATGGGGCATCTGAGGGCCCAACAATGTGTCGATATCATGTTTTGCGAGGATACTGTGTTGTTGAAGTGGATGGGTTGTCGTTAAGCCCATTGGGCATTTTGAATGGGCCATCTCTCTAAGCTGGGACTGTGAATCGTTAACATATATAGGAATTGTGCACTCAACATGACGGGTGCGATCATACCAGCACTAATGCACTGGATCCCATCAGAACTCCGAAGTTAAGCATGCTTGGGCGAGAATAGTACTAGGATTGGTGACCCCGTGGAAAGTCCTCGTTTTGCACCCCATTTTCAATTTTTTTTGCTCTGGTTAGGGTTGCCAAGATACTTTATCCACCAAATCTTTATTACCGAATCCAACGGAACATTGGGCAAGACAAATTCGCTTCACGTAGAGGCTGAGTCCGCAAACCGAGTGCGTAGGGTTTGTGACCAGGTCTCCGTCGCTCCGGTGCCCATAACTTTTGATCCGTAAGTAGTTACGGGGCGAACAGCATATCGTTGCAAAGCTTTCTGAGAGCTCTACGACGGGGTCAGCCAGCTTGTTCGATGTGCCCAATTTTGGAGCTCAAAATTGAATGGTTTCATCTGTTTCAGTCCACTTTATTTCTTTTGCTCTATTTTTCCATCCCAGATTGTACGTCATGAGCTGTTAAAAGGACGGCAACCTGACTCGCGGGACATCAGAGGGCCCTACAACGTGTCGATATCACGTCTTGCGAGGATGCTGCGTTGTTAAAGCGGATGGGTTATCGTTAAGCCCATTGGGCCTTTTGAATGGGCCATCTCTCTAGGCTGGCACTGTGAACCGTTAACACATATAGGAATTGTTCCCTCAACATGACGGGTGCGATCATACCAGCACTAATGCAGCGGATCCCATCAGAACTACGAAGTTAAGTGTGCTTGGGCGAGAGTAGTACTAGGATGGGTGACCCCTTGGGAAGTCCTCGAGTTGTACCCCCTTTTCAATTTTTTTTGCTCGGGTTAGGGTTGCCAAGATACTTTATCCACCGAATCTCTATTACCGAATCCCACGGAACATTGGGCAAGACAACTTCGCTTCATGTAGAGGCCGAGCCAGAAAACCGAGGGCGTAGGGTTTGTGACCAGGTCTCCCTCACTCTGGTGCCCATAACTTTTGATCCATAAGGAGTTACGCGGCACAAAGCATACCGTTGCAAAGCTCTCTGAGAGCTCTACGACGGGGGCAGCGAGCTTGCTCACTCTGCCCATTTTTGGAGCCCAAAATCGAACGTTTTCATCAATTTCAGACCACTTTTCTTATTTTGCTCTGTTTTTTTATCCCGGATCGTGCGTCGTAAGCTGTTCAAAGGACGACAACCTGACTCACAGGACATCAGAGGGCCCTACAACGTGTCGATATCACATCTTGCGAGGATGCTGCGTTGTTGAAGCGGATGGGTTGTCTTTAAGCCCATTGGGCCTTTTGAATGGGCCATCTCTCTAAGCAGGGACTGTGAACCGTTAACACATATAGGAATTGTGCCCTCAAAATGACGGGTGCGATCATACTAGCACTAATGCACCCGATCCCATCATTACTCCGAAGTTAAGCGTGCTTGGGCGAGAGTAGTACTAAGATGGGTGACCCACTGGGAAGTCCTCGTGTTGCACACCCTTTTCAATTTTTTTTTGCCTTGGTTAGAGTTGCCAAGATACTTTATCCACCAAATCTCTATTACCAAATCCCACGGAACATTGGGCAAGACAACTTCGCTTCACGTAGAGGCCGGGCCTGCAAACCGAGAGCGTAGGGTTTGTGACCAGGTCTCCGTCGCTCCGGTGCGCAAAACTTTTGATCCGTAAGAAGTTTCGCGGTGCACAACATACCGTTGCAAATCTCTCTAAGAGCTCTACGACGGGGGCATCCAGCTTGCTCGCTGTGCCCTTTTTTGGAGCCCAAAATCGAACGTTTTCATCAATTTCAGGACACTTTTCTTCTTTCGCTCTATTTTTCTGTCCCGGATCGTACGTCGTGAGCTGTTAAATGGACGACAACCTGACTCGCGGGACATCAGAGGGCCCTACAACGTGTCAATATCACGTCTTTCGAGGATGCTGCGTTGTTGAAGCAGATGGGTTGTCGTTAAGCCCATTGGGCCTTTTGAATGGGCCATCTCTCTAGGCTGGCACTGTGAACTATTAACACATATAGGAATTGTGCCCCTAACATGACGGGTGCGATCATACCAGCACTAATGCATCGGATCCCATCAGAACTCCGAAGTTAAGCGTGCTTGGGGGAGAGTAGTACTAGGATGGGTCACCCCTTGCGAAGTCCTCGTGTTGCACCCCCTTTTTAATTTTTTTTGCCCTGGTTAGGGTTGCCAAGATACTTTATCTACCAAATCTCTATTACCGAATCCCACGGAACATTGGGCAAGACAACATCGCTTCACGTAGAGGCCGGGCCCGCATACCGAGGGCGTAGGGTTTGTGACCAGGTCTCCGTCGCTCCGGTGCCCATAATTTTTGATCCGTAAGGAGTTACGCGGAGCACAGCATACCGTTGAAAAGCTCTCAGAGAGCTCTACGACGGGGGGAACCAGTTTGCTCGTTGTGCCCGTTTTTGAAGCCCAAAATGAAACGTTTTCATCAATTTATGGCCACTTTTCTTCTTGTGCTCTGTTTTTCTATCCCGGATTGTATGTCGTGAGCTGTTAAAAGGACGATAACCTGACTCGCGGGACATCAGAAGGCCCTACAACGTGTTGATATCACGTCTTGTGACGATGCTGCGTTGTTGAAGCGGAAGGGTTGTCGTTAAGCCCATTGGGTCTTTTGAATGGGCCATATCTCTAGGCTGGCACTATGAACCATTAACACATATAGGAATTGTGCCCTCAACATGACGGGGGCGATCAGAGCAGCACTAATGCACCGGATTCCATCAGAACTCCAAAGTTAAGCGTGCTTGCGCGAGAGTAGTTCTAGGATGGGTGACCCCAAGGGAAGTTCTCGTGTTGCACCCCCGTTTTCAATTTTTTTTGCTCCGGTTAGGGTTGCCATGATACTTTATCCACCACATTTCTATTATCGAATCCCACGGTACATTGGGCAAGACAACTTCACCTCACGTAGAGGCCGGGCCAGCAAACCGAGGGCGTAGGGTTTGTGACCAGGTCTCCGTCGTTCCGGTGCCCATAACTTTTGATCAGTAAGGAGTTACGCGGCGCACAGCATACCGTTGCAAAGCTCTCTGAGAGCTCTACGACGGGGGCTACCAGTTTGCTCGCTGTGCCCTCTTTTCAAGCCCAAAATCGAACGTTTTCATCAATATCAGTCCACTTTTCTTCTTTTGCTCCGTTTTTCCCACCCGGATCGTACGACGTGAGCTATTAAAAGGATCACAACATGACTCGCGGGACATCAGAGGGCCTTACAACGTGTCCATATCACGTCTTTCGAGAATGCTGCATTGTTGAAGCGGATGGGTTGTCGGCAAGCCCATTGGGCCTTTTGAATGGGCCATATCTCTAGGCTGGCACTATGAACCGTTAACACATATAGGAATTGTGCCCTCAACATGACGGGTGCGATCATACCAGCACTAATGCACCGGATCCCATCAGAACTCCGAAGTTAAGCGAGCTTGGGTGAGAGTAGTACTAGGATGGGTGACCCCCTGGGAATTCCTCGTGCTGCACCCCGTTTTCAATTTTTTTTGCCCTGGTTAGGGTTGCCAAGATACTTTATTCACGAAATCTCTATTACCGAATGCCACGGAACATTTGGCAAGACAACTTCACTTCACGTAGAGTCCGGGCCCGCAAACCAAGGGCGTAGGGTTTGTGACCAAGTCTCTGTCGCTCCGGTGCCCATAACTTTTGATCCGTCAGGAGTTACGCGACGCATAGCATACCGTTACAAAGCTCTCTGAGAGCTCTACGATGGGAGCAGAGAGCTTGCTCGTTTTGCCCATTTTTGGTGCCCAAAATCAAACATTTTCATCAGTTTCAGGCCACTTTTCTTCTTTTGCCCTGTTTTTCCATCCAGAATCGTACTTCGTGAGCTGTTAAAAGGACGACAACCTGACTCGCAGTACATCAGAGGGCCCTACAACGTGTCGATATCACGTCTTGCGAGGATGCTGCGTTGTTGAAGCGGATGTGTTGTCGTTAAGCCCAATGGGCCTTTTGAATGGGCCATCTCCCTAGGCTGGCACTGTGAACCGTTAACACATAGAGGAATTGTGCCCTCAACATGACAGGTGCGATCAGAGCATCACTAATCCACCGGATCCCATCAGAACTCCGAAGTTGAGCATGCTTGGGCGAGAGTAGTACTAGGATGGGTGACCCCCTGGGAAGTCCTCGTGTTGCACCCCTTTTTCAATTTTTTTTTCCCTGGTTAGGGTTGCCAAGATACTTTATCCACCAAATATCTATTACAGAATCCAACGGAACATTGGGCAAGACACCTTCACTTCACGTAGAAGTCGGGCCAGCAAACCGAGGGCGTAGGGTTTGTGACCAGGTCTCCGTCGCTCCGGTGCCCATAACTTTTGATCCGTAAGGAGTTACGCGGCGCACAGCATACCGTTGCAAAGCTCTCTGAGAGCTCTACGATGGAGGCGACCAGTTTGCTTGCTATGCCCATTTTTGGATCCCAAAATTGAACATTTTCATCAGTTTCAGTCTACTTTTTTTCTTTTGCTCTGTTTTTCTGTCCCGGATCGTACGTCGTGAGCTGTTAAAAGGATGACAAACTGACTCACGCTACATCAGAGGGCCCTACAACGTGTCGATATCACGTCTTGCGAGGATGCTGCGTTGTTGAAGTGGATGGGTTGTCGTTAAGCCCATTGGGCCTTTTGAATGGGCCATCTCTCTAGGCTGGCACTGTGAACCGTTAACACATATATGAAATGTGCCCTCAACATGACGTGTGCGATCATACCAGCACTGATGCACAGGATCCCATCAGAACTCCGAAGTTAAGCGTTCTTGGGCGAGAGTAGTACTAGGATGGGTGACCCCCTAGGAAGTCCTCGTGTTGCACCCCCTTTTCAATTTTTTTTGCCCTGGTTAGGGTTGCAAAGATACTTTATCCACCAATTCTCTATTACCGAATCACATAGAACATTGGGCAAGACAACATCGCTACACGCAGAGGTCGGGCCCGCAAACCGAGGGCGTAGGGTTTGTGACCAGGTCTCCGTCACTCCGGTGCCCATAACTTTTGATCCGTAAGGAATTACGTGGCGCACATCATACCGTTGTAAAGCTCTCTGAGAGCTCTACGACGGAGGCAGCCTGCTTGCTCGCTATGCCGTTTTTGGAGCCCAAAATCGAACGTTTTCATCAATTTCAGGCCACTTTTCTTCTTTTGCTCTGTTTTTTTGTCCTGGATCGTACGTCGTGAGCTGTTAAAAGGACGACAACCTGACTCGCTGGACATCTGAGGGCACTACAACGTGTCGATATCATGTTTTGTGAGGATACTGCATTGTTGAAGCGGATGGGTTGTCGTTAAGCCCATTGGGCATTTTGAATGGGCCATCTCTCTAAGCTGGGACTGTGAACCGCTAACACATATAGGAATTATGCACTCCACATGAAGGGTGCGATCATACCAGCACTAATGTACTGGATCCCATCAGAACTCCGAAGTTAAGCGTGCATGGGCGAGAGTAGTACTAGGATTGGTGACCCCTTGGGAAGTCCTCGTGTTGCACCCCCTTTTCAATTTTTTTTGCTCTGGTTAGGGTTGCCAAGATACTTTATCCACCAAATCTCTATTACCGAATCCCACGGAACATTGGGCAAGACAACTTCGCTCACGTAGAGGCCGAGCCCGCAAACCGAGGGCGTAGGGTTTGTGACCAGTTCTCCATCGCTCCGGTGCCCATAACTTTTGATCCGTAAGGAGTTACGCAACGCACAGCATACCGTTGCAAAGCTCTCTGAGAGCTCTACAACGGGGTCAGCCAGCTTGCTCGATGTCATCATTTTTGGACCTCAAAATCGAATGTTTTCATCTATTTCAGTCCATTTTTTTCTTTTGCACTGTTTTTCCATCCCGGATCGTACGTCATGAGCTGTTAAAAGGACGACAACATGACTCGCGGGACATCAGAGGGCCCTACAACGTGTCGATATCATGTCTTGCGAGGATGCTGCGTTGTTAAAGCAGATGGGTTGTCATTAGGCCCATTGGGCCTTTTGAATGGGCCATCTCTCTAGGCTGGCACTGTGAACTGTTAACACATATAGGAATTGTGCCCTCAACATGAAGGGTGCGATCATACCAGCATTAATGCAGCGGATCCCATCAGAACTACAAAGTTAAGCGTGCTTGGGCAAGAGTAGTACTAGGATGGGTGACCCCTTGGGAAGTCCTCGAGTTACACTCCCTTTTCAATTTTTTTTGCCCTGGTTAGGGTTGCCAAGATACTTTATCCACCAAATCTCTATTACAAAATCCCACGGAACATTGGGCAAGACAACTTCGCTTCACGTAGAGGCCGAGCCAGCAAACCGAGGGCGTAGTGTTTGTAACCAGGTCTCCGTCGCTCTGGTGCCCATAACTTTTGATCCATAAGGAGTTACGCGGCGCACAACATACAGTTGCAAAGCTCTCTGAGAGCTCTACGACGGGGGCAGCGAGCTTGCTCACTGAGACCATTTTTGGAGACCAAAGTCGAACGTTTTCTTCAATTTCAGACCACTTTTCTTATTTTGCTATGTTTTTCTGTCCTGGATCGTACGTCGTGAGCTGTTCAAGGGACGACAACCTGACTCACAGGACATCAGAGGGCCCTACAACGTGTCGATATCACGTCTTGCGAGGATGCTGCGTTGTTGAAGCGGATGGGTTGTCGTTAAGCCCCTTGGGCCTTTTGAATGGGCCATCTCTCTTAGCTGGGACTATGAACCGTTAACACATATAGGAATTGTGCCCTCAACATGACGGGTGCGATCATACCAGCACTAATGCACTGGATCCCATCATTACTTCGAAGTTAAGCGTGCTTGGACGAGAGAAGTACTAAGATGGGTGACCCCCTGGGAAGTCCTCGTGCTGCACCCCCTTTTCAATTTTTTTTGCCCTGGTTAGAGTTGCCAAGATACTTTATCTACCAAAATTCAATTTCTGAATCCCACGAAACATTGGGCAAGACAACTTCGCTTCACGTAGAGGTCGGGCCAGCAAACTGAGGGCGTAGGGCTTGTGACCAAGTCTCTGTCGCTCTGGTACCCATAACTTTAGATCCGTAAGGAGTTACGCGGCGCACAGAATACCGTTGCAAAGCTATCTGAGAGCTCTACGATGGGGGCAGAGAGCTTGCTCACTGTGCCCATTTTTGGAGCCAAAAATCAAATGTTTTCATCAGTTTTAGGCCACTTTTCTTCTTTTGCCCTGTTTTTTCGTCCCGGATCGTACGTCGTGAGTTGTTAAAAGGATGACAACCTGAATCGCGGTACATCAGAGAGCCCTACAACGATCGATATCACGTCTTGCGAGGATGCTGCGTTGTTGAAGCGGATGGGTTGTTGTTAAGTCCATTGGGCCTTTTGAATGGGCCATCTCTCTAGGCTAGCACTGTGAACCGTTAACACATATAGGAATTGTGCCCTCAACATGACTGGTGCTATCAGGGCAGCACTAATGCACCGGATCCCATCAGAACTCCGAAGTTAAGCGTGCTTGGGTGAGAGTAGTACTAGGATGGGTGACCCCCTGGGAAGTCCTCGTGTTGCACCCCCTTTTCAATTTTTTTTGCCCTGGTTAGGGTTGCCAAGATACTTTATCCACCAAATCTCTATTACCGAATCCCACCGAACATTGGGCAAGACAACTTCGCTTCACGTAGAGGCCGGGCCAGTAAACCGAGGGCGTAGGGTTTGTGACAAGGTCTCCGTCGCTCCGGTGCCCATAACTTTTGATCCGTAAGGAGTTACGCGGAGTACAGCATACCGTTGCAAAGCTCTCTGAGAGCTCTACGACGGGTGCAGCCAATTTGCTCGATGTGCCCATTTTTGAAGCCCAAAATTGAACGTTTTTATCAATTTATGGCCATTTTTCTTCTTTTGCTCTGTTTTTCTGTCCCGGATCTTACGTCGTGAGCTGTTAAAAGGATGACAACCTAACTCGCGGGACATCAAAGGGCCCTACAACGTGTCGATATCAAGTCTTGCGAGGATGCTGCGTTGTTGAAGCGAATGGGTTGTCGTTAAGCCCATTGGGCCTTTTGAATGGGCCATATCTGTAGGCTGGCACTGTGAACCGTTAACACATATAGGAATTGTGCCCTCAACATGACGGGGGCGATCAGAGCAGCACTAATGCACCGAATTCCATTAGAACTGCGAAGTTAAGCGTGCTTGGGCGAGAGTAGTACTAGGATGGGTGACCCCCAGGGAAGTTCTCGTGTTGCACTCCCGTTTTCAATTTTTTTTGCTCCGGTTAGGGTTGCCATGATACTTTATCCACCATATTTCTATTATCAAATCCCATTGGACCTTTTGAATGGGCCATCTCTCTAGGCTAGCACTGTGAACCGTTAACACATATAGGAATTGTGCCCTGAACATGAAGTGTACGATCATACCAGCACTAATGCACTGGATCCCATCAGAACTCCGAAGTTAAGCGTGCTTGGGCGAGAGTAGTACTAGGATTGGTGACCCCCTGGGAAGTCCTCGTGCTGCACCCTCTTTTCAATTTTTGTTGCCCTGGTTAGGGTTGCCAAGATACTTTATCCACCAAACCTCTATTACCGAATCCAACGGAACATTAGGCAAGACAACTTCGCTTCACGTAGAGGTCGGGCCTGCAAACTGAGGGCGTAGGGTTTGTGACCAAGTCTCCGTCTCTCCGGTGCACATAACTTTTGATCCGTAAGGAGTTATGCGGTGCACAGCATACCGTTGCAAAGCACTCTGAGAGCTCTACGATGGGGGCAGAGAGCTTGCTCGCTTTGCCTATTTTTGGAGCCCGAAATCAAATGTTTTCGTCAGTTTCAGGCCAATTTTCTTCTTTTGCCCTATTTTTTCGTCCCGGATCGTACGTCATTATCTGTTAAAAGGACGAGAACCTGACTCGCGGTACATCAGAGGGCCCTACAACGTGATGATATCACGTACTGCGAGGATGCTGCGTTGTTGAAGCGGATGGGTTGTCGTTAAGCCCATTGGGCCTTTCGAATGGGCCATCTCTCTAGGCTGGCACTGTGAATCGTTAACACATATAGGAATTGTGACCTCAACATGATGGATGCAATCAGAGAAGCACTAATGCACCGGATCCCATCAGAACTCCGAAGTTAAGCGTGCTTGGGCGAGAGTAGTACTAGGATGGGTGACCCCCTGGGAAGTCCTCGTGTTGCACCCCCTTTTCAATTTTTTTTGCCCTGGTTAGGGTTGCTAAGATACTTTATCCACCAAATCTATATTACCGAATCCCACGGAACATTGGGCAAGACAACTTCGCTTCACGTAGAAGCCGGGCCAGGAAACCGAGGGCGTAGGGTTTGTGACCAGGTCTCCGTCGCTCCGGTGCCCATAACTTTTGATCCGTAAGGAGTTACGCAGTGCACAGCATACTGTTGCAAAGCTCTCTGAGACTTCTACGACGGGGGCAGCCAGTTTGCTCGCTGTGCCCATTTTTGAAACCCAAAATCGAACGTTTTCATGACTTTCCAGTTATTTTTCTTCTTTTGTTCTGTTTTTTCGTCCCGGATCGTACGTCGTGAGCTGTTAAAAGGATGACAACCTGACTCGCGGGACATCAGAGGGCCCTACAACATGTCGATATCACGTCTTGCGAGGATGCTGCGTTGTTGAAGCGGATGGGTTGTCGTTAAGCCCATTGGGCCTTTTGAATGGGCCATATCTCTAGGCTGGCACTGTGAACCGTTAACACATATAGGAATTGTGCCCTCAACATGACGGGGGCAATCAGAGCAGGACTAATGCACCGGATTCCATCAGAACTCTGAAGTTAAGCGTGCTTAGGAGAGAGTAGTATTAGGATGGGTGACCCCCAGGGAAGTTCTCGTGTTGCACCCCACTTTTCAATTTTTTTTTCTCCGGTTAGGGTTGCCATGATACTTTATCCACCAAATTTCTATTATCGAATCCTACGGTACATTGGGCAAGACAACTTCGCTTCACATAGAGGCCGGGCCAGCAAACCGAGGGCGTAGGGTTTGTGACCAGGTCTCCGTCGCTCCAGTGCCCATAACTTTTGATCCGTAAGGAGTTACGCGGCGCACAGCATACCATTGCAAAGCTCTCTGAGAGCTCTACGACGGAGGCTGCCAACTTGCTCGCTATGCCATTTTTAGAGCCTAAAATCGAACGTTTTCATCAATTTCAGGCCACTTTTCTTCTTTAGCTCTGTGTTTCCGTCCTGGATCGTACGTCGTGAGCTGTTAAAAGGACGACAACCTGACTCGCGGGACATCTGAGGGCCCTACAACGTGTTGATATCACGTTTTGCGAGGATACTACGTTGTTGAAGTGGATGGGTTGTCGTTAAGCCCATTGGGCATTTTGAATGGGCCATCTCTCTAAGTTGGGACTGTGAACTATTAACACATATAGGAATTGTGTACTCAACATGACGGTGCGATCATACCAGAACTAATGCACTGGATCCCATCAGAACTCCGAAGTTAAGCATGCATGGGCGAGAGTAGTACTAGGATTGGTGACCCCCTAGGAAGTCCTCGTGTTGCACCCCCTTTTCAATTTTTTTTGCTCTGGTTAGGGTTGCCAAGATACTTTATCCACCAAATCTCTATTACCGAATCCCACGGAACATTGGGCAACACAACTTTGCTTTACGTAGAGGCTGAGACCGCAAATCGAGGGCGTAGGATGTATGACCAGGTCTCTGTCGCTCCGGTGCCCATAACTTTTGAACCGCAAGCAGTTCCGCGGTCCACAGCATACCGATGCAAAGCTCTGTGAGAGCTCTACGACGGGGTCAACCGGCTTGCTCGATGTGCCCACTTTTGGAGCTCAAAATCGAATGTTTTCATCTGTTTCATTCCACTTTATTTCTTTTGCTCTGTTTTTCCATCCCAGATTGTACGTCATGAGCTGTTAAAAGGACGACAACATGACTCGCGGGACATTAGAGGGCCCTACAACGTGTCGATATCACCTCCTGCGAGGATGCTGCATAGTTAAATTGGATGGGTTGCCGTTAAGCCCATTAGGCCTTTTGAATGGTCCATCTCTCTAGGACGGCACTGTGAACCGTTAACACATATAGGAATTGTGCCCTCAACATGACGGGTGCGATCATACCAGCATTAATGCAGCGGATCCCAATAGAACTACGAAGTTAAGCGTGCTTGGGCGAGAGTAGTACTAGGATGGGTGACCCCTTGGTAAGTCCTCGAGTTGCACCCCCTTTTCAATTTTTTTTGCCCTGGTTAGGGTTGCCAAGATACTTTATCCACCAAATCTCTATTACCGAATCCCACGGAACATTGGGCAAGACAACTTCGCTTCACGTAGAGGCCGAGCCAGCAAACCGAGGGCGTAGGGTTTGTGACCAGGTCTCCGTCACTCCGGTGCCCATAACTTTTGATCCATAAGGAGTTACGCAGCGCACAGCATACCGTTGCAAAGCTCTCTGAGAGCTTTACAACGGGGGCAGCGAGCTAGCTCGATGTACCCATTTTTGGAGCCCAAAATCGAACGTTTTCATCAATTTTAGACCACTTTTCTTATTTTGCTCTATTTTTCTGTCCTGGATCGTACGTCGTGCGCTGTTCAAAGCACGACAACCTAACTCAGCACATCAGAGGGCCCTACAACGTGTCGATATCACGTCTTGTGAGGATGCTGCGTTGTTGAAGCGGATGGGTTGTCGTTAAGCCCCTTGGGCCTTTTGAATGGGCCATCTCCCTAAGCTGGGATTGTGAACCGTTAACACATATAGGAATTGTGCCCTCAACATGAGGGGTGCGATCATACCAGCACTAATGCATCGCATCCCATCATTACTCCGAAGTTAAGCGTGCTTGGGCGAGAGTAGTACTAAGATAGGTGACCCCCTGGGAAGTCCTCGTGTTGCACCCCCTTTTGTATTTTTTTTGCCCTGGTTAGAATTGCCAAGATACTTTATCCGCCAAATCTCTATTACCGAATCCCATGAAACATTGGGCAAGACAACTTCGCTTCACGTAGAGGCCGGGTCTGCAAACCGAGGGCGTAGGGTTTGTGACCAGGTCTCCGTTGCTCTGATACCCAAAACTTTTGATCCGTAAGGAGTTTCACGGCGCACAACATACCGTTGCAAAGCTCTCTAAGAGCTCTACGACGGGGGCATCCAGCTTGCTCGCTGTGCCCTTTTTTGGAGCCCAAAATCGAACGTTTTCATCAATTTCAGGCCACTTTTCTTCTTTCGCTCTGTTTTTTCATCCCGGATCGTACGTCATGAGCTGTTAAAAGGACGACAACCTGACTCGCGGGACATCAGAGGGCCTTAAAATGTGTCAATATCACGTCTTACGAGGATGCTGCGTCGTTGAAGCGGATGGGTTGTCGTTAAGCCCATTGGGCCTTTTGAATGGGCCATCTCTCTAGGCTGGCACTGTGAACCGTTAACACATATAGGAATAATGCCCTCAACATGACGCGGGCAATCAGAGCAGGACTAATGCACCGGATTCCATCAGAACTCTGAAGTTAAGCGTGCTTAGGAGAGAGTAGTATTAGGATGGGTGACCCCCAGGGAAGTTCTCGTGTTGCACCCCACTTTTCAATTTTTTTTGCTCCGGTTAGGGTTCCCTTGATACTTTATCCACCAAATTTCTATTATCGAATCCTACGGTACATTGGGTAACACAACTTCGCTTCACATAGAAGCCGGGCCAGCAAACCGAGGGCGTAGGGTTTGTGACCAGGTCTCCGTCGCTCCAGTGCCCATAACTTTTGATCCGTAAGGAGTTACGCGGCGCACAGCATACCATTGCAAAGCTCTCTGAGAGCTCTACGACGGAGGCTGCCAACTTGCTCGCTATGCCATTTTTGGAGCC
The DNA here is from genome assembly GCA_037974665.1 of Ehretia macrophylla. Classification (NCBI taxonomy): domain Eukaryota; kingdom Viridiplantae; phylum Streptophyta; class Magnoliopsida; order Boraginales; family Ehretiaceae; genus Ehretia; species Ehretia macrophylla. The sequence goes on from CM075773.1 coordinate 8,816,308, forward strand.
TAAAATCGAACGTTTTCATCAATTTCAGGCCACTTTTCTTCTTTAGCTCTGTTTTTCCGTCCTGGATCGTACGTCGTGAGCTGTTAAAAGGACGACAACCTGACTCGAGGGACATCTGAGGGCCCTACAACGTGTTGATATCACGTTTTGCGAGGATACTGCTTTGTTGAAGTGGATGGGTTGTCGTTAAGCCTATTGGGCATTTTGAATGGGCCATCTCTCTAAGTTGGGACTGTGAACTATTAACACATATAGGAATTGTGTACTCAACATGACGGTGCGATCATACCAGAACTAATGCACTGGATCCCATCAGAACTCCGAAGTTAAGCGTGCATGGGTGAGAGTAGTACTAGGATTGGTGACCCCCTAGGAAGTCCTCGTGTTGCACCCCCTTTTCAATTTTTTATGCTCTGGTTAGGGTTGCCAAGATACTTTATCCACCAAATCTCTATTACCGAATCCCACGGAACATTGGGCAACACAACTTTGCTTTACGTAAAGGCCGAGCCCGCAAATCGAGGGCGTAGGATGTATGACCAGATCTCTGTCGCTCCGGTGCCCATAACTTTTGATCCGTAAGGAGTTACGCGGTGCACAGCATACCGATGCAAAGCTCTGTGAGAGCTCTACGACGGGGTCAACCGGCTTGCTCGATGTGCCCACTTTTGGAGCACAAAATCGAATGTTTTCATCTGTTTCATTCCACTTTATTTCTTTTGCTCTGTTTTTCCATCCCAGATTGTACGTCATGAGCTGTTAAAAGGACGACAACATGACTCGCGGGACATCAGAGGGCCCTACAACGTGTCGATATCACCTCCTGCGAGGATGCTGCATAGTTAAATTGGATGGGTTGCCGTTAAGCCCATTAGGCCTTTTGAATGGTCCATCTCTCTAGGACGGCACTGTGAACCGTTAACACATATAGGAATTGTGCCCTCAACACGACGGGTGCGATCATACCAGCATTAATGCAGCGGATCCCAATAGAACTACGAAGTTAAGCGTGCTTGGGCGAGAGTAGTACTAGGATGGGTGACCCCTTGGTAAGTCCTCGAGTTTCACCCCCTTTTCAATTTTTTTTGCCCTGTGTAGGGTTGCCAAGATACTTTATCCACCAAATCTCTATTACCGAATCCCACGGAACATTGGGCAAGACAACTTCGCTTCACGTAGAGGCCGAGCCAGCAAACCGAGGGCGTAGGGTTTGTGACCAGGTCTCCGTCACTCCGGTGCCCTTAACTTTTGATCCATAAGGAGTTACGCAGCGCACATCATACCGTTGCAAAGCTCTCTGAGAGCTTTACAACGGGGGTAGCGAGCTAGCTCGATGTACCCATTTTTGGAGCCCAAAATCGAACGTTTTCATCAATTTCAGACCACTTTTCTTATTTTGCTCTATTTTTCTATCCTGGATCGTACGTCGTGCGCTGTTCAAAGGACGACAACCTAACTCAGGACATCAGAGGGCCCTACAACGTGTCGATATCACGTCTTGTGAGGATGCTGCGTTGTTGAAGCGGATGGGTTGTCGTTAAGCCCCTTGGGCCTTCTGAATGGGCCATCACTCTAAGCTGGGACTGTGAACCGTTAACACATATAGGAATTGTGCCCTCAACATGAGGGGTGCGATCATACCAGCACTAATGCACCGCATCCCATCATTACTCCGAAGTTAAGCGTGCTTGGGCGAGAGTAGTACTAAGATAGGTGACCCCCTGGGAAGTCCTCGTGTTGCACCCCCTTTTGTATTTTTTTTGCCCTGGTTAGAATTGCCAAGATACTTTATCCGCCAAATCTCTATTACTGAATCCCACGAAACATTGGGCAAGACAACTTCGCTTCACGTAGAGGCCGGGTCTACAAACCGAGGGCGTAGGGTTTGTGACCAGGTCTCCGTTGCTCCGGTACCCAAAACTTTTGATCCGTAAGGAGTTTAACGGCGCACAACATACCGTTACAAAGCTCTCTGAGAGCTCTACGACGGGGTCATCCAGCTTGCTCGTTGTGCCCTTTTTTGGAGCCGAAAATCGAACGTTTTCATCAATTTCAGGCCACTTTTCTTCTTTCGCTCTATTTTTTCGTCCCGGATCGTACGTCGTGAGCTGTTAAAAGGACGACAACCTGACTCGCGGGACATCAGAGGGCCCTACAACGTGTCAATATCACGTCTTTCGAGGATGCTGCGTTGTTGAAGCGGATGGGTTGTCGTTAAGCCCATTGGGCCTTTTGAATGGGCCATATTTGTAGGCTGGCACTGTGAACCGTTAACACATATAGGAATTGTGCCCACAACATGACGGGGGCGATCAGAGCAGGACTAATGCACCGGATTCCATCAGAACTCCGAAGTTAAGCGTGCTTGGGTGAGAGTAGTACAAGGATGGGTTACCCCTTGGGAAGTCCTCGTGTTGCACCCCCTTTTCAATTTTTTTTGCCCTGGTTAGGGTTGCCAAGATACTTTATCCACCAAATCTCTATTACCGAATCCCACGGAACATTGGGCAAGACAACTTCGCTTCACGTAGAGGCCGGGCTAGCAAACCGAGGGCGTAGGGTTTGTGACCAGGTCTCTGTCGCTCCGGTGCCCATAACTTTTGATCCGTAAGGAGTTACGCGGAGCACAGCATACCGTTGCAAAGCTCTTTGAGGGCTCTACGACGGAGGCAGCTAGTTTGCTCGCTGTGCCCGTTTTTGCAGCCCAAGATCGAACGTTTTCATCAATTTATGTCCACTTTTCTTCTTTTGCTCTGTTTTTCTGTCCCGGATCGTACGTCGTGAGCTGTTAAAAGGACGACAACCTGACTCGCTTGACATCAGAGGGCCCTACAACGTGTCAATATCACGTCTTGCGAGGATGCGGCGTTGTTGAAGCGGATGGGTTGTCTTTAAGCCCATTGGGCCTTTTGAATGGGCCATATTTGTAGGCTTGCACTGTGAACCGTTAACACATATAGGAATTGTGCCCTCAACATGACGGGGGCGATCAGAGCAGGACTAATGCACCGGATTCCATCAGAACTCTGAAGTTAAGCGTGCTTGGGCGAGAGTAGTACAGGGATGGGTGACCCCCAGGGAAGTTCTCGTGTTGTACCCCCGTTTTCAATTTGTTTTGCTCCGGTTAGGGTTGCCGTGATATGTTATCCACTACATTTCTATTATCGAATCCCACAGTACATTGGGCAAGACAACTTCGCTTCACGTAGAGGCCGGACCAGCAAACCGAGGGCGTAGGGTTTGTGACCAGGTCTCCGTCGCTCCAATGCCCATAACTTTTGATCCGTAAGGAGTTACGCAGCGCACAGCATACCGTTGCAAAGCTCTCTGAGAGCTCTACGACGGGGGCAGCCAGTTTGCTCGCTGTGCCCACTTTTGAAGCCCAAAATCGAAAGTTTTCATCAATTTCAGTCCACTTTTCTTCTTTTGCTCTGTTTTTCCCACTCGGATCGTACGTCGTAAGCTGTTAAAAGGATGACAACATGACTTGCGGGACATTAGAGGGCCCTACAACCTGTCGATATCACGTCTTTCGAGTATGTTGCATTGTTGAAGCGGATGGGTTGTCGTTAAGCCCATTGGACCTTTTGAATTGGCCATATCTCTAGGCTGGCACTGTCAACCGTTAACACGTATAGGAATTGTGCCCTCAACATGACGGGGGCGATCAGTGCAACACTAATGCCCTGGATTCCATCAGAACTCCGAAGTTAAGCGTGCTTGGGCGAGAGTAGTATTAGGATGGGTGACCCCTAGGGAAGTTCTCGTGTTGCACACCACCGTTTTCAATTTTTTTTGCTCCGGTTAGGGTTGCCATGATACTTTATCCACCACATTTCTATTATCAAATCCCACGGTACATTCGACAAGACAACTTTGCTTCACGTAGAGGCCGGGCCAGCAAACCGAGGGCGTAGGGTTTGTGACTAGGTCTCCGTCACTCCGGTGCCCATAACTTTTGATCCGTAAGGGGTTATGCGGCGCACAGCATACCGTTGCAAAGCTCTCAGAGAGCTTTACGACGGAGGACGCCAGCTTGCTCGCTATGCCATTTTTGGAGCCTAAATCGAACGTTTTCATCAATTTCAGGCCACTTTTCTACATTAGCTCTGTTTTTTCATACTAGATCGTACGTCGTGAGCTATTAAAAGGACGACAACCTGACTCGCGGGACATCTGAGGGCCCTACAACGTGTCGATATCACGTTTTGTGAGGATACTGCGTTGTTGAAGCGTATGGGTTGTCGTTAAGACCATTTGGCATTTTGAATGGGCCATCTCTCTAAGCTGGGACTGTGAATCGTTAACACATATAGGAATTGTGCACTTAACATGATGGGTGCAATCATACCAAAACTAATGCACTGGATCCCATCAGTACTCCGAAGTTAAGCGTGCTTGGGCGAGAGTAGTACTAGGATTGGTGACCCCCTGGGAAATCCTCGTGTTGCACCTCCTTTTCAATTTTTTTTTGCTCTGGTTAGGGTTGCCAAGATACTTTATCCCCAAAATCTCTATTACTGAATCCTACGGAACATTGGGCAAGACAACTTCGCTTCACGTAGTGGCCGAGCCAGCAAACCGAGGGCGTAGGGTTTGTGACCAGGTCTCCGTCGCTCCGGTGCCCATAACTTTGGATCATTAAGGAGTTACGCGGCGCACAGCATACCGTCACAAAGCTCTCTGAGAGCTCTACGACGGGGTCAGCCAGCTTGCTCGATGTGCCCATTTTTGGAGCTCAAAATCGAATGTTTTCATCTATTTCAGTCCACTTTATTTCTTTTGCTCTATTTTTCCATCCCGGATTGTAAGTCATGAGCTGTTAAAAGGACGACAACATGACTCGCGGGACATCAGAGGGCCTTACAGCGTGTCGATATCACGTATTTCGAGGCTGCTGCGTTGTTCAAGCGGATGGGTTATCGTTAAGCCCATTGGGCCTTTTGAATGGGCCATCTCTCTAGGCTGGCACTGTGAACTGTTAACAAATATTGGAATTGTGCCCTCAACATGACGGGTGCGATCATACCAGCATTAATGCAGCGGATCCCATCAGAACTACCAAGTTAAGCGTGCTTGGGCGAGAGTAGTACTAGGATGGGTGACCCCTTGGGAAGTCCTCGAGTTGCACCCCCTTTTCAATTTTTTTTGCCCTAGTTAGGGTTGCCAAGATACTTTATCCAGCAAATCTCAATTATCGAATCCCACGGAACATTGGGCAAGACAACTTCGCATCACGTAGAGGCCGAGCCAGCAAACCGAGGGCGTAGGGTTTGTGACCAGGCCTCCGTCGCTCCGGTGCCCATAACTTTTGATCCATAAAGAGTTACACGGCGCACAGCATACCGTTGCAAAGCTCTCTGAGAGCTCTAGGACGGGGGCAGCGAGCTGGCTGGCTGTGCCTATTTTTGGAGCCCAAAATTGAACGTTTTCATCAATTTTAGACCATTTTTCTTATTTTGCCCTATTTTTCTGTCCCGGATCGTACGTCGTGAGCTGTTCAAAGGACGACAACCTGACTCACAGGACATCAGAGGGCTCTACAACGTGTCGATATCACGTCTTGCGAGGATGCTGCGTTGTTGAAGCATATGGGTTGTCGTTAAGCCCCTTGGGCCTTTTGAATGGGCCATCTCTCTAAGCTGGGACTGTGAACCGTTAACACACATAAGAATTGTGCCCTCAACATGACGGGTGCGATCATACCAGCACTAATGCACCGGATCCCATCATTACTTCGAAGTTAAACGTGCTTGGGCGAGAGTAGTACTAAGATGGGTGACCCCCTTGGGAAGTCCTTGTGTTGCACCCCCTTTTTAATTTTTTTTGCCCTGGTTAGGGTTGCCAAGATACTTTATCCACCAAATCTCTATTACCGAATCCCATGGAACATTGGGCAAGACAAATTCGCTTCACGTAGAGGCCTGGCCCGCAAACCGAGGGCGTAGGGTTTGTGACCAGGTCTCCGTCGCTCCGGTGGCCATAACTTTTGATCCGTCAGGAGTTACCCGGCGCACAGCATACTGTTACAAAGCTCTCTGAGAGCTCTACGATTGGGGCAAAGAGCTTGCTCGTTGTGCCCATTTTTGGAGCCCAAAATCAAACGTTTTCATCAGTTTCAGGCCACTTATCTTCTTTTGCACTGTTTTTCCGTCCCGTATCGTACGTCGTGAGCTGTTAAAAGGACGACAACCTGACTCGTGGGACATCAGAGGGCCCTACAACGTGTTGATATCACGTCTTGCGAGGATGCTGCGTTGTTGAAGCGGATGGGTTGTCGTTAAGCCCATTGGGCCTTTTGAGTGGGCCATCTCTCTAGGCTGGCATTGTGAACCGTTAACACATATATGAATTGTGCCCTCAACATGACGGGTGCGATCAGAGCAGCACTAATGCTCCGGATCCCATCAGAACTCCGAAGTTAAGCATGCTTGGGTGAGAGTAGTAGTAGGATGGGTGACCCCCTGGGAAGTCCTCGTGTTGTACCCCCTTTTCAATTTTTTTTGCCCTGGTTAGGGTTGCCAAGATACTTTATCCCCCAAATCTCTATTACCGAATCCCATGGAACATTGGGCAAGACTACTTCGCTAAACGTAGAGGCCGGGCCAGCAAACCAAGGGCGTATGGTTTGTGACCAGGTCTCCGTTGCTCCGGTGCCTATAACTTTTGATTTGTAAAGAGTTACGCGGAGCACAGCATACCGTTGAAAAGCTCTCTGAGAGCTCTACGACGGGAGCAGCCAATTTGCTCGCTGTGCCTATTTTTGAAGCCCAAAATCGAATGTTTTAATCAATTTACGGCCACTTTTCATCTTCTGCTCTATTTTTCTGTCCCGGATCGTACGTCATGAGCTGTTAAAAGGATGACAACCTGACTCGTTGGACATCAGAGGGCCTTACAACGTGCCGATATCACGTCTTGCGAGGATGCTGCGTTGTTGAAGCGGATGGGTTGTCGTTAAGCCCATTGGGCCATTTGAAAGTGCCATATCTCTAGGCTGGCACTTTGAACCGTTAACACATATAGGAATTGTGCCCTCAACATGACAGTGCCGATCAGAGCAGCACTAATGCACCGGATTCCATCAGAACTCCGAAGTTAAGCGTGCTTGGGCGAGAGTAGTACTAGGATGGGTGACCCCCAGGTAAGTTCTCATGTTGCACCCCCGTTTTCAATTTTTTTTGCTCCGGTTAGGGTTGACATGATACTTTATCCACCACATTTCTATTATCAAATCCCACGGTACATTGGGCAAGACAACTTCGCTTCACTTAGAGACCGGGCTAGCAAACCGAGGGCGTAGGGTTTGTGACCAGGCCTCCGTCGCTCCGGTGCCCATAACTTTTGATCCGTAAGGAGTTACGTTGCACACAGCTTACCGTTGCAAAGCTCTTTGAGAGCTCTACGACGAGGGCAGCCAGTGTGCTCGCTGTGCCCATTTTTGAAGCCCAAAATCAAACGTTTTCATCAATTTCAGTGCACTTTTCTTCTTTTGCTCTGTTTTTTCCACCCGGATCATACGTCGTGAGCTGTTAAAAGGATGACAACATGACTCGTGGGACATCAGAGGGCCCAACATCGTGCAGATATCACGTCTTTTGAGAATGCTGCATTGTTGAAGCGGATGGGTTGTCGTTCAGCCCATTGGGCCTTTTGAATGGGCCATCTCTCTGGGCTGGCACTGTGAACCGTTAACACATATAGGAATTGTGCCCTCAACATGACGGGTGCGATCATACCTAGTACTAATGCTTGGGCGAGGTAGTCCGAGGATGGGTGACCCCCTGGGAAGTCCTCGTGCTGCACCCCCTTTTCAATTTTTTTTGCCCTGGTTAGGGTTGCCAAAATACTTTATCCACCAAATCTCTATTACCGAATCCCACGGAGCATTGGGCAGGACAACTTCGCTTCACGTAGAGGCCGGGCCCACAAACCGAGGGCGTAGGGTTTGTGACCAGGTCTCTGTCGCTTCGGTGCCCATAACTTTTGATCCGTAAGGAGTTACACAGCTCATAGCATACCGTTGCAAAGCTCTCTGAGAGCTCTACGATGGGGGCAGTGAGCCCAAAATCAAACGTTTTCATCAGTTTCTAGCCACTTTTCTTCTTTTGCCCTTTTTTTCATCCCGGATCGTACGTCGTGAGCTGTTAAAAGGACGACAACCTGACTCACGGTACATTATAGGGCCCTACAACGTGTCGATATCACGTCTTGCGAGGATGCTGCGTTGTTAAAGTGGATGGGTTGTCGTTAAGCCCATTGGGCCTTTTGAATAGGCCATCTCTCTAGGCTGGCACTGTGAACCGTTAATACATATAGGAATTGTGCCCTCAACATGACGGGTGCGATCATACCAGTAATAATGCACTGGATCCCATTAGAACTCCGTAGTTAAGCGTGCTTGGGCGAGGTAGTACTAGGATGGGTGACCCCCTGGGAAGTCCTCGTGCTGCACACTCTTTTCAATTTTTTTTGCCCTGGTTAGGGTTGCCAAGATACTTTATCCACCAAATCTCTATTACCAAATCCCACGGAACATTGGGCAAGACAACTTAGCTTCACGTAGAGGCCGGGCCTACAAACCGAGGGCGTAGGGTTTGTGACCCAGTCTCAGTCGCTCCGGTGCCCACAACTTTTGATGCGTAAGGAGTTACGCAGCTCAAAGCATACCGTTGCAAAGCTCTCTGAGAGCTCTACGATGGGAGCTGTGAGCTTACTCGCTTTGCCCATTTTTGGAGCCCAAAATCAAACGTTTTCATCAGTTTCTGGCCACTTTTCTTCTTTTGCCCTATTTTTCCGTCTCGGATCGTACGTTGTGAGCTGTTGAAAGGACGACAACCTGACTCGTGGTACATCAGAGGGCCCTACAACGTGTCGATATCACGTCTTGCGAGGATGCTGCGTTGTTAAAGTGGATAGGTTGTCGTTAAACCCATTGGGCCTTTTGAATGGGCCATCTCTCTAGGCTGTCACTGTGAACCATTAACACATATAGGAATTGTACCCTCAACAAGACGAGTGCGATCATACCAGCACTAATGCACCGGATCCCATCAGAACTCCGAAGTTAAGCGTGCTTGGGCGAGAGTAGTACTAGGATGGGTGACCCCCTGGGAAGTCCTCGTGTTGCACCCACTTTTCAATTTTTTTTGCCCTGGTTAGGGTTTCCAAGATACTTTATCCACTAAATCTCAATTACCGAATCCAACGGAACATTGGGCAAGACAACTTCGCTTCACGTAGAGGCCGGGCCAGCAAACCGAGGGCGTAGGCTTTGTGACCAGGTGTCCGTCACTTTGGTGCCCATAACTTTTGATCCGTAAGGAGTTACGCGGCGCACAACATACCGTTGCAAAGCTCTCTGAGAACTCTACGATGGGGGCAGCCAATTGGCTCAGTATGACCATTTTTAAATCCCAAAATCGAACGTTTTCATCAATTTCAGTTCACTTTTCTTCTTTTGATCTGTTTTTCCCACCCGGATCGTACGTCGCGAGCTGTTAAAAGGTTGACAACATGGCTCTCGGGAGATCAGAGGTCCCTACAACGTGTCGATATCACGTCTTGCGAGGATGCTGCATTGTTGAAGCGAATGGGTTGTCGTTAAGCCCATTGGGCCTTTTGAATGGTCCATCTCTCTAGGCTGGCACTGTGAACCGTTAACACATATAGGAATTGTGCCCTCAAAATGACAGGTGCGATCATACCAGCACTAATGCACCAGATCCCATCAGAACTCCGAAGTTCAGCATGCATGGGCGAGAGTAGTACTAGGATGGGTGACCCCCTGGGAAGTCCACGTGCTGCACCCCTTTTCAATTATTTTTGCCCTAGTTAGGGTTGCCAAGATACTTTATCCACAAAATCTCTATTACCGAATCCGACGGAACATTGGGCAAGACAACTTCGCTTCTCGTAGAGGCCGGGCTCGTAAACCAAGGGCGTAGGGTTTGTGACCAAGTCTCCGTCGCTCCGGTCACCATAACTTTTGATCCGTAAGGAGTAAAGCGGCGCACACCATACCGTTGGAGAGCTCTTTGAGCGCTCTACGATGGGGGCAGAGAGCTTGCTTGCAATGCTCATTTTTGGAGCCCAAAATCAAACATTTTCATCAGTTTCAGACCACTTTTCTTCTTTTGCCCTGTTTTTTCATCCCGGATCGTACGTCGCGAGCTGTTAAAAGGACGACAACCTGACTAACGAGACATCAGAGGGCCCTACAACGTGTCGATATCACGTCTTGCGAGGATGCTCCGTTCTTGAATCTGATGGGTTGTCGTTAAGCCCATTGGGCCTTTTGAATGGGCCATCTCTCTAGGCTAGGACTGTGAACCTTTAACACATATAGGAATTGTGCCCTCAACATGACGGGTACGATCATACCAGCACTAATGCACCAGATCCCATCAGAACTCCGAAGTTAGGCGTGGTTGGGCGAGAGAGTACTAGGATGGGTGACCCCCTGTGAAGTCCTCGTGTTGCACCCCCTTTTCAATTTTTATTGCCCTGGTTAGGGTTGCCAAGATACTTTATCCACCAAATCTCTAATCCCGAATCCCACGGAATAATCAGCAAGACAACTTCGCTTCATGTAGAGGCTGGGCCCGCAAAACGAGGGCGTAGGGTTTGTGACCAGGTCTTCGTCGTTCCGGTGCCCATAACTTTTGATCCGTAAGGAGTTACGCAGCGCACAGGAAACCGTTGCAAAGCTCTCTCAGAGCACTACGACGGGGGCAGCCAGCATGCTCGCTGTGCCCATTTTTGGAGCCCAAAATCGAATGTTTTCATCTGTTTCAGGCCACTTTTCTTCTTTTGCTCTGTTTTTCTGTCCCGGATCATACGTCGTGAGCTGTTAAAAGGACGACAACCTGATTCGCGGTACATCAGAGGGCCCTACAACGTGTCGATATCACGTCTTGCAAGGATGCTGCGTTGTTGAAGTGGATGGGTTGTCGTTAAGCCCATTGAGCCTTTTGAATGTGCCATCTCTCTAGGCTAGGACTGTGAACAGTTAACACATATAGGAATTGTGCCCTCAACATGACGGGTGCGATCATACCAGCTCTAAAGCACCGGATCCCATCAGAACTTCGAAGTTAAGCGTGCTTGGGAGAGTGTAGTACTAGGATAGGTGACCCCTTGGGAAGTCCTCGTGTTGCACCCCCTTTTCAATTGTTTTTGTCTTGGTTAGGGTTGCCAAGATACTGTATCCTCCAAATCTCTATTACCGAATCCCACGGAACATTGGGCAAGACAACTTCGCTACATGTAGAGGCCGGGCCCACAAACCGAGGGCGTAGGGTTTGTGACCAGGTCCCCATTGCTCCGGTGCCCATAACTTTTGATCCGTGAGGAGTTACGCAGTGCACAGTATACCGTTGCAAAGCTCTCTGAGAGCTCTAGGATAGGGGCAGCCAGCTTGCTCGCTGTGCCCATTTTTGGAGCCCAAAATTGAACGTTTTCATCAGTTTCAGGCCACTTTTCTTCTTTTGCTATGTTTTTCCGTCCCGGATCGTACGCCGTGAGCTATTAAAAGGACGACAACCTGACTCGCGGGACATCAGAGGGCCCTACAACGTGTCCATATCACGTCTTGCAAGGATGATGCGTTGTTGAAGCAGATGGGTTGTCGTTAAGCCCATTGGGCCTTTTGAATGGGCCATCTCTCTAGGCTGAGACTGTGAACCGTTAACACATATAGGAATTGTGCCCTCAACATGACGGGCGTGATCATACCAGCACTATTGCACCGAATCCCATCAGAACTCCGAAGTTAAGCGTGCTTGGCCGAGAGTAGGATTAGGGTGGGTGACCCCTTGTGAAGTCCTCGTGTTGCACCCCCTTTTCAATTTTTTTTGCCTTGGTTAGGGTTGCTGACATACTTTATCCACCAAATCTCTATTACCGAATCGCACGGAACAATAGGAAAGACAACTTCGCTTCAAGTAGAGGCCAGGCCCGCAAACCGAGGGCGTAGGGTTTGTGACCAGGTCTCCGTCGCTCCGGTGCCTATTACTTTTGATCCGTATTGAGTTATGCGGCGCACAGCATACCGTTGCAAGGCTCTCTGAGAGCTCTACGATGGGGGCACCTAGCTTGCTCACTGTGCCCCTTTTTGGAGCTCAAAATCAAACATTTTCATCAGTTTCAGACCACTTTTCTTCTTTTGCTCTGTTTTTTCGTCCCGGATCGTACGTCGTGAGTTGTTAAAACGACGACAATCTAACTCGCGGGACATCAGAGGGCCCTACAACGTGTCGATATCACGTCTTGCGAGGATGCTGCGTTGTTGAATCGGATGGGTTGTCGTTAACCCCATTGAGCCTTTTGAATGGGCCATCTCTCTAGGCTGGGACTGTGAACCGTTAACACATATAGGAATTGTGCCCTCAACATGATAGGTGCGATCATACCAGCACTAATTCACCGGATCCCATCAGAACTTCGAAGTTAAACGTGCTCGGGTGAGAGTAGTACTAGGATGGGTGACCCCCTGGGAGGTCCTCGTGTTGTACCCCCTTTTCAATTTTTTTTGCCCTGGTTAGGGTTGCCAAGATACTTTATCCACCAAATCTCTATTACCGAATCCCACAGAACATTGGGAAAGAAAACTTCGCTTCACGTAGAGGTCTGGCCCGCAAACCGAGGGCGTAGGGTTTGTGACCAGGTCCCCATCGCTCCGGTGCCCATAACTTTTGATCCAAGAGGAGTTACGCGGCTCACAGTGTACCGTTGCAAAGCTCTCTGAGAGCTCTATGATGGGGGCAGCCAACTTGCTTGCTGTGCCCATTTTTTGGAGCCCAAAATCGAACGTTTTCATCAGTTTCAGTCCACTTTTCTTATTTTGCTCTATTTTTCTGTCCCGGATCGTACGTCGTGACCTGTTAAAAGGACGACAACCTAACACGCTGGACATCAAAGGGCCCTACAATGTGTCGATATCACGTCTTGCGAGGATGCTGCGTTGTTGAAGCAGATGGGTTGTCGTTAAGCCCATTAGGGCTTTTGAATAAGCCATCTCTCTAGGCTGGGACTGTGAACCGTTAACACATATAGGAATTGTGCCCTCAATCTGACTGGTGCGATCATACCAGCACTAATGCACCGGATCCCATCAGAACTCCGAAGTTAAGCGTGCTTGGGAGATAGTTGTACTAGGATGGGTGACCCCCTGGGAAGTCCTCCTATTACACCCCATTTTCAATTTTTTTTGCCCTGGTTAGGGTTGCCAAGATACTTTATCCACCAAATCTCTATTACCGAATCCCACGGAATAATGGGCAAGACAACTTCGCTTCACGTAGAGGCCGGGCCCACAAACCGAGGGCGTAGGGTTTGTGACCAGGTCTCCGTCGCTCCGGTGCCCATAAATTTTGATCCGTAAGGAATTACGCAGCACACAGCATACCGTTGCAAAGCTCTCTGAGAGCTCTACGACGGAGGCAGCCAGCTTGCTCGCTATGCCATTTTTGGAGAGCAAAATCGAACGTTTTCATCAATTTCAGGCCACTTTTTTTCTTTTGCACTTTTTTTGGGTCCTGGATCGTACGTCGTGAGCTGTTAAAAGGATGAAAACCTGACTCGCAGGACATCTTAGGGCCCTACAACGTGTCGATATCACGTTTTGCGAGGATAATGCGTTGTTGAAGCGGATGGGTTGTCGTTAAGCCCATTGGGCATTTTCAATGGGCCATCTCTCTAAGTTGGGACTGTGAACCATTAACACATATAGGAATTGTGCACTCAACATGACGGGTGCGATCATACCAGAACTAATGCACTGGATCACATCAGAACTCCGAAGTTAAGCGTGCTTGGGCGAGAGTAGTACTAGGATTGGTGACCCCTTGGGAAGTCCTCGTGTTGCACCCCCTTTTCAATTTTTTTTGCTCTGGTTAGGGTTGCCAAGATACTTCATCCACCAAATCTCTATTACCGAATCCCACAGAACATTGGACAAGACAACTTCGCTTCACGTAGAGGCCGGGCCCGCAAACCGAGGGCGTAGGGTTTGTGACCAGGTCTCCGTCGCTCTGGTGCCCATAACTTTTGTTCCGTAAGGAGTTACGCGGCGCACAGCATACCGTTGCAAAGCTCTCTGATAGGTCTACGACGATGTCAGCCAGTTTGCTCGTTGTGCCCATTTTTGGAGATCAAAATCGAATGTTTTCATCTGTTTCAGTCCATTTTATTTCTTTTGCTATGTTTTTCCATCCCGGATCGTACGTAATGAGCTGTTAAAAGGACAACAACATGACTCGCGGGACATCAGAGCGCCCTACAACGTGTCGATATCACGTCTTGCGAGGATGCTGCGTTGTTAAAGTGGATGGGTTGTCGTTAAGCCCATTGGGCCTTTTGAATGGGCAATCTCTCTAGGCTGGCACTGTGAAACGTTAACACATATAGGAATTGTGCCCTCAACATGACGGGTGCGATCATACCAGCACTAATCCAGCGGATACCATCAGAACTACGAAGTTAAGCGTGCTTGGGCGAGAGTAGTACTAGGATGGGTGACCCCTTGGGAAGTCCTCGAGTTGCACCCCCTTTTCAATTTTTTTTTCCCTGGTTAGGGTTTCCAAGATATTTTATCCACCAAATCTCTATTACCGAATCCCATGGAACATTGGGCAAGACAATTTTGCTTCACGCAGACGCCGAGCCAGCAAACGGAGCGCGTAGGGTTTGTGACCAGGTCTCCGTCGCTCCGGTGCCCATAACTTTTGATCCACAAGGAGTTACGTGGCGCACAGCATACCGTTGCAAATCTCTCTGAGAGCTCTACGACGGGGGCAGCGAGCTTGCTCGCTTTACCCAATTTTGGAGCCCAAAATCGAACGTTTTAATCAATTTCGGACCACTTTTCTAATTTTGCTCTGTTTTTCTGTCCCAGATCGTACGTCGGGAGCTGTTCAAAGGACGACAACCTGACTCACGGGACATCAGAGGGCCCTACAACGTGTCGATATCACATCTTGCGAGGATGCTGCGTTGTTGAAGCGGATGGGTTGTCGTTAAGCCCCTTGGGCCTTTTGAATGGGCCATCTCTCTAAGCTGGGACTGTGAACCGTTAACACATATAGGAATTGTTCCCTCAACATGATGGGTGCGATCATACCAGCACTAATGCACCGGATCCCATCATAACTCCGAAGTTAAGCGTGCTTGGACGAGAGTAGTACTAAGATGGGTGACACCCTTGGAAGTCCTCGTGTTGCACCCCCTTTTCAATTTTTTTTGCCCTGGTTAGAGTTGCCAAGATATTTTATCCACCAAATCTCTATTACCGAATCCCATGGAACATTGGGCAAGACAACTTCGCTTCACATAGAGGCCGAGCCTGCAAACCGAGGGCGTAGGGTTTGTGACCAGGTCTCCGTTGCTCCGGTGCCCAAAACTTTTGATCCGTAAGGAGTTTCACGGCGCACAACATACCGTTGCAAAGCTCTTTGAGAGCTCTACGACGAGGGCATCCAGCTTGCTCGTTGTGCCCTTTTTTGGAGCACAAAATCGAATGTTTTCATCAATTTCAGTCCACTTTTCTTCTTTCGCTCTGTTTTTTCGTCCCGAATCGTACGTCCTGAGCTGTTAAAAGGACGACAACCTGACTCGTGAGAGATCAGAGGGCCCTACAATGGCTCGATATCATGTCTTTCGATGATGCTGCGTTGTTGAAGCGGATGGGTTGTCGTTAAGCCCATTGGGCATTTTCAATGGGCTATCTCTCTAAGTTGGGACTGTGAACCATTAACACATATAGGAATTGTGCACTCAACATGACGGGTGCGATCATACCAGAACTAATGCACTGGATCACATCAGAACTCCGAAGTTAAGCGTGCTTGGGCGAGAGTAGTACTAGGATTGGTGACCCCTTGGGAAGTCCTCGTGTTGCACCCCCTTTTCAATTTTTTTTGCTCTGGTTAGGGTTGCCAAGATACTTCATCCACCAAATCTCTATTACCGAATCCCACAGAACATTGGACAAGACAACTTCGCTTCACGTAGAGGCCGGGCCCGCAAACCGAGGGCGTAGGTTTTGTGACCAGGTCTCCGTCGCTCTGGTGCCCATAACTTTTGATCCGTAAGGAGTTACGCGGCGCACAGCATACCGTTGCAAAGCTCTCTGATAGGTCTACGACGATGTCAGCCAGTTTGCTCGTTGTGCCCATTTTTGGAGATCAAAATCGAATGTTTTCATCTGTTTCAGTCCATTTTATTTCTTTTGCTATGTTTTTCCATCCCGGATCGTACGTAATGAGCTGTTAAAAGGACAACAACATGACTCGCGGGACATCAGAGCGCCCTACAACGTGTCGATATCACGTCTTGCGAGGATGCTGCGTTGTTAAAGTGGATGGGTTGTCGTTAAGCCCATTGGGCCTTTTGAATGGGCAATCTCTCTAGGCTGGCACTGTGAAACGTTAACACATATAGGAATTGTGCCCTCAACATGACGGGTGCGATCATACCAGCACTAATCCAGCGGATACCATCAGAACTACGAAGTTAAGCGTGCTTGGGCGAGAGTAGTACTAGGATGGGTGACCCCTTGGGAAGTCCTCGAGTTGCACCCCCTTTTCAATTTTTTTTTCCCTGGTTAGGGTTTCCAAGATATTTTATCCACCAAATCTCTATTACCGAATCCCATGGAACATTGGGCAAGACAATTTCGCTTCACGTAGAGGCCGAGCCAGCAAACCGAGGGCGTAGGGTTTGTGACCAGGTCTCCGTCGCTCCGGTGCCCATAACTTTTGATCCACAAGGAGTTACGTGGCGCACAGCATACCGTTGCAAATCTCTCTGAGAGCTCTACGACGGGGGCAGCGAGCTTGCTCGCTTTACCCAATTTTGGAGCCCAAAATCGAACGTTTTAATCAATTTCGGACCACTTTTCTAATTTTGCTCTGTTTTTCTGTCCCAGATCGTACGTCGGGAGCTGTTCAAAGGACGACAACCTGACTCACGGGACATCAGAGGGCCCTACAACGTGTCGATATCACATCTTGCGAGGATGCTGCGTTGTTGAAGCGGATGGGTTGTCGTTAAGCCCCTTGGGCCTTTTGAATGGGCCATCTCTCTAAGCTGGGACTGTGAACCGTTAACACATATAGGAATTGTGCCCTCAACATGACGGGTGCGATCATACCAGCACTAATGCACCGGATCCCATCATAACTCCGAAGTTAAGCGTGCTTGGACGAGAGTAGTACTAAGATGGGTGACACCCTTGGAAGTCCTCGTGTTGCACCCCCTTTTCAATTTTTTTTGCCCTGGTTAGAGTTGCCAAGATATTTTATCCACCAAATCTCTATTACCGAATCCCACGGAACATTGGGCAAGACAACTTCGCTTCACATAGAGGCCGAGCCTGCAAACCGAGGGCGTAGGGTTTGTGACCAGGTCTCCGTTGCTCCGGTGCCCAAAACTTTTGATCCGTAAGGAGTTTCACGGCGCACAACATACCGTTGCAAAGCTCTTTGAGAGCTCTACGACGAGGGCATCCAGCTTGCTCGTTGTGCCCTTTTTTGGAGCACAAAATCGAATGTTTTCATCAATTTCAGTCCACTTTTCTTCTTTCGCTCTGTTTTTTCGTCCCGAATCGTACGTCCTGAGCTGTTAAAAGGACGACAACCTGACTCGTGAGAGATCAGAGGGCCCTACAATGGCTCGATATCATGTCTTTCGATGATGCTGCGTTGTTGAAGCGGATGGGTTGTCGTTAAGCCCATTGGGCCTTTTGAATGGGCCATCTCTCTAGGCTGGCACTATGAACCGTTAACACATATAGGAATTGTGCCCTTAACATGACGGGTGTGATCATACCGGCACTAATGCACCGGATCGCATCAGAACTCTGAAGTTAAGCGTGCTTGGGCGAGAGTAGTACTAGGATGGGTGACCCCTTGGGAAGTCCTCGAGTTGCACCCCCTTTTCAATTTTTTTTGCCCTGGTTAGGGTTTCCAAGATATTTTATCCACCAAATCTCTATTACCGAATCCCATGGAACATTGGGCAAGACAATTTCGCTTCACGTAGAGGCCGAGCCAGCAAACCGAGGGCGTAGGGTTTGTGACCAGGTCTCCGTCGCTCCGGTGCCCATAACTTTTGATCCATAAGGAGTTACGCGGCGCACAGCATACCGTTGTAAAGCTCTCTGAGAGCTCTACGACGGGGGCAGCGAGCTTGCTCGCTTTGCCCAATTTTGGAGCCCAAAATTGAACGGTTTCATCAATTTCGGACCACTTTTCTAATTTTGCTCTGTTTTTCTGTCCCGGATCGTACGTTGTGAGCTGTTCAAAGGACGACAACTTGACTCACGGGACATCAGAGGGCCCTACAACGTGTCGATATCACGTCTTGCGAGGATGCTGCGTTGTTGAAGCGGATGGGTTTTCGTTAAGCCTATTGGGCCTTTTGAATGGGCCATCTCTCTAGGCTGGCCCTGTGAACCGTTAACACATATAGGAATTGTGCCCTCAACATGACAAGTGCGATCATACCAGCACTAATGCCGCGGATACCATCAGAACTACGAAGTTAAGCGTGCTTGGGCGAGAGTAGTACTAAGATGGGTGACACCCTTGGAAGTCCTCGTGTTGCACCCCCTTTTCAATTTTTTTTGCCCTGGTTAGAGGTGCGAAGATATTTTATCCACCAAATCTCTATTACCGAATCCCACGGAACATTGGGCAAGACAACTTCGCTTCACATAGAGGCCGAGCCTGCAAACCGAGGGCGTAGGGTTTGTGACCAGGTCTCCGTCGCTCCGGTGCCCAAAACTTTTGATCCGTAAGGAGTTTCGCTGAGCACAACATACCGTTGCAAAGCTCTCTGAGAGCTCTACGACGGGGACATCCAGCTTGCTCGCTGTGCCCTTTTTTGGAGCCCAAAATAGAATGTTTTCATCAATTTCAGGCCACTTTTCTTCTTTCGCTCTGTTTTTTCGTCCCGAATCGTACGTCGTGAGCTGTTAAAAGGACGACAACCTGACTCGCGGGACATCAGAGGGCCCTACAACGGGTCGATATCACGGCTTTCGAGGATGCTGCGTTGCTGAAGAGGATGGGTTTTTGTTAAGCCCATTGGGCTTTTGAATGTGCCATCTCTCTAGGCTGGCATTGTGAACCGTTAACACATATAGGAACTGTGCCCTTAACATGATGAGTGCGATCATACCAGCACTAATGCACCGTATCCCATTAGAACTCCGAAGTTAAGCGTGCTTGGGCGAGAGTAGTACTAGTATGGGTGACCCCCTGGGAAGTCCTCGGGTTGTACCCCCTTTTCAATTTTTTTGCCCTGGTTAGGGTTGCCAAGATACTTTATCCACCAAATCTCTATTACCGAATCCCACGGAACATTGGGCAAGACAACTTCGCTTCACGTAGAGGCTGGGCCCGCAAACCGAGGGCGTAGGGTTTGTGACCAGGTCTCCGTCGCTCCGGTGCCCATAACTTTTGATCCGTCAGGAGTTACGCGGCGCACAGCATACCGTTGCAAAGCTCTCTAAGAGCTCTACGACGGAGGCAGCCAGCTTGCTCGCTATGCCATTGTTGGAGCCCAAAATCGAACGTTTTCATCAATTTCAGGCCACTTTTCTTCTTTTGCTCTATTTTTCCGTCCTGGATCGTACGTCGTGAGCTGTTAGAAGGACGACAACCTGACTCGCAGGACATCTTAGGGCCCTACAACGTGTCGATATCACGTTTTGCGAGGATACTGCGTTGTTGAAGTGGATGGGTTGTCGTTAAGCCCATTGGGCATTTTGAATGGGCCATCTCTCTAAGCTGGGACTGTGAACCATTAACACATATAGGAATTGTGCAATCAACATGAGGGGTGCGATCAAACCAGAACTAATGCAGTGGATCGCATCATAACTCCGAAGTTAAGCGTGCTTGGGCGAGAGTAGTACTAGGATGGGTGACCTCTTGGGAAGTCCTCGAGTTGCACCCCCTTTTCAATTTTTTTTTGCCTTGGTTAGGGTTGCCAAGATACTTTATCCACCAAATCTCTATTACCGAATCCCACGGAACATTGGGCAAGACAATTTCGCTTCACGTAGAGGCCGAACCAGCAAACCGAGGGCGTAGGGTTTGTGACCAGGTCTCCGTCGCTTCGGTGCCCATAACTTTTGATCCATAAGGAGTTACGCGGCGCACAGCATACCGTTGCAAAGCTCTTTGAGAGCTCTACGATAGGGGCAGCGAGCTTGCTCGCTTTGCTATTTTTGGAGCACAAAATCGAACGTTTTCATCAATTTCAGACCACTTTTCTGCTTTTGCCCTGTTTTTCTATATCGGATCGTATGTCGTGAGCTGTTCAAAGGACGACAACCTGACCCACGGGACATCAGAGGGCCCTACAACGTGTCGATATCACGTGTTGCGAGGATGCTGCGTTGTTGAAGCGGATGGGTTGTCGTTAAGCCTCTTGGGCCTTTTGAATGGGCCATCTCTCTAAGCTGGGACTGTGAACCGTTAACACATATAGGAATTGTGCCCTCAACATGACGGGTGCGATCATACCAGCACTAATGCACCGGATCCCATCATAATTCCGAAGTCAAGCGTGCTTGGACGAGAGTAGTACTAAGATGGGTGACCCCCTGGGAAGTCCTCGTGTTGCACCCCCTTTTCAATTTTTTTTGCCTTGGTTAGAGTTGCCAAGATACTTTATCTACCAAATCTCTTTTACCGAATCCCACGGAACATTGGGCAAGACAACTTCGCTTCACATAGAGGCCGAGCCTGCAAACCGAGGGCGTAGGGTTTGTGACCAGGTCCCCGTCGCTCCGGTGCCCAAAACTTTTGATCCGGAAGGAGTTTCGCGGCACACAACATACCGTTGCAAAGCTCTCTGAGAGCTCTACGACGGGGGCATCCAGCTTGCTCGCTGTGCCCTTTTTTGGAGCCCAAAATCGAATGTTTTCATCAATTTCAGGCCACTTTTCTTCTTTCGCTCTATTTTTTGCCTCCTGGATCGTCCGTCGTGAGCTGTTGAAAGGACGACAACCTGACTCGCGGGACATCAGAGGGCCCTATAACGGGTCGATATCACGTCTTTTGAGGATGCTGCGTTGTTGAAGCAGATGGGTTGTCGTTAAGCCCATTGGGCCTTTTGAATGGGCCATCTCTCTAGGCTGGCACTGTGAACCGTTAACACATATAGGAGTTGTGCCCTTAACATGACGGGTGTGATCATACCAGCACTAATGCACCGGATCCCATCAGAACTCCAAAGTTAAGCGTGCTTGGGCGAGAGTAGTACTATGATGGGTGACCCCCTGGGAAGTCCTCGTGTTGTACCCCCTTTTCAATTTTTTTTGCCCGGGTTAGGGTTGCCAAGATACTTTATCCACCAAATCTCTATTACCGAATCCCACGGAACATTGGGCAAGACAACTTCGCTTCAAGTAGAGGCCGGGCCCTCAAACCGAGGGTGTAGGGTTTGTGACCAGGTCTCCGTCGCTCCGGTGCCCATAACTTTTGATCCGT
Organism: Ehretia macrophylla; assembly: GCA_037974665.1. Classification (NCBI taxonomy): domain Eukaryota; kingdom Viridiplantae; phylum Streptophyta; class Magnoliopsida; order Boraginales; family Ehretiaceae; genus Ehretia; species Ehretia macrophylla. The sequence goes on from CM075773.1 coordinate 8,837,811, forward strand.
GAGGAGTTACGCGGCGCACAGCATACCGTTTCAAAGCTCTCTAATAGCTCTACGATGGGGGCAGAGAGCTTGCTAGCTGTGCCCATTTTTGGAGCCCAAATTCGAACATTTTCATCAGTTTCAGGCCACTTTTTTTCTTTTGCTCTGTTTTTCCGTCCCGGATTGTACGCCGTGAGCTGTTAAAAGGACGGCAACCTGACTCGCTGGACATCAGAGGGCCCTACAACGTGTCGATATCACGTCTTGCGAGGATGCTGCGTTGTTGAAGTAGATGGGTTGTCTTTATGCCGATTGGCCCTTTTCAATGGGTCGTCCCTCTAGGCTAGGATTGTGAACCGTTAACACATATAGGAATTGTGCCCTCAACATGACGAGTGCGATCATGCCAGCACTAATGCACCGGATCCCATCAGAACTCCGAAGGTAAGCGTGCTTGGGCGAGAGTAGTATTAGGATGGGTGACCCCCTGTGAAGTCCTCGTGTTACACCTCATTTTCAATTTTTTTTTCCCTGGTTAGGGTTGCCAAGATACTTTATCAACCAAATCTCTATTACCGAATCCCACGGAACAATGGGCAAGACAACTTCACTACACGTAGAGGTCGGGCCCGCAAACCGAGGGCGTAGGGTTTGTGACCTGGTCTCCGTCGCTCCGGTGCCCATAACTTTTGATCCGTAAGGAGTTATACGGCGCACAGCATACCGTTGCAAAGCTCTCTGACAGATCTACGATGGGGGCAACTAGCTTGCTCGCTGTGCCCCTTTTTGGAGCCCAAAATTGAACATTTCATCAGTTTCAAGCTACTTTTCTTCTTTTACTCTTGTTTTCCGTCCCGGATCGTACGTCGTGAGCTGTTAAAAAGACGACAACCAGACTCGCGGGACATCAGAGGGCCCTACAACGTGTCGATATCACGTCTTGCGAGGATGCTGCGTCGTTGAAGCATATGGGTTGTCTTTATGCCCATTGGGCCTTTTGAATGGGCCATCCCTCTAGGCTGGGACTGTGAACCATTAACACATATAGGAATTGTGCCCTCAACATGACGGGTTTCATACCAGCACAAATGCACCGGATCCCATCAGAACTCCGAAGTTAAGCATGCTTGGGCCAGAGTAGTATTAGGATCGGTGACCCCCTGTGAAGTCCTCGTGTTACACCCCCTTTTCAATTTTTTTTGCCTTGGTTAGGGTTGCCAAGATACTTTATCCACCAAATCTCTATTACCGAATCCCATAGAACATTGGGCAAGACAATTTCGCTTCACGTAGAGGCCGAGCCTGCAAACCGAGGGCGTAGGGTTTATGACCAGGTCTCCGTCGCTCCGGTGCCCAAAACTTTTGATCCGTAAGGAGTTTCACGGCGCACAACATACCGTTGCAAAACTCTCTGAGAGCTCTACGACGGGGGCATCCAGCTTGCTCGCTGTGTCCTTTTTTGGAGCCCAAAATCGAATGTTTTCATCAATTTCAGGCCACTTTTCTTCTTTCGCTCTGTTTTTTCATCCCGGATCGTACGTCGTGAGCTGTTAAAAGGACGACAACCTGACTCGCGGGACATCAGAGGGCCCTACAATGGGTCGATATCACGTCTTTCGAGGATGCTACGTTGTTGAAGTGGATGGGTTGTCGTTAAGCCCATTTGGCCTTTTGAATGGGCCATCTCTCTATGCTGGCACTGTGAACCGTTAACACATATAGGCATTGTGCCCTTAACATGACGGGTGCGATCATACCAGCACTAATGCACCGGATCCCATCATAACTCCGAAGTTAAGTGTGCTTGGGCGAGAGTAGTACTATGATGGGTGACCCCTTGGGAAGTCCTCGTGTTGTACCCCCTTTTCAATTTTTTTTGCCCGGGTTAGGGTTGCCAAGATACTTTATACACCAAATCTCTATTACCGAATCCCACGGAACATTGGGCAAGACAACTTCGCTTCACGTAGAGGCCGGGCCAGCAAACCGAGGGCGTAGGGTTTGTGACCAGGTCTCCGTCGCTCCGGTGCCCATAACTTTTGATGCGTCAGGAGTTACGCGGCGCATAGCATACCGTTGCAAAGCTCTCTGAGAGCTCTACGATAGGGTCAGAGAGCTTGCTCTCTGTGTCCATTTTTGGAGCCCAAAATTGAACATTTTCATTAGTTTCACGCCACTTTTCTTCTTTTGCTCTGTTTTTCCGTCCCGGATTCTACGCCGTGAGTTGTTAAAAGGATGACAACCTGACTCGCGGGACATCAGAGGGCCCTACAACGTGTCGATATCACGTCTTGCGAGGATGCTGCGTTGTTGAAGTATATGGGTTGTCTTTATGCCCATTGGGCCTTTTGAATGGGTCGTCCCTCTAGGCTAGGACTGTGAACCGTTAACACATATAGGAATTGTGCCCTCAACATGACGGGTGCGATCATACCAGCACTAATGCACCGTATCCCATCAGAACTCCGAAGTTAAGCATGCTTGGGCGAGTGTAGTATTAGGATGGGTGACCCCCTGTGATGTCCTCGTGTTACACCCACTTTTCAATTTTTTTTGCCCTGGTTAGGGTTGCCAAGATACTTTATCTACCAAATCTCTATTACCGAATCCCACGGAACAATGGGCAAGACAACTTCGCTTCACGTAGAGGCCGGGCCCGCAAACCGAAGGCGTAGGGTTTGTGACCAGGTCTCCGTCGCTCCTGTGCCCATAACTTTTGATCTGTAAGGAGTTTTGCGCCGCACAGCATACCGTTGCAAAGCTCTCTGACAGATCTACGATGGGGGCAGCTAGCTTGCTCGCTGTGCCCCTTTTTGGAGCCGAAAATTGAACATTTTCATCAATTTCAGGCCACTTTTCTACTTTTGCTCTGGTTTTCCGTCCCGGATCGTACGTCGTGAGCTGTTAAAAAGACGACAACCTGACTCGCTGGACATCAGAGGGCCCTACAACGTGTCGATATCACATCTTGCGAGGATGCTGCGTTGTTGAAGCGGATGGGTTGTCGTTAAGCCCATTGGGCCTTTTGAATGGGCCATCTCTCTAGGCTTGCACTGTGAACCGTTAACACATATAGGAGTTGTGCCCTTAACATGACGGGTGCGATCATACCAGCACTAATGCACCGGATCCCATCAGAACTCCGAAGTTAAGTGTGCTTGGGAGATAGTTGTACTAGGATGGGTGACCCCCTGGGAAGTCCTCGTGTTGCACCCCATTTTCAATTTTTTTTGCCCTGGTTAGAGTTGCCAAGATACTTTATCCACCAAATCTCTATTACCGAATCCCACGGAACATTTGGCAAGACAACTTCGCTTCACATAGAGGCCGAGCCTGCAAACCGAGGGCGTAGGGTTTGTGACCAGGTCTCCGTCGCTCCGGTGCCCAAAACTTTTGATCCGTAAGGAATTTCGCAGCGCACAACATACCGTTGCAAAGCTCTCTCAGAGCTCTACGACGGGGGCATCCAGCTTGCTCGTTCTACCCTTTTTTGTAGCCCAAAATCGAACGTTTTCATCAATTTCAGGCCACTTTTCTACTTTCGCTCTGTTTTTTCGTCCCGGACCGTACGTCGTGAGCTATTAAAGGACACCAACCTGACTCGCGGGACATAAGAGGGCCCTACAACGGGTCGATATCACGTCTTTTGAGGATGCTGCGTTGTTGAAGCGGATGGGTTTTAAGCCCATTGGGACTTTTGAATGGGCCATCTCTCTAGGTTGGCACTGTGAACTGTTAACACATATAGAAATTGTGCTCTTAACATGACGGGTGCGATCATACTAGCACTAATGCACCGGATCCCATCAGAACTCCGAAGTTAAGCGTGCTTGGGTGAGAGTAGTACTAGGATGGGTGACCCCTTGGGAAGTCCTCGTGTTGTACCCCATTTTGAATTTTTTTTGCCCTGGTTAGGGTTGCCAAGATACTTTATCCACCAAATCTCTATTACCGAATCCCACGGAACATTGGGCAAGACAAATTCGCTTCAAGTAGAGGCTGGGCCCGCAAACTGAGGGCGTAGGGTTTGTAACCATGTCCCTATTGCTCCGGTGCCCATAACTTTTGATCCGTGAGGAGTTACGCGGCGCACAGTATACCATTGCAAAGCTCTCTGAGAGCTCTATGACGGGGGCAGCCAGCTTGCTCGCTTTGCCCATTTTTTGGAGCCCAAAATCGAACGTTTTCATCAGTTTCAGTCCACTTTTCTTCTTTTGCTCTATTTTTCCATCCAGGATAGTACGTCGTGAGCTGTTAAAAGGACGACAACCTAACTCGCGGGACATCAAAGGGCCCTACAATGTGTCGATATCACGTCTTGCAAGGATGCTGCGTTGTTGAAGCAGATGGGTTGACGTTAAGCCCATTGGGCCTTTTGAATGAGCCATCTCTCTAGGCTGGGACTGTGAACCGTTAACACATATAGGAATTGTGCCCACAACATGACGGGTGCGATCATACCAGCACTAATGCACCGGATCCCATCAGAACTCCGAAGTTAAGCGTTCTTGGGCAAGAGTAGTACTAGGATGGGTGACCCCCTGTGAAGTCCTCGTGCTGCACCCCATTTTTAACATTTTTTGCCCTGGTTAGGGTTGCCAAGATACTTTATCCACCAAATCTCTATTACCGAATCCCACGGAACATTGGGCAAGACAACTTCGCTTCACGTAGAGGCCGGGCCCGCAAACCGAGGGCGTAGGGTTTGTGACCAAGTCTCCGTCGCTCCGGTGCCCATGACTTTTGATCCATAAGGAGTTACGCGGCGTACAGCATACCGATGCAAAGCTCTCTGAGAGCTCTATGGTGGGTGCAGAGAGCTTGCTCGCTGTGCCCATTTTTGGAGCCCAAAAACAAACGTTTTCATCAGTTTCAGGCCACTTTTCTTCTTTTGCCCTGTTTTTCCGTCCTGGATCGTACGTCGTGAGCTGTTAAAAGGACGACAACCTGACTCGCGGTACATCAGAGGGCCCTACAACGTGTCCATATCACGTCCTCTGAGGATGCTGCGTTGTTGAAGCGGATGGGTTGTCGTTAAGCCCATTGGGCCTTTTGAATGGGCCATCTCCCTAGGCTGGAACTGTGAACCGTTAACACATATAGGAATTGTGACCTCAACATGATGGGTGCGATCAGAGCAACACTAATGCACAAGATACCATCAGAACTCCGAAGTTAAGCGTGCTTGGGCGAGAGTAATACTAGGATGGGTGACTCATGGGAAGTCCTCGTGTTGCAACCCCTTTTCAATTTTTTTTGCCCTGGTTTTGGTTGCCAAGATACTTTATCCACCAAATCTCAATTATCGAATCCCACGGAACATTGGGCAAGACAACTTCGCTTCACGTAGAGGCTGGGCCCGCAAACCGAGGGCGTAGGGTTTGTGACCAGGTCTCCGTCGCTCCGGTGCCCATAACTTTTGATCCATAAGGATTTATGCTGTGCACAGCATATCGTTGCAAAGCTCTCTGAGAGCTCTACGTCGGGGGCAGCTAGTTTGCTCGCTTTGCCCATTTTTGAAGCCCAAAATCGAATGTTTTCATCAATTTTTGGCCACTTTTCTTCTTCTGCTCAATTTTTCTGTCCCGGATCGTACGTCGTGAGCTGTTAAAAGGACTACAACCTGACTCGCGGGACATCAGAGGGCCCTACAACGTGTCGATATCACGTCTTGTGAGGATGCTATGTTGTTGAAGCGGATGGGTTGTCGTTAAGCCCATTGGGCCTTTTGAATGGGCCATATCTCTAGGCTCGCACTGTGAACCATTAACACATATAGGAATTGTGCCCTCAACATAACGGGGGTGATCAGAGCAGCACTAGTGCACCGGATTCCATCAGAACTCCAAAGTTAAGCGTGCTTGGGCGAGAGTAGTACTAGGATGGGTGACCCCCAGGGAAGTTCTCGTGTTGCACCCCCCTTTTCAATATTTTTTGCTCCGGTTAGGGTTGCCGTGATACTTTATCCACCATATTTCTATTATCGAATCCCACGGTACATTGGGCAAGACAACTTCGCTTCACGTAGAGGCTGGGCCAGCAAACCGAGGGCGTAGGGTTTGTGACCAGGTCTCCGTCGCCGTGGTGCCCAAAACTTTTGATCCGTAAGGAGTTACGCGGCACACAACATACCGTTGCAAAGCTCTCTGAGAGCTCTACCACGGCGGCAGCCAGTTTGCTCGCTGTGCCCTTTTTGAAGCCCAAAATCGAACGTTTTCATCAGTTTCAGTCCACTTTTCTTCTTTTTCTCCGTTTTTCCCACCTGGATCGTACGTCGTGAGCTGTTAAAATGATGACAACATGACTCGCAGGACATCAGAGGGCCCTACAATGTGTCGATATCACGTCTTTCGAGGATGCTGCATTGTTGAAGCGGATGGTTTGTCATTAAGCCCATTGGGCCTTTTGAATGGGCCATCTCTCTAGGCTGGCACTGTGAACCGTTAACACATATAGGAATTGTGCCCTCAACATGACGGGTGTGATCATACCAGTACTAATGCACCGGATCCCATCAGAACTCCGAAGTTAAGCGTGCTTGGGCGAGAGTAGTACTAGGATGGATGACCCCCTGTGAAGTCCTCGTGCTGCGCCCACTTTCCAATTTTTTTTGCCGTGGTTAGGGTTGCCAAGACACTTTATCCATCAAATCTCTATTACCAAATCCCATGGAACATTGGGCAAGACAACGTCGCTTCACATAGAGGCCGGGCCCGCAAACCGAGGGCGTAGGGTTTGTGACCAAGTCTCCGTCGCTCCGGTGCCCATAACTATTGATCCGTAAAGAGTTACGCGGCGCACAACATTCTGTTCCATACCCCTCTGAGAGCTCTACGAAGGGGGTAGCCAGATTGCTCGCTGTGCCCTTTTTGGAGCCCAAAATCGAACGTTTTCATCAGTTTAAGTCCACTTTTCTTCTTTTGCTCTATTTTTCCATCCTGGATCGTACGTCGTGAGTTGTTAAGAAGATGACAACATGACTCGCGGGACATCAGAGGGCCCTACGACGTGTCGATATCATGTCTTGCGAGGATACTGCGTTGTTGAAGCGGATGGGTTGTCGTTAAGGCCATTGGGCCTTTTGAATGGGCCATCTATCTATGCTGGTACTGTGAACCGTTAACACATATAGGAATTGTACCCTCAACATGACGGGTGCGATCATACCAGCACTAATGCACCGGATCCCATCAGAACTCCGAAGTTAAGCGTGCTTGGGTGAGAGTAGTACTAGGATGGGTGACCCCCTGGGAAGTCCTCATGCTGTACCCCCTTTTCAATTTTTTTTGCCCTGGTTAGGGTTGCCAAGATACTTTATCCACCAAATCTCTATTACCGAATCCCACGGAACTTTGGGCAAGACAACTTCGCTTCACGTAGAGGTCGGGCGCGCAAACCGGGGGCGTAGGGTTTGTGACCATGTCTCCGTCGCTCCGGTGCGCATAACTTTTGATCCGTAAGGAGTTACGCGGCACACAGCATACCATTGCAAAGCTCTCTGAGAGCTCTACGAAGGGGGTAGCCAGCTTGCTAGCTGTGTGTCACGCCCCCAACCCGGCCTATAAGGTTAGACTAGGGTGTGAACTAACATTCAAGTAATGTACTTAGCTGTTTATGAAGATTAACACCTAATGATTTAGTCTAAACTCCAAAGTTTTCCAGAAAACCGGCAGCATAACGGCTGTAATTGGCCATTTGGTTTAACCTAATTCTCTAAACGCCTCAAAGTTTACCGTCTCAAATTCATTTTCAACTAAGATTACTAATTTACTATCGATTGGATTGCCTATTGGTTATTTCGACGTCCCGTTTGAATTATAGCCTAGCATGATACTATGTCTCGTTTGCTTATTTGTCCTCGTTACAAATATACCTGTTGATCTTAGCTCAATAGCAAGTACCTGTTAAGATTGGATAAGTTCATTTACTTAGATGTTAACTAAAGCGTCATAACCTAAGATAGATACTACCGGTGATAAAAGCAAAACGATCACAGTAGTGTTATGTCTAGCATCAGTCTACTTAATATAAGTACAAACCAAAATTTGACCCTAAATTACAACGGGGGTCTTTTACATTAGCAACAACAAGCAACATAAATAAATGGTCTTCAAGTAGCACAAGGTACACAAGTAGTCACGTTCAAGCAAAACAACAATAACAGGCAATCACTCCAGGGGTTCATCATTAGGTACATTGTCCTCGGGTTCCTGTACCTGTTTTTTTCACCTGAGATGATAAAAGAGGGTGAGTCCTTATGAACTCAGTGAGGGGGGAATGAGAAATAAGTTTTGAAACTCATTTTCTGGTTAAACTTATGAAAATCCCTTTCTCAAACATGAATACAACATAAATACAAGTACAGGAATACAAGTACAGAAATACAAGTACATAAATACAAGTACAGAACAGGAATACGGGTCTTTCCTCCCCGAGGTTCTCTAGGAACCAAGCGAGAGTACTTATACACATAGTAAAAAGGATACAGTGAGCTTTTGCTGTCAGATCAGTTCCAGGATCAGTTGTTGCGGCCGACTACAAATCATCCCCCAAACGCGCTAGGTAGGTGTCCTCCGGATGTACCCCGAAATCCTACGACCCAACTCTCCAAGGAAGTCTAGACCCCAAGCGAGAGAGAGAATGGGACCATGGTAGTCACAGGTGCACCGGCAAGCCCGATGCCGCCCGGTGTGCGTGATCGCTACCATGCCAACAGGAAAGGTTGCAACCTTGTATGCAATGCACATTCATGACAGGTAATATATCACAGTAGGAGGACAACAAAGTAGGTCACCTCCGGACAGTCATAAGATTGCACATTGATAGGTAAACAAGCAGGACACAATAAGACAGAAAATTTCACTTGAAAGGCATATAGAGTTATATGAAAATTACGGGCACCCATGTAACACATGTAAAACAGGCCATATAACTCATTAAGAAGCCCACGTAATCAAGTGATAAGATCATTCAACATGCAGTGAAATTAACATGGGTTCGGTAGCAAGAAAAGCTTATTTGACAACATGCCATGGTCAAATTCACATTTGAAGTTATAAAACATTTACGGGCAGCACACTAAGCATATAATTTCCACACAATAACCAAAAGATCAACACTTAGCAAAACTACCTAGTCATTAGGGTTTCTGTTTCATGCTTAACCGTGTGATTAAAACCCTAGGTCAACTCGAAATCATTCTCAAGTCATGCATCATTCAATTCATGCATCCTCAAGTACTCATAACAGTCCACATAACATCCCAACACCACATTTCCACACAAATAGAACCACAAGAGAGGTTACAACAATTTCCCAAGCACGTAGCTAAATGAACCCTTTACTGCAATAGGCTGTTTTCCCACAATCAATAGGATAATCAAACAATCTCCAAATTCAGTGAATAAGATTTCAAATTAAAGCTTAAGAAGTTAGATAAAATCAGAAACAATCCTTGCATCAATTGGAGTTCAGAATCATTAGTTATAGCCGAAACAGTGAGGTAACACAAAACTGTCCAGATTTCCACACTTTTCAGAAATTGACGTTTTTGAGGTCCTTAGGGTCAGTTTTAGCTTTGGTCCATTTCTGACAAAATTGTCCAGAACTGAAAAATATAGCAGTATACCAAATTTCATACATTTTGGACAACATTTACTAAGTCAAATATGGTTCGTTCCACAAGGTCAGTGCATCTGCCAAAACCTGCTTCATTTTTCCAGATTTCCAGATTTGGTCACATTTTAAAGATTTGTCATTTTGAGGACTTAGAGTCAAAATTAGCTTCGGCATATTTCTGGGAAAAATGTTCAAAACTGTCCAAACTAGTGACCCACCAATTTTCAAACATTTTCAACATCATTTGCTTAGCTAAACTTACCTCTAACAGACTGGTCAGAGAGCTGTCATCCATTTCGACTTCACCTAGCATCATTTTCAAGCCAAGATCTTGCCATGCATGGTTGTTTAAGCTTATGAACTACCATATATCTCAAGTACAGAAGCAAATACACACATTCATGAGCATGCATGTGAAATTTTGAAGAGTTTTCAAAAGGTTTTAACCCTCACCTTAGAAATCAACCTCAAGTTGCTCAAAAACCTTTGTTGAAGTTCAAATCTCCTCTTCTCCTTTGTCTAGCCGAAATCCCACTAGCTTTTCTCTATTTTTCATAGCTTAGTGATCAATCTCTTAGTGCATGCATGTAGTTATAACTTGAAGAAAAGAAATGGATGTCAAGAAGCTTACCTAGGCTGAAAATGAAGCTTCAATGCACATGCATGAGTGATTTTCGAACTCTAGCTTGTTTGCTTGAGTTGCTTGGATGATTTGCTTGCCTTGTTCGACTAAGGTGTGATGAAGATGAGCAAGGATGGTGAGAGCACAGCCAAGGCCGAGTATGAGAGAGAGGAAAATGAGAGTGAGTGAGAAATGTGAGAGGAAGAAATGAATGAAATGAAAATAAAACAAAAGCCTTGCAACTTGAGGAGCATGCTCGGCCTTGAGGCTTACAATTTCAGCTTTTGTCTTCAAGATGCTTTAAATTTTGAAATGTCTAGCATGGCAAAGTGTTATGGCCAAGAATGGTGAGGAGATTGAGGGAAATTTGAGCAATTTTTTAATGCCTTGTGTCATAGTTTGTCTTAGCATGCAATAGGATAAAATAATTTGCTCAAACCTTGTGCAAAAACCATGGTATGGTCGGCCAAGGGTAATAAAATGGCTGAATTTGTGTCATCTTGAGCATTATTCTAATTGTATCTAGAAGTGCAAAAAGAATAATGGATAAAGAATAAGGAATGTTTTATTTTTAGTAAATTTTTGTCTTCTAGTGAATTGAATTTGGATTATTATATTGTTAGTGGATTTTGTAGGATTGTTTAATAGTCTAGTGCTTCGTGAAAGATACTTTCTTGATTAGCGTGAAGGCACGCTTTACTAGGTCTAGGCATGCACTATGAGGTAGGACACGAACTACGAGACGAACGCACATTTTTCAAGTAAATGCATGCAATCCCAAACGAATGCACGTAATTCAATGCATGGCACATAAAATGAACTCATTTCTTAAACCTAGGTCATGGAACACAAATCTAGGTTAGGGAAAACGAAGCTAGGTTTCGCACGCAAATCGGGGTCAGCCCTCACACTGTGCCCTTTTTAGAGCCTAAAATCGAACGTTTTCATCAGTTTCAGTCCACTTTTCTTCTTTTGCTCTGTTTTTCCATCCCGGATCGTACGTCGTGAGCTGTTAAAAGGACGACAACATGACTCGCAGGACATCAGAGGGCCCTACAATTTGTCGATATCACGTCTTGCGAGGATGCTGCGTTGTTGAAGCGGATGGGTTGTCGTTAAGCCCATTGGGCCTTTTGAATGGGCCATCTCTCTAGGCTGGCATTGTGAACCATTAACACATATAGGAATTGTGCCCTCAACATGACGGGTGCGATCATACCAGCACTAATGCATCGGATCCCATCAGAACTCCGAAGTGAAGCGTGCTTGGGCGAAAGTAGTACTAGGATGGGTGACCCCCTAGGAAGTCCTCGTGTTGCACCCCTTTTTCAATTTTTTTTGCCCTGGTTAGGGTTGCCAAGATACTTTATCCACCAAATCTCTAATACTAAATCCCACGGAACATTGGGCAAGACAACTTCGCTTCACGTAGAGGCTGGGCCCGCAAACCGAGGGCGTAGGGTTTGTGACCAGGCCTCCGTTGCTCTGGTGCCCATAACTTTTGATCCGTAAGGAGTTACACGGTGCACAGCATGCCGTTGCAAAGCTATCTGAGAGCTCTATGACGGGGGCAGCCAGATTGCTCGCTGTGCCTATTTTTGGAGCCCAAAATCGAACATTTTCATCAGTTTCAGTCCACTTTTCTTCTTTTGCTCTATTTTTCATCCCGGATCGTACGTCGTGAGCTGTTAAAAGGACGACAACTTGACTCACGGGACATCGGAGGGCCCTACAACGTGTCGATATCACGTCTCGCGAGGATGTTGCGTTGTTGAAATGGATGGGTTGTCGTTAAGCCCATTGGGCCTTCTGAATGGGCCATCTCTCTAGGCTGGCACTGTGAACCGTTAACACATATAGGAATTGTGCCCTCAACTTGACGGGTGCGATCATACCAGCACTAATGCACCGGATCCCATCAGAACTGCGAAGTTAAGGGTGCTTGGGCAAGAGTAATACTAGGATAGGTGACCCCCTGGGAAGTCCTCGTGCTGCACCCCCTTTTCAATTTTTTTTGCCCTTGTTAGGGTTGCCAAGATACTTTATCCACCAAATCTCTATTACCGAATCCCACGGAACATTGGGCAAAACAACTTCGCTTCACGTAGAGGCCAGGCCTGCAAATCGAGGGCGTAGGGTTTGTGACCAGGTCTCCGTAGCTCCGGTGCCCATAACTTTTGATCCGTAAGGAGTTACGCGGCGCACAGCATACTGTTGCAAAGTTCTCTGAGAGCTCTACGAAGGGGACAACCAGCTTGCTCGCTGTGCCCTTTTTGGAGACTAAAATCAAACGTTTTCATCAGTTTGATTCCACTTTTCTTCTTTTGCTCTGTTTTTCTGTCCCGGATCGTACGTCGTGAGCTATTAAAAGGACGACAACCTGACTCGTGGGAGATCAGAGGGCCTTACAACGTGTCGATATCACGTCTTGCGAGGATGCTGCATTGTTGAAGCAGATGGGTTGTCGTTAAGCCCACTGGTTCTTTTGAATGGGCCATCTCTCTAGGCTAGCACTGTGAACCATTAATACATATAGGAATTGTGCCCTCAACATGACGGGTGCGATCATACCAGCACTAATGCACCGGATCCCATCAGAACTCCGAAGTTAAGCGTGCTTGGGCGAGAGTAGTACGAAGATGGATGACCCCATGGGAAGTCCTCGTGCTGCCCCCCCTTTTCAATTTTTTTTGCCCTGGTTAGGGTTGCCAAGATACTTTATCAACCAAATCTCTATTACCGAATCCCACGGAACATTGAGCAAGACAACTTCGCTTCACGTAGAGGCCGGGCCAGCAAACTGAGGGCGTAAGGTTTGTGACCAGGTCTCCCTCGCTCCGGTGCCCATAACTTTTGATCCGTAAGGAGTTACGTGGTGCACAGCATACTGTTGCAACGCACTCTGAGAGCTCTACGAAGGGGGCAGCCAGCTTGCTCGCTGTGCCATTTTTGGCACCTAAAATCGAACGTTTTCATCAAATTCAGTCCACTTTTCTTCTTTTGCTATGTTTTTCTGTCCAGGATCATACGTCGTGAGTTGTTAAAAGGACGACAACCTGACTCGCGGGACATTAGAAGGCCCCACAACGTGTCGATATCATGTCTTGCGAGGATGCTGCATTGTTGAAGGGGATGGGTTGTCGTTAAGGCCATTGGGCCTTTTCAATGGGCTATCTCTCTAGGATGGCACTATGAACCATTAACACATATAGGAATTGTGCCGTCAACATGACGGGTGCGATCATACCAGCACTAATGCACCGGATCCCATCAGAACTCCGAAGTTAAGAGTGCTTGGGTGAGAGTAGTACTTGGATGGCTGACCCCCTGGTAAGTCCTCGTGTTGCACCCCCTTTTCAATTTTTTTTGCCCTGGTTAGGGTTGCCAAGATACTTTATCCACCAAATATCTATTACTGAATCCCACGGAACATTGGGCAAGACAACTTCACTTAACGTAGAGGTCGGGCCCGCAAACCGAGGGCGTAGGGTTTGTGACCAGGCCTCCGTCGCTCCGGTGCCCATAACTTTTGATCCGTAATGAGTTACGCGGCGCACAGAATACCGTTGCAAAGATCTCTGAGAGCTCTACGATGGGGGCAGCCAGATTGCTCGCTGTGCCCATTTTTACAGCCCAAAATCGAACATTTTCATCAGTTTCAGCCCACTTTTCTTCTTTTGCTCTATTTTTCAATCCCGGATCCTATGTAGTGAGCTGCTAAAAGGACGACAACATGACTCGCGGGACATCAGAGGGCCCTACAACGTGTCGATATCACGTCTTGCGAGGATGCTGCGTTGTTTATGCGGATGGGTTGTCGTTAAGGCCATTGGGCCTTTTGAATGGGCCATCTCTCTAGGCTGGCACTGTGAACTGTTAACACATATTGGAATTGTGCCCTCAACATGACGGGTGCGATTGTACCGGCACTAATGCACCGGATCCGATCAGAACTCCGAAGTTAAGCGTGCTTGGGCGAGAGTAGTACGAGGATGGGTGACCCCATGGGAAGTCCTCATGCTGCACCCCCTTTTCAATTTTTTTTGCCCTGGTTAGGGTTGCCGAGATACTTTATCCACCAAATCTCTATTACCGAATCCCACGAAACATTGGGCAAGACATTTTCGCTTCACGTAGAGGCCGGGCCCGCAAACCGAGGGCATAGGGTTTATGACCAGGTCTCCTTCGCTCCGGTGCCCATAACTTTTATTCCGTAAGGAGTTACGCGGCGCATATCATACCATTGCAAAGCTCTTTGAGAGCTCTACGACGGGGGTAGCCAGCTTGCTCGCTTTGCCTATTTTTGGAACCCAAAATCGAACATTTTCAACAATTTCAGGCCACTTTTCTTCTTTTGCTCTGTTTTTCCATCCCGGATCGTACGTCGTGAGTTGTTAAAAGGATGACAACCTGACTCACGGGACATCAGAGGGCCCTACAACATGTCGATATCACGTCTTGCGAGGATGCTGCGTTGTTGAAGCGGATGGGTTGTCGTTAAGCCCATCTGAATGGGCCATCTCTCTAGGCTGGCACTGTGAATCGTTAACACATATAGGAATTGTGCCCTCAACATGATGGGTGCAATCATACCAGCACTAATGCACCGGATCTCATCAAAACTCCGAAGTTAAGCGTGCTTGGGCGAGCGTAGTACTAGGATGGCTGACCCCTTGGGAAGTCCTCGTGTTGCACACCCTTTTAAAATTTTTTTGCCCTGGTTAGGTTTGCCAAGATACTTTATCCACCAAATCTCTATTACTAAATCCCATGGAACATTGGGCAAGACAACTTCGCTTCACGTAGAAGTCGGGACCGCAAACCGAGGGCGTAGGGTTTGTGACCAGGCCTCCGTCGCTCTGGTGCCCATAACTTTTGATCCGTAAGGAGTTACACAGCGCACAGCATACCGTTGCAAAGCTCTCTAGAAGCTCTATGACGGGGGCAGCCAGATTGCTCGCTGTGCCCACTTTTGGAGTCCAAAATCGAACATTTTAATCAGTTTAAGCCCACTTTTCTTCTTTTCCTCTATTTTTCCGTCCCGGATCGTATGTCGTGAGTTGTTAAAAGGACGACAACATGACTCGCGGGACATCAGAGGGCCCTAAAACGTGTCGATATCACGTCTTGCAAGGATGCTGCGTTGTTGAACCGGATGGGTTGTCGTTAAGGCCATTGAGCCTTTTGAATGGGACATCTCTCTAGGCTGGCACTGTGAACCGTTAACACATGTAGGAATTGTGCCCTCAACATGACGGGTGCGATCATACCAGCACTAATGCACTCGATCCCATCAGAACTCCGAAATTAAGCATGCTTGGGCGAGAGTAGTACGAGGATGGGTGACCCTGTGGGAAGTCCTCGTGCTGTACCCCCTTTTCAAATTTTTTTGCCCTAGTTAGGGTTGCCAAGATACTTTATCAACCAAATCTCTATTACTGAATCCCACGGAACATTGGGCAAGACAACTTCGCTTCACGTAGAGGCCGGGCCAGCAAACCGAGGGCGTAGGGTTCGTGACCAGGTCTCCGTCGCTCCGGTGCCCTTAACTTTTGATCCGTAAGGAGTTACATGGTGCACAGCATACTGTTGCAAAGCTCTCTGAGAGCTCTACGAAGGGGGCAGCCAGCTTGCTCGCTGTGCCATTTTTGGAGCCTAAAATCAAACGTTTTCATCAGTTTCAATCCACTTTTCTTCTTTTGCCCTGTTTTTCTGTCCCGGATCGTACGTTGTGAACTGTTAAAATGACGACAACCTGACTCGCAGGACATTAGAGGGCCCTACAACGTGTTGATATCACGTCTTGCGAGGATGCTGCATTGTTGAAGCATATGGGTTGTCGTTAAGCCCATTGGGCCTTTTGAATGGGCCATCTCTCTAGGCTGGCACCGTGAACCATTAACACATATAGGAATCGTGCCCTCAACATGACGGATGCGATCATACCAGCACAAATGCACCATATCCCATCAGAACTCCGAAGTTAAGCGTGCTTGGGCGAGAGTAGTACTAGGATGGGTGACCCCCTGGGAAGTCCTCGTGTTGCACTCCATTTTCAATTTTTTTTGCCCTGGTTAGGGTTGCCAAGATACTTTATCCACCAAATCTCTTTTACAGAATCCCACGGAACATTGGGCAAGACAACTTCGCTTCACGTAGAGGACAGGCCAGCAAACCGAGGGCGTAGGGTTTGTGACCAGGTCTCTGTCGCTCCGATTCCCATAACTTTTGATCCGTAAGGAGTTACGCAGCGCACAGCATACCGTTGCAAAGCTCATTGAGAACTCTACGACGGGGGCAACTAGCTTGCTCGCTGTGCCCGTTCTTGAAGCCCAAAATCGAACATTTTCATCAATTTCAGTACACGTTTCTTCGTTTGTTCTTTTTTTCCGTCCCGGATCGTACGTCGTGAGCTGTTAAAAGGATGACAACCTGACTCGCGGGATATCAGAGGGCCCTACAATGTGTCGATATCACGTCTTGCGAGGATGCTGCGTTGTTGAAGCGGATGGGTTGTCGTTAAGCCCATTGGGCCTTTTGAATGGGCCATATCTCAAGGCTGGCACTGTGAAACGTTAACACATATAGGAATTGTTCCCTCAACATGACGGGTGCGATCATACCAACACTAATTCACCAGATCCCATCAGAACTCCGAAGTTAAGCGTGCTTGGGCGAGAGTAGTACTATGATGGGTGACCCCCTGGGAAGTCCTCGTGTTGCACCCCCTTTTCAATTTTTTTTGCCCTGGTTAGGGTTGCCAAGATACTTTATCCACCAAATCTCTATTACCGAATCCCACGGAACATTGGGCAAGACAACTTCGCTTCACGTAGAGGCCAGGCCCGCAAACCGAGGGCATAGGGTTTGTGACCAGGCCTCCGTCACTTCGGTGCCCATAACTTTTGATTCGTAAAGAGTTACGCAGAGCACAGCATACCATTGCAAATCTCTCTGAGAGCTCGATGACGAGGGCAGCCAGATTGCTCGCTGTGCCCGTTTTTGGAGCCCAAAATTGAACATTTTCATCAATTTCAATCCACTTTTCTTCTTCTGCCCTGTTTTTTCATCCTGGATCGTACGTCGTGAGCTGTTAAAAGGACGACAACATGACTCGCGGTAAATCAGAGGGCCCTACAACTTGTCGATATCACGTCTTGTGAGGATGCTGCGTTGTTGAAGCGGATGAGTTGTCGTTAAGGCCATTGGGCCTTTTGAATGGGCCATCTCTCTAGGCTGGCACTGTGAACCGTTAACACATATAGGAATTGTGCCCTCAACATGACGGGTGCGATCGTACCAGTACTAATGCACCGGATCCCATCAGAACTCCGAAGTGAAGCGTGCTTGGGCGAGAGTAGTACTAGGATGGGTGACCCCCTGGGAAGTCCTCGTGCAACACCCCCTTTTCAATTTTTTTTGCCCTGGTTAGGGTTGCCAAGATACTTTATCCACCAAATCTCTATTACCGAATCCCACGGAATATTGGGCAAGAGAACTTCACTTCACGTAGAGGCCGGCCCAGCAAACCGAGGGCGTAGGGTTTGTGACCAGGTCTCCGTCGCTCCGGTGCCCATAACTTTTGATCCGTAAGGAGTTACGCAGCGCACAACATGCCCTTTTTGGAGCGTAAAATCGAATGTTTTCATCAGTTTTAGTCCACTTTTCTTCTTTTGCTCTGTTTTTCCGTCCCGGATAGTACGTCGTGAACTGTTAAAAGGATGACAACCTGACTCGCTGGACATCAAAGGGCTCTACAACGTGTCGATATCACGTCTTGCGAGGATGCTGCGTTGTTGAAGCGGATGGGTTGTCGTTAAGCCCATTGGGCCTTTTAAATGGGCCATCTCTCTAGGCAGGCACTGTGAACCGTTAACACATATCGGAATTGTGCCCTCAACATGACGGGTGCGATCATACTAGCACTAATACACCGGATCCCATCAGAACTCCGAAGTTAAGTGTGATTGGGCGAGAGTAGTACTAGGATGGGTGACCCCCTTGGAAGTTCTCGTGTTGTACCCCCTTTTCAATTTTTTTTGCCCTGGTTAAGGTTGCCAAGATACTTTATCCACCAAATCTCTATTACTGAATCCCACAGAACATTGGGCAAGACAACTTTGCTTCACGTAGAGGTCGGGTCCGCAAACCGAGGGCGTAGGGTTTGTGACCTGGCCTCCGTCGATCCGTTGCCCATAACTTTTGACCCGTAAGGAGTTACGCGACGCACAGCATACCGTTGCAAAGCTCTCTAAGAGCTCTACGACGGGGGCAGCCAGATTGCTCGCTGTGCCCATTTTTGGAGTCTAAAATCGAACGTTTTCATCAGTTTCAGTCCACTTTTCTTCTTTTGCTCTATTTTTCCGTCCCGGATCGTACGTCGTGAGCTGTTAAAAGGACGACAACATGACTCGCTGGACATCAAAGGGCCCTACAACGTGTCGATATCACGTGTTATGAGGATGCTGCGTTGTTAAAGCGGATGGGTTATTGTTAAGCCCATTGGGCCTTTTGAATTGGCCATCTCTCTAGGCTGGCACTGTGAACCATTAACACATATAGGAATTGTGCCCTCAACATGACGGGGGCGATCATACCAGTACTAATGCACCGAATCCCATCAGAACTCCGAAGTTAAGCGTGCTTGGGCGAGAGTAGTACTAGGATGGGTGACCCTCTTGGAAGTCCTTGTGTTGCACCCCCTTCCCAATTTTTTTTGCCCTGGTTAGGGTTGCCAAGATACTTTATCCACCAAATCTCTATTACTGAATCCCACGGAATATTGTGCAAGACAACTTCGCTTCACGTAGAGGCCGGGCCCGCAAACCGAGGGCGTAGGGTTTGTGACCAGGTCTCCGTCGCTCCGGTGCCCATAACTTTTGATCCGTAAGGAGTTATGCGGCGAACAGCATACCGTTGCAAAGCTCTATGAGAGCTCTACGAAGGGGCCAGCAAGCTTTCTCGCTGTACCCATTTTTGGAGCCCAAAATCGAACGTTTTCAACAGTTTCATTCCTCTTTTCTTCTTTTTCTCTGTTTTTCTGTCCCGAATCGTACATCGTGAGCTGTTAAAAGAACGACAACCTGACTCGCGGGACATCAGATGTCACGCCCTAACCCGGCCTATGATGGTTAGACTAGGGTGTGATCTAAACATTCAGGTAATATCACATACTTAACTGTTTATAAAGATTAAACACTTAATGTTTTGGCCTAAACTCCAAAATTTTTCGGCAAACCGGCAGCATAACGGCTGTAATTGGGCTCTTTGGTTTGACCTAATTCTCTAAACGCCTCAATTATTCCAATCATTAATTCAATTCCATTAAGGACTCCTATTTGTCACCAACCGATTTGCCTACTAGTTTATCTTGAAAGTCTCGTTTGGTTAATAAGCCTAACATGATAACTATGTCCCGTTTATTTGTCAATTTCCTATCATGCAAGTACCTATTATCCTTTAGTTTGCAAATGAGCACCTAAGTGAAATTAGATAGAATTAACTTAGTTGATTGCTCATCTAGTGGTTTGAATGCCTACGATAACTACTAATGAAGAAAACGAAAGCAAACAACCAAATAAAAGTTCGTCCGGTAATAGATAGTACAATCCCAGAATTAGACCCAAATTACAACGGGGTCATTTATATCAATAAAATGAATAGTTACAATCAAACACAACATCCATATAGCAACCACTTTTAGGCAAGGCACAAAATCACGTAGGGACAGACAATCGCTCCAAGGAATCATAGATAGACACGTTGTCCTCGGGTACCTGTACTTGTTCTTCTTCACCTGTGATAAAAAGACGGTGAGTCCTTATGAACTCAGCGAGGGGGAACGAGAAATACGTTTTGAAACTCATTTTTTGGTTCAATTTATGAAAATCCCTTTTTCAAACATGAATATAACAGTAAAATCAAGTAAAGGAACAGAAATAGCAGTATTTCCTTCCCGAGGTTCTCTAGGAACCAAGCGAGAGTACTTATACACACAGTAAAAGGATACGGTGAGCGGTTGCTCTCAATTTCAATTTCGATACAATTGTTGCGCCTGACTTCAATAATCCCCTTATCGCTCCCAATTGGGTGTACTCCGGATGTACCCCGAAACCTACGACCCAACTCTCCAAGGGTGGAATGCCAAGCGAGAGAGGGAATTGGACCATGGTAGTCACGGGAGCACCGGCAAGCCCTATGCCGCCCGACGTTCGTGAAACGCTACCATGCCACAATGAAAGGTTGCAACCTCGTATGCAATGCACATTTATGTCATTTAACATTTCACATTAGGTGGTCAACAAAGTAGGTTGCCTCCGAGCAAGTATATGATCACATTTTGACACATTGGCATATAAGGCATTGTAAGAATATATAATCATTTCATATATCCATTTGAAAGCAATTAAACTTTAACGGGCAGCCAAGTAATCATGTTCAAATAAACCATTGAATATCTTTTAACAATTCACATTAAGAGGACAACAAAGTAGGTTGCCTCCGAGCAATTTCAAGATCACATATTGCCAAGTAAACGAACGAGGCATGCTTGACATGAAATTTCACTTGTAGAACACATAGAGTCATATGAACATTAAACGGGCAGCCATGTAACACATGCAAGTCAAGCCATATAACTCATTTCGAAGTCCACGTAATCAAGTGATACGATTATTCAATATGCAATGATGGATCATGGGTTCGGGTGCAAGAAAAGCTTATTTGTCAACATGCAATGGTCAAAATCACATTTGAAGTTATAAGACATTTACGGGCAGCCCACTAAGCATATAATTCCCACACAATGTCCAATTGATCAATACTTAGCAAAACTACCTAGTCATTAGGGTTTCCATGTCATGTATATTCGTGCAATTTGAGCCTCAACCCAACTCAAAGTCAATCTCAAACCATGCATCATTTAATTCAACATCCTCAAGCATTCAAAACAGTCCACACAACATCCCGTAGCTATAATCCCAAGCATTTAATTCAACAAGAGGAGTCACAACAATTTTCTAAGCACAACATTAAGTGAAACCCTTACTGCAATAGGCTGTGTTCTCACAATCAATCGGATAAGCAAACAATCTCCAAATTCAGTGAATAAGATGTCAAATTAAAGCTTAAGAATTTAACTAAAATCAGAAATAAACCTTGCATCAATTTGAGTTCGGGATCATTAAATATAGCCGAAACAGTGGAATATCACAAAACTGTCCAGATTTGCACACTTTTCAGAAATTGACGTTTTTGAGGTCCTTAGGGTCAGTTTTAGCCTTGGTCCATTTCTGACAAAATTGTCCAGAACTAAAAAATATAGTAGCATACCAAATATCATGCATTTTGGACAATATTTACTTAGTCAAATATGGTTCGTTCCACAAGGTCAGTGCATCTGCCAAAACCTGCTTCATTTTTCCAGATTTCCAGATTTGGTTACATTTTAAAGATTTGCCATTTTGAGGACCTTAGACTCAAAATTAGCTTCGGCCTATTTCTGGGAAAAATGTTCAAAACTGTCCAAAATAGTTATCTACCAATTTTCAAGCATTTTAAATATCATTTTCCTAGCTAAACTTACCTTGAACAGACTGGTCAGAGAGCTGTCAACAATTTCGACTTCACCTAGCATCATTTTCAAGCCAAGATCTTGCCATGCATGGTTGTTTAAGCTTATGAACGACCATATAGCTCAATTACAGAAGCAAATACACACATTTATTAGCATGCATGTGGATTTTTGAAGAGTTTTCAAAAGGTTTTAGCCCTCACCTTTGCAATCAACCCAAAAAATGCTCAAAAGCCTTGTTGAAGCTCAAATCTCTTCTTCTTCTTGCTTTGCCGAGATTCCAACTAGCTTTTATCTATTTTTCCTAGCTTAGTGATCAATATCATAGCACATGCATAAGGTTAGAACAAGAAGAAAAGAAATGGAAGCTTAAAAACTCACCAAGGCCGAAAATGGTGACTCAAAATGCTTGCATGTGTGTTTCTTGCATCCTAGCTTGCTTGGGTGAGTTTCTTTGCTTGTGGTTTGTTTTGATGCACCATAGGATGATGAAGATGAGCTAAGAGGTGGAGAGAACTCAGCCAAAACAGAAATGGAGAGAGAGAGTGAGAGGGAGAGAGAGAAAATGTGAGGAAAGTGAGAGAAATGAGAGAAAAATGAGGCTTTTGCAAAAGTTGATGCATATGTTGGCCTTGGGCATGCAAAAATTCAGATTTGTGTCATCTTTTGAATTGTTTTAACATGTGTGTAAGAGAATGTTGGGTATTTAGGGATTTTAGGTAGAATAGAATATAGGATATGTTTAGAGGTTTGTGAGATTTTGTCTTGTAGTGAGTTTAAAATATAATATTTAGGTGTTAGTGGATTCTGTAGAGATTTGAATTAGGATTATAATAATAGTTAGTGGTGTTTGTAGGATTATTTTATAGTCTAGTGCTTTGTGTAGGATTCTTTATTGATTAGCGTGCAGACACGTTTTTCTAAGTCTAGGGCATGCACTACGAGACACACACAGAAATCAATACAGGGCACGAATCACGAGGTAGACACGAACTACGAGGTAAGACACGGACTTCAAGACTAATGCACACAATCCTAGGTGAATGCACGTAAACCAATGCAAGGCACGTAATTCAATGTAATGCACGCAAATCGAGGTACGACTCTTAAACCTAGGTTAAGGTACGCAGTTCAAGGTTAGGGCACACGAAACGAGCTAACGCACGTACATCGAGATCAGGGCATGTATTTCTAGGTACCGCACGTGAGTCGGGGATTAGGGCACCCTATTCTAGGTCAAGGCATGTATGACGAGGTATGCACGAAAACCAAGACAGGACATGTAATCCAAGGTCGGTCATATAATTAGGGGTCTATGGCACGCAAATCAAGGTAACACATGTTATTCGGGGTCGGGCCTCACATCATCCCCTCCTTAAAAGAATTTCGTCCCGAAATTCATTCTTGCCTATTGAGGTCATTTAGACGGATTCTGACCCTTCTTATTCTTTTTACTCCGGTTCGTCCCGTGTTTGGTGATCTCTTACCATAACCAATTCACTTCCTATGTTTCTCCAATCATTTAGTTTGGTGTGACCTCTACATTTATAGTTCTTTTCTTTGAACGACTCTATTCTCCATTTGATCTTAAGGTCAAGTTCATTAACTAAGGTTAGAGTCTTCAAACATAGTCATCAAAGTTGCATCGGTATTCTAACAATAGAACTGTGAGGCCCGACCCCGAATAACGTGTCCTACCTCGATTTGTGCGCCTTAGACCTAAAATTATATGACCGACCTAGGATTACGTGCCCTGTCTTGGTTTTCGTGCATGCCTCGTTATACGTACCTTAACCTAGAATTGTGTGCCTTAATCCTCGATATACGTGCGATACCTAAATAAACATGCCATGACCTTAATTTACGTGCGAGACCTTGATTTGCGTGTGTCTCTTCGTTTCGTGTGCATTAACCTTGAACTGCGTGCCTTAACCTAGGTTTAAGAGTCATGTCTTGAATTACGTGCACTGCATTGAATTACGTTCCTTATTTTGATCTACGTTCATTCACCTAGGGTTGCATGTGTTAGCATTAGAATTCGTGCACTTATCTTGAAGTATGTGCCTTAGTCTTGAAAAACGTGCATTCATCTCGTAGTTCGTGTCCTATCTCGTAGTGCGTGCCCTAGACCTAGGAAAGCGTGCTTTCACACTAATCAATAGAGCATCTTACACGGAGCACTAGACTATTAAACAATCCTACAAAATCCACTATCAATATTATAATCCTAATTTAACTCACTAGAAGATAAAATAACACAAAAAGCTAGACATTCTTTATTCCTTATTCTTTATTCTTTTTGCACTTTCAATACACAATTAAATAACATCCAAAACATGACAAAAATTCAGATTTGGCACATGCTTTGGCCGACCATACCATGGTTTTTGCACAAGGTTTGAACAATTATACAATTAACTATGCATGCTTAGACAAACTATGACACAAATGCATAAAAAATTGCTCAAACCACCTCAATTCTCACACCATTTTCGACCAAACCACCTATGCCCATGCTAACATTTCAAAATTCCATCTTGAAGAAAAAAAAAGTCTGAATTTGTATGCCCAAGGCTGACCACATGCTCAAAAAATTGCAAAAGCCTCATTTTTCTTTCATTTCTCTCACTTTCCTCACATTTTCTCTCTCTCCCTCTCACTCTCTCTCTCCATTTCGGTTTTGGCTGAGTTCTCTCCACCTCTTAGCTCATCTTCATCATCCTATGGTGCATCAAGACAAACCACAAGCAAAGAAACTCACCCAAGCAAGCTAGGATGCAAGAAACACACATGCAAGCATTTTGAGTCACCATTTTCGGCCTTGGTGAGTTTTTAAGCTTCCATTTATTTTCTTCTTGTTCTAACCTCATGCATGTGCTAAGAGATTGATCACTAAGCTAGGAAAAATAGAGAAAAGCTAGTTGGAATCTCGGCTAAGCAAGCAAGAAGAAGAGATTTGAGTTTCAACAAGGTTTTGAGCATTTTTTTGGGTTGATTGCAAAGGTGAGGGTTAAAACTTTTTGAAAACTCTTCAAAATTTCACATGCATGCTCATAAATGTGTGTATTTGCTTCATTACTTGAGCTATATGGTCGTTCATAAGCTTAAACAACCATGCATGGCAAGATCTTGGCTTGAAAATGATGCTAGGTGAAGTCGAAATGGATGACAGCTCTCTGACCAGTCTGTTCGGGGTAAGTTTAGCTAAGCAAATGATGTTGAAAATGCTTGAAAATTGGTAGGTGACTAGTTTTGGACATTTTTCACAGAAATAGGCCGAAGCTAATTTTGACTCTAAGGTCCTCAACATGGCAAATCTTTAAAATGTGACCAAATCTGGAAATCTGGAGAAATGAAGCAGGTTTTGGCAGATGCACTGACCTTGTGGAACGAACCATATTTGACTTAGTAAATGTTGTCCAAAATGCATGAAATTTTGTGTACTGCTATATTTTTCAGTTCTGGAAAATTTTGTCAGAAATGGACCAAAGCTAAAACTGACCTTAAGGACCTCAAAAAGGTCAATTTCTGAAAAGTGTGCAAATCTGGACAGTTTTGTGCTACCTCACTGTTTCGGCCATAACTAATGATTCTGAACTCCAATTGATGCAAGGGTTGTTTCTGATTTTATTTAGCTTCTTAAGATTTAATTTGACATCTTATTCACTGAATTTGGAGATTTTTTGATTATCCTATTGATTGTGGGAAAACAGCCTATTGCAGTAAAGGTTTCATTTAGCTACATGCTTGGAAAATTGTTGTGACACCTTTTGTGGTTCTAATTGTGTGGAAATGTGGTGTTGGGATGTTATGTGGACTGTTTTGAGTACTTGAGTATGCTTGAATGCAATGATGCATGACTTGAGAATGATTTTGAGTTGACTTAGAGTTTTAATCACACGATTAAGCATGAAATGGAAACCCTAATGACTAGGTAGTTTTGCTAAGTGTTGATTGTTGGGTATTGTGTGGAAATTATATGCTTAGTGGGCTGCCCGTAAATTTTTTATAACTTCAAAGGTGATTTTGACCATTGCATGTTGTCATATAAGCTTTTCTTGCAACCGAACCCACGTAAATGTTGTTGCATGTTGAATATTCGTATCACTTGATTACGTGAACTTTGAAATGAGTTATATGGCTTGACTTGCATGTGTTACATGGCTGCCCGTTTAATGTTCATATGACTCTATGTGTTCTACAAAGTAAAATTTCATGTCAAGCATGCCTCGTTCGTTTACTTGGCAATATGTGATCCTGAAATTGCTCGGAGGCAACCTACTTTGTTGTCCTCCTAATGTGAATTGTTAAAAGATATTCAATGGTTTATTTGAACATGATTACTTGGCTGCCCGTTAAAGTTTAATTGCTTTCAAATGGATATATGAAATGATTATATGTTCTTACAATGCCTTATATGCCAATATGTCAAAATGTGATCATATAATTGCTCGGAGGCAACCTACTTTGTTGACCTCCTAATGTGAAATGTTAAATGACATAAATGGGCATTGTATACAAGGTTGCAACCTTCAGTGTGGCATGGTAGTGTTTCACGCACGCCGGGCGGCATCGGGCTTGCCGGTGTTACCGTGACTACCATGGTCCAATTCCCTCTCTCGCTTGGCATTTCACCCTCGGAGAGTTGGGTCGTAGGTTTCGGGGTACATCCGGAGTACACCCAATTGGGAGCGATAAGTGGATTATTGAAGTCGGCCGCACCAAATGAATAAAAATTGATATTGAGAGCAAATGCTCACCGTATCCTTTTTACTATATGTATAAGTACTCTCGCTTGGTTCCTAGAGAACCTCGGGGAGGAAAGACTGGCATTTCTGTTCCCTTACTTTGTATCCGTTACTCGATTTGTTTCTTAAAATTGCGTACCTTATTATTTGTACTACGTGACATGTTCTCAAAAAAAGTTTTCATAAATTGAACCGGAATATGAGTTTCAAAACGTATTTCTCGTTCCCCCTCGCTGAGTTCATAAGGACTCACCCTCTTTTATCATCTCAGGTGAAGAAGATCAAGAACAGGTACCCAAGGACGATGTGCCTAACGATGATTCCTTGGAGTGATTGCTTGTCTTGTGTGCTTTGCATGATTATGGCTATTTGTGAACTATGCCACTTGAAGACTATTTCTTTTATGTTGCTCGTTGTTTAGTGATGTAAATGACCCCGTTGTAATTTGGGTCTAATTCTGGGATTGTACTATCTATAACCGGACGAACTTTTATTTGGTTGTTTGCTTTCGTTTTCTTAATTAGTAGTTATCGTAGGCAGTCAAACCACTAGATGAACAATCAACTAAGTTAATTCTATCTAATTTCACTTAGGTACTCATTTGCAAACTAAAGGATAATAGGTACTTTCATGGTAGGAAATTGACAAATAAACGGGACATAGTTATCATGTTAGGCTTATTAACCAAACGAGACTTTCAAGATAAACTAGTAGGCAAATCGGTTGGTGACAAATAGGAGTCCTTAATGAAATTGGATTAATGATTGGAATAATTGAGGCGTTTAGAGAATTAGTCCAAACCAAAGAGCCCAATTACAGCCGTTATACTGCCGGTTTACCGAAAAATTTTGGAGTTTAGGCCAAACGTTAAGAGTTAAATCTTCATGAATGGTTAAGTACGAGACGTGACTTGAATGTTTAGATCACACCCTAGTCTAACCTTTATAGGCCGGGTTGGGGCGTGACAAGAACTGTAACTCAAAAATCATGACTCATGTTGTGTCAATCTCACATTCATACCTCAAAAGGAATATCACAATAATTCCATGATCCTAGGGTGACATACGCTAATTTCAAGATGATAGATCTATATCATATTTACATATTCTATCAACTAACTTCAAAATTGTTAACACCTAGGACATACACGTGTTATGGGTCGTTTCCACAATACGACTCTATTTTCAGGAAAAACTCTCCAAACAAACTGATCCATCTCAAATCGTCATCTATCGATGGTATTATAGCCCTTCTTATCTCGCAGGTACATTAGATTAGCAAATCTTCTAATGACTAGTCTCCCGATCATAGGCTCCTATTCACTAACATCCTTTCCCAGCTTCGTTAATCTTCATGCCCGTAATCAAGGAGAAAGACTGTTGAGGCTTATGAAACTCAAACTCTAAGGTTTATTAAGTACCACCAACAAATTGCCATTGAAATTGCATGAGTAACTAATCATGTAGCACTAGTTCAACACTTACAAGTAAAATTCATCAGCTTGTGATCCACAATTTGTTTCCTTATTCGAATCTCTATCTTCAAGTCACGAGACTTCAGAATTTTCTTTTAATCTTATCCAAAACTCCTAAGGCGATTAGTTTCAACCTCAAATAAATTCCACTCACCTCAATCCAAGGTTACGTCATACTTAAGAAGACAATGGTCCTACTTATTTAGCGACCTAGTCATTCCTTCGAATACTTAATGCCCGCCAATATATCTTTGACATTAATGTTACCAAGCTGGGTTCATCGCCATGTCGGTGATATCAATGCTCTACTAGGTTACCGGCCGTACAACAACAATCCTAGGGCTATAAATGGGTACCGAAATGATCTAGCTCATAAAATACTTACGCGAGATAACTTCAGGGTTGTATCAACATAAGAATTATGATCACGAGACATCCTTCAACATAACCTAATAGAACTTCAAAAGTAATCAACCACTTATTTAACTATCACTACAAGATTCACCCTCTATTCAACGACCACGATTCGAAGTTTACCAACCGCTTGTTTTTAGAAGTGAAACGGTGCACTTAAATACGGTTGTCTAACAACAGCCTCTTGGGTCATCGTAACTCTAATTCAAGCGCATACTCACTATTAGCTATTTAGGATTACTAATCATACCCTAACGACTCCACTTTGTAACCGAATGCTTTAATCTCATTTCCATGGTTTATATATTAGGTCCATCGGTAATACTTAGGGATATATGCTTCCTAATATCCTTTAGGGTATCCAAATAACGAGTGCATAGAATGACTTACTTCGCATAATCATAACTAAATCCGAGGGGCAACAATTTAATACCATGATTCTTAATATCACCAATATCTAACTTAGGACCTTTAGCAATGTTAGTCATCTAATGTATAATTCAATTCCTTACACTTCTATCCGACCTAACAATTTAGGTGCAGCTTTCCAAACACGAGTTCTAGCTACGTGAATTCCTTGATTCCAGCATCCTTATATCTTGTTATATTAAAGAATCATCAACCTTGTTAAATTCGGTCTCCAGAGTTGCCTACATGTCTTGAGGTCATCCATTGTTAAGTTACTTAAACACATTATTCACGCCTTACTAATCTAACCCCTATCGTCCATTTCCACGAGTTCATCTCTTTATTTCTAGGTCATAATCTTACCTTTGAGTGAACTTGAAACTCGTTAATATACACCTTATTAGGTTCAACGATGCTTAATTCCAATCAAGTAAGGATTCAATCATATAAATAGTCTATTATAGCATTTGAAGATATAAGAATTTGATTCAAAAGCAGCTCCTAAGTCAAACTTCTATTATAAGCATGTGAATATATATATATACTACTCCACATCTCCAATAGTATATTCTTATATCTAAGGAAAGTTGTATGTCCTTAACATTTATTCTTGAACCACAATTAGAAGAACGGTTTAACAGAATCAAGAACTTTATGGCTACAAAATTGATAACTTAATTACAGGTATAGGTATTCCAAAGATTAGGAGATAACTTTACCTCAACAATTATACCTGTGTTACGCATTTTATATATACATATCCAATAATATATACGATCTATTGAGTACCTGTAAAGATGCGAGAAATCTCTAACCGAGCCTTTTCGTTCGTCCTGCACAAATTCACTTCCCTAAAAGTCCTAATCCTAACTATCTATGTGTATAAACAGTCATTCACGGTTATATAACATGCACATGTATGAAGGAAGGAGTATAAAAGCATGCATGCATTATTGAGGGCACTAACGTGTCAGTATGCATGACACATAATACATATAGTCCACAAAGGCACATAGTATTCAGTTCTCAAAGCAATTAAAGCACATTAGCACACATTAACACATATAAACAAGACATCATAATTATCTTAGGGCTTCTACCCATGGTCCGAGAGTTGAACCCGACTAACGCCTAGTTACTAAACTAAGCTCTGATACCATTCTACTATAAGGTGTCACGCCCCAACCCGGCCTATGAAGGTTAGACTAGGGTGTGATCTAAACATTCAGGTAATATCACATACTTAACAGTTTATAAAGATTTAACACTTAACGTTTTGGCCTAAACCCCAAAATTTTTCGGCAAACCGGTAGCATAACGGCTGTAATTGGGCTCTTTGGTTTGACCTAATTCTCTAAACGCCTCAATTCTTCCAATCATTAATCCAATTCCATTAAGGACTCCTATTTGTCACCAACCGATTTGCCTACTAGTTTATCTTGAAAGTCTCATTTGGTTAATAAGCCTAACATGATAACTATGTCCCGTTTATTTCTCAATTTCCTATCATGCAAGTACCTATTATCCTTTAGTTTGCAAATGAGCACCTAAGTGAAATTAGATAGAATTAACTTAGTTGATTCCTCATCTAGTGGTTTGAATGCCTACGATAACTACTAATGAAGAAAACGAAAACAAACAACCAAATAAAAGTTCGTTCGGTTATAGATAGTACAATCCCGGAATTAGACCCAAATTACAACGGGGTCATTTACATCAATAAAATGAATAGTTGCAATCAAACACAACATCCATATAGCAACCACTTTCAGGCAAGGCACAAAAGCACGTAGGGACAGGCAATCACTCCAAGGAATCATCGATAGGCACATTGTCCTCGGGTACCTGTACCTGTTCTTCTTCACCTGTGATAAAAAGAGGGTGAGTCCTTATGAACTCAGCAAGGGGGAACGAGAAATACGTTTTGAAACTCATTTTTCGGTTCAATATATGAAAATACCTTTTTCAAACATGAATATAACAGTAAAATCAAGTAAAGGAATAGAAATACCAGTCTTTCCTTCACGAGGTTCTCTAGGAACCAAGCGAGAGTACTTATACACACAGTAAAAGGATACGGTGAGCGGTTGCTCTCAATTTCAATTTCGATACAATTGTTGCGCCCGACTTCAATAATCCCCTTATCGCTCCCAATTGGGTGTACTCCGGATGTACCCCGAAACCTACGACCCAACTCTCCAAGGGTGGAATGCCAAGCAAGAGAGGGAATTGGACCATGGTAGTCACGGGAGCACCGGCAAGCCCTATGCCGCCCGACGTTCGTGAAACGCTACCATGCCACAATGAAAGGTTGCAACCTCGTATGCAATGTACATTTATGTCATTTAACATTTCACATTAGGAGGTCAACAAAGTAGGTTGCCTCCGAGCAAGTATATGATCACATTTTGACATATTGGCATATAAGGCATTGTAAGAACATATAATCATTTCATATATCCATTTGAAAGCAATTAAACTTTAACGGGCAACCAAGTAATCATGTTCAAATAAACCATTGAATATCTTTTAACAATTCACATTAAGAGGACAACAAAGTAGGTTGCCTCCGAGCAATTTCAAGATCACATATTGCCAAGTAAACGAACGAGGCATGCTTGACATGAAATTTCACTTGTAGAACACATAGAGTCATATGAACATTAAACGGGCAGCCATGTAACACATGCAAGTCAAGCCATATAACTCATTTCGAAGTCCACGTAATCAAGTGATACGATTATTCAACATGCAATGACATCAATCATGGGTCCGGGTGCAAGAAAAGCTTATTTGTCAACATGCAATGGTCAAAATCACATTTGAAGTTATAAGACATTTACGGGCAGCCCACTAAGCATATAATTCCCACACAATGTCCAATTGATCAATACTTAGCAAAACTACCTAGTCATTAGGGTTTCCATGTGATGTATATTCGTGCAATTTGAGCCTCAACCCAACTCAAAGTCAATCTCAAACCATGCATCATTTAATTCAACATCCTCAAACATTCAAAACAGTCCACACAACATCCCGTAGCTATAATCCCAAGCATTTAATTCAACAAGAGGAGTCACCACAATTTTCTAAGCACAACATTAAGTGAAACCCTTACCGCAATAGGCTGTCTTCTCACAATCAATCGGATAAGCAAACAATCTCCAAATTCAGTGAATAAGATGTCAAATTAAAGCTTAAGAAGTTAACTAAAATCAGAAATAAACCTTGCACAATTTGAGTTCGGGATCATTAGATATAGCCGAAACAGTGGAATAGCAGAAAACTGTCCAGATTTACACACTTTTCAGAAATTGACGTTTTTGAGGTCCTTAGGGTCAGTTTTAGCCTTGGTCCATTTCTGACAAAATTGTCCAGAACTGAAAAATCTAGCAGCACACCAAATATCATGCATTTAGGACAACATTTACTAAGTCAAATATGGTTCGTTCCACAAGGTCATTGCATCTGCCAAAACCTGCTTCATTTTTCCAGATTTCCATATTTTGTCACATTTTAAAGATTTGCCATTTTGAGGACCTTAGAGTCAAAATTAGCTTCGGCCTATTTCTGGGAAAAATGTTCAAAACTGTCCAAACTAGTCACTTACCAATTTTCATGCATTTTCAACATCATTTTCCTAGCTAAACTTACCTCGAACAGACTGGTCAGAGAGCTGTCAACAATTTCGACTTCACCTAGCATCATTTTCAAGCCAAGATCTTGCCATGCATAGTTGTTTAAGCTTATGAACGACCATATAGCTCAAGTACAGAAGCAAATACACACATTTATTAGCATGCATGTGGATTTTTGAAGAGTTTTCAAAAGGTTTTAGCCCTCACCTTTGCAATCAACCCAAAAAATGCTCAAAAACCTTGTTGAAGCTCAAATCTCTTCTTCTTCTTGCTTAGCCGAGATTCCAACTAGCTTTTCTCTATTTTTCCTAGCTTAGTGATCAATCTCTTAGCACATGCATAAGGTTAGAATAAGAAGAAAAGAAATGGAAGCTTAAAAACTCACCAAGGCCGAAAATGGTGACTCAAAATGCTTGCATGTGTGTTTCTTGCATCCTAGCTTGCTTGGGTGAGTTTCTTTGCTTGTGGTTTGTCTTGATGCACCATAGGATGATGAAGATTAGCTAAGAGGTGGAGAGAACTCAGCCAAAACCGAAATGGAGAGAGAGAGTGAGAGGGAGAGAGAGAAAATGTGAGGAAAGTGAGAGAAATGAGAGAAAAATGAGGCTTTTGCAAAAGTTGATGCATATGTTGGCCTTGGGCATGCAAAAATTCAGATTTGTGTCATCTTTTGAATTGTTTTAACATGTGTGTAAGAGAATGTTGGGTATTTAGGGATTTTAGGTAGAATAGAATATAGGATATGTTTAGAGGTTTGTGAGATTTTGTCTTGTAGTGAGTTTAAAATATAATATTTAGGTGTTAGTGGATTCTGTAGATATTTGAATTAGGATTATAATAATAGTTAGTGGTGTTTGTAGGATTATTTTATAGTCTAGTGCTTTGTGTAGGATTCTTTATTGATTAGCGTGCGGGCACGCTTTCCTAAGTCTAGGGCACGCACTACAAGACACACACAGAAATCAATACAGGGCACGAATCACGAGCTAGACACAAACTACGAGGTAAGACACGGACTTCAAGACTAATGCACGCAATCCTAGGTGAACGCACGTAAACCAATGCAAGGCACGTAATTCAATGTAATGCACGTAAATCGAGGTACGACTCTTAAACCTAGGTTAAGGTACGCAGTTCAAGGTTAGGGCACACAAACGAGGTAACGCACGTACATCGAGATTAGGGCACGTATTTCTAGGTACCGCACATGAGTCGGGGATTAGGGCACACTATTCTAGTTCAAGGCACGTATGACGAGGTATGCACGAAAACCAAGACAGGACATGTAATCCAAGGTCGGTCATATAATTAGGGGTCTACGGCACGCAAATCAAGGTAACACACGTTATTCGGGGTCGGGCCTCACATCAGAGGGCCCTACAACTTGTCGATATCACGTCTTGCGAGGATGCTGCGTTGTTGAAGCGGATGGGTTGTCGTTAAGCCCATTGGGCCTTTTGAATGGGCCATCTCTCTAGGCTGGCACTGTGAACCATTAACAATGTAGGAATTATGCCTTCAACATGACGGATGCGATCATACCAGCACAAATGCACCGGATCCCATCAGAACTCCGAAGTTAAGCGTGCTTGGGCGGGAGTAGTACTAGGATGGGTGACCCCCTGGGGAGTCCTCGTGTTGCACCCCCTTTTCAATTTTTTTTGCCCTGGTTAGGGTTGCCAAGATACTTTATCCACCAAATCTCTATTATCGAATCCCACGGAACATTAGGCAAGAAAACTTCGCTTCACGTAGAGGCCGGGCCAGCAAACCGAGGGCGTAGGGTTTGTGACCAGGTCTCCGTTGCTCTGGTGCCCATAACTTTTGATCTGCAAGGAGTTACGCGGCACATGGCATACCGTTGCAAAGCTTTCTGAGAGCTCTACGAAGGTGGTAGCCATCTTGCTCGCTGTGCCCATTTTTGGAGCCCAAAATCGAACGTTTTCAACAGTTTCAGTCCACTTTTCTTCTTTTGCTCTGTTTTTCCATCCCGGATCGTACGTCGTGAGCTGTTAAAAGGACGACAACCTGACTCGCGGGACATCAGAGGGCCCTACAACGTGTCGATATCACGTCTTTCGAGGATGCTGCGTTGTTGAAGCGGATGGGTTGTCGTTAAGCACATTGGGCCTTTTGAATGGGCCATCTCTCTAGGCTGGCACTGTGAACCATTAACACATATTGGAATTGTGCCCTCAACATGATGGATGCGATCATACCAGTACTAATGCAACGGATCCCATCAGAACTCTGAAGTTAAGCGTGCTTGGGCGAGAGTAGTACTAGGATGGGTGACCCCCTGGGAAGGCCTCGTGTTGCACCCCCTTTTCAATTTTTTTTGCCCTGGTTAGGGTGGCCAAGATACTTTATCCACCAAATCTCTATTACCGAATCCCACGGAACATTGGGCAAGACAACTTTGCTTCACGTAGAGGCCGGGCCAGCAAACCGAGGGCGTAGGGTTTGTGACCAGGTCTCCATCGCTCTGGTGCCCATAACTTTTGATCCGTAAGGAGTTACGCGGAGCACAGCATACCGTTGCAAAGCTCTCTGAGAGCTCTACGACGGGGCCAGCCAGCTTGCTCGTTGTGCCCTTTTTGGTGTCCAAAATCAACGTTTTCAACAATTTCATGCCACTTTTCTTCTTTCGCTCTGTTTTTCCGTACCGGATCGTACATCGTGAGCTGTTAAAAGGACGACGACCTGACTCACGGGACATTAGAGGGCCCTACAACGTGTCGATATCACGTCTTGCGAGGATGCTACGTTGTTGAAGCGGATGGGTTGCCGTTAAGCCCATTGGGCCTTTTGAATGGGCCATCTCTCTAGGCTGGCACTGTGAATCGTTAACACATATAAGAATTGTGCCCTCAACATGACGGGTTCGATCATACCATCACTAATGCACCGGATCCCATCAGAACTCCGAAGTTAAGCGTGCTTGGGAGAGAGTAGTACTAGGATGGGTGACCTCCTGCAAAGTCCTCGTGTTGCACCCCCTTTTCAATTTTTTTTCCCTGGTTAGGGTTGCCAAGGTACTTTATCCACCAAATCTCTATTACCGAATCCCACGGAATATTGGGCAAGACAACTTCGCTTCACGTAGAGGCCGGGCCCCCAAACCGAGGGCGTAGGGTTTATGACCAGGTCTCAGTAGCTTCGGTGCCATAACTATTGATCGGTAGGGAGTTACACGGCGCACAACATACCGTTGCAAAGCACTCTGAGAGCTCTACGACGGGGGCAGCATGCTTGCTCGCTGTACCCATTTTTGCAGCCCAAAATCGAACGTTTTCATCAGTTTCAGTCCACTTTTCTTCTTTTGCTCTATTTTTTCATCCCGGATCGTACGTCGTGAGCTGTTAAAAGGACGACAACCTGACTCGCAGGACATCAGAGGGCCTTACAACGTGTCGATATCACGTCTTGCGACGATGCTGCGTTATTAAAGTAGATGGGTTGTCTTTAAGCCCATTGGGCCTTTTGAATGGGCCATCTCTCTAGGCTGGCACTGTGAACTGTTAACACATATAGGAATTGTGGCCTCAACATGACGAGTGCGATCATACCAGCACTAATGCACCGGATCCCATCAGAACTCCGAAGATAAGCGTGCTTGGGTGAGAGTTGTACTAGGATGGGTGACCCCCTGGGAAGTCCTCGTGCTGCACCCCCTTTTCAATTTTTTTTGCCCTGGTTAAGGTTGCCAAGATACTTTATCCACCAAATCTCTATTACCGAATCCAAAGGAACATTGGGCAAGACAACTTCGCTTCACGTAGAGGTCGGGCCCGCAAACCGAGGGCGTAGGGTTTGTGACCAGGTCTCCGTCGCTCCGGTGCCCATAACTTTTGATCCGTAAGGAGTTACGTCGCGTACAGCATATCGTTGCAAAGCTCTCTGAGAGCTGTACGAAGGGGGCAGCCAGTTTGCTCGCTTTGCCCATTTTTGAAACCCAAAATCGAACGTTTTCATCAGTTTCAGTCCACTTTTCTTCTATTGCTCTGTTTTTCAGTCCCGGATCGTATGTTGTGAGCAGTTAAAAGGACGACAACATGACTCGCGGGACATCAGAGGGCCCTACAATGTGTCGATATCACATCTTGCGAGGATGCTGCGTTGTTGAAGCGGATGGGTTGTCGTTAAGGCCACTGGGCCTTTTGAATGGCCATTGGGCCTTTTGAATGGCCATTGGGCCTTTTGAATGGCCATCTCTCTAGGTTCGCACTGTGACAGGTTAACCGATATAGGAATTGTGCCCTCAACATGATGGGTGCGATCATACCACCACTAATGCACCGGATCCCATCAGAACTCCGAAGTTAAGCGTGCTTGGTCGAGAGTAGCACTAGGATGGGTGACCCCCTGGGAAGTCCTCGTGCTGCTCCCCCTTTTCAATTTTTTTTGCCCTGGTTAGGGTTGCCAAGATACTTTATCCACCAAATCTCTATTACTGAATCCCACGGAACAATGGGCAAGACAACTTCGCTTCACGTAGAGGCCGGGCCCGCAAACCGAGGGCGTAGGGTTTGTGACCAGGTCTCCGTCACTCCGGTGCCCATAACTTTTGATCCGTAAGGAGTTACACGGCGCACAGCATACCGTTGCAAAGCTCTCTGAGAGCTCTACGAAGAGGCCAGGCATCTTGCTCGCTGTGCCCTTTTTCGAGCCTAAAATCGAACGTTTTCATCAGTTTCAGTCCACATTTCTTCTTTTGCTCTGTTTTTCCGTCCTGGATCGTACGCCATGAGTTGTTAAAAGGTAGACAACCTAACTCGCAGGACATCAGAGGGCCCTACAACGTGTCGATATCACGTCTTGCAAGGATGCTGCATTGTTGAAGTGGATGGGTTGTCGTTAAGCCCATTGGGCCTTTTGAATGGGTCATCTCTCTAGGCTGGCACTGTGAACCATTAACACATATAGTAATTGTACCCTCAACATGACGGGTGCGATCATACCAGCACTAATGCACCGGATCCCGTTAGAACTCCGAAGTTAAGCGTGCTTGGGCAAGAGTAGTACTAGGATGTATAACCCCCTGGGAAGTCCTCGTGTTGCACCCCATTCTCAATTTTTTTTGCCCTGGTTAGGGTTGCCAAGATACTTTATCCACCAAATCTATATTACCGAATCCCACGGAACATTGGGCAAGACAACTTCGCTTCACGTAGAGGCCGGGCCTGAAAGCCAAGGGCGTAGGGTTTGTGACCAGGTCTCCGTCGCTCCGGTGCCCATAACTTTTGATCCGTAAGGAGTTACGCAGGGCACGACAGACCGGTGCAAAGCTCTCTGGGGGCTCTATGAAGGGGGCAGCCAGCTTGCTCGCTGTACCCATTTTTGGACCCCAAAATCAAACGTTTTCATTAGTTTCATTCCACTTTTGTTCTTTTGCCCTAATTTTTTGTCTCGGATCGTACGTCGTAAGCTGTTAAAAGGACGACAAGCTGACTCGCGGGACATCAGAGGGCCCTACAACGTGTCGATATCACGTCTTACGAGGATGCTGCGTTGTTGAAGTGGATGGGTTGTCGTTAAGGCCATTGGGCCTTTTGAATGGGCCATCTCTTTAGCCTGGAACTGTGAACCATTAACAATATAGGAATTGTGACCCATACATGACGGATGCGATCATACCACCACTAATGCATCGGATCCCTTCAGAACTTCGAAGTTAAGCGTGCTTGGGCGAGAGTAGTAGTAGGATAGGTGACCCCCTGGGAAGTCCTCGTGTTGCACCCCCTTTTCAATTTTTTTTGCCCTGGTTAGGGTTGCCAAGATACTTTATCCACCAAATCTCTATTACCGAATCCCATGGAACATTGGGCAAGACAACTTCGCTTCACGTAGAGGCCGGGCCAGCAAACCGAGGGCGTAGGGTTTCTGACCAGGTCTCCGTCGCTTCGGTGACCATAACTTTTGATCCGTAAGGAGTTATGCGGAGCACAGCATACCGTTGCAAAGCTCTCTGAGAGCTCTACGACGAGGGTAGCCAATTTGCTCGCTGTGCCCATTTTTGAAGCCCAAAATAGAACGTTTTTCATTAATTTCAATCCACTTTTCTTCTTTTGCTCTTTTTTTTTGTCCTGGATCGTACGTGTGAGCTGTTAAAAGGACAACAACCTGACTCGCGGGACATCAGAGGGCCCTACATCGTGTCGATATCATGTCTTACGAGAATACTGCGTTGTTGAAGCAAATGGGTTGTCTTTAAGCCCATTGGGCCTTTTGAATGGGCCATATCTCTAGGCTGGCATTGGGAACCGTTAACACATATACGAATTGGGCCCTCATCATAACGGGCGTGACCCGAGCAGGACTAATGCACCGGATCCCATCAAAACTCTGAAGTTAAACGTGCTTGGGCTAGAGTATTACTAGGATGGGTGACCCCCATGAAAGTCCTCGTGTTGCACCCCATTTTCAATTTTTTTTCCCTAGTTAGGGTTGCCAAGATACTTTATTCACCAAATCTCTATTACCGAATCCCATGGAACATTGGGCAAGACAACTTCGCTTCACGTAGAGGCCGGGCCCGCAAACCGAGGGCGTAGGGTTTATGACCAAGTCTCCGTCGCTCCGGTGCCTATAACTTTTGATCCGCAAGGAGTTACGCGGCACATGGCATACCGTTGCAAAGCTCTCTAAGAGCTCTACGAAGGTGGCAGCCAGCTTGCTCGCTATGCCCATTTTTGGAGCCCAAATTCGAACGTTTTCATCAGTTTCAATCCACTTTTCTTCTTTTACTCTGTTTTTCCGTCCCGAATAGTACGTCGTGAGCTGTTAAAAGGACGACAACCTGACTCGCGGGACATCAGAGGGCCCTACAACGTGTCGATATCAC
The DNA here is from genome assembly GCA_037974665.1 of Ehretia macrophylla. Taxonomy (NCBI): domain Eukaryota; kingdom Viridiplantae; phylum Streptophyta; class Magnoliopsida; order Boraginales; family Ehretiaceae; genus Ehretia; species Ehretia macrophylla. The sequence goes on from CM075773.1 coordinate 8,877,128, forward strand.
GTCTTGCGAGGATGCTGTGTTGTTGAAGCGGATGGGTTGTCGTTAAGCACATTGGGCCTTTTGAATGGGCCATCTCTCTAGGCTGGCACTATGAACCATTAACACATATTGGAATTGTGCCCTCAACATGACGGATGCGATCATACCAGCACTAATGCAACGGATCCCATCAGAACTCTGAAGTTAAGCGTGCTTGGGCAAGAGTAGTAGTAGGATGGGTGACCTCCTGGGAAGTCCTCGTGTTGCACTGCCTTTTCACTTTTTTTTCCCTAGTTAGGGTTGCCAAGATACTTTATCCACCAAATCTCTATTACCAAATCCCACGGAACATTGGGCAAGACAACTTCGCTTCACGTAGAGGCTGGGCCAGCAAACCGAGGGCGTAGGGTTTGTGACCAGGTCTCCGTCGCTCTAGTGCCCATAACTTTTGATCCATAAGGAGTTACGTGGAGCACAGCATACCGTTGCAAAGCTCTCTGAGAGCTCTACAATGGGGACAGCCAGCTTGCTCGTTGTGCCCCTTTTTGGTGCCCAAAATCAACGTTTTCAACAATTTCATGCCACTTTTCTTCTTTCGCTCTATTTTTTCGTACCGGATCGTACGTCGTGAGCTGTTAAAAGGACGACGACCTGACTCACGGGACATCAGAGGGCCCTACAACGTGTTGATATCACATCTTACGAGGATGCTACGTTGTTGAAGTGGATGGGTTGCCGTTAAGCCCATTGGGCCTTTTGAATGGGCCATCTCTCTAGGCTGGCACTGTGAATCGTTAACACATATAGGAATTATGCCTTCAACTTGACTGGTGCGATCATTCCAGCACTAATGCACCGGATCCCATCAGAACTCTGAAGTTAAGCGTGCTTGGGCGAGAGTAGTACTAGGATGGGTGACCTCCTGGGAAGTCCTCGTGTTGCACCCCCTTTTCAATTTTTTTTGCCCTGGTTAGGGTTGCCAAGGTACTTTATACACCAAATCTCTATTACCGAATCCCACGAAATATTGGGCAAGACAACTTCGCTTCACGTAGAGGCCGGGCCCCCAAACCGAGGGCGTAGGGTTTGTGACCAGGTCTCCGTCGTTTCGCTGCCCTTAACTTTTGATCCGTAAGGAGTTACGCGGCGCACAGCATACTGTTGCAAAGCTCTCTGAGAGCTCTACGACGGGGGCAGCATGCTTGCTCGATTTAACCATTTTTGCAGCACAAAATCGAATGTTTTCATCAGTTTCAGTCTACTTTTCTTCTTTTGCTATGTTTTTTCATCCCGGATCGTACGTCGTGAGCTGTTAAAAGGACGACAACCTGACTCGCGGGACATCAGAGGGCCCTACAAAGTGTCGATATCACGTCTTGCGAGGATGCTGCGTTATTGAAGCAGATGGGTTATCGTTAAGCCCATTGGGCCTTTTGAATGGGCCATCTATCTAGGCTGGCACTGTGAACTGTTAACACATATAGGAATTGTGCCCTCAACATCACTGGTACGATCATACCAGCACTAATGCACCGGATCCCATCAGAACTCCGAAGATAAGCGTGCTTGGACGAGAGTAGTTCTAGGATGGGTGACCCCCTGGGAAGTCCTCGTGCTGTACCCCATTTTCTATTTTTTTTACCCTAGTTAGGGTTGCCAAGATACTTTATCCACCAAATCTCTATTACCGAATCCAACGGAACATTGGGCAAGACAACTTCGCTTCACGTAGAGGTCGGGCCCGCAAACCGAGGGCGTAGGGTTTGTGACCAGGTCTCCGTCGCTCCGGAGCCCATAACTTTTGATCCGTAAGGAGTTACGTCGTGCACAGCATACTGTTGCAAAGCTCTCTGAGAGCTCTACGAAGGGGGCAGCCAGCTTGCTCGATGAGCGCATTTTTGAAACCAAAAATCGAACGTTTTCATCAGTTTCAGTCCACTTTTCTTCTATTGCACTGTTTTTCCGTCCCGGATCGTACGTCGTGAGCAGTTAAAAGGACGACAACATGACTCGCGGGACATCAGAGGGCCCTACAATGTGTCGATATCACATCTTGCGAGGATGCTGCGTTGTTGAAGCGGATGGGTTGTCGTTAAGGCCATTGGGCCTTTTGAATGGCCATTGGGCCTTTTGAATGGCCATCTCTCTAGGTTGGCACTGTGAACCGTTAACACATATAGGAATTGTGCCCTCAACATGACGGGTGCGATCATACCAGCACTAATGCACCGGATCCCATCAGAACTCCGAAGTTAAGCGTTCTTGGTCGAGAGTAGTACTAGGATGGGTGACCGCTTGGGAAGTCCTCGTGCTGCACCCCCTTTTCAATTTTTTTTGCCCTGGTTAGGGTTGCCAAGATACTTTATCCACCAAATTTCTATTACTGAATACCACAGAATAATGGGCAAGACAACTTCGCTTCACGTAGAGGCCGAGCCCACAAACCGAGGGCGTCGGGTTTGTGACCAGGTCTCCGTCGCTCCGGTGCCCATAACTGTTGATCCGTAAGGAGTTACGCGGCGCACAGCATGCCGTTGCAAAACTCTCTGAGAGCTCTACGAAGGGGCCAGCAATCTTGCTCGCTGTGCCCTTTTTCGAGGCTAAAATTGAACGTTTTCATCAGTTTCAGTCCACTTTTCTTCTTTTGCTCTGTTTTTCTATCCCGTATCGTACGTCATGAGTTGTTAAAAGGACGACAACCTAACTCGCAGGACATCAGAGGGCCCTACAACGTGTCGATATCACGTCTTGCGAGGATGCTGCGTTGTTGAAGCGGATGGGTTGTCGTTAAGCCCATTGGGCCTTTTGAATGGGTCATCTCTCTAGGCTGGCACTGTGAACCATTAACACATATAGGAATTGTGCCCTCAACATGACGGGTGTGATCACACCAGCACTAATGCACCGGATCCCATTAGAACTCCGAAGTTAAGAGTGCTTGGGCAAGAGTAGTACTAGGATGTGTGACCCCCTGGGAAGTCCTCGTGTTGCTCCCCATTCTCAATTTTTTTTGCCCTGGTTAGGGTTGCGAAGATACTTTATCCACCAAATCTATATTACCGAATCCCACGGAACATTGGGCAAGACAACTTCGCTTCACGTAGAGGCCGGGCCCGAAAGCCAAGGGCGTAGTGTTTGTGACCATGTCTCCGTCACTCCGGTGCCCATAACTTTTGATCCGTAAGGAGTTACGCAGCGCACAGCAGACCGTTACAAAGCTCTCTGAGAGCTCTCCGAAGGGGGCAGCCAGCTTGCTCGCTTTACCCATTTTTGGAGCCCAAAATCAAACGTTTTCATTAGTTACTTTCCACTTTTCTTCTTTTGCCCTAATTTTTCATCTCGGATCGTACGTCGTAAGCTGTTAAAAGGACGACAACCTGACTTGCGGGACATCAGAGGGCCCTACAACGTGTCGATATCACGTCTTGCGAGGAAGCCGCGTTGTTGAAGTGGATGTGTTGTCGTTAAAGACATTGGGCCTTTTGAATGGGCCATCTCTTTAGGCTGGCACTGTGAACCATTAGCAATATAGGAATTGTGCCCTCAACATGACGGATGCGATCATACCAGCACTAATGCACCGGATCCCTTCAGAACTTCGAAGTTAAGCGTGTTTGGGCGAGAGTAGTACTAGGATGGGTGACCCCCTTGGAAGTCCTCGTGTTGCACCCCATTTTTAAATTTTTTTGCCCTGGTTAGGGTTGCCAAGATACTTTATCCACCAAATCTCTATTACCGAATCCCACGGAACATTTTGCAAGACAACTTCACTTCACGTAGAGGCCGGGCCAGCAAACCGAGGGCGTAGGGTTTGTGACCAGGTCTCCGTCGCTCCGGTGCCCATAACTTTTGATCCGTAAGGAGTTACGCTGCGCACAGCATACCGTTGCAAAGCTCTCTGAGAGCTCTACAACGGGGGCAACCAGCTTGATCGTTGTGCCCATTTTTGACGCCCAAAATCGAACATTTTTTATCAATTTCAGGCCATTTTTCTTCTTTTACTCTATTTTTTGTCTTGGATCGTACGCGTGAGCTGTTAAAAGGACGACAACCTGACTCGCGGGACATCAGAGGACCCTACAACGTGTCGATATCACGTCTTACGAGGATGCTGCGTTGTTGAAGCAGATGGGTTATCGTTAAGCCCATTGGGCCTTTTGAATGGGCCATATCTCTAGACTGGCACTGTGAACTGTTAACACATATAGGAATTGTGCCCTCAACATGACGGGTGTGATCAGAGCAGCACTAATGCACCGGATCCCATCAAAACTCAAAGTTAAGCGTGCATGGGCGAGAGTATTACTTGGATAGGTGACCCCCAGGGAAGTTCTCGTGTTGCACCCCCTTTTCAATTTTTTTTTCCCTGATTAGCGTTGCCAAAGTACTTTATTCACCAACTCTCTATTACCGACTCCCACGGAACATTGGGCAAGACAACTTGGCTTCACGTAGAGGTCGCGCCCGCAAAGCGAGGGCGTAGGGTTTGTGACGAGTTCTCCGTCGCTCCGGTACCCATAACTTTTGATCCGTAAGGAGTTATGCGGTGCACAGCATATCGTTGCAAAGCTCTCTGAGAGCTCTACGAAGGTGGCAGCCAGCTTGCTCATTGTGCCCGTTTTTGAAGCCCAAAATAAAACATTTTCATCAGTTTCAGTATACTTTTCTTCTTTTGCTCTATTTTTCCGTCCCGGATCGTACGTCGTGAGCTGTTAAAAGGACGACAACCTGACTCGCGGGACATCAGAGGGCCCTACAACGTGTCGATATCACGTCTTGCGAGGATGCTGCGTTGTTGAAGCGGATGGGTTGTCGTTAAGCACATTGGTCCTTTTGAATGGGCCATCTCTCTAGGCTGGCACTGTGAACCATTAATACATATTGGAATTGTGCCCTCAACATGACGGATACGATCATACCAGCACTAATGCAACGGATCCCATCAGAACTCCGAAGTTAAGCGTGCTTGGGCGAGAGTAGTACTAGGATGGGTGACCCCCTGGAAAGTCCTTGTGTTGCACCCCCTTTTCAATTTTTTTTGCCCTGGTTAGGGTTGCCAAGATACTTTATCCACCAAATCTCTATTACCGAATCCCACGGAACATTGGGCAAGACAACTTCGCTTCACGTAGAGGCCGGGCCAGCAAACCGAGGGCGTAGGGTTTGTGACCAGGTCTCCGTCGCTCTGGTGCCCATAACTTTTGATCCATAAGGAGTTACGCGGAGCACAGCATATCGTTGCAAAGCTCTCTGAGAGCTCTACGACGGGGGAAGCCAGCTTGCTCGCTGTGCCCCTTTTTGGTGCCCAAAATCAACGTTTTCAACAATTTCATGCCACTTTTCTTCTTTCGCCCTGTTTTTCAGTACCGGATCATACGTCGTGAGCTGTTAAAAGGACGACGACCTGACTCACGGGACATCAGAGGGCCCTACAACGTGTCGATATCACGTCTTGCAAGGATGCTACATTGTTGAAGCGGATGGGTTGCCGTTAAGCCCATTGGGCCTTTTGAATGGGCCATCTCTCTAGGCTGGCACTGTGAATTGTTAACACATATAGGAATTGTGCACTCAACATGACGGGTTCGATCATACCAGCACTAATGCACCAGATCCCATCAGAACTCCGAAGTTAAGCGTGCTTGGGCGAGAGTAGTACTAGGATGGGTGACCTCCTGGGAAGTCCTCGTTCTGCACCCCCTTCTCAATTTTTTTTGCCCTGGTTAGGGTTGCCAAGATACTTTATCCACCAAATCTATATTACCGAATCCCACGGAACATTCGGCAAGACAACTTAGCTTCACATAGAGGCCAGGCCCGAAAGCCAAGGGCGTAGGGTTTGTGACCAGGTCTCCGTCGCTCCGGTGCCCATAACTTTTGATCCGTAAGGAGTTACGCAGCGCACAGCAGACCGTTACAAAGCTCTCTGAGAGCTCTACGAAGGGGGCAGCCAGCTTGCTCGCTGTACCCATTTTTGGAGCCCAAAATCAAACGTTTTCATTAGTTTCATTCCACTTTTATTCTTTTGCCCTAATTTTTCATCACGGATCGTACGTCGTAAGCTATTAAAAGGACGACAACCTGACTCGCGGGACATCAGAGGGCCCTACAACGTGTCGATATCACGTCTTGTGAGGATGCTGCATTGTTGAAGTGGATGGGTTTTCGTTAAGGCCATTGGGCCTTTTGAATGGGCCATCTCTTTAGGCTGGCACTGTGAACCATTAACAATATAGGAATTGTGCCCTCAACATGACGGATGCGATCATACCAGCACTAATGCACCAGATCCCTTCAGAACTTCGAAGTTAAGCGTGCTTGGGCGAGAGTAGTACTAGGATGGGTGACCCCATGGGAAGTCCTCGTGCTGCACCCCCTTTTCAATTTTTTTTGCCCTGGTTAGGGTGGCCAAGATACTTTATCCACCAAATCTCTATTACCGAATCCCACGGAACATTGGGCAAGACAACTTCGCTTCACATAGAGGCCGAGCCTGCAAACCGAGGGCGAAGGGTTTGTGACTAGTTCTCCGTCGCTCCGGTGCCCATAACTTTTGATCCGTAAGGAGTTACGCTGCACACAGCATACCGTTGCAAAGCTCTCTGAGAGCTCTACGACGGGGGCAGCCAGCTTGCTCGTTGTGCCCGCTTTTGAAGCCCAAAATCGAACATTTTTCATCAATTTCAGGCCACTTTTCTTCTTTTGCTCTTTTTTTTTCTCCTGGGTCCTACACGTGAGCTATTAAAAGGACGACAACCTGACTCGCGAGACATCAGAGGGCCCTACAACATGTTGATATCACGTCTTACGAGGATGCTGCGTTGTTGAAGCAGATGGGTTGTCGTTAAGCCCATTGGGCCTTTTGAATAGGCCATATCTCTAGACTGGCACTGTGAACCGTTAACACATATAGGAATTGTGCCCTCTACATGACGGGTGCGATCATACCAGCACTAATGCACCGGATCCCATCAGAACTTCGAAGTTAAGCGTGCTTGGGCGAGAGTAGTACTAGGATGGGTGACCCCATGGGAAGTCCTCGTGCTGCACCCCTTTTTCAATTTTTTTTGCCCTGGTTAGGGTTGCCAAGATACTTTATCCACCAAATCTCTATTACCGAATCCCACGGAACATTGGGCAAGACAACTTCGCTTCACATAGAGGCCGAGCCTGCAAACCGAGGGCGAAGGGTTTGTGACCAGTTCTCCGTCGCTCCGGTGCCCATAACTTTTGATCCATAAGGAGTTACACGGCGCACAGCAAACCGTTGCAAAGCTCTCTGAGAGCTCTACGAAGGGGGCAGCCAGCTTGCACGTTGTACCCGTTTTTGGAGCCAAAAATCGAACGTTTTCATCAGTTTCATTCCACTTTTCTTCTTTTACTCTGTTTTTCTGTCTCGGATCGTACGTCGTGAGCTAGTAAAAGGACGACAACCTGACTCGCGGGACATTAGAGGTCCCTACAATGTGTCGATATCACGTCTTGCGAGGATGCAGCGGATGGGTTGTCGTTAAGCCCATTGGGCCTTTTGAATGGGCCATCTCTCTTGGCTGGCACTGTGAACCGTTAACACAAATAGGAATTATGCCCTCAACATGACGGGTGCGATCATACCAGCACTAATGCAACGGATCCCATCAGAACTCCGAAGTTAAGCGTGCTTGGGCGAGAGTAGTACTAGGATAGGTGACCCCCTATGAAGTCCTCGTGTTGCAGCCCATTTTCAATTTTTTTTGCCCAGGTTAGGGTTGCCAAGATACTTTATCCACCAAATCTCTATTACAGAATCCCACGAAAAATTGGGCAAGACAACTTCGATTCACGTAGAGGCCAGGCCCGCAAACCGAGGGCGTAGGGTTTGTGACCAGGTCTCCGTCGCTCCAGTGCCCATAACTTTCGATCCGTAAGGAGTTACGCGGTGCACAGCATACCGTTGCAAAGCTCTCTGACAGCTCTACGACATGGGCAGCCAGGTTGCTCGCTATGCCCATTTTTGGAGCCCAAAATTGAACGTTTTCATCAGTTTCAGTCCACTTTTCTTCTTTTGCTTTGTTTTTCCATCCCGGATCGTACGTCGTGAGCTGTTAAAAGGACGACAACCTGGCTCGCGGGACATTAGAGGGCCCTACAATGTGTCGATATCACGTCCTGTAAGGATGCTGTGTTGTTGAAGCGGATGGGTTGTCGTTAAGCCCATTGGACCTTTTGAATGGGCCATCTCTCTAGGGTGGGACTGTGAACAGTTAACACATATAGGAATTGTGTCCTCAACAGGACGGGTGCAATCATACCAGCACTAATGCAACGGATCCCATCAGAACTCTGAAGTTAAGCGTGCTTGGGCGAGAGTAGTACTAGGATGGGTGACCCACTGGGAAGTCCTCGTGTTGCACCTCCTTTTCAATTTTTTTTGCCCCGTTAGGGTTGCCAAGATACTTTATCCACCAAATCTCTATTACCGAATCCCACGGAACATTGGGCAAGACAACTTCACTTCACGTAGAGGCCGGGCCCGCAATCGAGGGCGTAGGGTTTGTGACAGGTCTTCGTCGCTCCGGTGCCCATAACTTTTGATCCGTAAGGAGTTACGCCGCGCACAGCATACCGTTGCAAAGCTCTCTGAGAGCTCTACGACAGGGGCAGGCAGCTTGCTCGCTATGCTCTTTTTGGAGCCCAAAATCATGCGTTTTCATCAGTTTCATGCCATTTTTATTCTTTTGCTCATTATTTTGTCCCGGATCGTACGTCGTGAGCTGTTAAAAGGCTAACAACCTGACTCGCGGGACATCAGAGGGCCCTACAATGTGTCGATATCACATCTTGCGAGGATGTTGCGTTGTTGAAGCGGATGGGTTGTCGTTAAGCCCATTGGGCCTTTTGAATAGGCCATCTCTCTAGGCTGGGACTGTGAACCGTTAACACATATAAGAATTGTGCCCTCAACATGACGGGTGCGATCATACCAGCACTAATGCACTGGATCCCATCAGAACTCCGAAGTTAAGCGTGCTTAGGCGAAAGTAGTACTAGGATGGGTGACCCCGTGGGAAGTCCTCATGTTGCACCCTCTTTTCAATTTTTTTTGCCCTAGTTAGGTTTGCCAAGATACTTGATCCACCAAATCTCTATTACTGAATCCCGCGGAACATTGGGCAAGACAACTTCGCTTCACGTAGAGGCCGGGCCCGCAAACCGAGGGCGTAGGTTTTGTGACCAGGTCTCCGTCACTCCGGTGCCCATAACGTTTGATCCGTCAGGAGTTACGTGGTGAACAGCATACAGTTGCAAAGCTCTCTGAGAGCTCTACGACAAGGGCAGCAAGTTTGCTCGCTATGCCCGTTTTTGTAGCCCAAAATTGAACGTTTTCATCAGTTTCAAGCCACTTTTCTATTTTGCCCAATTTTTTCGTCCTAGATCGTACGTCGTGAGTTGTTAAAACAACGACAACCTGACTCGCTGTACATCAGAGGGCCCTACAACGTGTCGATATCACATCTTGCGAGGATGCTGCGTTGTTGAAGCGGATGGGTTGTCGTTAAGCCCATTGGGCCTTTTGAATGGGCCATCTCTCTAGGCTGGCTCTGTGAACCGTTAACACATATAGAAATTGTGCCCTCAACATGACGGGTGTGATCATACCAGTACTAATACACCGGATCCCATCAGAACTCCGAAGTTAAGCGTGCTTGGGCGAGAGTATTACTAGGATGGGTGACCCCCTGGGAAGTCCTCGTATTGCACCCCCTTTTCAATTTTTTTTGCCCTGGTTAGGGTTTCCAAGATACTTTATCCACCAAATCTCTGACAAGACAACTTCGCTTCACATTGAAGCCGGGCCTGCAAACCGAGGGCGTAGGGTTTGTGACCACGTCTCCGTCGCTCCGGTGCCCATAACTTTTGATCCGTAAGAAGTTACGCTGAGCACAGCATACCGTTGCAAAGCTCTTTGAGAGCTCTACGACGGGGGCAGCCAGCTTGCTCGTTGCGCCAGTTTTTGGAGCCCAAAATCGAATGTTTTCATTAGTTTGAGGCCACTATTGTTCTTTTGCTCTATTTTTCTGTCCTGGATCGTACGTCGTGTGTTGTTAAAAGGATGACAACCTGACTCGCGGGACATTAGAGGGCCCTACAATGTGTCGATATCACGTCTTGCGAGGATGCTTCATTGTTGAAGCGGATGGGTTGTCGTTAAGCCCTTTGGGCCTTTTGAATGAGCCATCTCTCTAGGCTGGGACTGTGAACCGTTAACACATATAGGAATTGTGCCCTCAACAGGACGGGTGCGATCATACCAGCACTAACGCACCAGATCCCAACATAACTCCGAAGTTAAGCGTGCTTGGGTGAGAGTAGTACTAGGATGGGTGACCCCTTGGGAAGTCCTCGTGTTGTACCCCCTTTTCAATTTTTTTTGCCGTAGTTAGGGTTTCCAAGATACTTTATCCATCAAATCTCTATTACTGAATCCAACGGAACATTGGGCAAGACAACTTCACTTCACGTAGAGGCTGGGCCCGCAAATCGAGGGCGTAGGGTTTATGACCAGGTCTCCGTCGCTCTGGTGCCCATAACTTTTGATCTGTAAGGAGTTACGCGGCGCACAGCATACCGTTTGAAAGCTCTCTGAGAGCTCTACGACAGGGGCAGCAAGCTTGCTCGCTTTGCCCATTTTTGGAGCCCAAAATTGAACATTTTCATCAGTTTCAGGCCACTTTTCTTATTTTGCCCTGTTTTTCGATCCCAGATCGTACGTCGTGAGCTGTTAAAAGTACGACAACCTGACTCGCGGTACATCAGAGGGCTCTACAACGTGTCTATATCACGTCTTGCGAGGATGCTTCGTTGTTGTAGCCGATGGGTTGTCGTTAAGCCCATTTGGCCTTTTGAATGGGCCATCGCTCTAGGCTGTGACTGTGAACCGTTAACACATATAGGAATTGTGCACTCAACATGACGGGTGCGATCATACCAGCACTAATGCACCGGATCCCATCAGAACTCCGAAGTTAAGCGTGCTTGGGCGAGAGTAGTACTAGGATGGGTGACCCCCTATGAAGTCCTCGTGTTGCACCCCCTTTTCAATTTTTTTTGCCCTGATTGGGGTTGCCAAGATACTTTATCCACCAAATCTCGATTACCGAGTCCTACGGAACATTGGGAAAGACAACTTCGCTTTACATAGAGGCCAGGCCCGCAAACCGAGGGCGTTTGGTTTGTGACCAGGTGTCCGTCGTTCCGGTGCCCATATCTTTTGATCCGTATGGAGTAACGCGGCGCACAGCATACCGTTGCAAAGCTCTTTGAGAGCTCTACGACGTGGGCTGCCAGCTTGCTCACTGTGGCAGTTTTTGGAGACCAAAATCGAACGTTTTCATTAGTTTCAGTCCACCTTTCTTCTTTAGCTCTGTTTTTCCATCACGAATCGTACGTCGTGAGCTGTTAAAAGGACGACAACCTGACTTGCGGGATATCAGAGGGCCCTACAACATGTCGATATCACGTCTTCGGAGGATGTTGCGTTGTTGAAGCAGATGGGTTGTCGTTAAGCCCATTGGGCCTTTTGAATGGGCCATCTCTCTAGGCTGGGACTGTGAACCGTTAACACATATAGGAATTGTGCCCTCAACATGACGGGTGCGATCATACCAGCACTAATGCACCGGATCCCATCAGAACTCCGAAGTTAAGCGTGCTTAGGCGAGAGTAGTACTAGGATGGGTGACCCCCTGGGAAGTCCTCGTGTTGCACCCCATTTTCAAATTTTTTTGCCCTAGTTAGGGTTGCCAAGATACTTTATCCACCAAATCTCCATTACCGAATTCCACGGAACATTGGGCAAGACAACTTCGCTTCACGTAGAGGCCGGGCTCGCAAACTAAGACTTGGTCTCCGTCGCTCCGGTGCCCCTAACTTTTGATCCGTAAGGAGTTACGCAGCGCATAGCATACCGTTGTAAAGCTCTCTGAGAGCTCTACGACAGCGGCAACAAGCTTGCTCACCGTTCCCCTTTTTGGAGCCCAAAATCAAACGTTTTCATCAGATTCAGGCCATTTTTCTTCTTTCGCTCTATTTTTCCGTCCCGGATCGTACGTCGTGAGCTATTAAAAGGACGACAACCTGACTCGCTGGACATCAGAGGGCACTACAACTTGTCGATATCACATCTTTTGAGGACGCTGCTTTGTTGAAGCGGATGGGTTGTCGTTAAGCCCATTGGGCCTTTTGAATGGGCCATCTCTCTAGGCTGGGACTGTGAAACGTTAACACTTATAGGAATTGTGCCCCCAATATGACGGATGTGATCATACCAGCACTAATGCACCAGATCCCATCAGAACTCCGAAGTTAAGCGTCCTTGGGCGAGAGTAGTACTAAGATGGGTGACCCCCTGGGAAGTCCTCGTGTTGCACACCCTTTTCAATTTTTTTTGCCCTAGTTAGGTTTGCCAAGATACTTTATCCACCAAATCTCTATTACCGAATCCCACGGAACAATGGGCAAGACAACTTCGCTTAACATTGTGGCCGGGCCCACAAACCTAGGGCGTAGGGTTTGTGGCCAGGTCTACGTCACTCCGGTGTCCATAACATTTGATCCGTAAAGAGTTACACGACGCACAACATACCGTTGTAAAGCTCTCTGAGAGCTCTACGACGGGGGCAGCCTGCTTGCTCGGTGTGCCCCTTTTTGGAGCCCAAAATCGAACATTTTCATCAGTTTCAGTCCACTTTTCTTCTATTACTCTGTTTTTCCATCCCAGATCGTACATCGTGAGCTGTTAAGAGGACGACAACCTGACTCGCGGGACATCAGAGGGCCCTACAACGTGTCGATATCACGTCTTGCGAGGATGCTGCGTTGTTGAAGCAGATGGGTTGTCGTTAAGTCCATTGGGCCTTTTGAATGGGCCATCTCTTTAGGCTGGGACTGTGAACCGTTAACACATATAGGAATTGTGCCCTCAACATGACGGGTGCGATCATACCAGTACTAATGCACCGGATCCCATTAGAACTCAGAAGTTAAACGTGCTTGGGCGAGAGTAGTACTAGGATGGGTGACCCCCTGGGAAGTCCTCTTGTTGCACACCCTTCTCAATATTTTTTGCCCTGGTTAGGGTTGTCAAGATACCTTATCCACCAAATCTCTATTACCGAATCCCACGGAACATTGGGCAAGACAACTTCGCTTCACGTAGAGGCCGGGCCCGCAAACCGAGGGCGTAGTGTTTGTGACCAGGTCTCCGTTGCTCCGGTGCCCATAACTTTTGATCCGTAAGGAGTTACGCAGCGTACAGCATACCGTTGCAAAGTACTCTGAGAGTTCTACGACGGGGCAACTAGCTTGCTCGCTGTACCGTTTTTGGAGCCCAAAATCGAACGTTTTCATCAATTTCTGGCCACTTTTCTTCTTTTGCTCTGTTTTTCCGTCCCAGATCATACATCGTGAGCAGTTAAAAGGAAGACAACCTGACTCGCGGTACATCAGAGGGCCCTACAACGTGTCGATATTACATCTTGCGAAGATGCTGCGTTGTTGAAGCGGATGGGTTGTCGTTAAGTCCATTGGGCCTTTTGGATTGGCCATCTCTCCAGGCTGGCACTGTGAACCGTTAACACATATAGGAATTGAGCCCTCAACATGACGGGTGTGATCATGCCAGCAATAATGCACCGGATCCCATCAGAACTCCGAAGTTAAGCGTGCTTGGGCGAGAATAGTACTAGGATGGGTGACCCCCTGGGAAGTCCACGTGTTGCACCCCATTTTTAATTTTTTTTGCCCTGGTTAGGGTTGCCAAGATACTTTATCCACCAAATCTCTATTACCGAATCCCACGGAATATTGGGCAAGACAACTTCGCTTCACGTAGAGGCCGGGCCCGCAAACCTAGGGCGTAGGGTTTGTGACCAGGTCTCCGTCGCTCCGGTGCCCATAACTTTTGATTCGTAAGGAGTTTCGCGATGCATAGCATACCGTTGCCAAGCTCTGTGAGAGCTCTACGACGGGGGCAACCACTTTGCTCGCGATGCCCATTTTTGTAGCCCAAAATCAAACATTTTCATCAGTTTCAAGCCACTTTTCTTCTTTTGCACTCTTTTTTTGTTCCGGATCGCACGTCGTGAGCTGTTGAAAGGACAACAACCTGACTCGCGGTACATGAGAGTGCCCTACAACGTGTCGATATCACGTCTTGCGAGGATGCTGCGTTGTTGAAGTGGATGGGTTCTCGTTAAGCCCATTGGGCCTTTTGAATGGGCCATCTCTCTAGGTTGGGATTGTGAACCGTTAACACATATAGGAATTGTGCCCTCAACATGTCAGGTGCGATCATACCAGCACTAATGCACCAGATCCCATCAAAACTCCGAAGTTAAGCGTGTTTCGACGAGAGTAGTACTAGGATGGGTGACCCCCTGGGAAATCCTCGTGTTGAACCCCCTTTTCAATTTTTTTGCCCCTGGTTAGGGTTGCCAAGATACTTTATCCACCAAATCTCTATTACCAAATCCCACGGAACATTGGGCAAGACAACTTCGCTTCACGTAGAGGCTAGGCCCGCAAACCGAGGGCGTAGGGTTTGTGACAAGGTCTCCATCACTCCAGTGCCCATAACTTTTGATCCGTAAGGAGTTACGCGGCGCATAGCATACCGTTGCAAAGCTCTATATGAGCTCTATGATGGGGGTAGCCAGCTTGCTCGCTGTGCACATTTTTGGTGCCCAAAATCGAACGTTTTCATCAGTTTCAGGATATTTTTTTTCTTTTACCGTGTTTTTCCGTCGCGGATTGTACATCGTGAGCAATTAAAAGGACGACAACCTGACTCGCGGTATATGAGAGGTCCCTACATCGTGTCGATATCACGTCTTGCGAGGATGCTACGTTGTTGAAGCGGATGGGTTTTCGTTAAGCCCATTGGGCCTTTTGAATGGGCCATCTCTCTAGGCTGGCACTGTGAACCGTTAGCACATATAGGAATTGTGCCCTCAACATGACGGGTACGATCATACCAGCACTAATGCAACGGATCCCATCAGAACTCCGAAGTTAAGCGTGCTTGGGCGAGAGTAGTACTAGGATGGGTAACCCCCTGGGAAGTCCTCGTGTTGCACCCCCTTTTCAATTTTTTTTGCCCTGGTTAGGGTTGCCATGATACTTTATCCACCAAATCTCTATTACCAAATCCCACGGAACATTGGGCAAGACAACTTCGCTTCATGTAGAGGCAGGGCCCGCAAACCGAGGGCATAGGATTTGTCACCAGGTCTCCGTCGCTCCGGTGCCCATAACTCTTGATCCGTAAAGAGTTACGCGGCGCACAGCATACCGTTGCAAAGCTCTCTCAAAGCTCTACGATGGGGGCAGCCAGCTTGCTCGCTGTGCCCATTTTTGGTGCCCAAAATCGAACGTTTTCATCAGTTTCAGGTCATTTTTCTTCTTTTACCTTGTTTTTGGGTCCCGGATCGTACGTCGTGAGCAGTTAAAAGGACGACAACCTGACTCGCGGTACATCAGTGGGACCTACAACGGGTCGATATCACGTCTTGCGAGGATGCTGCATTGTTGAAGCGGATGGGTTGTCGTTAAGCCCATTGGGCCATTTGAATGGGCCATCTCTCTATGATAGCACTGTGAACCGTTAATACATATAGGAATTGTGCCCTGAACATGACGGGTGCGATCATACCAGCACTAATGCAATGGATCCCATTGAAGTTAAGCGTGCTTGGGCGAGAGTAGTACTAGGATGGGTAACCCCCTGGGAAGTCCTCGTGTTGCACCCCCTTTTCAATTTTTTTTGCTTTGGTTAGGGTTGCCAAGATACTTTATCCCCCAAATCTCTATTACCGAATCCCATGGAACATTGGGCAAGACAACTTCGCTTCACGTAGACGTCAGGCCCGCAAAACAAGGGCGTAGGGTTTGTGACCAGGTCTCCATCGCTCCGGTGCCCATAACTTTATATCCGTAAGGAGTTACGCGGCGCACATCATACCGTTTCAAAGCTCTCTGAGAGCTCTACGATGGGGGCAGCCAGCTTGCTCGCTGTGCCCATTATTGTAGCCCAAAATCGAACGTTTTCTTTAGTTTCAAGACAGTTTTCTTCTTTTGCCCAGTTTTTTCATCCCGTATCGCACGTCATGAGTTGTTAAAAGGACGACAACCTGACTCGCGGTACATCAGAGGGCCCTACAACGCGTCGATATCACGTGTTGCGAGGATGGTGTGTTGTTGAAGCGGATGGGTTGTGGGTAAGCCCATTGGGCGGTTTGAAGCGGCCGTCTCTCTAGGCCTGCACTGTGAACCCTTAACACATATAGGAATTGTGCCCTCAACATGACGGGTGCGATCATACCAGCACTAATGTACCAGATCCCATCAGAACTCCGAAGTTAAGCTTGCTTGGGCGAGAGTAGTACTAGGATGGGTGATCCCCTAGGAAGTCCTCGTGTTGCACCCCCTTTTCAATTTTTTTTGCCCTGGTTAGGGTTGCCAAGATACTTTACCCACCAAATCTCTATTATTGAATCCCACTGAACATTGGGCAAGACAACTTCGCTTCACGTAGAG
This sequence comes from Ehretia macrophylla, assembly GCA_037974665.1. Classification (NCBI taxonomy): domain Eukaryota; kingdom Viridiplantae; phylum Streptophyta; class Magnoliopsida; order Boraginales; family Ehretiaceae; genus Ehretia; species Ehretia macrophylla. The sequence continues at coordinate 8,893,682 of CM075773.1, forward strand.
GCCGAGACCATAAAACGAGGGCGTAGGGTTTGTGACCAGGTCTCCATCGCTCCAGTGCCCATAACTTTTGATCTGCAAAGAGTTACGCGGCGCACAACATACCGTTGCAAAGCTCTATGAGAGCTCTACGACTGGGGCAACCAGCTTGCTCGATGTGCCCCTTTTTGGAGACCAAAATCGAACGTTTTCATCAGTTTCTGGCAACTTTTGTTCTTTTGCCCTATTTTTTCCTCCCGGATCGTACGTCATGAGCTGTGAAAAGGACGACAACCTGAATCACGGTACATCAGAGGGCCCTACAACGTGTCGATATCACGTCTTGCGAGGATGCTGCATTGTTGAAGAGGATGGGTTGTCGTTAAGTCCATTGGGCCTTTTGAATAGGCCATCTCTCTAGGATGGCACTGTTAACCGTTAACACTTATAGGAATTGTGCCTCATCATGACGGATGCGATTATACCAACACTAATGCACCGGATCCCATCAGAACTCCGAAGTTAAGCGTGCTTGGGTGAAAGTAGTACTAGGATCGGTAACCCCTTGGGAAGTCCTCGTGTTGCACCCCCTTTTCAATTTTTTTTGCCCTGGTTAGGGTTGCCAAGATACTTTATCCACCAAATCTCTATTACTGAATGCCACGGAACATTGGGCAAGACAACTTACCTTCACGTAGAGGCCGAGCCCGCAAACCGAGGGCGTAGGGTTTGTGACCAGGTTTCTCTCGCTCCGGTGCCCATACCTTTTGATCCGTAAGAAGTTACGCGGCGCACAGCATACCGTTGCAAAGCTCTCTGAGAGCTCTACGACGGGTGCAGCCAGCTTGCTCGCTGTGCCCATTTTTTGAGCCCAAAATCGAATGTTTTCATAAGTTTTAGGACACTTTTCTTCGTTTGCCCTATTTTTTCGTCCCGGATCGTACGTCGTGAGTTGTTAAAAGGATGACAACCAGACTCGCGGTACATCAGAGGCCCTACAATGTGTCGATATCACGTCTTGCGAGGATGCTACGTTGTTGAGGCGAATGGGTTGTCGTTAAGCCCATTGGGCCTTTTGAATGGGCCATCTCTCAAGGCTGGCACTGTGAACCGTTAACACATATAGGAATTGTGCCCTCAACTTGACGGGTGCGATGATACCAGTGTTGATATATGTCAATATCCACCTCTTCATAATAAGTATCGTTAATTATATGGTAGCATAAATTATTGATTCCGACTTAAACGTCGATGAGGTCAAAAGAGATCGCGATGGCTACAAGAAAGAAGTTCGGGAATTTGGAATTACCTAAGATGACGTCGGGATGATGCAATGCTAAAGTTAGCCAATTTGACCAAAGGAAACTTCCTAGAAGTTGACTTGGATGCTAGCCACCCATGTTGTCAATTGTAGCCACCCATGTGATAAATATGGGTGGCTAATACTTTGAACATGGTTGGTAAAGCCAACCAAGATTGAAATGTTTGATAGGAAAGTCTCCTATGGCGGGCTAGCTGAATTCTATAAATAGGCATGCATTAGTTCATCATTTTCATCCACAACACAACTCCAAACACAATCCTAAGTTAGTCTTTCTTTCTTGTATTCTTCTTGTAAGTCCAGAAGCCATTGAAGCTCTAATCTTGCGAGTGCACGGTGGGACAATTATCTTGTAAGTGTTATATTGAATTGTTATAACAAGTAGTGTTGTTTTTCTACTTGATTGTTGTTAAGACATTTCTGGGAAATTGGTTATATTCTTACATGGTATCAAGAGCTTAAGGGTCTCTTAACAACAATCTTGTCTAGTAAAGCTCAACAACTATGACTACTCAAGGTGCTAGTTCTTCTTCTACCAGTTCTAGTTCTGGTTTAGTACCGACAATTCGTATCCATCCCCCTACCTTCACAGAAGGAAAGCTTGATGGCACGAACTATCTTTTGTGGAAGTTCAAAATCACTACAGTTCTGGACTCCTACGAACTCCTTGATACAGTGTTAAGCACAGATGCAGAACCAGTTGCAGTCCGTGCTGAAGATGACACAAAAAAGGTCACACCTCCAGATCCTCAGCTTGTCAAAGAATGGAGGAGACGAAATGCTGATGCACTTTGTGCAATTGTAACAAGTGTTCAGGATTCTGTCCTTACTCTAATTCAACACACAACCAAGGCAACTGAAGCTTGGAACATACTGAGAAATCAGTATGAAACAAGGAACCAGACTCGCATTCAGAACTTGGAGAATCAGTTAGCTGTTGAGAGATTAAGTGAAGATGAAGCAGCTGAGTCATTTATCAGTAGGATGAAAAACCTACGTGATCAAATGGCTGCAGTTGGTATTGCCAAATCAACCGAGGAACTAGCTCGAAGGTGCATTAGAGTGTTGCCTCCAAAATTTGACGGACTTGTGACAGCACTCAATACACAAGTTCGCATTCCTCCTTTGACGTTTGAAGAATTCACTGCCATGTTGATGGAGGAGGAGATGAGGCTGAGGAGCAGAGAAAATCAACTTGACTCTGCCTTTACAGCCAAGACGAGGAGTAACCAAGAAGAAAAGAAGAAAGCAAAGAAGAAGACGTTCTCTGGATCGTGCTACTACTGCAATAAGAAAGGTCATGCTGTCAAAGATTGCAGGAAACGAATCCATGACGAGAAGAACGGAACTTTAAAGCCAAATTGGAGAAATAAAGAATCTGCCAATACGGCTGAAACGGAAGTGCATCTGTTTACTGTAATAGATGTATCGGAGGAAACGTGTACTAGCGCACATGTACATCAAACAAGTGCATGGGTGTTAGACAGTGGAGCTTCCCGACACATGACCAGCAAGAAGGAGTTATATGACTCCATAAAACCTCTACAAGAACCAATGAATGTTATCGTCGGGAATAATGCTAGGTGTCCCATTGAGGGCACTGGAACCATCTCGCCCGTGTCTAAAGATGGAGGAAACAAGAAGCTGTCCAACGTACTCTTTGTACCCCATATCACCAGAAATTTGCTATCTGTAGCTGCTATTACAGATAATGATCTAGAAGTGCGGTTCAAGAAGACGGAAGCTTTGATTCTTGACAAGGATCAAAATATCGTAAGTAAAGGTATTCGCAAAAATAATCTTTACGAAATCAGCTCTCTTTCTGCTGTCATGGATGCCAAAACAAGTCAACTTTGGCATGAAAGGTTTGGGCACATTTCCTATCCTGTGTTAAAGGAAATGCAAAAGAAGAAGATGGTGGCCGACTTGCCTTCAATTGAAGAAATTGAAGGACCATGTGAAGCTTGTATGCTGGGCAAGCAACATAGACAGTCATTTCCCAAAGAGAGTCATAACCGATCAAAGGCTCCTCTAGAGTTGGTACATGCTGACCTCTGCGGAAAAATGACTACGACGGCGTTGGGAGGATCTTCCTACTTTATGCTGTTAGTCGACGATTATAGTAGGAAGATGTGGGTGTACTTCCTTCGGGACAAGGCTGATGCTCTTGAAAAGTTTAAAGTGTGGCACAAACTTATGACAAATGAGAACATAACTCAGTTGAAAAAACTTCGTACCGATCGTGGGGGGGAATTCTGTTCTACAGAGTTCACCAACTACTGCAACAAGCTTGGGATTAAGCGCCAATTGACTGCTCCATACACACCACAACAAAATGGAGTTGTGGAACGAAGAAATCGAACAATTGTAGAAATGGCTCGATGCATGTTGAAAGGTGCTGGCCTACCTAACACATTCTGGGCTGAAGCAGTCAACACAGCGGTATATATCCTCAATCGGTGCTCAACCAGGTCACTCAACGATAAGACTCCTAATGAGGCTTATTATGGTACGAAACCTTCTGTGTCTCATTTAAGAAAATTTGGGTGTGAGTGTTTTGTACACATTCCAAATGAAAATCGAAAGAAATTGGATGACAAGAGCAAGAAGGGCATTTTCTTGGGATATAGTGAAGAGTCTAAAGCATACAGAATCTATGATGTAGAGGCCAAGAAGGTGATCATAAGCCGAGATGTGGTGTTTAATGAAAGACCACACTCGATGGAGGATAGCGGTCCTGCCATTTCGTCATCAACCGATGAAGTAATCCACCAAGTGCCTGAACAACGACCGTTGAACAATGAAGAAGTCTCTAATGATGAGGAGACTGAAGACCAACCTGTTGTACCCACAAGGAAGCCACAACCGAAGTGGTTCCAACAGCTCTTTGATGGAAGAAATCCAGGAGTTACTGATGATAGTCCACATCCTGATGGACTCAAACGATCAAAGAGGATAGAGGAGCAGAACAGATCAGGACAACAACTAGTAAACATGGCTTTGATGACCCAAATCATCAAGACGGTAAAAGAACCGGTAACTGTGGAGGAAGCCATGTCAGATCCAAATTGGAGAACAACTATACAAGCCAAGTATGATAGTATCATGAAAAATGATACTTGGGAGATCGTTGAAAAGCCACCGAACAGAAAAATTATCGGCACCAAATGGATCTGGAAAGTGAAGTACAAGGCAGATGGAAGTCTTGAAAAATACAAGGCACGCCTTGTAGGACAAGGATTTTTGCAAGTCTAAGGTTTCGATGTATATGAAACCTTTGCTCCAACAGCAAAAATGTCAACAATCAGGCTAGTTGTTGCAGCTGCCTCGCATTATGAATGGATTGTACATCAAATGGATGTCAAGTCAGCTTTTCTTAATGGGCAACTCGAAGAAGAAGTCTACGTTGCACAACCCCCTGGCTTCCAAATACCAGGTGAAGAAGAAAAAGTCTGAAAATTGAAAAAGGCTTTATATGGGTTAAAGCAAGCACCACGAGCTTGGTACAAACGTATAGACTCTTTCTTCTTACAACATGGTTTATGTAGAAACAAATCAGAGGCCAACTTGTATGTTCTAAGTGAACAAGGAAAGAAGGTAATTGTAGTTCTATATGTGGATGATCTTGTAATCACTGGTGACCATGAAGATAATATTCAGAAGACGCAAGAATGGTTGAGCCAAGAATTTGAAATGACAAATCTTGGTCTTCTTCATTATTGCTTGGGAATCGAGGTATGGCAAAAACCTCATACTATCTTCATCTCGCAGCAACGATATGTTCGTGAGCTTCTGACTACATTTGGTATGTCCGAATGCAAACCAGTTGTCACCCCGATGGAAGTGAATACAAAGTTATCAATTGACGATCCTTCAAAACAAGTTGATAACAAGCTTTACAGAAGGTTGGTGGGAAGTTTAATCTTCCTTTGTAACACAAGACCTGATATTAGTTATGCTGTGGGAGTTCTCAGTCGGTTTTCAAATAAACCGAAACAAAGTCACTGGCAAGCAGGGATGCGGATCCTCAAATATCTCAAAGGCACGTTGGAGTATGGGATATCATACAAGTCTGGAGATACTTTATCTGGGTACTGTGACTCAGACTGGGCTGGTGATATTGACTCAAGAAAATCTGTTACAGATTAGGTATTCATATTCGGTGGTGGAGTCATCTCATGGGCTAGTAAGAAGCAACCCACCGTTGCACTTTCATCAACGGAGGCAGAATACAAGGCTTCTTGTGTAGCATCCTGTGAAGCTGTTTGGCTACGACGCATCATGACTGATATTGGCATTCCAATAGAGGAAGCAACAATGTTGAAATGTGACAGTCAGAGTGGTATAGCAATGTCAAAGAATCCAGTATTTCATGCTAGAACAAAACACATAGAGATTCAGTATCACTATGTGAGGGAACTGATCGAGGAAGGTAAAATCTACATGGAGTACTGCCCTACAGAAGATAATTGTGCAGATATCTTCACTAAAGCGTTAGGGAGCATCCAATTGAGCAAGCATCTTCAAACATTGGGTGTTGGCCCAATAGCTTAGTCAACATGAGGTGAACATTGAGGGGGGGTGTTGATATATGTCAATATCCACCTCTTCATAATAAGTATCGTTAATTATATGGTAGCATAAATTAATGATTCCGACTTAAACGTCGATGAGGTCAAAAGAGATCGCGATGGCTACAAGAAAGAAGTTCGGGAATTTGGAATTACCTAAGATGACGTCGGGATGATGCAATGCTAAAGTTAGCCAATTTGACCAAAGGAAACTTCCTAGAAGTTGACTTGGATGCTAGCCACCCATGTGGTCAATTGTAGCCACCCATGTGATAAATATGGGTGGCTAATACTTTGAACATGGTTGGTAAAGCCAACCAAGATTGAAATGTTTGATAGGAAAGTCTCCTATGGCGGGCTAGCTGAATTCTATAAATAGGAATGCATTAGTTCATCATTTTCATCCACAACACAACTCCAAACACAATCCTAAGTTAGTCTTTCTTTCTTGTATTCTTCTTGTAAGTCCAGAAGCCATTGAAGCTCTAATCTTGCGAGTGCACGGTGGGACAATTATCTTGTAAGTGTTATATTGAATTGTTATAACGAGTAGTATTGTCTTTCTACTTGATTGTTGTTAAGACGTTTCTGGGAAATTCGTTATATTCTTACAACCAGCACTAATGCAACGGATCCCATCAGAACTCCGAAGTTAAGCGTGCTTGGGCGAGAGTGGTGCTAGGATGGGTGACCCCCTAGGAAGTCCTCATGTTGCACCCCCTTTTCAATTTCTTTTGCCCTAGTTAGGGTTGCCAAGATACTTTATCCACCAAATCTCAATTATCGAATCCCACGGAACATTGGGCAAGACAACTTCGCTTCACGTAGAGGTCGGGCCAGCAAACCGAGGGCGTAGGGTTTGTGACGAGGTATCCATCGCTCCGGTGCCCATAACTTTTGATCCATAAGGAGTTACGCGGCGCACAGCATACCGTTGCAAAGCTTTATGAGAGCTCTACGACGGGGGTAGCCAGCATGCTGGCTGTGCCCCTTTTTGGAGCCCAAAATCGAACGTTTTCATCAGTTTCAGGCCACTTTCGTTCTTTTGCTCTATTTTTCCGTCTCGGATTGTACGTCGTGAGCTGTTAAAAGGCCGACAACCTGACTCGTGGGACATCATAGGGCCCTACAACGTGTTGATATCACGTCTTGCGAGGATGCTGCGTTGTTGAAGCGGATGTGTTGTCGTTAAGCCCATTGGGCCTTCTGAATGAGCCATCTCTCTAGGCTGGAACTGTGAACCGTTAACACATATAGGAATTGTGCCCTCAACATGACGGGTGTGATCATACTAGCACTAATGCATCGGATCCCAGCAGACCTCCGAAGTTAAACGTGCTTGGGCGAGAGTAGTACTAGGATGGGTGACCCCCTGGAAGTCCTCGTGTTGCACCCCCTTTTCAATTTTTTTTGCCCTGGTTAGGATTGCCAGGATACGTTTTCCTCCAAATTTCTATTTCTGAATCCTAAGGAACATTGGGCAACATAACTTCGCTTCACGTAGAGGCTGGGCCCGTAAACCGAGGGCGTAGGGTTTGTGACCAGGTCTCCGTCGCTCCGGTGCCCTTAACTTTTGATCCGTAAGGAGTTACGCAGCGCACAGCATACCGTTGCAAAGCTCTCTGAGAGCTCTACGACGGGGCCAGCTAGCTTGCTCTTTGTACCCATTTTTGAAGCCCAAAATCGAATGTTTTCATCATTTTTAGGACACTTTTCCTCGTTTGCCCTATTTTTTCGTCTCAGATCGTACGTCGTGAGCTGTTAAAAGGATGACAACCTGACTCGCGGTACATCAGAGGGCCCTACAACGTGTCACTATCACGTCTTGCGAGGATGCTGCGTTATTAAAGTGGATGGGTTGTCGTTAAGCCCATTGGGTCTTTTGAATGGGCCATCTCTCTAGGCTGGCACTGTGAACCGTTAACACATATAGGAATTGTGCCCTCAATATGACGGGTGCGATCACACCAGCACTAATGCACCGGATCCCATCAGAACTCTGAAGTTAAGCGTGCTAGGGCGACAGTAGTACTAGGATGGGTGACCCCCTGGGAAGTTCTCATGTTGCACACCCATTTCAATTTTTTTTGCCCTGGTTAGGGTTGCCAAGATACTTTATCAACCAAATCTCTATTACCGAATCCCACGGAACATTGGACAAGACAACTTCACTTCACGTAGAGGCCGAGCCCGCAAACCGAGGGTGTAGGGTTTGTGACCAGGTCTCCGTCACTCCGGTGCCCATAACTTTTGATCCGTAAGGAGTTACGCGGCGCACAACATACTGTTGCAAAGCTCTCTGAGAGGTCTACGACGGGGGCAACCAGCTTGCTCAATGTGCCCGTTTTTGGAGCCCAAAATTGAACATTTTCATCAGTTTCAAGAGACTTTTCTTTTTTTGCCTTGTTTTTCCGTCCCGTATCGTACGTCGTGAGCTGTTAAAAGGACAACAACCTGACTCGTGGTGTACCAGCGGGCCCTACAACGTGTCTATATCACATCTTGTGAGGATGCTGCGTTGTTGAAGCGGATGGGTTGTCGTTAAGCCCATTGGGCCTTTTGAATGGGCCATCTCTCTAGGCTGGCACTGTGAACCGCTAACACATATAGGAATTGTGCTATCATCATGACGGGTGCGATCATACCAACACTAATGCAACGTATCCCATCAGAACTCCGAAGTTAAGCATTCTTGGGCGAGAGTAGTACTAGGATGGTTGACCCCCTGGGAAGTCCTCGTGTTGCACCCCATTTTCAATTTTTTTTGCCCCGGTTAGGATTGCCAAGATACTTTATCCTCCAAATCTCTATTACTGAATCCCATGGAACATTGGGCAAGACAACTTTGCTTCACGTAGAGGCCGGGCTCGCAAACCGAGGGCGTAGGGTTTGTGACCAGGTCTCCGTCGCTCCGGTGCCCATAACATTTGATCCGTAAGGAGTTACACGGCGCACAGCATACCGTTGCAAAGCTCTCTGAGAGATGTAAGACGACGGCAGCCAGCCTGCTCGTTGTGCCCCTTTTTGGAGCCCAAAATTGAACGTTTTCATTAGTTTCAGGACACTTTTCTTCTTTTGCCCTGTTTTTCCGTCCCGTATCGTACGTCGTGAGCTGTTAAAAGGACGACAACCTGACTCGCGGTACATCAGAGGGCCCTACAACGTGTCAATATCACGTCTTGCGAGGAGGCTGCGTTGTTGAAGCAGATGGTTTGTCGTTAAGCCCATTGGGCCTTTTGAATGGGCCATCTCTCTAGGCTGGCACTGTGAACCGTTAACACATATAGGAATTGTGCCCTCATCATGACGGGTGCGATCATACTAGCACTAATGCAACGGATTCCATCAGAACTCCGAAGTTAAGCGTGCTTGGGCGAGAGTAGTACTAGGATGGGTGACCCCCTGGGAAGTCCTCGTGTTGCACCCCCTTTTCAATTTTTTGTGCCCGGGATAGGATTGCCAAGATACTTTATCCTCTAAATCTCTATTACCGAATCCCACGGAACATTGGGCAAGACAACTTCCCTTCACGTAGATGCCGGGCCCGCAAACCAAGGGCTTAGGGTTTGTGACCAGGTCTCCGTCGCTCTGGTGCCCATAACTTTTGATCTGTAAGGAGTTAGGCGGCGCACAGCATACCGTTGCAGAGCTCTCTGAGAGCTCTACGACGGGGGCAGCATCTAGCTCACTGTGCCCATTTTTGGAGCACAAAATCAAACGTTTTCATCAGTTTAAGGCCACTTTTCTTCTTTTGCCTTGTTTTTCCGTCCCGGATCGTACCTCAGGAGCTGTCAAAAGGACGACAACTTGACACACGGTACATCAGAGGGCCCTACAACGTGTCAATATCATGTCTTGCGAGGATGCTACGTTGTTGAAGTGGATGGGTTGTCGTTAAGCCAATTGGGCCTTTTGAATGGGCCATCTCTCTAGGTTGGCACTGTGAACCGTTAACACATATAGGAATTGTGCACTCAACATGACGGGTGCGATCATACCAGCACTAATGCACCGGATCCCATCAGAACTCCTAAGTTAAGCGTGCTTGGGCGAGAGTAGAACTAGGATGGGTGACCCACTGAGAAGTCCTCGTGTTGCACCCCCTTTTCAATTTTTTTTGCCCTGGTTAGGGTTGCCAAGATACTTTATCCATCAAATCTCTATTATCGAATCCCACGGAACATTGGGCAAGACAACTTCGCTTCACGTAGAGGCCGGGCCCGTAAACTGAGGGCGTTGGGTTTGTGATCAGGTCTTCGTCGCTCCGGTGCCCATAACTATTGATCCGTAAGGAGTTACGCAGCGCACAGCATACTGTTACAAAGCTCTTTGAGAGCTCTACGACGGGGGCAGCCAGCTTGCTCGCTGTGCCTGTTTTTGGAGCTCAAAATCGAACATTTTCATCAGTTTCAGGATACTTTTCTTCTTTTGCCCAATTTTTCCGTCCCGGATCGTACATCGTGAGCTGTTAAAAGGACGACAACCTTACTCATGGTACATCAGAGGGCCCTACAACGTGTCGATATCACGTCTTGCGAGGATGCTGCGTTGTTGAAGTGGATGGGTTGTTGTTAAGCCCATTGGGCCTTTTGAATGGGCTATCTCTCTAGGTTGGCACTGTGAACCGTTAACAGATATAGGAATTGTGCCCTCAGCATGACGGGTGCGATCATACCAGCACTAATGCACAGGATCCCATCAGAACTCGGAAGTTAAACGTGCTTGGGTGAGAGTAGTACTAGGATGGGTAACCCCCTGGGAAGACCTCGTGTTGCACCCCCTTTTCAATTTTTTTTGCCCTGGTTAGGGTTGCCAAGATACTTTATCCACCAAATCACTATTACCGAATCCCACGGAACATTGGCCAAGACAACTTCGCTTCACGTAAAGGCCGGGCCCGCAAACCGAGGGCGTAGGGTTTGTGACCAGGTTTCCGTCGCTTCGGTGCCCATAACTTTTGATCCGTAAGAAGTTACGTGGCGCACAGCATACTGTTGCAAAGCTCTCTGAGAGATCTACGACGGGGGCAGCCAGCTTACTTGTAGTGCCCATTTTTGGAGCCCAAAATCGAACGTTTTCATCAGTTTCAAGGCACTTTTCCTCTTTTGCCCTGTTTTTTCGTCTCGGATAGTACGTTGTGAACTGTTAAAAGGACGACAACCTGACTCGCGGTACATCAGAGGGCCCTACAACGTGTCGATATCACGTCCTACGAGGATGCTGCGTTGTTGAAGCAGATGGGTTGTCGTTAAGCCCATTGGGCCTTTTGAATGGGCCATCTCTCTAGGCTGACACTGTGAACCGTTAACACATATAGGAATTGTGCCCTCAACATGACGGGTGCGATCATACCAGCACTAGTGCCCCGAATCCCATCAGAACTCCGAAGTTAAGCGTGCTTGGGCGAGAGTAGTACTAGGATGGGTGACCCCCTGGGAAGTCCTCGTTTTGTACCCCCTTTCCAATTTTTTTTGCCCTGGTTAGGGTTGTCAAGATACTTTATCTACCAAATCTCTATCACCGAATCCCACGGAATATTGGGCAAGAAAACTTTGCTTCACGTAGAGGCCGGGCCCTCAAACCGAGGGCGTAGGGTTTGTGACCAGCTCTCTGTCGCTCCGGCGCCCATAACTTTTGATCCGTAAGGAGTTATGCGGCGCACAGCATACCGTTGCAAAGCTCTCTGAGAGCTCTACGACGGAGGCAGCCAGCTTGCTCACTGTGCCCATTTTGGGAGCCCAAAATCGAATGTTTTCATCAGTTTCAGGACACTTTTCTTCTTTTGCCCTGTTTTTCAGTCCCGAATCGTACGTCATGAGTTGTTAAAAGGACGACATCCTAACTCAAGGTACATCAAAGGGCCCTACAACGTGTCGATATCACGTCTTGTGAGGATGCTGCGTTGTTGAAGCGGATGGGTTGTCGTTAAGCCCATTGGACCTTTTGAATGGGACGTCTCTCTAGGCTAGCACTGTGAACCGTTAGCACATATAGGAATTGTGCCCTCAACATGACGGGTGCGATCATACCAGCACTAATGTACCAGATACCATAAGAACTCCAAAGTTAAGCGTGGTTGGGCGAGAGTAGTACTAGGATGGGTGACCCCTAGGGAAGTCCTCGGGTTGTACCCCCTTTTCAATATTTTTTCCCTGGCTAGGGTTGCCAAGATACTGTATCCACCAAATCCCTATTACCGAATCCCACAGAACATTGGGCAAGACAACTTCGCTTCACGTAGAGGCCAAGCCCGCAAATCGAGGGCATAGCGTTTATGACCAGGTCTCCGTCGCTCCAGTGCCCATAACTTTTGATCCGTAATGTGTTACGCGGCGCACAGCATACCGTTCCAAATCTCTCTAAGAGCTCTACGACGGGGGCTGCCAGCTTGCTCGGTGTGCCCCTTTTTGGAGCCCCAAAATTGAACGTTTTCATCAATTTCAGGACACTTTTCTTCTTTTGCCCTGTTTTTCCGTCCCGGATCGTACGTCGTGAGCTGTTGAAAGGACGACAACCTGACTTGCGGTACATTAGAGGGCCCTACAACGTGTCGGTATCCGGGGTTGCGAGGATGCGGCGTTGTGGAGGCGGATGGGTTGTCGTTAAGCCCATTGGGCCTTTTGAATGGGCCATCTCTCTAGGCTGGCACTATGAACCGTTAACACATATAGGAATTTTACCCTCAACATGACAGGTGTCACGCCCCAACCCGGCCTATGAAGGTTAGACAAGGGTGTGATCTAAACGTTCATATCATTTCACGTACTTAACCGTTCATGAAGATTAACGCTTAACGTTTACGCCTAAACTCCAAAAATTTTCAGTAAACCGGCAGCATAACGGCTGTAATTGGGCTCTTTGGTTTGACCTAATTCTCTAAATGCCTCAATTATTCCAATCATTAATCCAATTCCATTAAGGACTCCTATTTGTCACCAACCGATTTGCCTACTAGTTTATCTTGAAAGTCTCGTTTGGTTAATAAGCCTAACATGATAACTATGTCCCGTTTATTTGTCAATTTCCTATCATGCAAGTACCTATTATCCTTTAGTTTGCAAATGAGCACCTAAGTGAAATTAGATAGAATTAACTTAGTTGATTGTTCATCTAGTGGTTTGAATGCCTACGATAACTACTAATGAAGAAAACGAAAGCAAACAACCAAATAAAAGTTCGTCCTGTTATAGATAGTACAATCCCATAATTAGACCCAAATTGCAACGGGGTCATTTACATCAATAAAATGAGTAGTTTGCAATCAAACACAACATCCATATAGCAACCACTTTCAGGCAAAGCACAAAAGCACGTAGGGCCAGGCAATCTCTCCAAGGAATCATTGTTAGGCACATCGTCCTCGAGTACCTGTTCTTGATCTTCTTCACCTGAGATGATAAAATAGGGTGAGTCCTTATGAACTCAGCGAGGGGGAACGAGAAATAGGTTTTGAAACTCATTTTCCGGTTCAACTTATGAAAATCTTTTTGCAAGCATGAATGTAACAATAATATAAGTACAGGAACAGAAATACCAGTCTTTCCTCCCCGAGGTTCTCTAGGAACCAAGCGAGAGTACTTATACAAACAGTAAAAGGATACGGTGAGCTTTTGCTCTTAGATCAGTTCCAGAATCAATTGTTGCGGCCGACTTCAAATCATCCCCCAAACACGCCAGGTGGGTGTACTCCGGATGTACCCCGAAATCCTACGACCCAACTCTTCGAGGAAGTCTAGCCCCCAAGCAAGAGAGGGAATAGGACCATGGTAGTCACGGGTGCACCGGCAAGCCCGATACCGCCAGATGTGCGTGATCGCTACCATGCCAACAGGAAAGGTTGCAACCTTATATGCAATACACATTTATGACAGGTAAACAAGCAAGGCACGATAAGACAGGAAAATTTCACTTGAAGGCATATAGAGTTATATGAAAATTAAACGGGCAGCCATGTAACACATGTAAAACAGGCCATATAACTCATTAAGAAGTCCACGTGATCAAGTGATAAGATTATTCAACATGCAATGACATCAATCATGGGTTCGGGTGCAAGAAAAGCTTATTTGCCAACATGCAATGGTCAAAATCACATTTGAAGTTATAAGACATTAACGGGCAGCCCACTAACATATAATTCCCAAACAATATCCAATTGATCAATACTTAGCAAAACTACCTAGTCATTAGGGTTTCCATTTCATGTATATTCGTGCAATTTGGGCCTCAACCCAACTCAAGGTCAATCTCAAACCATGCATCATTTAATTCAACATCCTCAAACATTCAAAACAGTCCACACAACATCCCGTAGCTACAATCCCAAGCATCTAATTCAACAAGAGGAGTCACAACAATATTTCCAAGCACAACATTAAGTGAAACCCTTACTGCAACAGGCTGTTTTCTTACAATCAATCGGATAAGCAAACAATATCCAAATTCAGTGAATAAGATGTCAAATTAAAGCTTAAGAAGTTAACTAAAATCAGAAACAAACCTTGCATCAATTGGAGTTCAGGATCATTAGATATAGCCGAAACAGTGGAATAGCACAAAACTGTCCAGATTTGCACACTTTTCAGAAATTGATGTTTTTGAGGTCCTTAGGGTCAGTTTTAGCCTTGGTCCATTTCTGACAAAATTTTCCAGAACTGAAAAATATAGCAGCGCACCAAATTTAATACATTTTGGACATCATTTACTAAGTAAAATATGGTTCGTTCCACAAGGTCAGTGCATCTGCCAAAACCTGCTTCATTTTTCCAGATTTCCAGATTTGGTCACATTTTAAAGATTTGCCATTTTGATGACTTTAGAGTCAAAATTACCTTCGGCCTATTTCTGGAAAAAATGTTAAAAACTGTCCAAACTAGTCACCTACCAATTTTCATGTATTTTTAACATTATTTGCCTATCTACACGTACCTCGAACAGACTGGTCAGAGAGCTGTCAACAATTTCGACTTCACCTAGCATCATTTTCAAGCCAAGATCTTGCCATGCTTGGTTGTTTAAGCTTATGAACGACCACATAGCTCAAGTACAGAAGCAAATACACACATTTATTAGCATGCATGTGGATTTTTGAAGAGTTTTCAAAAGGTTTTAGCCCTCACCTTTGCAATCAACCCAAAAAATGCTCAAAAACCTTGTTGAAGCTCAAATCTCTTCTTCTTCTTGCTTAGCCGAGATTCCAACTAGCTTTTCTCTATTTTTCCTAGATTAGTGATCAATCTCTTAGCACATGCATGAGGTTAGAACAAGAAGAAAAGAAATGGAAGCTTAAAAACTCACCAAGGCCGAAAATGGTGACTCAAAATGCTTGCATGTGTGTTTCTTGCATCCTAGCTTGCTTGGGTGAGTTTCTTTGCTTGTGGTTTGTCTTGATGCACCATAGGATGATGAAGATGAGCTAAGAGGTGGAGAGAACTCAGCCAAAACCGAAATGGAGAGAGAGAGTGAGAGGGAGAGAGAGAAAATGTGAGGAAAGTGAGAGAAATGAGAGAAAAATGAGGCTTTTGCAAAAGTTGATGCATATGTTGGCCTTGGGCATGCAAAAATTCAGATTTGTGTCATCTTTTGAATTGTTTTAACATGTGTGTATGAGAATGTTGGGTATTTATAGATTTTAGGTAGAATAGAATATAGGATATGTTTAGAGGTTTGTGAGATTTTGTCATGTAGTGAGTTTAAAATATAATATTTAGGTGCTAGTGGATTTTGTAGATATTTGAATTAGGATTATAATAATAGTTAGTGGTGTTTGTAGGATTATTTTATAGTCTAGTGCTTTGTGTAGGATTCTTTATTGATTAGCGTCCGGGCACGCTTTCCTAAGTCTAGGGCACGTACAACGAGACAAACAGAAATCAATACAGGGCACGAATCACGAGGTAGACACGAACTACGAGGTAAGACACGGACTTCAAGACTAATGCACGCAATCCTAGGTGAATGCACGTAAACCAATGCAAGGCACGTAATCCAATGCAATTCACGCAAATCGAGGTACGACTCTTAAACCTAGGTTAAGGTACGCAGTTCAAGGTTAAGGCACGTGAAACGAGGTAATGCATGTACATCGAGGTCAGGGCACGTATTTCTAGGTACCGCACGTGAGTCGGGGATTAGGGCACACTATTCTAGGTCAAGGCACGTATGACGAGGTATGCACGAAAACTAAGACAGGACACGTAATCCAAGGTCGGTCATATAATTAGGGATCTATGGCACGCAAATCAAGGTAACACACGTTATTCGGGGTCGGGCCTCACATCCTCCCCTCCTTAAAAGAATTTCGTCCCGAAATTCATTCTTGCCTATTGAGGTCATTTAGATGGATTCTGACCCTTGTTATACTTCCTACTCCGGTTCGTCCCGTGTTTGGTGATCTCTTACCATAACCAATTCACTTCCTATGTTTCTCCAATCATTTAGTTCGGTGTGACCTCTACATTTATAGTTCTTTTCTTTGAACGACTCTATTCTCCATTTGATCTTAAGGTCAAGTTCATTAACTAAGGTTAGAGTCTTCAAACATAGTCATCAAAGTTGCATCGTTATTCTAACAATAGAACTGTAACTCCAAAATCATGACTCATGTTGTGTCAATCTCGCATTCATACCTCAAAAGGAATATCACAATAATTCCATGGTCCTAGGGTGACATATGCTAATTTCAAGACGATAGATCTATATCAGATTTACATATTCTATCAACTAGCTTCAAAATTGTTAACACCTAGGACATACACGTGTTATGGGTCGTTTCCACAATACGACTCTATTTTCAGGAAAAACTCTCCAAACAAACTGATCCATCGCAAATCGTCATCTATCGATGGTATTATAGCCCTTCTTATCTCGCAGGTACATTAGATTAGCAAATCTTCTAATGACTAGTCTCCCGATCATAGGCTCCTATTCACTAACATCCTTTCCCAGCTTCCTTAACCTTCACGCCCGTAATCAAAGAGAACGACTGTTGAGGTTCATGAAACTCAAACTCTAAGGTTTATTAAGTACCATCAACAAATTGCCATTGAAATTGCATGAGTAACTAATCATGTAGCACTAGTTCAACTCTTACAAGTAAAATTCATCAGCTTGTGATCCACAATTTATTTCCTTATTCGAATCTCTATCTTCAAGTCACGAGACTTCAGAATTTTCTTTTAATCTTATCCAAAACTCCTAAGGCGATTAGTTTCAACCTCAAATAAATTCCACTCACCTCAATCCAAGGTTACGTCATACTTAAGAAGACAATGGTCCTACTCATTTAGCGACCTAGTCATTCCTTTGAATACTTAATGCCCGCCAATATATCTTCGACATTAATGTTACTAAGCTGGGTTCATCGCCATGTAGGTGATATCAATGCTCTACTACGTTACCGGCCGTACAACAACAATCCTAGGGCTATAAATGGGTACCGAAATGATCTAGCTCATAAAATACTTACGCGAGATAACTTCAGGGTTGTATCAACATAAGAATTATGATCACGAGGCATCCTTCAACATAACCTAATAGAACTTCAAAAGTAATCAACCACTTATTTAACTAACACTACAAGATTCACCCTCTATTCAACAACCACGATTCGAAGTTTACCAACCGCTAGTTTTTAGAAGTGAAACGGTGCACATAAATACGGTTGTCTAACAACAGCCTCTTGGGTCATCGTAACTCTAATTCATATCTATCTTAACTATATGAAATCTTACTCTTCTCATTTATATGTTCAACTAGCTAAGAGCATCAAGACTCATTGACCTTAGGCCCTAGGGTTCACCATGAATCATCATGCATACTCACTATTAGCTATTTAGGATTACTAATCATACCCTAACGACTCCACTTTGTAACCGAATGCTTTAACATCATTTCCATGGTTTATATATTAGGTCCATCGGTAATACTTAGGATTATATGCTTCCTAATATCCTTTAGGGTATCCAAATAACGAGTGCATAGAATGACTTACTTCGCATAATCATAACTAAATCCGAGGGGCAACAATTTAATACCATGATTCTTAATATCACCAATATCCAACTTAGGACCTTTAGCAATGTTAGTCATCTAATGTATAATTCAATTCCTTACACTTCTATCCGACCTAACATTTTAGGTGCAGCTTTCCAAACACGAGTTCTAGCTATGTGAATTCCTTGATTACAGCATCCTTATATCTTGTTATATTAAACAATCATCAACCTTGTTAAATTCGGTCTCCAGAGTTGCCTACATGTCTTGAGGTCATCCATTGTTAAGTTACTTAAACACATTATTCACGCCTTAATAATCTAACCCCTATCGTCCATTTCCACGAGTTCATCTCTTAATTTCTAGGTCACAATCTTACCATTGAGTAAACTTGAAACTCGTTAATATACACATTATTAGGTTCAACGATGCTTAATTCCAATCAAGTAAGGATTCAATCATATAAATAGTCTATTATACCATTTGAAGATATAAGAATTTGATTCAAAAGCAGCTCCTAAGTCAAACTTCCATTATAGGCATACGAATATATAGATAGATTACTCAACATGTCCAATTGTATATTCGTATATCTAAGGGAAGTTGTATGTCCTTAACATTTATTCTTGAACCACAATTAGAAGAACGGTTTAACAGAATCAAGAACTTTATGGCTACAAAATTGATAACTTAATTACAGGTATAGGTATTCCAAAGATAAGGAGATAACTTTACCTCAACAATTATACCTGTGCTATGCATTTTATATATGCATATCCAATAATATATACGATCCATTGAGTACCTGTAAAGATGCCAGAAATCTCTAACCGAGCCTTTTCGTTCGTCCTGCACAAATTCACTTCCCTAAAAGTCCTAATCCTAACTATCTATGTGTATAAACAGTCATTCACGGTTATATAACATGCACATGTATGAAGGAAGGAGTATAAAAGCATGCATGCATTATTGAGGGCACTAACGTGTCGGTGTACATGACACATAATACATATAGTCCACAAAGGTACATAGTATTCAATTCTCAAAGCAATTAAAGCACATTAGCACACATTAACACATATAAACAAGACATCATAATTACCTTAGGCTTTTACCCATGGTCCGAGAGTTGAACCCAGCTAATGCCTAGTTACTAAACTAAGCTCTGATACCATTCTACCATAAGGTGTCACCCCCCAACCAGGCCTATGAAGGTTAGACTAGGGTATGATCTAAACGTTCATATCATTTCACGTACTTAACCGTTCATGAAGATTTAAAGCTTAACGTTTTGGCCTAAACTCCAAAATTTTTCGGTAAATCGGCAGCATAACGGCTGTAATTGGGCTCTTTGGTTTGACCTAATTCTCTAAATGCCTCAATTATTCCAATCATTAATCCAATTCCATTAAGGACTCCTATTTGTCACCAACCGATTTGCCTACTAGTTTATCTTGAAAGTCTCGTTTGGTTAATAAGCCTAACATGATAATTGTGTCCCGTTTATTTGTCAATTTCCTATCATGCAAGTACCTATTATCCTTTAGTTTGCAAATGAGCACATAAGTGAAATTAGATAGAATTAACTTAGTTGATTGTTCATCTAGTGGTTTGAATGCCTACGATAACTACTAATCAAGAAAACGAAAGCAAACAACCAAATAAAAGTTCGTCCTGTTATAGATAGTACAATCCCATAATTAGACCCAAATTTCAACGGGGTCATTTACATCAATAAAATGAGTAGTTTGCAATCAAACACAACATCCATATAGAAACCACTTTCAGGCAAAGCACAAAAGCACGTAGGGACAGGCAATTACTCAAAGGAGTCATTGTTAGGCACATCGTCCTCGAGTACCTGTTCTTGATCTTCTTTACCTGAGATGATAAAAGAGGGTGAGTCCTTATGAACTCAGCGAGGGGGAACGAGAAATAGGTTTTGAAACTCATTTTCCGGTTCAACTTATGAAAATCATTTTGCAAGCATGAATGTAACAATAATATAAGTACAGGAACAGAAATACCAGTCTTTCCTCCCCAAGGTTCTCTAGGAACCAAGCGAGAGTACTTATACACACAGTAAAAGGATACGGTGAGCTTTTGCTGTCAGATCAGTTCTAGAATCAGTTGTTGCAGCTGACTTCAAATCATCCCCCAAACACGCCAGGTGGGTGTACTCCAGATTTACCCCGAAATCCTACGACCCAACTCTTCGAGGAAGTCTAGCCCCCAAGCGAGAGAGGGAATGGGACCATGGTAGTCACGGGTGCACCAGAAAGCCCGATGCCGCCCGGTGTGCGTGATCGCTACCATGCCAACAGGAAAGGTTGCAACCTTGTATCCAATGCACATTTATGACAGGTAAACAAGCAAGGCACGATAAGACAGGAAAATTTCACTTGAAGGCATATAGAGTTATATGAAAATTAAACGGGCAGCCATGTAACACATGTAAAACAGGCCATATAACTCATTAAGAAGTCCACGTGATCAAGTGATAAGATTATTCAACATGCAATGACATCAATCATGGGTTCGGGTGCAAGAAAAGCTTATTTGCCAACATGCAATGGTCAAAATCACATTTGAAGTTATAAGACATTAACGGGCAGCCCACTAAGCATATAATTCCCACACAATATCCAATTGATCAATACTTAGCAAAACTAACTAGTCATTAGGGTTTCCATTTGATGTATATTCGTGCAATTTGGGCCTCAACCCAACTCAAGGTCAATCTCAAACCATGCATCATTTAATTCAACATCCTCAAACATTCAAAACAGTCCACACAACATCCTGTAGGTACAATCCCAAGCATCTAATTCAACAAGAGGAGTCACAACAATATTTCCAAGCACAACATTAAGTGAAACCCTTACTGCAACAGGCTGTCTTCTCACAATTAATCGGATAAGAAAACAATCTCCAAATTCAGTGAATAAGATGTCAAATTAAAGCTTAGGAAGTTAACTAAAATCAGAAACAAACCTTGCATCAATTGTAGTTCGGGATCATTAGATATAGCCGAAACAGTGGAATAGCACAAAACTGTCCAGATTTGCACACTTTTCAGAAAATGACGTTTTTGAGGTCTTAGGGTCAGTTTTAGCCTTGGTCCATTTCTGACAAAATTGTCCAGAACTGAAAAATATAGCAGGACACCAAATTTAATACATTTTGGACATCATTTACTAAGTAAAATATGGTTCGTTCCACAAGGTCAGTGCATCTGCCAAAACCTGCTTCATTTTTCCAGATTTCCAGATTTGGTCACATTTTAAAGATTTGCCATTTTGAGGACCTTAGAGTCAAAATTAGCTTCGGCCTATTTCTGGGAAACATGTTAAAAACTGTCCAAACTAGTCACCTTCCAATTTTCATGTATTTTTAACATCATTTGCCTAGCTAAACGTACCTCGAACAGACTATTCAGAGAGCTTTCAACAATTTCGACTTCACCTAGCATCATTTTCAAGCCAAGATCTTGCCATGCATGGTTGTTTAAGCTTATGAACGACCACATAGCTCAAGTACAGAAGCAAATACACACATTTATTAGAATGCATGTGGATTTTTGAAGAGTTTTCAAAAGGTTTTAGCCCTCACCTTTGCAATCAACCCTAAAAATACTCAAAAACCTTGTTGAAGCTCAAATCTCTTCTTCTTCTTGCTTAGCCGAGATTCCATCTAGCTTTTCTCTATTTTTCCTAGCTTAGTGATCAATCTCTTAGCACATGCATGAGGTTAGAACAAGAAGAAAAGAAATGGAAGCTTAAAAACTCACCAAGGCCGAAAATGGTGACTCAAAATGCTTGCATGTGTGTTTCTTGCATCCTAGCTTGCTTGGGTGAGTTTCTTTGCTTGTGGTTTGTCTTGATGCACCATAGGATGATGAAGATGAGCTAAGAGGTGGAGAGAACTCAGCCAAAACCGAAATGGAGAGAGAGAGTGAGAGGGAGAGAGAGAAAATGTGAGGAAAGTGAGAGAAATGAGAGAAAAATGAGGCTTTTGCAAAAGTTGATGCATATGTTGGCCTTGGGCATGCAAAAATTCAGATTTGTGTCATCTTTTGAATTGTTTTAACATGTGTGTAAGAGAATGTTGGGTATTTAGGGATTTTAGGTAGAATAGAATATAGGATATGTTTAGAGGTTTGTGAGATTTTGTCATGTAGTGAGTTTAAAATATAATATTTAGGTGTTAGTGGATTTTGTAGATATTTGAATTAGGATTATAATAATAGTTAGTGGTGTTTGTAGGATTATTTTATAGTCTAGTGCTTTGTGTAGGATTCTTTATTGATTAGCGTTCGGGCACGCTTTCCTAAGTCTAGGGCACGCACAACGAGACACACACAGAAATCAATACAAGGCACGAATCACGAGGTAGACATGAACTACGAGGTAAGACACGGACTTCAAGACTAATGCACGCAATCTTAGGTGAATGCACGTAAATCAATGCAAGGCACGTAATCCAATGCAATGCACGCAAATCGAGGTACGACTCTTAAACCTAGATTAAGGTACGCAGTTCAAGGTTAAGGCACGCGAAACGAGGTAACGCATGTACATCGAGGTCAGGGCACGTATTTCTAGGTACCGCACGTGAGTCTGGGATTAGGGACACTATTCTAGGTCAAGGCACGTATGACGAGGTACGCACGAAAACCAAGACAGGACACGTAATCCAAGGTCGGTCATATAATTAGGGGTCTATGGCACGCAAATCAAGGTAACACACGTTATTCGGGGTCGGGCCTCACATCCTCCCTTCCTTAAAAGAATTTCGTCCCGAAATTCATTCTTGCCTATTGAGGTCATTTAGACGGATTCTGACCCTTGTTGTTCTTCTTACTCTGGTTCGTTTCGTGTTTGGTGATCTCTTACCATAACCAATTCACTTCCTATGTTTCTCCAATCATTTAGTTCAGTGTGACCTCTACATTTATAGTTCTTTTCTTTGAACGACTCTATTCTCCATTTGATCTTAAGGTCAAGTTCATTAACTAAGGTTAGAGTCTTCAAACATAGTCATCAAAGTTGCATCGGTATTCTAACACATATAGGAATTGTGCCCTCAACATGACGGGTGCGATCATACCAGCACTAGTGCACCGGATCGCATAAGAACTCCGAAGTTAAGCGTGCTTGGGCGAGAATAGTACTAGGATGGGTGACCCACAAACGTTCATATCAATTCACGTACTTAACCGTTCATGAAGATTTAACGCTTAACGTTTTGGCCTAAACTCTAAAATTTTTCGGTAAACCGGCAGCATAACGGCTGTAATTGGGCTCTTTGGTTTGACCTAATTCTCTAAATGCCTCAATTATTCCAATCATTAATCCAATTCCATTAAGGACTCCTATTTGTCACCAACCGATTTGCCTACTAGTTTATCTTGAAAGTCTTGTTTGGTTAATAAGCCTAACATGATAACTATGTCCCGTTTATTTGTCAATTTCCTATCATGCAAGTATCTATTATCCTTTAGTTTGCAAATGAGCACCTAAGTGAAATTAGATAGAATTAACTTAGTTGATTGTTCATCTAGTGGTTTGAATGCCTACGATAACTACTAATGAAGAAAACGAAAGCAAACAACCAAATAAAAGTTCGTCCTGTTATAGATAGTACAATCCCATAATTAGACCCAAATTGCAACGGGGTCATTTACATCAATAAAATGAGTAGTTTGCAATCAAACACAACATCCATATAGCAACCACTTTCAGGCAAAGCACAAAAGCACGTAGGGACAGGCAATCACTCCAAGGAGTCATCGTTAGGCACATCGTCCTCGAGTACCTGTTCTTGATTTTCTTCACCTGAGATGATAAAAGAGGGTGAGTCCTTATGAACTCAGCGAGGGGGAACGAGAAATACGTTTTGAAACTCATTTTCCGGTTCAACTTATGAAAATCCTTTTGCAAGCATGAATGTAACAATAATATAAGTACAGGAACATAAATACCAATCTTTCCTCCCCGAGGTTCTCTAGGAACCAAGCGAGAGTACTTATACACACAGTAAAAGGATACGGTGAGCTTTTGCTCTCAGATCACTTCCAGAATCAGTTGTTGCGGCCGACTCCAAATCATCCCCCAAACACGCCAGGTGGGTATACTCCGGATGTACACCGAAATCCTACGACCCAACTCTCCGAGGAAGTCTAGCCCCCAAGCGAGAGAGGGAATGGGACCATGGTAGTCACGGGTGCACCGGAAAGCCCCATGCCGCCCGGTGTGCGTGATCGCTACCATGCCAACAGGAAAGGTTGCAACCTTGTATGCAATGCACATTTATGACAGGTAAACAAGCAAGGCACGATAAGACAGGAAAATTTCACTTGAAGGCATATAGAGTTATATGAAAATTAAACGGGCAGCCATGTAACACATGTAAAACAGGCCATATAACTCATTAAGAAGTCCACGTGATCAAGTGATAAGATTATTCAACATGCAATGACATCAATCATGGGTTCAGGTGCAAGAAAAGCTTATTTGCCAACATGCAATGGTCAAAATCACATTTGAAGTTATAAGACATTAACGGGCAGCCCACTAAGCATATAATTCCCACGCAGTATCCAATTGATCAATACTTAGCAAAACTACCTAGTCATTAGGGTTTCCATTTAATGTATATTCGTGCAATTTGGGCCTCAACCCAACTCAAGGTCAATCTCAAACCATGCATCATTTAATTCAACATCCTCAAACATTCAAAACAGTCCACACAACATCCTGTAGGTACAATCCCAAGCATCTAATTCAACAAGAGGAGTCACAACAATATTTCCAAGCACAACATTAAGTGAAACCCTTACTGCAACAGGCTGTATTCTCACAATCAATCGGATAATAAAACAATCTCCAAATTCAGTGAATAAGATATCAAATTAAAGCTTAAGAAGTTAACTAAAATCAGAAACAAACCTTGCATCAATTGGAGTTCGGGATCATTAGATATAGCCGAAACAGTGGAATAGCACAAAACTGTCCAGATTTGCACACTTTTCAGAAAATGACGTTTTTGAGGTCTTAGGGTCAGTTTTAGCCTTGGTCCATTTCTGACAAAATTGTCCAGAACTGAAAAATCTAGCATCACACCAAATTTAATACATTTTGGACATCATTTACTAAGTAAAATATGGTTCATTCCACAAGGTCAGTGCATCTGCCAAAACCTGCTTCATTTTTCCAGATTTCCAGATTTGGTCACATTTTAAAGATTTGCCATTTTGATGACTTTAGGGTCAAAATTAGCTTCGGCCTATTTCTGGGAAAAATGTTAAAAACTGTCCAAACTAGTCACCTACCAATTTTCATGTATTTTAACATCATTTGCCTAGCTAAACGTACCTCGAACAGACTGGTCAGAGAGCTGTCAACAATTTCGACTTCACCTAGCATCATTTTCAAGCCAAGATCTTGCCATGCATGGTTGTTTAAGCTTATGAACGACCACATAGCTCAAGTACAGAAGCAAATACACACATTTATTAGCATGCATGTGGATTTTTGAAGAGTTTTCAAAAGGTTTTAGCCCTCACCTTTGCAATCAACCCAAAAAATGCTCAAAAACCTTGTTGAAGCTCAAATCTCTTCTTCTTCTTGCTTAGCCGAGATTCCAACTAGCTTTTCTCTATTTTTCCTAGCTTAGTGATCAATCTCTTAGCACATGCATGAGGTTAGAACAAGAAAAAAAGAAATGGAAGCTTAAAAACTCACCAAGGCCGAAAATGGTGACTCAAAATGCTTGCATGTGTGTTTCTTGCATCCTAGCTTGCTTGGGTGAGTTTCTTTGCTTGTGGTTTGTCTTGATGAACCATAGGATGATGAATATGAGCTAAGAGGTGGAGAGAACACAGCCAAAACCGAAATGGAGAGAGAGAGTGAGAGGGAGAGAGAGAAAATATGAGGAAAGTGAGAGAAATGAGAGAAAAATGAGGCTTTTGCAAAAGTTGATGCATATGTTGGCCTTGGGCATGCAAAAATTCAGATTTGTGTCATCTTTTGAATTGTTTTAACATGTGTGTAAGAGAATGTTGGGTATTTAGGGATTTTAGGTAGAATAGAATATAGGATATATTTAGAGGTTTGTGAGATTTTGTCTTGTAGTGAGTTTAAAATATAATATTTAGGTGTTAGTGGATTTTGTAGAGATTTGAATTAGGATTATAATAATAGTTAGTGGTGTTTGTTGGATTATTTTATAGTCTAGTGCTTTGTGTAGGATTCTTTATTGATTAGCGTGCGGGCACGCTTTCTTAAGTCTAGGGCATGCGCAACGAGACACACACAGAAATCAATACAGGGCACGAATCACGAGGTAGACATGAACTACGAGGTAAGACACGGACTTCAAGACTAATGCACGCAATCCTAGGTGAA
The DNA here is from genome assembly GCA_037974665.1 of Ehretia macrophylla. NCBI lineage: Eukaryota > Viridiplantae > Streptophyta > Magnoliopsida > Boraginales > Ehretiaceae > Ehretia > Ehretia macrophylla. The sequence continues at coordinate 8,919,952 of CM075773.1, forward strand.
TGCACGTAAACCAATGCAAGGCACGTAATCCAATGCAATGCATGCAAATTGAGGTACGACTCTTAAACCTAGGTTAAGGTACGCAGTTCAAGGTTAGGGCACACGAAACGAGGTAATGCATGTACATCGAGGTCAGGGCACGTATTTCTAGGTACCGAACGTGAGTCAGGGATTAGGGCACACTATTCTAGGTCAAGGCACGTATGACGAGGTATGCATGAAAACCAAGACATGACACGTAATCCAAGGTCGGTCATATAATTAGGGGTCTATGGCACGCAAATCAAGGTAACACACGTTATTCGGGGTCGGGCCTCACATCCTCCCTTCCTTAAAAGAATTTCGTCCCGAAATTCATTCTTGCCTATTGAGGTCATTTAGACGGATTCTGACCCTTGTTATTCTTCCTACTCCGGTTCGTCCCGTGTTTGGTGATCTCTTACCATAACCAATTCACTTCCTATGTTTCTTCAATCATTTAGTTCAGTGTGACCTCTACATTTATAGTTCTTTTCTTTGAACGACACTATTCTCCATTTGATCTTAAGGTCAAGTTCATTAACTAAGGTTAGAGTCTTCAAACATAGTCATCAAAGTTGCAGCGGTATTCTAACACATATAGGAATTGTGCCCTCAACATGACGGGTGCGATCATACCAGCACTAGTGCACCGGATCGCATAAGAACTCCGAAGTTAAGCGTGCTTGGGCGAGAATAGTACTAGGATGGGTGACCCACTGGGAAGTCCTCGTGTTGCACCCCCTTTTCAATTTTTTTTTGCTCTGGCTAAGGTTTCCAAGATACTTTATCCACCAAATCTCTATTACCGAATCCCATTGAACATTGGGCAAGACAACTTCGCTTCATGTAGAGGCCGGGCCTGCAAACCGAGGGCGTAGGGTTTGTGACCAGGTCTCCGTCGCTCCAGTACCCATAAGTTTTGATCCGTAAGGAGTTACACGGCGCACAGCATACCGTTGCAAAGCTCTCTGAGAGCTCTACGACAGGGGTAGCTAGCTTGCTCGCTGTACCCTTTCCGGAGCCCAAAATCGAAAGTTTTTATCAGTTTCTGGCCACTTTTGTTCCTTTGCTCTATTTTTTCGTCCCAGATTGTACGTCATGAGCTGTTAAAAGGACAACAACCTGACTCGCGGGACATCAAAGGGCTCTACAATGTGTCGATATCACGTCTTGCGAGGATGCTGCGTTGTTGAAGTGGATGGGTTGTCGTTAAGCCCATTGGGCCTTTTGAATGGGCCATCTCTCTAGGCTGGCACTGTGAATCATTAACACATTTAGGAATTGTGCCCTCAACATGACGGGTGCGATCATACCAGCACTAATGCACCGGATCCCATCAGAACTCCGAAGTTAAGGGTGCTTAGGCGAGAGTAGTACTAGGATGGGTGACCCCCTGGGAAGTCCTCGTGTTGTACCCCTTTTTCAATTTTTTTTTGCCCTGGTTTGGGTTGCCAAGATACTTTATCCACCAAATCTCTATTACCGAATACCACGGAACATTGGGCAAGACAACTTCGTTTCACGTAGAGGTCAGGCCAGCAAACTGAGGGCGTGGGATTTTTGACCAGGTCTCCGTCGCTCCGGTGCCCATAACTTTTGATCCGTAAGGAGTTACGCGGCGCACAGCATACCGTTGCAAAGCTCTCTGAGAGCTCTACGACGGGGGCAGCCAGCTTGCTCGTTGTGCCCATTTTTCGAGCCCAAAATCAAATGTTTTCATCAGTTTCAGGACACTTTTCTTATTTTGCCCTATTTTTTAGTCCCGGATCGTACGTCGTGAGCTGTTAAAAGGATGACAACCTGACTCGCGGTACATCAGAGGGCCCTACAATGTGTCGATATCACGTCTTGCGAGGATGCTGCATTGTTGAAGTGGATGGGTTGTCGTTAAGCCCGTTGGGCCTTTTGAATAGGCCATCTCTCTAGGCTGGCACTGTGAACCGTTAACACATATAGGAATTGTGCTGTCAACATGACGGGTACGATCATACCAGTACTAATGCACCGGATCCCATCAGAACTTCGAATTTAAGCGTGCTTGGGCGAGAGTAGTACTAGGATGGGTGAGCCCCTGAGAAGTCCTCGTGTTGCACCGGCTTTTCAATTTTTTTTGCCCTGGTTAGGGTTGCCAAGATACTTTATCCACCAAATCTCTATTACTGAATCCCATAGAACATTGGGTAAGACAACTTCGCTTCACATAGTGGCCAGGCCCGCAAACCGAGGGCATAGGGTTTGTGACCAGGTCTCCGTCGCTCCGGTGCCTATAACTTTTCATCCGTAAGGAGTTACGCCGCGCACAGCATACCGTTGCAAAGCTCTCTGAGAGCTCTACCACGGGGGCAGTAAGCTTCCTCACTGTGCCCGTTTTTGGAGACCAAAATTGAACATTTTCATTAGTTTCAAGCCACTTTTCTTCTTTTGCTCAGTTTTTCCGTCCTGTATCATACGTCGTGAGCTGTTAAAAGGACGACAACCTGACTCGCAGGACATCAGAGGGCCCTACAACGTGTCGATATCACGTCTTGTGAGGATGCTGCGTTGTTGAAGTGGATGGGTTTTCGTTAAGCCCATTGGGCCTTTTGAATGGGTCATCTCTCTAGGCTGGCATTGTGAACTTTTAACACATATAGGAATTGTGCCCTCAACATGGCGGGTGCGATCATACCAGTACTAATGCACCGGATCCCATCCGAACTCCGAAGTTAAACGTGCTTGGGCGAGAGTAGTACTAGGATGGGTGACCCCTTGGGAAGTCCTCGGGTTGCACCCCCTTTTCAATTTTTTTTGCCCTGGTTAGGGTTGCCAAGATACTGTATCCACCATATCTCTATTACCGAATCCCACGGAACATTGGGCAAGACAACTTCGCTTCACGTAGAGGTCGAGCTCGCAAACCGAGGGCGTAGGGTTTGTGACCAGGTCTCCGTCGCTCCGGTGCCCATAACTTTTTTTCCATAAGGAGTTACGCGGTGCACAACATACCGTTGCAAAGCTCTCTGAGAGCTCTACGACGGGGGAAGCTAGCTTGCTCGCTATGCCCGTTTTTGGTGACCAAAATTGAACGTTTTCATCAGTTTCAGGCCACTTTTGTTCTTTTGCTCTATTTTTTCATCCCGGATCGTATGTCGTGAGCTGTTAAAAGGACGACAACCTGACTCACAGGACATCAGAGGGCCCTACAACGTGTCGATATCACGTCTTGCGAGGATGTTGCATTGTTGAAGCGGATGGGTTGTCGTTAAGCCTATTGGGCCTTTTGAATGGGCCATCTCTCTAGGCTGGCACTGTGAATTGTTAACACATATAGGAATTGTGCCCTCAACATGACGGGTGCGATCATATTAGCACTAATGCACCGGATCCCATCAGAACATCGTAGTTAAGTGTGCTTGGGCGAGAGTAGTACTAGGATGGGTGACCCCCTGGGAAGTCCTCGTGTTGCACCCCCTTTTCAATTTTTTTTGCCCTGGTTAGGGTTGCCAAGATACTTTATCCACCATATCTCTATTACCGACTCCCACGGAACATTGGCCAAGACAACTTCGCTTCACGTAGAGGCTCGGCCCGCAAACCGAGGGCATAGGGTTTGTGACCCGGTCTCCGTCGCTCCGGTGCCCATAACTTTTGATCCGTAAGGAGTTACGCGGCGCACAACATACTGTTGTAAAGCTCTCTGAGAGCTCTATGACGGGGGCAGGAAGCTTGCTCGCTGTGCCCGTTTTGGGATCCCAAAATGGAACATTTTCATCTGTTTCAGGCCACTTTTCTTCTTTTGCCTTGTTTTTCCGTCCCGGATCGTACGTCGTGAGCTGTTAAAAGGACGACAACCTGACTCGCGCGATATCAGATGGCCCTACAACGTGTCGATATCACGTCTTGCGAGGATGCTGCGTTGTTGAATCGGTTGGGTTGTCGTTAAGCCCATTGGGCCTTTTGAATGGGCCATCTCTCTAGGCTGGCACTGTGAACCGTTAAAACATATAGGAATTGTGCCCTCAACATGACGGGTGCAATCATACCAGCACTAATGCACCGAATCTCATCAGAACTCCGAAGCTAAGCATGCTTGGGCGAGAGTAGTACTAGGATGGGTGACCACCTGGGAAGTCCTCGTGTTGAACCCCCTTTTCAATTTTTTTTTCCCTGGTTAGGGTTGCCAAGATACTTTAAGCACCAAATCCCACGGAACGTTGTGCAAGACAACTTCGTTTCACGTAGAGGTCGGGCACGCAAACCGAGGGCGTAGGGTTCATGACCAGGTCTCCATCGCTCCGGTGCCCATAACTTTTGATCCGTAAGGAGTTACGCGGCGCACAGCATACCGTTGTAAAGCTCTCTTAGAGCTCTACGACAGGGGCAGCCAGCTTGCTCGCTGTGCCCTTTTTGGAGCCCAAAATAGACCGTTTTCATCAATTTCATGCCACTTTTCTTCTTTTGCTCTATTTTTTCATCCCGGATTATACGTTGTGAGTTGTTAAAAGGACAACAACCTGACTCGCGGGTTATCAGAGGGCCCTACAACGTGTCGACATCACGTCTTGCGAGGATACTGCGTTGTGGAAGCGGATGGGTTGTCGTTAAGCCCATTGGGCCTTTTGAATGGGCCATCTCTCTAGGCTGGCACTGTGAACCGTTAACACATATAGGAATTGTACCCTCAACATGATGGGTGAGATCATACCAGCACTAATGCACCGGATCCCATCAGAATGCCGAAGTTAAGCGTGCTTGGGCGAGTGTAGTGCTAGGATGGGTGACCCCATAGGAAGTCCTCGTGTTGTACCCCCGTTTTCAATTTTTTTTTGCCCTGGTTAGGGTTGCCAGGATACTTTATCCATCAAATCTCTATTACCGAATCCCACGGAACATTGGGCAAGACAATTTCGCTGTACGTGGAGGCCGGGCGTGCTTGGGCGAGGGCGTAGGGTTCGTGACCAGGTCTCTATCACTCCAGTGCCCATAACTTTTGATCCGAAAGGAGTTACACAGCGCACAGCATACCATTGCAAAGCTCTTTGAGAGCTCTACGACGGGGGCAACGAGCTAGCTGTGCCCCTTTTTGGAGCCCAAAATCGAACGTTTTAATCAGTTTCAGGCCACTTTTATTCTTTTGCTCTATTTTTCCATCCCAGATCGTACGTCGTGAGCTGTTAAAAGGATGACAACCTGACTCGCGGGACATCAGAGGGCCCTACAACGTGTCGATATCACGTCTTGCGAGGATGCTGCGTTGTTGAAGCCGATGGGTTGTCGTTAAGCCCATTGGGTCTTTTGAATGGGCCATCTCTCTAGGCTGGCACTGTGAACCATTAACACATATAGGAATTGTGCCCTCAACATGACGGGTGCGATCATACCAGCACTAATGCACCGGATCCCATCAGTACTCCGAAGTTAATCGTGCTTGGGCGAGAGTCGTACTAGGATGGGTGACCCCGTGGGAAGTCCTCGTGTTGCACCCGCTTTTCAATTTTTTTTGCCCTGGTTAGGGTTGCCAAGATACTTTATCCATCAAATCTCTATTACCGAATCCCACGGAACATTGGGCAAGATAATTTCACTTCACATAGAGGCCAGGCCCGCAAACCGACGACGTAGTGTTTGTGACCAGGTCTCCGTCGTTCCATTGCCCATAACTTTTGATCCGTAAGGAGTTACGTGGTGTACAGCATACCGTTGCAAAGCTCTCTAAGAGCTCTACGACGGGGGCTACGAGCTTGCTCACTGTGCCCATTTTTGGAGCCCAAAATTGAACGTTTTCATCAGTTTCAGGCCACTTTTGTTCTTTTGTTCTATTTTTTCATCCCGGATCGTACGTCGTGAGTTGTTAAAAGGACGACAACCTGACTCGCAGGACATCAGATGGCCCTACAATGTGTCGATGTCACGTCTTGCGAGGATGCTGCGTTGTTGAAGCAGATGGGTTGTCAGTAAGCCCATTGGGCCTTTTCAATAGGCCATTTCTCTAGGCTGGAACTGTGAACCGTTAACACATATAAGAATTATGGCCACAACATGACGGGTGCGATCATACCAGCACTAATGCACCGGATCCCATCAGAACTCCGAAGTTAAGCGTGCTTGGGCGAGAGTAGTACTAGGATGGGTGACCCCCTGAGAAGTCCTCGTGTTGCACCCCATTTTCAATTTTTTTTGCCCTGGTTAGGGTTTCCAAGATACTTTATCCACGAAATCTCTATTACTGAATCCCACAGAGCATTGGCCAAGACAACTTCGCTTCACGTAGAGGTCGGGCCCGCAATCCGAGGGCGTAGGGTTTGTGACCAGGTCTCCGTCGCTCCGGTGCCACTAACTTTTGATTCGTAAGAAGTTACGCGGCGCACAACATACCGTTGCAAAGCTCTTTGAGAGCTCTACTACGGGGGCAGCGAGCATGCTCGCTGTGCCCATTTTGGGATCCCAAAATGCAACGTTTTCATCTATTTCAGGCCACTTTTCTTCTTTTTCCCTATTTTTTTGTCCCGGATCGTACATCGTGAGCTGTTAAAAGGACGACAACCTGACTCGCGGGATATCAGATAGCCCTACAACGTGTCGATATCATGTCTTGCGAGGATGCTGCGTTGTTGAAGCGGATGGGTTGTCGTTAAGCCCATTGGGCCTTTTGAATGGGCCATCTCTCTAGGCTGACACTATGAACCGTTAACACATATAGGAATTGTGCCCTCAACATGACTAGTGCGATCATTCCAGCACTAATGCACCGAATCCCATCAGAACTCCGAAGCTAAGCATGCTTGGGCGAGAGTAGTACTAAGATGGGTGACCCCTTGGGAAGTCCTCGTGTTGCACCCCCTTTTCAATTTTTTTTTCCCTGGTTAGGGTTGCCAAGATACTTTAAGCACCAAATCTCTATTAACGAATCCCACGGAACATTGGGCAAGACAACTTCGCTTCACGTAGAGGCCGGGCCCGCAAACCGAGGGCGTAGGGTTCTTGACCAGGTCTCCGTCGCTCCGGTGCCCATAACTTTTGATCTGTAAGGAGTTACGCGGCGCACAGCATACCGTTGCAAAGCTCTCTTAGAGCTCTACCACATGGTCAGCCAGCTTGCTAGCTGTGCCCTTTTTGGGGCCCAAAATAGAACATTTTCATTAGTTTCAGGCCACTTTTCTTTTTTTGCTCTGTTTTTTCATCACGGATCGTACGTCGTGAGCTGTTAAAAGGACGACAACCTAACTCATGGGACATCAGAGGGCCCTACAATGTGTCGATATCACGTCTTGCGAGGATGCTGCGTTGTTGAAGCGGATGGGTTATCATTAAGCCCATTGGGCCTTTTGAATGGGCCATCTCTCTAGGCTGGAACTGTGAACCTTTAACACATATAAGTATTATGGCCTCAACATGACGGGTGCGATCATACCAGCACTAATGCACCGAATCCCATCAGAACTTCGAAGTTAAGCGTGCTTGGGCGAGAGTAGTACTAGGATGGGTGACCCCTAGGGAAGTCCTCGTGTTGCACCCCATTTTCAATTTTTTTTGCCCTGGTTAGGGTTGCCAAGATACTTTATCCATGAAATCTCTATTACCGAATCCCACGGAACATTGGCCAAGACAACTTCGCTTCACGTAGAGGTCGGGCTTGCAATCCGAGGGCGTAGGGTTTTTGACCAGGTCACCGTCGCTCAGGTGCCAATAACTTTTGATCCGTAAGGAGTTACGCGGTGCACAGCATACCGTTGCAAAGATCTCTGAGAGCTCTATGACAGGGGCAGTGAGATTGCTCGCTGTGCCCCTTTTTGGAGCCCAAAATCGAACGTTTTCATCAGTTTCAGAACATTTTTCTTCTTTTTCCCTATTTTTGCCTCCCAGATCGTATATCGTGCGCTGTTAAAAGAACGACAACCTGACTCGCTGTACATCAGAGGGCCTTACAACGTGTCGATATCACGTCTTGCGAGGATGTTGCGTTGTTGAAGTGGATGGGTTGTCGTTAAGCCTATTGGGCCTTTTGAATGGGCCATCTCTCTAGGCTGGCACTGTGAACCGTTAACACATATAGGAATTGTGCCCTCAACATGATGGGAGCGATCATACCAGCACTAATACACCAGATCCCATCAGAACTCCGAAGTTAAGTGTGCTTGGGCGAGAGTAGTACCAGGATATGTGACCCCCTGGGAAGTCCTCGTGTTGCACCCGCTTTTCAATTTTTTTTGCCCCGGTTAGGGTTGCCAATAAACTTTATCCACCAAATCTCTATTACCGAATCCCACGGAACATTGGGCATGACAGCTTCGATTCACGTAGAGGCCGGGCCCGCGAACCAAGGGCGTAGGGTTTGTGACCAGGTCTTCGTCGATCCGGTGCCCATAACTTTTGATCCGTAATGAGTTACGCGGCGCACAGCATAACGTTGCAAAGATCTCTGAGAGCTCTACAACGGGGTCAACTAGCTTGCTCACTGTGCCCTTTTTGGAGCCCAAAATCGAACGATTTCATCAGTTTCAGGCTACTTTTGTTCTTTTGCTCTATTTTTCCGTCCCGGATCGTATGTCGTGAGCTGTTAAAAGGACGACAACCTGACTCGCGGGACAACAGAGGGCCCTACAACGTGTCGATATCAGGTCTTGCGAGGATGCTTCATTGTCGAAGCGGATGGGTTGTCGTTAAGCCCATTGGGCCTTTTGAATAGCCATCTCTCTAGGCTGGCACTGTCACCCGTTAACACATATAGGACTTGTGCCCTCAACATGACGGGAGCGATCATACCAGCACTAATGCACCAGATCCCATTAGAACTCTGAAGTTAAGCGTGCTTGGGCGAGAGTAGTACTAGGATGGGTGACCCCTTGGGAAGTCCTAGTGTTGCACCACCTTTTCAATTTTTTTTGCCCTGGTAAGGGTTGCCAAGATACTTTATCCACCAAATCTCTATTACCGAATCCCACGGAACATTGGGCAAGACAACTTCGCTTCACGTAGACGCCGGGCCCGCAAACCGAGGGCGTAGGGCTTGTGACCAGGTCTCCGTCGCTCCGGTGCCCATAACTTTTGATCCGTAAGGAGTTACGCGGCGCACAGCATACCGTTGCAAAGCTCTCTGAGAGCTCTACGACGGGGGCAGCGATCTTGCTTGCTATGCCCATTTTGGGAGCCCAAAATCGAATGTTTTCATCTTTTTCAGACACTTTTTTTCTTTTGCCCTATTTTTCCGTTCCGGATCGTACGACGTGAGTTGTTAAAAAGACGAAAGCCTGACTCGCGGGACATCCGAGGGGCTTACAACGTGTCGATATCACGTCTTGCGAGGATGCTGTGTTGTTGAAGCGGATGGGTTGTCGTTAAGCCCATTCGGCCTTTTGAATGGGCCATCTCTCTAGGCTCGGACTGTGAACCGTTAACACGTATAGGAATCGTGCCCTCAACATGACGGGTGCGATCATACCTGCACTAATGCACCGGATCCCATCAGAACTCCGAAGTTTAACGTGCTTGGGTGAGAGTCGTACTAGGATGGGTGACCCCCTGAGAAGTCCTCGTGTTGCGCCTCCTTTTCAATTTTTTTTGCCCTGGTTAGGGTTGCCAAGATACTTTATCCACCAAATGTCTATTACCGAATCCCAAGGAACATTGGGCAAGACAACTTTGCTTCACGTAGAGGCCGAGCTCGCAAACCGAGGGCGTAGGGTTTGTGACCAGGTCTCCGTCGCTCCGATGCCCATAACTTTTGATCCGTAAGGAGTTACGCGGCGCACAGCATACCGTTGCAAAGCTCTCTGAGAGCTCTACGACGGGGGCAGCCAGCTTGATCGCTTTGCCCATTTTTGGAGCCCAAAATCGAACGTTTTCATCAGTTTCAGGCCACTTTTGTTCTTTTGCTCTATTTTTTCATCACGGATCGTACGTTGTGAGCTGTTAAAAGGACGACTACCTGACTCGCGGGACATAAGAGGGACTTACAACGTGTCAATATCACGTCTTGCGAGGATGCTGCGATGTTGAAGCGGATGGGTTGTCGTTAGGACCATTGGGCCGTTTGAATAGGCCATCTCTCTAGGCTGGGACTGTGAACCGTTAACACATATAGGAATTGTGCCCTAAACATGACGGGTGCGATCATACCCGCACTAATGCACCGGATCCCACCAGAACTCCGAAGTTAAGGGTGCTTAGGTGGGAGTCGTATTAGGATGGGTGACCCCTGAGAAGTCCTCGTGTTGCACCCCATTTTCAATTTTTTTTGCCCTGGTTTGGGTTGCCAAGATACTTCATCCACCAAATCTCTATTACCGAATCTTGCTTCACGTTGAGGCCAGGCCCGCAAACCGAGGGCGTAGGGTTTGTGACCAGGTCTCCATCGCTCTGGTGCCTATAATTTTTGATCCGTAAGGAGTTATGCAGCGCACAGCATACCGTTGCAAAGCTCTCTGAGAGCTCTACGACGGGGACAGCGAGCCTACTCCCTATGCCCATTTTTGGAGCCCAAAATCGAACATTTTCATTAGTTTAAGGCCACTTTTCTTCTTTTGCCCTATTTTATCATCCCGGATCGTACGTCGTGAGCTATTAAAAGGACGACAACGTTACTCGCGGTACATCAGAGGGCCCTACAATGTGTCGATATCACGTCTTGCAAGGATGCTGCGTTGTTAAAGCGGATTGGTTGTCATTAAGCCTACTGGGCCTTTTGAATGGGCCATCTCTCTAGGCTGGCACTGTGAACCGTTAACACAGATAGGAATTGTGCCCTCAACATGACAGGTGCGATCATACCAGCACTAATGCACCGGATCCCATCCGAACTCCGAAGTTAAGCGTGCTTGGGCGAGAGTAGTACTAGGATGGATGACCCCCTGGGAAGTCCTCGTGTTGCACCCGCTTTTCAATTTTTTTTGCCCTGGTTAGGGTTGCCAAGATACTTTATTCACCAAATCTCTATTACCGAATCCCACGGAACATTGGGCAAGACAACTTCGCTTCACGTAGAGGCCGGGTCCGCAAACCGAAGGCGTAGGGTTTGTGACCAGGTCTCCGTCGCTACGGTGCCCATAACTTTTGATCCGTATGGAGTTACGTGGCGCACAGCATACCGTTGCAAAGCTCTCTAAGAGCTCTACGACGGGGGCAACTAGCTTGCTCGCTTTACCCATTTTTGGAGCCCAAAATCGAACGTTTTCATCAGTTTCAGGCCAGTTTTGTTCTTTTGCTCTATTTTTCCGTCCCGAATCGTAAGTCATGAGCTGTTAAAAGGACGACAACTTGACTCGCGGGACATCAGAGAGCCCTACAATGTGTCGATATCACGTTTTGCGAGGATGTTGCATTGTTGAAGCAGATGGGTTGTCGTTAAGCCCATTGGGCATTTTGAATGGGCCATCTCTCTAGGCTGGCACTGTGAACCGTTAACACATATAGGAATTGTGCCTTCAACATGACGGGTGCGATCACACCAGCACTAATGCATCGGATCCCATCAGAACTCCGAAGTTAAGCGTGCTTAGGCGAGAGTAGTACTAGGATGGGTGACCCCCTGGGAAGTCCTCGTGTTGCACCCCCTTTACAATTTTTTTTGCCCCGGTTAGGGTTGCCAAGATACTTTATCCACCAAATCTCTATTACCGAATCCCACGGAACATTGGGCAAGACAACTTCGCTTCACGTAGAGGCCGGGCCCGCAAACCGAGGGCGTAGGGTTTGTGACCAGGTCTCCGTCGCTCCGGTGCCCATAACATTTGATCCGTAAGGAGTTACGCGGCGCACAGCATACCGTTGCAAAGCTCTCTGAGAGCTGTACGACGGGGGCAGCCAGCTTGCTCGCTTTACCCATTTTTGGAGCCCAAAATCGAACGTTTTCATCAGTTTCAGGCCAGTTTTGTTCTTTTGCTCTATTTTTCCGTCCCGAATCGTAAGTCATGAGCTGTTAAAAGGATGACAACTTGACTCGCGGGACATCAGAGAGCCCTACAACGTGTCGATATCACGTTTTGCGAGGATGTTGCGTTGTTGAAGCTGATGGGTTGTCATTAAGCCCATTGGGCCTTTTGAATGGGCCATCTCTCTACGCTGGCACTGTGAACCGTTAACACATATAGGAATTGTGCCCTCAACATGATGGGTGCAATCATACCACCACTAATGCACCAGATCCCATCAGAACCCTGAACTTAAGCGTGCTTGGGCTGGAGTAGTACTAGGATGGGTGACCCCCTGCGAAGTCCTCGTGTTACACCCCCATTTCAATTTTTTTGGCCCTGGTTAGGGTTGCCAAGATACTTTATCCCCCAACTATCTATTACCGAATCCCACGGAACATTGGGCAAGACAACTTCGCTTCACGTAGAGGCCGGGCCCGCAAATCGAGGGCGTAGGGTTTGTGACCAGGTCTCCGTCGCTCCGGTGCCCATAACATTTGATCCGTAAGGAGTTACACGGCGCACAGTATACCGTTGCAAGGCTCTTTGAGAGCTCTACAACGGGGGCAGCCAGCTTGCCCACTGTGCCCTTTTTGGAGCCCAAAATCGAACGTTTTCATCAGTTTCAGGAGACTTTTCTTCTTTTGCCCTATTTTTTCATCCCGTATCGTACGTCGTGAGTGGTTAAAATGACGACAACCTGACTCGTGGTACATCAGAGGGCCCTACAACGTGTCGATATCACGTCTTGCGAGGATGCTGCGTTGTTGAAGCGGATGGGTTGTCGTTAAGCCCATTGGGCCTTTTGAATGGGCCATTTCTCTAGGCTGGCACTGTGAACCGTTAACACATATAGGAATTGTGCCCTCAACATGACGGGAGCGATCATACCAGCACTAATGCACCGGATCCCATCAGAACTCTGAAGTTAAGCGTGCTTGAGCGATAGTAGTACTAGGATGGGTGACCCCTTGGGAAGTCCTAGTGTTGCACCCCCTTTTCAATTTTTTTTGCCCTGGTTAGGGTTTCCAAGATACTTTATCCACCAAATCTCTATTATCGAATCCCATGGAACATTGGGCAAGACAACTTCGCTTCACGTAGAGGCCGGGCCCGTAAACTGAGGGCGTAGGGTTTGTAACCAGGTCTCCGTTGCTCTGGTGCCCATAACTTTTGATCCGTAATGAGTTACGCGGCGCACAGCATACCGTTGCAAAGCTCTCTGAGAGCTCTACGACGGGAGCAGCGAGTTTGCTCGCTTTGCCCCTTTTTGGAGCCCAAAATCGAACGTTATCATCAGTTTTAGGCCACTTGTCTTCTTTTGCCCTATTTTTTCGTCCCAGATCATATGTCGTGAGCTGTTAAAAGGACGAAAACCTGACTCGCGGTACATCAGAGGGCCCTACAATGTGTCGATATCACGTCTTGCGAGGATGTTGCGTTGTTGAAGTGGATGGTTTTTCGTTAAGGCCATTGGGCCTTTTGAATGGGCCATCTCTATAGGCTGGCACTGTGAACCGTTAACACATATAGCAATTGTGCCCTCAACATGACGGGTGCGATCATACAAGCACTAATGTACCGGATCCCTTTAGAACTCCGAAGTTAAGCGTGCTTGGGCGAGAGTAGTACTAGGATGGGTGACCACTTGGGAAGTCCTCGTGTTGCACCCTCTTTTCAATTTTTTTTGCCTTGGTTAGGGTTGCCAAAATACTTTATCCACCAAATCTCTATTACCGAATCCCACCGAACACTGGGCAAGACAACTTCGCTTCACGGAGGGGCCGGGCCCGCAAGCCGAGGGCGGAGGGTTTGGGAGCAGGTCTCTTTCGCTCCAGTGCCCATAACTTTTGATCCGTAAGGAGTTACGCGGCGCACAACATGCCGTTGCAAAGCTCTCTGAGAGCTCTAGGACGGGGGCAGCCAGCTTGCTTGCTATGCCCATTTTTGGAGCCCAAAATCGAACGTTTTCTTTAGTTTCAGGCCACTTTTTTTCTTTTGCTTTGTTTTTCCGTCATGTATCATACGTCGTTAGCAGTTAAAAGGACGACAACCTGACTCGCCGTACATATGAGGGCCCTACAACGTGTCGATATCACGTCTTGCGAGGATGCTGCGTTGTTGAAGCGGATGGGTTGTCGTTAAGCCCATTGGGCCTTTTGAATGCGCCATCTCTCTAGACTGGCACTGTGAACCGTTAACACATATAGGAATTGTGCCGTCAACATGACGGGTGCGATCATACCAGCACTAATGCACCGGATCCCATCCGAACTCTGAAGTTAACCGTGCTTGGGAGAGGTAGTACTAGGATCGGTGATGTGACACCCCGATCCCTCTCGAGACCGGGAGTTCTATCAATCGATCTAATCTCAACCCAAACCAAACCCGGGCATAAATTTTCAGGGAAAACGGACGGAGTCTCCCCTTTTTCTAGGCGAAAAGTAGAACCTGCAACAGCATATAAGTGGACCAACATCGAGTCCAACCATACAAACACCTCAAGGCCATCCGAGCCTTGGTTCTCAACAATTAAATCACAAGTAAATATACATACATGCTTAGCAGTTAAACTACACCAACCTATTGCATAAGTTAGACTGTCATATCTTTCTATCTTTTTTCCTTTGTCATTACAAACATACATTGAAATTAAGCTACATCAACTAGATACATAATCTAACTTATCAACCACTTCAATAATCTAATGAAACTTATATTACATTATTTTTTTAGCAATAAATACAACAACACATAAACATACATCTTTGCATCTTTGACAACTCAAGCCACTAGCACGCAAGACAACTCTTGAAGCACGAACATTCACGTAATCACGAACTTTCCCGCTAACATGGTATTTCCTGAAATGTGGTGGTGAGGATTGAGTATACACAACACGTATACTCAGTGAGGGCGAGACAGTTAACGAGGTGGAGAGAAAGAAGTTCATGCAATGCAAATAGACAGTTAATCAATACAATCAATAAAAAGGCATTGAATATAAACAACAAAACAATAAACCATTAGGAAAGCATTAACACAACCAATCAAAGCTATACCACACTTTGAAGGCTATGGTTCACTCGAGCGAGTAATGTACCGATCACGATTCCGATGACTTTAACGATGACGCAACAGCCCAAACCACCTTATAACACCAGTTTGGAATACCCCGGAAGTATCCATCAATCTACGACCCAAAACTCCCTGGGAGGCAACCCAAGCGAGAAGAGGGAATAGCTACGGAGCTAGAGCAACCAACACTGGCAACCCGAGGCTACCCAGAGAGGCCCATCACTCACGTGCGAGACACTATGCAATGCAAGACACGATACAAGCGATAAACGAGCGATAGCACAACAATACAAACTAGTGGCAACAAACGAGATATCAAGCAATCACAATCAATACTAGCATTCAATTAACTTTTCAAGCATATCAAGCAATAATAAGCAACAATAACACCAATTAAACAAGTAACAGTAGTTCAAACACGAAAACGACAAATATCACTATTCAATCTCTAACTTCCAAAGGCAATTATGAGCAAACGAGCTACGAGATTAGGAAACCGATTTCACTACATTCACTCAGGCACTACAAGGCACGTTTTTATATCACCAAACTTCACTTTCTCACCCGAGGCCCGAAAGTCCACCTACTGCGTTTGAACTACAACTATGCTAACCGGTCACTCAATCAACGCCACAATAGCGCCAAAAGTGCTTCCATGCCCTCAATTGTAAAACCCCCAACTCAATTCGAGCACGGTCAACTTTTGGTCAAACGGCCCCTTTACGTTTCTTTGTCTAATTTCCAATTTTAACAAAGGCCGGTCCATTTTTATTGCACATTTTATCTTTCTAGCATTAATGGCACCTATCCAAATCAAGAAATCGCAATTCGGATCAAAAATCCAAAAATCTAGGGTTTTTCTATTCATTTTTACTATTCATATTCTTCCCTAATTCAAATACGTAATTTCAACCGTAAAAATTGCTAAATAACTAACAAGCAATGCTCTACGAACCCTAAGCAAGCTATTTCAAGCAATAACAGGCATTATAACGCGATAAATATCAAATCTGAAAAATTGAATCAAAAATCAAATTTATATAAAAATGCACAAAAACATGAAAACCCTCATAGAGATTGAAGACCAAGACCCGCAGGAACCCTAGCCACGACCCTCGTCCGATTCCACGCGAGATTGTGCAAGAAAAATGCAAAACAATTTTTTTTTCTTTTCACCTTAACCTTCGGCCAAAGGGGGGGACAAAATGGGTATTTTGGCTTTTGTTTTTGAGTTTATTTTGCTTGGTTTTTGTTTTATAAGATGATAAGGGCAAAATGGTAAAAAGGCAAGGTCAAATTCAAGTTAAAAAAATGTCAAACAAGCTTATTTAATTAGCATTTAGTCTAATTCAAGTTAAAACAATGCAATTTAATGAAAAACAATTAAAACTAGTTAAATTAAGCGAAAAATATTTTTCACTAAGTCCGAAGAATATTTCTCTAACTCTCATTTTCGAAATACTACGATCGAACAGTCAATAATCGATCGCTAATAAGGTGATGAGCAATAATATAAAACTTTAATTCTTTGAAAAGTAGAATAGTAGAATAGTTCAAAATTCACTCCGGCTTGGAGTTACTTTTCTCATTTATTTGAAAACTGTGTGATTTTAATGCAAAACAACCAAAACCGATTATTAAAATAATCAAAACAATCAAGGTAATCAATATTCATTTAAAATAATTAATTTAACTATTTCTAGAGCATTTTAAAGAATTATGAAGTTAATGTTAAGTTACAAACGAACAAATAAATATAAACATGAAATCAAGTGCAATTAAATATTAACATTTAAGATGACACTTAATTAATCATAAGAGAATAAATTCAATTACTACAATTATCAGAAATAGGTAATAATCTTTTAATCAATTAATATAAATCCTTTTCGAATTCTTCTAAAAGAAATATCAAAACAGTGAAAATTAGATGATTTAACTAATTAAACATTTAATCAAATGTAGTCAAGTGCTATTAAATGCATGCCGGGTTCGGGTTATCACAGGTGACCCACTAGGAAGTCCTCGTGTTGCACCCACTTTTCAATTATTTTTGCCCTGGTTAGGGTTGCCAAGATACTTTATCCACCAAATCTTTATTACCGAATCCCACAGAACATTGGGCAAGACAACTTCGCTCCACGTAGAGGCCGGGCCCGCAAACCGAGGGCGTAGGGTTTGTGACCAGGTCTCCGTTGCTACGGTGCCCATAACTTTTGTTCCATAAGGAGTTACGCGGCGCACAACATACCGTTGCAAAGCTCTCTGAGAGCTCTACGACGGGGGCAACTAGCTTGCTCGGTGCACCCATTTTTGGAGCCCAAAATCAAACTTTTTCATCAGTTTCAGGCCACTTTTGTTCTTTTGCTCTATTTTTCCGTCCCGGATCGTATGTTGTGAGCTGTTAAAAGGACGACAACCTGACTCGCAAGACATCAGAGGGTCCTACAATGTGTCGATATCACATCTTGCCAGGAAGCTGCGTTGTTGAAGTGGATGGGTTGTCGTTAAGCCCCTTGGGCCTTTTGAATAGGCCATCTCTCTAGGCTTGCACTGTGAACCATTAAAACATATAGCAATTGTGCCCTCAACATGACGGGTGCGATCATGCCAGCACTAATGCACTGGATCCCATCAGAACTCTGAAGTTAAGCATGCTTGGGCGAGAGTAGTACTAGGATGGGTGACCCCTTGGGAAGTCCTCGTGTTGCACCCCCTTTTCAATTTTTTTTGCCCCGGTTAGGGTTGCCAAGATAC
This sequence comes from Ehretia macrophylla, assembly GCA_037974665.1. NCBI lineage: Eukaryota > Viridiplantae > Streptophyta > Magnoliopsida > Boraginales > Ehretiaceae > Ehretia > Ehretia macrophylla. Next base: position 8,937,693 of record CM075773.1, read on the forward strand.
ATTATCCACCAAATCTCTATTACCCAATCCCACGGAACATTGGGCAAGACAACTTCGCTTCACGTAGAGGCCGAGCCAGCAAACCGAGGGCGTAGGGTTTCTGACCAGGTCTCCGTCGCTCCGGTGCCTATAACTTTTGATCCGTAAGGAGTTACGCGGCGCACAACATACCGTTGCAAAGCACTTTGAGAGCTCTACGATGGGGGCAGTGAGCTTGCTCGCTGTACCCGTCTTGGGAGCCCAAAATTGAACGTTTTCATCTGTTTCAGGCCACTTTTGTTCTTTTGCTCTATTTTTCCGTCACGGATCGTACGTCGTGAGCTGTTAAAAGGACGTCAACCTGACTCGCAGGACATAAGAGGGCCTTACAACGTGTCGATATCATGTCTTACGAGGATGCTGCCTTGTTGAAGCGGATGGGTTGTCGTTAGGCCCATTCGGCTGTTTGAATAGGCCATCTCTCTAGGCTGGGACTATGAACCGTTAACACATATAGGAATTGTGCCCTAAACATGACGGGTGCGATCATACAAGCACTAATGTACCGGATCCCATTAGAACTCCGAAGTTAAGCTTGCTTGGGCGAGAGTAGTACTAGGATGGGTGACCCCCTGGGAAGTCCTCGTGTTGCACCCCATTTTCAATTTTTTTTGCCCGGGTTAGGGTTGTCAAAATACTTTATCCACCAAATCTCTATTACCGAATCCCACGGAACATTGGGCAAGACAACTTAGCTTCATGTAGAGGCCGGGCCCGCAAACCAAGGGCGTAGGGTTTGTGACCAGGTCTCCGTCGCTTCGGTGCCCATAACTTTTGATCCGTAAGGAGTTACGTGGCGCACAGCATACCGTTGCAACGCTCTCTGAGAGCTCTAGGAAGGGGCAGCCAGCTTGCTCGCTGTGCCCATTTTTGGAGCCCAAAATCGAACATTTTCATCAGTTTTGGGCCACTTTTCTTCTTTTGCTCTATTTTTCCGTCCCGTATCGTATGTCGTGAGCAGTTAAGAGGACGACAACCTGACTCGCCGTACATATGAGGGCCCTACAATGTGTCGATATCACGTTTTACGAGGTTGCTACGTTGTTGAAGCGGATGGGTTGTCGTTAAGCCCATTGGGCCTTTTGAATGGGCCATCTCTCTAGGCTGGCATTATGAACCGTTAACACATATAGGAATTGTGACCTCAACATGACGGGTACCATCATACCAGCACTAATGCACCGGATCCCAACCGAACTCAGAAGTTAAGCGTGCTTGGGGGAGGTAGTACTAGGATGGGTGACCCCCTGGGAAGTCCTCGTGTTGCACCCGCTTTTCAATTTTTTTTGCCATGGTTAGGGTTGCCAAGATACTTTATCCACCAAATCTCTATTACCGAATCCCACAGAACATTGGGCAAGACAACTTTGCTCCACGAAGAGGTCGGGCCTGCAAACCGAGGGCGTAGGGTTTGTGGCCAGGTCTCCGTCGCTACGGTGCCCATAACTTTTGATCCGTAAGGAGTTACGCGGCGCACAACATACGTTGCAAAGCTCTCTGAGAGCTCTATGACGGGGGCAACTAGCTTGCTCGTTGTACCCATTTTTGGAGCCCAAAATCAAAGTTTTTCATCAGTTTCAGGCCACTTTTGTTCTTTTGCTCTATTTTTCCATCCCGGATCGTATGTCGTGAGCTGTTAAAAGGACGATAACCCGACTCGCAGGACATCAGAGGGTCCTACAACGTGTCGATATCACGTCTTGCGAGGATGCTGCGTTGTTGAAGCAAATGGGTTGTCGTTAAGCCCATTGGGCCTTTTGAATGGGCCATCTCTCTAGGCTGGCACTGTGAACCGTTAACACATATAGGAATTGTGCCCTCAACATGACGGGTGCGATCATACCAGCACTAATGCACCGAATCCCATCAGAACTTTGAAGTTAAGCGTACTTGGGCGAGAGTAGTACTTGGATAGGTGACCCGCTGGGAAGTCCTTGTGTTGTACCCCCTTTTCAATTTTTTTTGCCCTGGTTAGGGTTGCCAAGAAACTTTATCCACCAAATCTCTATTACCGAATCCCACGGAACATTTGGCATGACAACTTCGCTTCACGTAGAGGCCGGGCCCGTAAACCGAGGGCGTAGGGTTTGTGACCAGGTCTCTGTCGTTCCGGTGCCCATAACTTTTGATCCGTAAGGAGTTACGCGGCGCACAGCATACCGTTGCAAAGCACTCTGAGAGCTCTACGATGGGGGCAGGAAGCATGCTCACTGTTCCCGTTTTGGGAGACCAAAATCGAACGTTTTCATCTATTTTAGGCCACTTTTGTTCTTTCGCTCTATTTTTTCGTCACGGATCATACGTCGTGAGCTGTTTAAAGGACGATAACCTGACTCGCGTAACATAAGAGGGCCTTACAATGTGTCGATATCACGTCTTGCGAGGATACGGCGTTGTTGAAGTAAATGGGTTGTCGTTAGGCCCATTGGGCCGTTTGAATGGGCCATCTCTCTAGGCTGGTTCTGTGAACTGTTAACACATATAGGAATTGTGCCCTAAACATGACGGGTACGATCATACCCGCACTAATGCACCGGATCCCATCGGAACTCCGAAGTTAAGAGTGCTTGGGTGAGAGTCGTACTAGGATGGTTGACCCCCTGAGAAGTCCTCGTCTTGCACCCCCTTTTCAATTTTTTTTGCCCTGGTTAGGGTTGCCAAGATACTTTATCCACCAAATCTCTATTACCGAATCCCATAGAACATTGGGCAATACAACTTCGATCCGGGAAGAGGCCGGGCCTGCACACCGAGGGCGTAGGGTTTGTGACCAGGTCTCCGTCGCTACGGTGCCCATAACTTTTGATCCGTAAGGAGTTACGCGGCGCACAGCATACCGTTGCAAAGCTCTTTGAGAGCTGTACGACGGGGAGAACTAGCTTGCTCGCTGTACCCATTTTTGGAGCCCAAAATCAAAGTTTTTCATCAGTTTCAGGCCACTTTTGTTCTTTTGCTCTATTTTTCCGTCCCGGATCGTATGTCGTGAGCTGTTAAGAGGACGACAACCTGACTCGAAGGACATCAGAGGGACCTACAACATGTCGATATCACGTATTGCGAGGATGCTGCGTTGTTGATGCAGATGGGTTTTCGTTAAGCCCATTGGGCCTTTTAAATGGGCCATCTCTCTAGGCTGGCACTGTGAACCGTTAACACATATAGGAATTGTGCCCTCAACATGATGGGTGCGATCATACCAGCACTAATGCACCGGATCCCATCAGAACTTTGAAGTTAAGCGTGCTTGGGCGAGAGTAGTACTTGGATGGGTGACCCCCTGGGAAGTCCTCGTGTTGCACCCTTTTTCAATTTTTTTTGCCCTGGTTAGGGTTGCAAAGATACTTTATCAACCAAATCTCTATTACCGAATCCCATGTAACATTGGGCAAGACAACTTCGCTTCACTTAGAGGCCGGGCCTGCAAACCGAGGGCGTAGGGTTTGTGACCAGGGCTCCGTCGCTACGGTGCCCATAGCTTTTGATCCGTAAGAGGTTACGCGGCGCACAGCATACCGTTGCAAAGCTCTTTGAGAGCTGTACGACGGGGAGAACTAGCTTGCTCGCTGTACCCATTTTTGGAGCCCAAAATCAAAGTTTTTCATCAGTTTCAGGCCACTTTTGTTCTTTTGCTCTATTTTTCCGTCCCGGATCGTATGTCGTGAGCTGTTAAGAGGACGACAACCTGACTCGAAGGACATCAGAGGGTCCTACAACATGTCAATATCACGTATTGCGAGGATGCTGCGTTGTTGATGCAGATGGGTTTTCGTTAAGCCCATTGGGCCTTTTAAATGGGCCATCTCTCTAGGCTGGCACTGTGAACCGTTAACACATATAGGAATTGTGCCCTCAACATGATGGGTGCGATCATACCAGCACTAATGCACCGGATCCCATCAGAACTTTGAAGTTAAGCGTGCTTGGGCGAGAGTAGTACTTGGATGGGTAACCCCCTGGGAAGTCCTCGTGTTGCACCCCCTTTTCAATTTTTTTTGCCCTGGTTAGGGTTGCCAAGATACTTTATCCACCAAATCTCTATTACCGAATCCCACGGAACATTTGGCATGACAACTTCGCTTCACTTAGAGGCCGGGCCTGCAAACCGAGGGCGTAGGGTTTGTGACCAGGTCTCCGTCGCTTCGGTGCCCATAACTTTTGATCCGTAAAGGAGTTACGCAGCGCACAGCATACCGTTGCAAAGCACTTTGAGAGCTCTACGATGGGGGCAGCGAGCATGCTCGCTGTGCCTGTTTTGGGAGACAAAAATCGAATGTTTTCATCTGTTTCAGGCCACTTTTGTTCTTTTGCTCTATTTTTCCGTCACTGATCGTACGTCGTGAGCTGTTTAAAGGGCGACAACCTGACTCGCGGAACATAAGAGGGCCTTACAACGTGTCAATATCACGTCTTGCGAGGATGCGGCGTTGTTGTAGCGGATGGGTTGTCGTTAGGCCCACTGGGCCGTTTCAATGGGCCATCTCTCTAGGCTGGGACTGTGAACCATTAACACATATATGAATTGTGCCTTAAACATGACGTGTGCGATCATACCCGCACTAATGCACCGGATCCCATCAAAACTCCAAAGTTAAGCGTGCTTGGGTGAGAGTCGTACTAGGATGGGTGACCCCTTGAGAAGTCCTCGTGTTGCACCCCCTTTTCAATTTTTTTTGCCCTGGTTAGGGTTGCCAAGATACTTTATCCACCAAATCTCTATTACCGAATCCCACAAAACATTGGGCAGGACAACTTTGCTTCACGTGGAGGCTAGGCCCGCAAACCGAGGGTGTAGAGTTTGTGACCAGGTCTCCGTCGCTCTGGTGCCCATAATTTTTGATCTGTAAGGAGTTACGAGGCGCACAGCATACCGTTACAAAGCTCTCTGAGAGCTCTATGATGGGGGCAGCAAGCTTGCTCGCTTTGCCCATTTTTGGCACCCAAAATCGAACGTTTTCATCAGTTTTAGGCCACTTTTCTTCTTTTGCCCTATTTATTCGTCCCGAATCGTACGTCGTGAGCTGTTAAAAGGACGACAACCTGACTCTGGGTACATCAGAGGGCCCTACAATGTGTCGATATCATGTCTTGCGAGGATGCTGCGTTGTTGAAGCGGATGGGTTGTCGTTAAGCCAATTGGGCCTTTTCAATGGGCCATCTCTCCAAGCTGGCACTGTGAACCGTTAACACATATAGAAATTGTGCCCTCAACATGACGGGTGCGATGATACAAGCACTAATGTACCGGATCCCATCAGAACTCCGAAGTTAAGAGTGCTTGGGCGAGAGTTCTACTAGGATGGGTGACCTCCTGGGAAGTCCCCGTGTTGCACCCCCATTTCAATTTTTTTTGCCCTGGTTAGGGTTGCCAAGATACATTATCCACCAAATCTCTATTACCGAATCCCACGGAACATTGGGCAAGACAACTTCGCTTCACGTAGAGGCCGGGCCTGCAAACCGAGGGCGTAGGGTCTGTGATCAGGTCTCCGTCGCTCCGGTGCCCATAACTTTTGATACGTAAGGAGTTACGCGACGCACAGCATACCGTTGCAAAGCTCTCTGAGAGCTCTACGACTGGGGCAACCAGCTTGCTCGCTGTTCCCATTTTTGGAGGCCAAATTTGAATGTTTTCATTAGTTTCAAGCCAGTTTTGTTCTTTTGCACTATTTTTTTATCCTAGATCGTACGTTGTGAGCTGTTAAAAGGATGACAACCTGACTCGCGGGACTTCAGAGGGTCCCGTAACGTGTCGATATCACGTCTTGTGAGGATGCTGCGTTGTTAAAGCAGATGGGTTGTTGTTGGGCCCATTGGGCCTTTTGAATGGGCCATCTCTCTAGGCTGGCACTGTGAACCGTTAACACATATAGGAATTGTGCTCTCAATATCACGGGTGCGATCATACCAGTACTAATGCACCGGATCCCATAAGAACTCCGAAGTTAAGCGTGCTTGGGCGAGAGTAGTACTAGGATGGGTGACCCGCCGGGAAGTACTCGTGTTGCACCCCCTTTTCAATTTTTTTTGCCCTGGTTAGGGTTGCCAAGATACTTCATCCACCAAATCTCTATTACCAAATCCCACTGAACATTGGGCAAGACAACTTCGCTTCACGTAGAGGCTGGGCCCGCAAACCGAGGGCGTAGGCTTTGTGACCAGGTCTCCGTCGCTGCGATGCCCATAACTTTTGATCCGTAAGGAGTTACGCGGCGCACAGCATATCGTTGCAAAACTCTCTGAGAGCTCTACGACGGGGGCAGCGAGCTTGCTCGCTGGGCCCGTTTTGGGAGCCCAAAATGGAACGTTTTCATCAGTTTCAGGCCACTTTTGTTCTATTGCTCTATTTTTCCGTCCCGGATCGCATGTCGTGAGATGTTAAAAGGACGACAACATGACTCGCGGGACATCAGAGGGCCCTACAATTTGTCGATATCACGTCTTGTGAGGATACTGCGTTGTTGAAGTGGATGGGTTGTCGTTAAGCCCATTAGGCCTTTCGAATGGGCCATCTCTCTTGGCTGGCACTATGAACCGTTAACACATATAGGAATTGGGCCCTCAACAACACGGGTGCGATCATACCAGCACTAATGCACCGGATCCCAACAGAACACTGAAGTTAAGCGTGCTTGAGCGAGAGTAGTACTAGGATGGGTGACCCCCTGGGAAGTCCTCGTGTTGCACCCCCTTTTCAATTTTTTTTGCCCTGGTTAGGGTTGCAAAGATATTTTATCCACCAAATCACTATTACCGAATCCCATGGAACATTGGACAAGACAACTTCTCTTCCCGTAGAGGCCGGGCCCGTAACCCGAGGACGAAGGGTTTGTGACAAGGTCTCTGTCGCTCCGGTGCCCATAACTTTTGATCCGTAAGGAGTTACGTGGTGCACAGCATACAATTGCAAACTCTCTGAGAGCTCTACGACAGGGGCAGCTAGCTTGCTCGCTGTGCCGTTTTTGGAGCCCAAAATCGAACGTTTTCATCAGTTTCAGGCCAATTTTCTTCTTTTGCACTGTTTTTCCATCCCGTATCGTACGTCGTGAGCTGTTAAAAGGACGACAACTTGACCCGCGGAACATCAGAGGGCCCTACAATGTGTTGATATCACGTCTTGCGAGGATGTTGCGTTGTTGAAGCGGATGGGTTGTCGTTAAGCCCATTCGACCTTTTGAATGGGCCATCTCTCTAGGCTGGCACTGTGAACCGTTAACACATATAGGAATTGTGCCCTCAACAAGACGGGTGCAATCATACCAGCACTAATGCACCGAATCCCATTAGAACTCCAAAGTTAAGCATGCTTGGGCGAGAGTAGTACTAGGATGGGTGAGCCCCTGGGAAGTCCTCATGTTGCACCCCCTTTTCAATTTATTTTGCCCTGGTTAGGGTTGCCAAGATACTTTATCCACCAAATCTCTATTACCGAATACCATGGAACATTGGGCAAGACAACTTCGCTTCACATAGAGGCTAGGCCCGTAAACCGAGGGCGTAGGGTTTGTGACTAGGTCTCCGTCGCTCCGGTGCCCATAACTTTTGATCCGTAAGGAGTTACGCGGCGCACAGCATACCGTTGCAAAGCTCTCTGAGAGCTCTATGACGAGGGCAGCAAGCGTGCTTGCTATGCCCATTTTTGGAGCCCAAAATCGAAGCTTTTCATCAGTTTAAGGCACTTTTGTTCTTTTGCTCTATTTTTCAGTCCCGGAACGTACGTCGTGAGTTGTTAAAAGAACGACAACCTAACTCTCGGTACATCAGAGGGCCCTACAACATGTCGATATCACGTCTTGCGAGGATGCTGCGTTATTGAAGCGGATGGGTTGTTGTTAAGCCCATTGGGCCTTTGAATGAGCCATCTCTTTAGGCTGGCACTGTGACCTGTTAACACATATAGGAATTGTGCCCTCAACATGATGGGTGTGATCATACCAGCACTAATGCACCGAATCCCATCAGAACTCCGAAGCTAAGCGTGCTTGGACGAGAATAGTACTAGGACGGGTGACCCCTTGGGAAGTCCTCGTGTTGCACCCCCTTTTCAATTTTTTTTGCCCTGGTTAGGGTTGCCAAGATACTTAATCCACCAAATCTCTATTACCAAATCCCACGGAACATTGGGCAAGACAACCTCGCTTCACGTAGAGGCTGGGCCCGAAAACCGAGGGCGTACGGTTTGTGACCAGATCTTCGTCGCTCCGCTGCCCATAACTTTTGATCCGTAAGGAGTTACGCAGCGCACATCATACCGTTGCAAAGCTCTCTGAGAGTTCTACGACAGGGGTAGCCAGCTTGCTCACTTTGCTCATTTTTGGATCCCAAAATCGAATGTTTTCATCAGTTTCAAGCCACCTTTGTTCTTTTGCTCTATTTTTTCATCCCAGATCGTACGTCGTGAGCTGTTAAAAGGAAGACAACATGACTCGCGGTACATCAGAGGGCCCAACAACATGTCGATATCACGTCTTGCGAGGATGCTACGTTGTTGGACTGGATAGGTTGTCGTTAAGCCCATTGGGCGTTTTGAATGGGCCATCTCTCTAGGCTGGCACTGTGAACCGTTAACACATATAGGAATTGTGCCCTTAACATGACGGGTGCGATCATACCAGCACTAATGCACCGAATTCCAATAGAACTCCGAAGCTAAGAGTGCTTGGGCGAGAGTAGTACTAGGATAGGTGACCCCCTGGGAAGTCCTCGTGTTGCACCCCCTTTTCAATTTTTTTTGCCCTGGTTATGGTTGCCAAGATACTTTATCCACCAAATCTCTATTACCGAATCCCACGGAACATTGGGCAAGACAACTTCGCTTCACGTAGAGGCTGAGCCCGCAAACTGAGGGCATAGGGTTTGTGACCTGGTCTTTGTCGCTCCGGTGCCCATAACTTTTTATCCGTAAGGAGTTGCGCAGCGCATAGCATATAGTTGCAAAGCTCTCTGAGAGCTCTATGACGGGGGCAGCGAGGTCGGTGTGCCCATTTTTGGAGCCCAAAATCGAATGTTTTAAAGAGTTTCAGGCCACTTTTCTTCCTTTGCTCTGTTTTTCCGTCCCGGATCGTACGTCGTGAGATGTTAAAAGGACGACAACCTGACTCGCGGGACATCAGAGGGCCCTACAACGTGTCGATATCACGTCTTGCGAGGATGCTGCGTTGTTGAAGCGGATGGGTTGTCGTTAAGCCCATTGGGCCTTTTGAATGGGCCATCTCTCTAGGCTGGCACTGTGAACCGTTAACACATATAGGAATTGTACCCTCAACATGATGGATGCTATGTCTTGCATGATACTATGTCTCGTTGTTTATTTTTCCGTTAACCGTTAACACTATTTGTTATTTCGACGTACCGTTTGGTTTATAGCCTAGCATGATACTATGTCTCGTTGTTTATTTTTCCTCGTTACAATATACCTGTTGATCTTAGCTCAATAGCAAGTACCTGTTAAGATTGGATAAGTTCATTTACTTAGATCTTAACTAAAGCGTCATAACCTAAGATAGATACTATCGGTGATAAAAGCAAACGATCACAGTAGTGTTATGTCTAGCATCAGTCTACTTAATATAAGTACAAGGCAAAATTAGACCCCAAATTACAACGGGGGTCTTTTACATTAGCAACAACAAGCAACATAAAATAAATGGTCTTCAAGTAGCACAAAGTACACAAGTAGTCACGTTCAAGCAAAACAACAATGACAGGCAATCACTCCAGGGGTTCATCATTAGGTACATTGTCCTCGGGTTCCTGTACCTGTTCTTCTTCACCTGAGATGATAAAAGAGGGTGAGTCCTTATGAACTCAGCGAGGGGGAACGAGAAATAAGTTTTGAAACTCATTTTCTAGTTAAACTTATGAAAATCTCTTTCTCAAACATGAATTCAACAGAAATACAAGTACAGAAATAGGAATACCGGTCTTTCCTCCCCGAGGTTCTCTAGGAACCAAGCGAGAGTACTTATACACATATTAAAAAGGATACAGTGAGCTTTTGCTCTCAGATCAGTTGTTGCGCCCGACTTCAAATCATCCCCCAAACACGCCAGGTGGGTGTACTCCGGATGTACCCCAAAATCCTATGACCCAACTCTCCGAGGAAGTCTAGCCCCCAAGCGAGAGAGGGAATGGGACCATGGTAGTCACGGGAGCACCGGCAAGCTCGACGCCGCCCGGTGTGCGTGATCGCTACCATGCCAACAGGAAAGGTTGCAACCTTGTATGCAATGCACATTCATGACAGGTAATATTTCACAGTAGGAGGACAACAAAGTAGGTTGCCTCCGGACAGTCATAAGATTACACATTGACAGGCAAACAAGCAGGACACGATAAGACAGGAAATTTCACTTGAAAGGCATATAGAGTTATATGAAAATTAAACGGGCAGCCATGTAACACATGTAAAACAGGACATATAACTCATTAAGAAGCCCACGTAATCAAGTGATAAGATTATTCAACATGCAGTGAAATTAACATGGGTTCGGTAGGAAGAAAAGCTTATTTGACAACATGCCATGGTCAAATTCACATTTGAAATTATAAAACATTTACGGGCAGCCCACTAAGCATATAATTTCCACATAATAACCAAAAGATCAACACTTAGCAAAACTACCTAGTCATTAGGGTTTCCATTTCATGCTTAATTGTGTGATTAAAACCCTAAGTCAACTCAAAATCATTCTCAATTCATGCATCATTCAATTCAAGCATCCTCAAGTACTCAAAACAGTCCTCATAACATCCCAACACCATATTTCCACACAATTAGAACCACAAGAGAGGTTACAACAATTTTTCCAAGCACGTAGCTAAATGAAACCTTTACTGCAATAGGCTGTTTTCCCACAATCAATAGGATAATCAAACAATCTCCAAATTCAGTGAATAAGATGTCAAATTAAAGCTTAAGAAGTTAACTAAAATCAGAAACAAGCCTTGCATCAATTGGAGTTCAAAATCATTAGTTATAGCCGAAACAGTGAGGTAGCACAAAACTGTCCAGATTTGCAAACTTTTCAGAAATTTACGTTTTTGAGGTCCTTAGGGTCAGTTTTAGCTTTGGTACATTTCTGAAAAAATTGTCCAGAACTGAAAAATCTAGCAGCACAACAAATTTCATGCATTTTGGACATCAGTTGCTAAGTCAAATATGGTTCGTTGCACAAGGTCAGTGCATCTGCCAAAACCTGCTTCATTTTTCCAGATTTCCAGATTTGGTCACATTTTAAAGATTTGCCATTTTGAGGACCTTAGAGTCAAAATTACCTTCGGCCTATTTCTGGTAAAAAATTTCAAAACTGTCCAAAATAGTCACCTACTAATTTTCAAGCATTTTCAACGTCATTTGCTTAGCCAAACTTACCTCGAACAGACTGGTCAGAGAGCTGTCAACAATTTCGACTTCACCTAGCATCATTTTCAAGCCAAGATCTTGCCATGCATGGTTGTTTAAGCTTATGAACGACCATATATCTCAAGTACAGAAGAAAATACACACATTCATGAGCATGCATGTGAAATTTTGAAGAGTTTTCAAAAGGTTTTAACCCTCACCTTAGCAATCAACCACAAAAATGCTCAAAACCTTTGTTGATGCACAACCTTCTCCTTCTCCTTGCTTAGGTGACAACCCAACCAGCTTTTCTCTATTTTTCCTAGCTTAGTGATCAAACTCTTAGTGCATGCATGTAGTTAGGACTTGAAGAAAAGAAATGGAAGCTTAGTAACTCACCTAGGCCGAAAATGGAGCTTCAATGCACATGCATGAGGATTTTTGAACTCTAGCTAGCTTGCTTCGACTTTCTTGATGGCTACTTGACTTGATTTTCTATGTTGTGAGGGAGAGAATGTCATGCCCCGACCCAACCCCGCAAAAGGCCAAGCCCGGACCCGACACACGGACGGAGTCTCCTCTGTAGCGCGGACGATCCGAAAACCCTAAAAACAATATAATACTTGCGAAAGCTATAAAATAATCAAAACAAGCCAACTTTCTATAAAACATACATTTCTTATTATCCAACTTTCCAAACCAAAAATGCCATGCATACTACACAAGTACTTATGCCACTAAACCATTAGCCATTAGCATGCATTTCTTCACTAGTCATCAGGGTACAAGTTACAACATTACAACTTTAATCCATTACAACATAAGACCATTAAAGGTCTCAACTAGAAAATATATACAAGGCTACAAGCCTCAAAATTAAGCGTCCTTCACGCAATATACATAACAAACAAGGTTTGCACAAAACTGGTAACCAACCACCAGCAAAGCAGAGAAGTGCTATCACGGAAACGCCTCCACCTGCTCCTCCTCCTCAATTACCTCGAGAGGGTCTGCCTCAACTACTCCTGTAAAAACATAGTATAGAGAGGAATGAGCAAAAACTATTGCTCAGCGAGGGCAATTGGTCTCAAGGACGGAGATGAGAGGAGTATGCAATGCAATTAGCCAAGCAATACATACAAATCATATAAAGATACAACCAAAGCCAACAATAAAGCAAGGCAAGTATTTAAAGCTGCAAACACTCATTCAAAGGATACGATACTCTTTTCACGAACAACTTTCAACCACGAATTCGATGACGACGCGCCGGCCCAAACCACCTTATAACACCAGTTTGGAATACCCCGGAAGTATCCATCAACCTACGACCCAAATCCCCCTGGGAGGCAACCCAAGCGAGAAAGGGAATAGCAGCGGAGCTAGAGCAACCAACACTGGCAACCCAAGGCTACCCAGAGAGGCCCATCACTCACGCGCGAGACACTATGCAATGCAAGACTCGATACAAGACGATAAACAAGCGATAAAACCACACGTGGGAGAATAACAAAGTAGGTTACTCTCGCACGCAATAGCAGCAATTTGATAAGCAATTCAATCCAAAACAACTCAAACAAGTAATTCAAGTAATTCTAAGCATTCTATAAGCATAAAGACAAGAAAACACACAAAAACACAAATCGGCCCCAACTATCAAAGCACTACCATTTCCAAACGAGCCACGGGTTCTGGAAACCGACTTTGCCAACCCTCCTAGGTCACCATAAGGCACGTCTAAAGACCCCGAAACCTTACTTTACCCTAGAACTCGCGCAAAGCCCCGATTTCCCCCTTTCTCGTTTGAACTACAACTATATCAACCAAACACCCAACCAACGCCATAATCGCACCAAAAGTGCTTCCATGGCTTCCCGAAGCAATGCCAACACGCAAAACGAGAAAATGCCAAAGTCGACCTAAACGACCCCGACTTTCCCAAAGGCTTAATTCTCGTTTTTTCCTCTACGCAACCCAAACAAACCACACATTTTAGCATTCTAGCATACCTAGCACGTTTCTACATCAACGGAAAGCATAACAGCGCGACTTCAACGTTTCAAGGTTTTACTATTCATAAAACACTATTCATTTCACAATTCAAGTTGCAATCACAACATTTAACTGCAGAAAATGTTACAAAGCTATAAATACATGTTCTACAAATGCTAAGGAACATTCTAGAAGCATCAAATCGCTTTAAATAACGATCTACGGATAAATCTAAAAATTGACAAACTTAACAAACACAACGTATAAATGCGCAAATAACAGGCTTCCCTCACCTTAGGTACTCCTAGTCGCTAGGAAAACAACGTTGGTTGCCTTGGAAACCACCCCGCAATAGCTCTCGCGAAGATTGATCGATTGGAAGTTGAAAGGTTTTTTTTTTTTTCCTCTCTAAAGCTCTCGGCCTGCACTGACTGTTTGCTGCTGTTTTTCTTCTTATTTTGCTTAGTTAATTGCTTAATTAAGTAACAAATGGTCAAAGGTCAAAGGTCAAGGTGAACAACTTAAAAAAACTTGGTCAAAGGCCCCTATTTTGAGCGTTTTAAAGCCGTTTCAGCTAAGGTAAGATCAATTAAAGCTAGCAACATTTAAAATATACAATTTAAGTCATCTAAATACTAGTTTCACTATTTGCTGAGGACTAGAAATCGTTATCTAGCTATCGCTCCTTAAATGCAATGCACGTTGCGTCGGCGAGAATGTAACAATTAATTCACAAAGAATTTAAGGAAATATAATTTTCAAAATAATAAACAAAGAAAATTCACATTCCGGGCTCGGGTATTACACCCTCTCCCCCTTAAAACAATTGCGCCCACGCAATTCTTACCTGGTCAACAAACAACTCCGGATACTGATCTCGAACTTGGTCCTCTCTTTCCCAAGTCGCTTCCTCAAACCCATGATGATTCCACAGAACCTTCACTAACGGATTACTCTTTCTGCGAAGCTCCTGAATCTTCCGATCCACAATTCTAATCGGTTTCTCTTCGTAGGACAACTTTTCTTCAATCTGCAAAGGCTCTGGTTCAAGTACATGTGAAGGGTCTGGATGATACTTCTTCAACATAGACACGTGGAACACATCGTGCAGTCTCGACAAGCTCGGAGGCAAAGCTAATCGATAAGCCAAAGGACCTACCTTTTCGGTGATCTCATACGGACCCACATACCTGGGACTAAGCTTCCCGCTCTTACCGTGCCGAATCAATCCCTTCCGTGGAGAAATCTTAAGAAACACCCAATCTCCCAAATCAAACTTAAGATCCCGACGGTGTTTATCTGCATAACTCTTCTGACGACTTTGAGCTGTAAGCATACGCTAGCTAATAAGGTGAATATTATCTACCATCTTAATCATCTCAGGTAACACAGTCGGATCAACTGTTCTCATCTCTCCAACCTCTTCCCAATATAATGGGGATCTGCATTTACGACCATACAACGCCTCGTAGGGAGCCATACCTATAGTAGATTGATAACTATTGTTGTAGGCGAACTCCGCTAAAGGTAAAAACTTCTCCCAATTCTTCCCAAAGTCAAGCACACATGCTCGAAGCATGTCTTCCAAGATCCTGATAGTTCTCTCAGACTGGCCATCAATTTGCGGATGATATGCAGTACTGAAGCTCAACTTAGTTCCCATGGCCTCTTGCAACTTCTGCCAAAAATGAGATCTGAATCTGGGATCCCTATCTGACACTATACTCTGTGGCACACCATGCAATCTCACAATATTAGCAACATACAATTCAGCCAGCTTATCAAGGCTATCCTGTTTGTTTACGGGAATAAAATGCGTAACCTTAGTCAAGCGGTCCACAACAACCCAAACAGAATCACATCCTCTCGGAGATCTAGGAAGATCGGTCACAAGGTCCATTGTAATATGTACCCACTTCCACTGCGGAATCGACAATGGCTGTAGAAGTCCGGCTGGCCTCTGATGCTCAACTTTAACCCTCTGACAAGTCAAACATCTGGATACATACCCAGCAATCTCCCTCTTCATATTGTTCCACCAAAAGTGTTGCTTCAAATCTCTATACATTTTTGTACTGCCCGGGTGAATCGTATACCTCGAATTATGTGCCTCGGACAGGATCTCATTCTTCAAAGTCGGATCATCAGGAACACATACTCTATCCCTAAATCTGAAAATGCCATCTGCATGTAATTTAAACTCCGACTCTCCCCCTTTAGCTTTCTCTTGGATCTTCAAGATGTGAGGATCAGTCTTCTGAGCCTCTCTGATCTGTGCTAGCAATCCTGACTGAATCTGTAAACTAGTAAACCGAATCCCTACCTCAGTAGCTTCTGGTTTCCATGAACAAATTTCTTCCAAAGTCTCCCAGTCCTTGATAATCAAGCTTGCAACAGTAGCCTTTCAGCTCAAAGCATCAGCAACAACATTTGCCTTACCTGGCACATAGTTAATAGAACAGTTATAACCACCCAATAGCTCTAGCCATCTCTGCTGCCTCATATTTAGATCCTTCTATGAAAACAAATACTTGAGACTCTTGTGGTCAGTAAATATTTCAAATCTGCAACCCCACAAGTAATGACGCCATTTCTTCAATGCAAACACAACTGCAGCTAACTCAAGATCATGTGTAGGGTAATTGACTTCATAAGGTTTCAATTTCCTAGAAGCATAGGCAATCACCTTACCATTCTGCATTAAAACACAGCCCAATCCTTCTTTAGATGCATCACTGTAGACAACGAAGTTCTCTGTTCCCTCAGGTAAAGCTAGTATAGGAGCTGTAGTTAGTCTCTTCTTCAATTCTTGGAAACTGGATTCACATTTAGCATCCCAGTTGTAAGCAACTTTCTTCCGAGTCAACTGGCTCAAAGGTCCAGAAATTTTAGAAAAGTCTTTAACAAATCTCCGGTAGTAACCTGCCAATCCAAGAAAACTCCGAATCTCTGACACCGTCTCAGGTCTCTTCCAAGATGAAACAACTTCAATCTTAGCTGGGTCCACTGAAATTCCTCGATCTGAAATGATATGGCCTAGAAAAGATATCTGGCTCAGCCAGAACTCACACTTGCTGAATTTAGCAAAAAGCTTGTTTTCCTGCAAAGTCTGAAGCACAATCCTCAAGTGTTGCTCATGTTCAGCCTCGTTCTTCGAATACACTAAAATGTCGTCAATGAAGTTCACGACAAACTGATCAAGGTAAGGCCGAAAAACCCTCTGCATCAAGTCCATGAACGCGGCTGGTGCATTCGTCAATCCAAACGGCAAAACAACAAACTCATAGTGGCCATATCTAGTCCTGAATGCCGTCTTTGGTATATCGTCACTCCGAATTCTAAGTTGATAGTAGCCCTGCCTCAAGTCAAATTTGGAATAAACACTCGCACCCTGCAACTGGTCAAACAATTCTTCAATCAACGGCAAGGGGTATTTGTTCTTAATCGTGACTTGATTAAGTCCCCTGTAATCAATGCATAACCGTAGTGTGCCGTCTTTCTTTCTCACAAACAACACAGGTGCGCCCCACGGCGAAGAACTAGGTTGTATAAACCCTTTCTCAAGCAAGTTCTGAAGCTGAATTTTTAACTCCTGAAGTTCAGCCGATGCCATCCTGTAAGGACTCCTAGAAATTGGCGCAGTGCCTGGTACAAGATCAATCACGAACTCAATCTCCCTATCCGGAGGTAAACCCGGTAATTCCTCGGGAAATACACCAGGGAAGTCTCTAACAATCGGAACTTCATTCAAACTCAACTTATCAGCAGGCTGATTGATCAAATAGGCTAAGTAGGCTTCACAACCCCTATTCAACAACTTAGAAGTCTTGATCGCTGATAAAAGTGGAATGCGGGCAGCCCTGCAGTTCCCAACAATCTCTAGTACCGGTAGGTCAGGAACCTTAAGATAAACGATCTTTGTTCTACAATCCAACTGAGCATAATACTTTCCCAACCAGTCCATTCCCAAAATGATTTCAAAGTCACGGAATGGTAATATAATTAAATCAGCAGGAAATTTACGGTTCTCAATACATATATCACAAGATTTGCAAATAGACTTAGTAACAAATTTTGCACCCAAAGGAGTACTAACTTCAACTTCATGAGGCAAATTATCAATGCAAACATTCACAGATCGTGCACATGCAGGAGTTATAAACGAATGTGTAGCTCCGGGATCAATCAAAACTTTAACTGGCTGAGTATTGAGAAGAAAAGTACCTTCCACAATAGCTGTATTATCGGGCAGCTCCTCTGCATCCAGTGCAAAGACCCTAGCCTGAACTCTCTGTGCTGGTCGTGCACCTGCAGCCCTATTCTGAACACCTTGGCCTCCACCACGGCCCTAAACATTATTATATTTAGGGCAATCCCTCACCCTGTGATCATCACCGCCACAACCCGTACATTTTCCACTCTTCCTCCAGCAGTTAGCCTCAATATGCCCTGGTCGATTACAATAATCACACTGCTGATTTTGCCTAACCGCAGTGTTTCCTGTAGGTGCTGGGGCTCTGGCAGGGGTAGGAACTGTAGCTCCCTGCTGAGGTCTAGTCACAGCTGGCCTAGCCTGAATCTGCTGCTGTGGCTGATACGGACGTTGCTGAGGACCCTGTATAGAAGCCTGAAACTGCCTCGGCTGACTCTGGCTACTCTGGCCCAAATATTGCTTCTTACTCGGCTGACTGCTCTCAGCTAACATCTCAGCCTTCCGTTTCTCAAAGTTCGAGGCTGCCTGAAATGCCTTGGGAAAAGTAGTGTAGGTCTGTCCAGTCAAATGCAACTGTATGTCCATTCTCAACCCACGGACAAACCTATGTATCATCCTCCTAGCTGGCCGTAGCAACTCGGGCATATACCTCGACAGGCTAACAAACCTAGCCTCGTACTGTGCAACAGTCATATTTCCCTGCTTCAGGGCCACAAACTCATATTCCCGTCTTTCCATTGCCATTTCGGGAATATATTTGTCCCGGAACTCACTTACGAAATCATCCCATAAATGTGAAACATCCTCACAATCCCACCTCAGCCTAACAGTATTCCACCACTGCTCTGCATCACCCTCAAATAAAAATGATGCATAATCTATTCTTGCCTCATCAGTATACCTCAACGCGGTGAAAATTTTCTCGACACGATTAATCCATCTCTCGGCCGCCTCATCATCCGGCTCCCCGAAAAACTTTCCCGGCTCGTGCCTCAGAAATTTCTCTAGCTGGATATTCTCAACTCTGTACCCCTGTCCACCAGGATTAGCTTGATTACCCTGGGGATTATTCCTGTCTTGCCTCTGCTCATGTAGTACCTGTGTGATCCGGTCTACTTCAGTAGTCATGGTAGCCATAAACTGCTCAGGCAACGGCTGCTGACCCTGTTCCGCTGCCTCTTCATCTGATCCTATACCTTGAGTACCACGACGTGGCGGCATAGTAGCAACTCACAATAGCTAGCAACATTTAAAAGCAATTTATAGACAGAAATATAACACATAAGATTAGATAACACTCAAATCAATAACAATCCAACATTCTATCACACAATTCACATAAGACAAGTTCAACTTGCCAAACCATTCCACCTAAACACATAAACATTCCAAGTTCACAAAGTCATGCTAGAACATTTTCTTTTCACTTAACAATCATACATAAACACTTTAGCATTTTAGACCTTTACCCCACAGACAGAGAATCATATCCCGGCTCATGCAAGACTAACCTGGCTCTGATACCACCTAAAGATGTCACGCCCCGACCCGACCCCGCAAAAGGCCAAGCCCGGACCCGACACACGGACGGAGTCTCCTCTGTAGCGCGGACGATCCGAAAACCCTAAAAATAATATAATACTTGCGAAAGCTATAAAATAATCAAAACAAGCCAACTTTCTATAAAACATACATATCTTATTATCCAACTTTCCAAACCAAAAATGCCATGCATACTACACAAGTACTTATGCCACTAAACCATTAGCCATTAGCATGCATTTCTTCACTAGTCATCAGGGTACAAGTTACAACATTACAACTTTAATCCATTACAACATAAGACCATTAAAGGTCTCAACTAGAAAATATATACAAGGCTACAAGCCTCAAAATTAAGCGTCCTTCACGCAATATACATAACAAACAAGGTTTGCACAAAACTGGTAATCAACCACCAGCAAAGCAGAGAAGTGCTATCACGGAAATGCCTCCACCTGCTCCTCCTCCTCAATTACCTCGAGACGGTCTGCCTCAACTACTCTTGTAAAAACATAGTATAGAGAGGAATGAGCAAAAACTATTGCTCAGCGAGGGCAATTGGTCTCAAGGACGGAGATGAGAGGAGTATGCAATGCAATTAGCCAAGCAATACATACAAATCATATAAAGATACAACCAAAGCCAACAATAAAGCAAGGCAAGTATTTAAAGCTGCAAACACTCATTCAAAGGATACGATACTCTTTTCACGAACAACTTTCAACCACGAATTCGATGACGACGCGCCGGCCCAAACCACCTTATAACACCAGTTTGGAATACCCCGGAAGTATCCATCAACCTACGACCCAAATCCCCCTGTGAGGCAACCCAAGCGAGAAAGGGAATAGCAGCGGAGCTAGAGCAACCAACACTGGCAACCCAAGGCTACCCAGAGAGGCCCATCACTCACGCGCGAGACACTATGCAATGCAAGACTCGATACAAGACGATAAACAAACGATAAAACCACACGTGGGAGAATAACAAAGTAGGTTACTCTCGCACGCAATAGCAGCAATTTGATAAGCAATTCAATCCAAAACAACTCAAACAAGTAATTCAAGTAATTCTAAGCATTCTATAAGCATAAAGACAAGAAAACACACAAAAACACAAATCGGCCCCAACTATCAAAGCACTACCATTTCCAAACGAGCCACGGGTTCTGGAAACCGACTTTGCCAACCCTCCTAGGTCACCATAAGGCACGTCTAAAGACCCCGAAACCTTACTTTACCCTAGAACTCGCGCAAAGCCCCGATTTCCCCCTTTCTTGTTTGAACTACCACTCTATCAACCAAACACCCAACCCCCGCCATACTCGTACCAAAAGTGCTTCCATGGCTTCCCGAAGCAATGCCAACACGCAAAACGAGAAAATGCCAAAGTCGACCTAAACGACCCCGACTTTCCCAAAGGCTTAATTCTCGTTTTTTCCTCTACGCAACCCAAACAAACCACACATTTTAGCATTCTAGCATACCTAGCACGTTTCTACATCAACAGAAAGCATAACAGCGCGACTTCAACGTTTCAAGGTTTTAGTATTCATAAAACACTATTCATTTCACAATTCAAGTTGCAATCACAACATTTAACCGCAGAAAATGTTACAAAGCTATAAATACATGTTCTACAAATGCTAAGGAACATTCTAGAAGCATCAAATCGCTTTAAATAACGATCTACGGATAAATCTAAAAATTGACAAAGTTAATAAACACAACGTATAAATGCACAAATAACATGCTTCCCTCACCTTAGGTACTCCTAGTCGCTAGGAAACCAACGTTGGTTGCCTTGGAAACCACCCCACACGAGCTCTCGCGAAGATTGATCGATTGGAAGTTGAAAGGTTTTTTTTTTCCTCTCTAAAGCTCTCGGCCTGCACTGACTGTTTGCTGTTGTTTTTCTTCTTATTTTGCTTAGTTAATTGCTTAATTAAGTAACAAACGGTCAAAGGTCAAAGGTCAAGGTCAACAACTTAAAAAAACTTGGTCAAAGGCCCCTATTTTGAGCGTTTTAAAGCCGTTTCAGCTAAGGTAAGATCAATTAAAGCTAGCAACATTTAAAATATAAAATTTAAGTCATCTAAATACTAGTTTCACTATTTGCTGAGGAATAGAAATCGTTATCTAGCTATCGCTCCTTAAATGCAATGCACGTTGCGTCGGCGAGAATGTAACAATTAATTCACAAAGAATTTAAGCAAATATAACTTTCAAAATAATAAACAAAGAAAATTCACATTCCGGGCTCGGGTATTACAGAGAAGCTATGGAGGTAGCAATGTGCAGCTAGGGCCGAGAGAAAGAGAGAAGTGAGAGGGAATTGAGAGAAAGAAAGAGAAATAAAAGAGAAGTGAATGTTTTGAGCACTTGGTCGGCTATTGCTTTGCAAATTCTGTTTTTTTGTGTTGTCTTTAGTGTGATGTTTGAATTGTTAGTGGAGAATGGTGATGTAGCCGAGATGGTGGCTTAGTGTTTAGCAAAGTGTGGCTTTGATGTAAATAAAAGGTATGACAATGTGAAGATTTGTCTCAAGCATGCATGAATAAATTATGTTGCTCAAATTTTTCTCTCAAGAACATGGTGTGGTCGGCCAAGGGCTTGCAATTGCTGAAAATTCAGATTCTATTTAATGCATTTTAGATTATAATAAGGGTGAAATTTGAGGTGCATTGGTTTTGGGTGAGAATAAAGAATAAGGAATGTTTTGTTTTTAGTAAATTTTTGTCTTCTAGTGAATTGGTTTAGGATTATTATATTGATAGTGGACTTTGTAGGATTGTTTAATAGTCTAGTGCTTCGTGAAAGATGCTTTCTTGATTAGCGCGAAGGCACGCTTTCCTAGGTCTAGGCACGCACTACGAGGTAGGACACGAACTACGAGACGAACGCACATTTTTCAAGTAATTGCACGCAACCCTAAATGAATGCACGTAATTCAATGCATGGCACATAAAATGAACACAATTCTTAAACCTAGGTCATGGCACGTAAATCTAGGTTAGGACACACGAAGCTAGGTTTCGTACGCAAATCGGGGTCGGGCCTCACATCCTCCCCTCCTTAAAAGAATTTCGTCCCGAAATTCAATATTACCTTGAAACAATGCTAGATGCTGCTGCTCCATCTGGTCTCGCCTTTCCCACGTTGCTTCTTCGACTCCATGATGATCCCACAACACTTTCACCATAGGTATAGTTCTGTTGCGCAACTTCCGATCCTGCTGGTCTAGGATCCGAATGGGCTTCTCCTCGTAGGACAAGTTCTCCCGAAGCTGCAACGGCTCTGGCTCCAAGATATGCGACGAGTCAGGATGATACTTCCGCAGCATCGAAACATGAAAGACGTCATGAACATTGGAGAGGTTCTGGGGTAGTGCTAGGCGATACGCCAACTTGCCAACCTTCTCAACTATCTCAAATGGTCCTACAAATCTCGAGCTCAATTTTCCACCCTTGCCATGCTTAATCAGTCCCTTCCGGGGTGATATCTTCAAGAACACCTTGTCGCCAACCTCAAACTCGAGACTCCGTCTCCGTTGGTCTGCATAACTTTTCTCCCTACTCTGGGCGGTAAGCATCTGTTTCCGGATGAGGTGGATGTTATCAACAGTCTTCATCAGTTCAGGTAAAAGGGTCGGGTCAAAAGTCTTCGTCTCACCTACTTCATCCCAATAGATTGGGGATCGACACTTATGTCCATACAGTGCCTCAAAAGGGGCCATCCCGATCGTGGCCTGATAACTATTGTTGTAGGCGAACTCTGCTAGAGATAGATCTCTCCTAACCTTTCCCGAAGTCTAACACACATGCCCTCAGCATATCCTCCAAAATCTGAATAGTTCTCTCCGATTGACCATCCGTTTGAGGGTGATAAGCCGTGCTAAAATTCAATTTCATCCCAAAAGCTTCTTGCAATCTCTTCCAAAATCAGGAAGTAAAACGAGGATCCCTATCCGATACAATACTCACAGGCATCCCGTGCAATCTTACAATCTCCGCCACATACATATCTCCCAGTTTCTCAGGACTATCCTCCTTGTTCATCGGTAAGAAATGCGCCGACTTAGTCAATCTATCCACTATAACCCAAACGGCGTCACAACCCTTTTGTGATCTGGGCAAGTCCATAACAAAATTCATAGTTATATGTTCCTATTTCCATTGAGGAATGTCTAACGGCAGAAGTAAACCTGCTGGTCGTTGATGTTCTGCTTTGACTCTTTGGCAAGTCAAAGACCGTGCTACAAACTCCGCAATTTCTCTTTTCATGTTATTCCACCAGTAGTGTTGCTTCAAATCCCGATACATCTTTGTTCCGCCGGGGTGAATAGTATATCTTGAATTATGCGCTTCATCAAGAATCTTCTTTTTCAGCTTTGGCTCATTGGGAACACAAACCCGGCTCCTAAACCTCCAAACACCATCATCATGAAACTTGAAATCTGCATTGCTTTCTTTAATCTTCTGAAATTGTTGGTCCTTCTGTTGAGCCTCTCGCAACTCAGACAACAACGTCGATTGAACTTGGGTAGTGGCAAAAAGTAACCCCTTCTGAGTCAATTGTGGTTTCCACAGAAACGCTTCCTCCAACAACTCCTGCATCTTGACTTCCAGTTTTGCCATGCTTGCTTTTCTGCTTAAGGCATCTGCAACTACATTCGCTTTATCGGGCACATAATTGATTGAGCAGTTATAATCATCCAAAAGCTCCATCCACCGCCTTTGCCTCATATTCAACTCCTTTTGAGAGAACAAGTATTTCAAGCTCTTATGATCAGTAAATACTTCAAACTTGTTACCCCACAGATAATGCCTCCATTTCTTGAGTGCAAACACAATAGCCGCTAACTCCAAATCATGTGTCGGGTAATTCATCTCATACGGCTTTGGTTTCCTAAAAGCATATGCTATCACTCTTCCATTTTGCATCAATACACATCCCAGTCCTTCTTTCGAAGCATCGCTATAGATTACAAAACCTTGACTCCCTTCAGGCAATGCAAGAACTGGTGCGGTAGTCAATCTTTTCTTCAATTCTTGAAAGCTGCTCTCACACTTATCATCCCACACGAACTTGGTTTTCTTTTAAGTGAGCTTTGTAAGTGGTCCTGCAATCTTAGAGAAATCCTTCACAAACCTCCGATAATAGCCGGCTAGACCAAGAAAACTCCGAACCTCCGTAACATTTTCTGGCTTCTTCCAAGACATCACTGCATCGATCTTTGCTGGATCTACCGCTATTCCCTCTTGGGATATGATATGCCCCAAAAATGCAATCTGCTGCAACCAAAATTCACACTTGCTAAACTTTGCATACAATTGGTGCTCTCGAAGTTTCTGCAGTACCAACCGCAGATGTTGCTCATGCTCCTCTTCCGATTTCGAGTATACCAAAATATCATCAATGAAGATCACCACAAACTGGTCCAAGTAGGGTTGAAACACCCTATGCATCAAATCCATAAAAGCTGCAGGGGCATTAATTTGTCCAAAAGGCATCACCACATATTCATAATGCCCATATCTCGTCCTGAAAGCCGTTTTAGGCACATCTTCCTTCTTGATCCACAACTGATAATATCCTTGCCTCAAGTCGAGTTTTGAATACACTTTGGCTCCTTGCAGTTGATCAAATAACTCGTCAATCAGGGGAAGTGGGTATTTATTCTTGACAGTCACTTAGTTCAATCCTCGGTAGTCAATGCATAGCCTCAACGTTCCGTCTTTCTTCTTTACGAAAAGAACTGGCGCACCCCACGGTGAAGAACTCGGTTGAACAAACCCTTTCTTCAGCAATCCTTGCAATTGGTCTTTCAATTCTTGTAGCTCGGCCGGTGCCATACGATAGGGAGCTTTAGATATCGGCTGGGCGCTAGGCAGCAACTCTATAACAAACTCGATCTCCCGATTCGGGGGTAAACTGGGTAATTCTTATGGAACACATCTGCATAGTCTTTTATCACAGGCATCTCCTCCAATTTAGCTTTATCCGACGGCTTGTTGATAAGGTAAGCCAAGTATCCACTACACCCTTTCCTCAAGGACTTCACTGCTTTTGTAGATGAAATGATGGAACTCCCGGTGAAATCTCTTCGACCCAAAATTTCCAGTATTGGTTGATCAGGTACCCAGAACGTTATAATCTTTGCCCGGCAATCCAGTTGGACATGATGTTTTGCCAGCCAGTCCATCCCTAAAATGACCTCATAGTCTCGAAAAGGTAATACAATAAGATTGGTTGAGAATTCCCTATCCTTAATTTGGATTTTACATGCTTTACAAGCTGAACTAGTTACAAGTTTAGAACCCATTGGAGTACCAACTTCTACTTCATATGGCAAACATACAACTTTCAATTTCACACGCTCCACACATAAGGGAGTAATAAATGAATGAGTAGCACCCGGATTAATTAACACCTTAATAGGTTGATTCAGTATGAAGAATGTACCTTCAACAACAGCGGTCTCATCTGGAATCTCCTCGCACTCGATAGCATAGGCTCGAGCCTGGACCCTAGCAACTGCGGTCTTGCCTGTACCGGCTGGTTTACCCTGACTATGCCCTGCCTGGCGTTTAGGGCAATCCTTGATATGATGCTGATCACTGCCGCACCTCATACATTGTCCCAACTTCCTCCAACAGTGGGCCTCGGTATGCCCCTTCCTGTCACAATATGAACAGTTGACGGACTGAGTAGTAGGTGAACTACCTGTGGATCCGCAGGCAGAAGAGGCTGATGACGTTTTCGTCGGGCCACGGTTATTCCCTGGTCTGTTCTGGCTCTGGCCCTGACTGCGACTCTGACTCTGAAATTTCCTCTACTGACTTGGAGGCTAGTATGGTTTCTTGTTGGGCTGACTCGAACCGGCTCCATCTAGTTTCCTCTTCTCAACTCGAGAGGCAGCAGCAAAGAGGGCAGAGTAAGTAGCGAAGTCATGAGAAGCTAACTGGTCCGGAATTTCTGGCCTCAATCCAATAGTAAATTTCCACATTTTTGCCTCCGGAGTACAAACCATATATTGAGCATAACGGGACAGTCAGTCAAAACGAGCCTCGTACTGGGCCACCGTCATATTACCCTGGGTCAAGTGTGATACCCCGAACCTGGCATGTATTCAATAGCATTTAAAGTTCATTTAAATTGCATTTTATTGACCTTTCACCTTCTTTGACCAAACTAGTTGACTTTTCATCTACATTGACCAACTAGGACAAGGTTGGAATTTTTGAAATGTTTAATAAAAGGCAAACTTGGGATTAGAAATAAAAAAATGCAATGTTAAGTTAGTCAAATTTTGGGTCAAATTTGGAATTAAATCTGAACCAATTGGGGAAGAGTTAGGTAGTAAATTATATATGGTTGGAAATCTCTATGAGTCTAGTTTCTGAGGCTTCAAACCGTTCGTGAATTGGAGTTTTCTAGAAGAAGTTATGGCCGTTTTCGTAAGGTCGCGCATAGCTATTTTGGTTTAGCGGGTTGACCGAATCTTTTACCTTTGACTTCTTGTCATTTTTTTTTCCTAAATAAGCAGAATGCAAACGAAAAAACAGAGAAGAAAGGCTTGAAGCCATGAGGAAAAGAAAGAGAAAAAGAAAGAAAAAAATTTCAAAACAAATCATCAAATCTTCGCGTGAGCTTGCACGGGGTGGTTTTCGAGGCATCCTACGAGGTTTCCCTAGCGTCTAGGAGCGTCTAAGGTGAGGGTTTCATCATTATTTGTGCATTTGAAAATGTTGAACATAAACTTTAATTTTTGTGATTTAATCGTAGGTTGTTATTTTGTCCGTTTCATTGCTTAAAGTATGTTCCCTAGCAATCGTAGAACACGTATTTATAGCTTTTTAACATTTTCTGCGGTTGAATATTGAAATTGAAATATAAATTGTTAGTTGAATAGTATTTTATGAATAGTAAACCCTTGAAATGATAAAGTTGCGTTGTTATGTTGTCTGTTGATGTGAAAAGGTGCTAGGTATGCTAGAATGCCTAAATGCATGATTTGTTTAGGTTGCGTAATGGAAAAAATGAGAAAAATGCCTTGGTGAAAGTCGGGGTCGTTTAGGTCGAGTTTAGCGTTTTCTTGTTTTGCATTATGGCATTGTTTCGGGAGGCCATTGAAGCACTTTTGGTGCGATTATGGCGTTGGTTGGGTGTTTCGTTAGTATAGTTGTAGTTCAAACGAGCAAAGGGAAAAATCGGGACTTTGCGTGAATTCCAAGGTTAAGTAGGGTTTCGGGGTCTTTAGACGTGCCTTATAGTAACCTAGAAGGATTGGTGAAGTCGGTTTCCAAAACTCGTGGCTCGTTTGAAAGTAGTAGAGTTTGGTAAGTTGGGGTCATTTTCATGATTTTGTGTGTTTTCATAGAATATTGCTTATAGAATGCTTATATTGCTTATAGAATGCTTATGGTGCCTATAGAATGCTTATAATGCCTATAGAATACTTGTTATTGCTTGATAATGTTAGTTGGTGTTGTTCTTGTTACTTGTTTGATTGTAAATGCTTGTTAATGCTTATTACGCTTGTTAGAGTTGATTATTGATTGAAATGTTTAACAATTGTTGATAATGCTTGATATCTCGTTTATCTCCTCTATTCTGTATTGTTGTGCTATTGCTCGTTTATTGCCTTGTATCAAGTCTTGCATTGCATAGTGTCTGCGCGTGAGTGATAGGCCTCTCTGGGTAGCCTCGGGTTGCTAGTGTTGGTTGCTCTAGCTCCGTAGCTATTCCCTCTTCTCGCTTGGGTTGCCTCCCAGGGAGATTTGGGTCGTAGATTGATGGATACTTCCGGGGTATTCCAAACTGGTGTTATAAGGTGGTTGCGCGCTTATTGTCATCGTTGTCAACATCAAGCTCGAGATTGATGTATCACTCGTGAAATGGTACATTGCTCGTATGAGTGAACCATAGCCTTCAGAGTGTGGTATAGCTTTGAATGGTTGTGTTAATGCTTTCAGTAATTGCTTATTGTATTGATTGTTTGTCTTGATTGCTTATTTATCAGTTATATTGCTTAACTGTCTTATTTGCATTGCACGACTTTCTTTCTCTCCAATTCGATATCTGTCTCGCCCTCACTGAGTATACATGTTGTGTATACTCACTCCTCACCACCACATTTCAGGAAATGTCATGTTAGCTGGAAAGTTCGTGATTTCGTGAAAGTTCGTTGCCTGAAGGGTTGTCTTGCGTGCCTATGTGGCTTGAGTGTCGAAGTTTGTAAAGATGTATGTTCATATGCTGTTTGTATTTATTGTCAAAAGAAATGTAATTTAAATTTAGCTAAGTAGCTGAGGTGAATTGATAAGCTAGTTTATGTAATCAGTTAGCATAGCTTAACTTCAATGCATGTCTGTAATGTCCAAAGGAAAAGAGTTAGAATGGCATGATAGTTTATTTTATGCAGTAGCTTAGTATGGTTTAACTGTCTAGTTCAAATGTACTTGTCAAAAATGAAAAGAGATAGGTTAGCTTTTAAATTGGAAATGTATGTATACTTGCTGAGTTTAAATTGTTGAGAATCGAGGCTCGGATGGCCTTGAGGTGGTTTTGAATGTTTGGACATGGTATTGGTCCACTTATATGCTATCGCAGGTTTTACATTTCGCCTAGAAACAGGGGAGACTCCGTCTGTTTTCCCTGAAAATTATGCCCGGGTTTGGTTTGGGTTGTGATTAGATCGATTGATAGAACTCCCGGTCTCGAGAGGGATCGGGGTGTTACATCAAGTGCATGAACTCCTCGATCCGCCTCTGCCTGGAGACTGCAGGTACATATTTCTCCTTAAATGCCTTAACGAAATTACCCCACAAGCGAGGTGTCTGATCAGTCTCCCACAGTGCCTCTACAGTGTGCCACCAGTGCTCGGCATCCCCGTGCAACAGAAATACCGCAAACTCCAATTTCTCTTCATCTGTATAATCAAGTGGCCTGAAAATCTTCTCGATCTCGGACAGCCAAGCCTCTGCTTTCTCATCATCAACTTCCCCGTGGAATTTAGACGGGCGAAAGTCAAGGAACTCCTTCATTCTGCTATGTCTCCCATGGTTGCCATCATTCCTGTTGTTGATGTTGTTGTTGCTGGCTTCACGAGCATCCTGACGTTCCATCACACGGGATACACGATCCATGGCATTTGCCATCATATTAAACATAGCCATACCCGGATTAGTCTGATAGGCATCCCCGGTCTCTTGAGGTTCACCGCTCCTATTAGTAGTACGGGTACTAGGGCCAGCCATCTAAAGGCACAAATTACGATGCACAATTTATTGAAATATGACAATTAAGAATCTAATGCATATGATATGCAACATAATATAGGTACAATTCTAAAAACATTTAAGGCATATAAGTCACTTAAGCACATAGAACATAGAAGGCACATTTATCACACAATAACACATAAACAAGTCATCCTAATTATCTTAGGGCTCTACCCACGGTCCGAGAGTTAAACCCGGCTTATGCAATCTAAGCTCTGATACCATTCTTCTATATGTCACGCCCCAACCCGGCCTATAAGGTTAGACTAGGGTGTGAACTAACATTCAAGTAATATCACGTACTTAGCTGTTTACGAAGATTAACACCTAATGATTTAGTCTAAACTCCAAAGTTCTTCCGGAAAATCGGCAGCATAACGGCTGTAATTGGCCATTTGGTTTAACCTAATTCTCTAAACGCCTCAAAGTTTACCGTCTCAAATTCATTTCCAACTAAGATTAGTAATTTACCATCGATTGGATTGCCTATTGGTTATTTCGACGTCCCGTTTGGTTTATAGCCTAGCATGATACTATGTCTCATTGTTTATTTGTCCTCGTTGCAATATACCTGTTGATCTTAGCTCAATAGCAAGTACCTGTTAAGATTGGATAAGTTCATTTACTTAGATCTTAACTAAAGCGTCATAACCTAAGATAGATACTATCGGTGATAAAAGAAAACGATCACAGTAGTGTTATGTCTAGCATCAGTCTACTTAATATAAGAACAAGCCAAAATTAGACCCCAAATTACAACGGGGGTCTTTTACATTAGCAACAACAAGCAACATAAAATAAATGGTCTTCAAGTAGCACAAAGTACACAAGTAGTCACGCTCAAGCAAAACAACAATGACAGGCAATCACTCCAGGGGTTCATCATTAGGTACATTATCCTCGGGTTCCTGTACCTGTTCTTCTTCACCTGAGATGATAAAAGAGGGTGAGTCATTATGAACTCAGCGAGGGGGAACGAGAAATAAGTTTTGAAACTCATTTTCCGGTTAAACTTATGAAAATCCCTTTCTCAAACATGAATTCAACAGAAATACAAGTACAGAAATAGGAATACCGGTCTTTCCTCCCCGAGGTTCTCTAGGAACCAAGCGAGAGTACTTATACACATATTAAAAAGGATACAGTGAGCTTTTGCTCTCAGATCAGTTGTTGCGCCCGACTTCAAATCATCCCCCAAACATGCCAGGTGGGTGTACTCTGGATGTACCCCGAAATCCTACGACCCAACTCTCCGTGGAAGTCTAGCCCCCAAGCGAGAGAGAGAATGGGACCATGGTAGTCACGGGTGCACCGGCAAGCCCGACGCCGCCCAGTGTGCATGATCGCTACCACGCCAACAGGAAAGGTTGCAACCTTGTATGCAATGCACATTCATGACATGTAATATATCACAGTAGGAGGACAACAAAGTAGGTTGCCTCCGGACAGTCATAAGATTGCACATTGACAGGCAAACAAGCAGGACACGATAAGACAGGAAATTTCACTTGAAAGGCATATAGAGTTATATGAAAATTAAACGGGCAGCCATGTAACACATGTAAAACAGGACATATAACTCATTAAGAAGCCCACGTAATCAAATGATAAGATTATTCAACATGCAGTGAAATTAACATGGGTTCGGTAGCAAGAAAAGCTTATTTGACAACATGCCATGGTCAAATTCACATTTGAAATTATAAAACATTTACGGGCAGCCCACTAAGCATATAATTTCCACACAATAACCAAAAGATCAACACTTAGCAAAACTACCTAGTCATTAGGGTTTCCATTTCATGCTTAATTGTGTGATTAAAACCCTAAGTCAACTCAAAATCATTCTCAAGTCATGCATCATTCAATTCAAGCATCCTCAAGTACTCAAAACAGTCCTCATAACATCCCAACACCATATTTCCACACAATTAGAACCACAAGAGAGGCTACAACAATTTTTCCAAGCACGTAGCTAATTGAAACCTTTACTGCAATAGGCTGTTTTCCCACAATAAATAGGATAATCAAACAATCTCCAAATTCAGTGAATAATATGTCAAATTAAATCTTAAGAAGTTAAATAAAATCAGAAACAAGCCATGCATCAATTGGAGTTCAGAATCATTAGTTATAGCCGAAACAGTGAGGTAGCACAAAACTGTGCAGATTTGCACACTTTTCAGAAATTTACGTTTTTGAGGTCCTTAGGGTCCGTTTTAGCTTTGGTCCATTTCTGACAAAATTGTCCAGAACTGAATTATAGAGCAGTACACCAAATTTCATGCATTTTGGACATCGTTTTCTAAGTCAAATATGGTTCGTTCCACAAGGTCAGTGCATCTGCCAAAACCTGCTTCATTTTTCCAGATTTCCAGATTTGGTCACATTTTAAAGATTTGCCATTTTGAGGACCTTAGAGTCAAAATTACCTTCGGACTATTTCTGGTAAAAATGTTCAAAACTGTCCAAAATAGTCAGCTACCAATTTTCAAGCATTTTCAACATCATTTTATTAGCCAAACTTACCTCAAACAGACTGGTCAGATAGCTGTCAACAATTTCGACTTCACCTAGCATCATTTTCAAGCCAAGATCTTGCCATGCATGGTTGTTTAAGCTTATGAAAGACCATATATATCAAGTACAGAAGCAAATACACACATTCATGAGAATGCATGTGAAATTTTGAAGAGTTTTCAAAAGGTTTTAACCCTGACCTTAGCAATCAACCACAAAAATGCTCAAAACCTTTGTTGATGCACAACCTTCTCCTTCTCCTTGCTTAGGCGACAACCCAACCAGATTTTCTCTATTTTTCCTAGCTTAGTGATCAAACTCTTAGTGCATGCATGTAGTTAGGACTTGAAGAAAAGAAATGGAAGCTTAGTAACTCACCTAGGCCGAAAATGGAGCTTCAATGCACATGCATGAGGATTTTTGAACTCTAGCTAGCTTGCTTCGACTTTCTTGATGGCTACTTGACTTGATTTGCTATGTTGTGAGGGAGAGAAGCTATGGAGGTAGCAATGTGCAGCTAGGGCCGAGAGAGAGAGAGAAGTGAGAGGGAATTGAGAGAAAGAAAGAGAAATAAAAGAGAAGTGAATGTTTTGAGCACTTGGTCGGCTATTGCTTTGCAAATTCTGATTTTTTGCGTTGTCTTTAGTGTGATGTTTGAATTTTTAGTGGAGAATGGTGATGTACCCGAGATGGTGGCTTAGTGTTTAGCAAAGTGTGGCTTTGATGTAAGCAAAAGGTATGACAATGTGAAGATTTGTCTCAAGCATGCATGAATAAATTATGTTGCTCAAATTTTTCTCCCAAGAACATGGTGTGGTCGGCCAAGGGCTTGCAATTGCTGAAAATTCAGATTCTATTTAATGCATTTTAGATTATAATAAGGGTGAAATTTGAGGTGCATTGGTTTTGGGTGAGAATAAAGAATAA
Source organism: Ehretia macrophylla (assembly GCA_037974665.1). Classification (NCBI taxonomy): domain Eukaryota; kingdom Viridiplantae; phylum Streptophyta; class Magnoliopsida; order Boraginales; family Ehretiaceae; genus Ehretia; species Ehretia macrophylla. The sequence continues at coordinate 8,970,552 of CM075773.1, forward strand.
GGAATGTTTTGTTTTTAGTAAATTTTTGTCTTCTAGTGAATTGGTTTAGGATTATTATATTGATAGTGGACTTTGTAGGATTGTTTAATAGTCTAGTGCTTCGTGAAAGATGCTTTCTTAATTAGCGCGAAGGCACTCTTTCCTAGGTCTAGGCACGCACTACGAGGTAGGACACGAACTACGAGACGAACGCACGTTTTTCAAGTAATTGCATGCAACCCTAAATGAATGCACGTAATTCAATGCATGGCACATAAAATGAACACAATTCTTAAACCTAGGTCATGGCACAAAAATCTAGGTTAGGGCACACGAAGGTAGGTTTCGCACGCAAATCGGGGTCGGGCCTCACACTATGCCTATTTTTGGAGCCTAAAATCGAACGTTTTCATTAGTTTCATGCCACTTTTCTTCTTTTGCCCAGTTTTTCCGTCACGGATCGCACGTCGTGAGCGGTTAAAAGGACGACAACCTGACTCGCGGTGCATCAGAGGGCCCTACAACGTGTCGATATCACGTCTTGCGAGGTTGCTGCGTTTTTTAAGCGGATGGGTTGTCGTTAAGCCCATGGGGCCTTTTGAATGGGCCATCTCTCTAGGCTGGCGCTGTGAACCGTTAACACATATAGAAATTGTGCCCTCAACATGACAGGTGCGATCATACCCACACTAATGCACCGGATCCCATCAGAACTCCGAAGTTAAGCGTGCTTGGCAAGATACTTTATCTACCAACTCTCTATTATCGAATCCCACGGAACATTGGGCAAGACAACTTCGCTTCACGTAGAGGCCAAGCCCGCAAACCGAGGGCGTAGGGTTTGTGACCAGGTCTCCGTCGCTCCGGTGCCCATAACTTTTGATCCGTAAGGAGTTACGTGGCGCACAGCATACCGTTGCAAAGCTCTCTGAGAGATCTATGATGGGGGCAGCCAGCTTGCTCGCTGTGCCCGTTTTTTGAGCCCAAAATCTAACGTTTTCATCAGTTTCAGGCCACTTTTGTTCTTTTGCTCTATTTTTTCGTCCCGGATCGTACGTCGTGTGCTGTTAAAAAGACGACAACCTGACTCGCGGGACATCAGAGGGCCCTACAACATGTCGATATCACGTCTTGTGAGTATGTTGCGTTGTTGAAGTGGATGGGCTGTCGTTAAGCCCATTGGGCCTTCTGAATTGGCCATCTCTCTAGGCTGGGACTGTGAACCGTTAACACATATAGGAATTGTGACCTTAACATGACGACTGCCATTATATCAGCACTAATGCACCGGATCCCATCAGAACTCCGAAGTTAAGCGTGCTTGGGTGAGAGTAGTATTAGGATGGGTGACCCCCTGGGAAGTCCTCGTGTTGCACCCCCTTTTCAATTTTTTTTGCCCTGGTTAGGGTTGCCAAGAAACTTAATCCACCAAATCTCTATTACCGAATCCCACGGAACATTGGGCAAGACAACCTCGCTTCACGTAGAGGCTGGGCCCGCAAACCGAGGGCGTAGGGTTTGTGATCAGGACTCCAACGCTCCGGTGCCCATAACTTTTGATCCGTAAGGAGTTACGCAGCACAAAGCATACCGTTGCAAAGCTCTTTGAGATCTCTACGACAAAGGCAGCCTGCTTGCTCGCTTTGCCCCTTTTTGGAGCCCAAAATCGAACGTTTTCATCAGTTTCAGGCCACTTTTCTTCTTTTGCTATGTTTTTCCGTCCCGGATCGTATGTCGTGAGCTGTTAAAAGGATGACAACCTGACTCGCGGGACATCAGAGGGCCCTACAACGTGTCGATATCACGTCTTGCGAGGATGCTGCGTTGTTGAAGCGGATGGGTTGTCGTTAAGCGCATTGGGCCTTTTGAATGTGCCATCTCTTTAGGCTGGGACTGTGAACTATTAACACATATAGGAATTGTGCCCTCAACATGACGAGTGTGATCATACCAGCACTAATGCACCGGATCCCATCAGAACTCCGAAGTTAAGCGTGCTTGGGTGAGAGTAGTACTCGGATGGGTGACCCCCTAGGAAGTCCTCGTGTTGCACCCCCTTTTCAAATTTTTTTGCCCTGGTTAGGGTTGCGAAGATACTTTATCCACCAAATCTCTATTACTGAATCCCACGGAACATTGGGCAAGAAAACTTCGCTTCACGTAGAGGCCGGACCTGCAAACTAAGGGCGTAGGGTTTGTGACCAGGTCTCCGTCGATCCGGTGCACATAACTTTTGATCCGTAAGGAGTTACGTGGTGCACAGCATACCGTTGCAAAGCTCTCTGAGAGCTCTAGCACGGGGGCAGCGAGCTTGCTCTCGGTGCCCATTTTTGGAGTCCAAAATCGAACGTTTTCAATAGTTTCAGGGCACTTTTCTTCTTTTGCCCTGTTTTTCCATCCAGGATCGTATGTCGTGAGCTGTTAAAAGGACGACAACCTGACTCGCGGGACATCAGTGTGAGGCCCGACCCCGAATAACGTGTCCTACCTCGATTTGCGTGTCTTAGACCTAAAATTATATGACTTACCTAGGATTACGTGCCCTGTCTTGGTTTTTGTGCATGCCTTGTTATACGTGCGTTAACCTAGAATTGTGTGCCCTAATCCTTGATATACGTGCGATACCTAGATAAACATGCCATGACCTTAATTTACTTGGGAGAACTTGATTTGCGTGTGTCTCTTCATTTCGTGTGCATTAACCTTGAACTGCGTGCCTTAACCTAGGTTTATGAGTCGTGTCTTGAATTACGTGCATTGCATTGAATTACGTGCCTTATTTTGATCTACGTTCATTCACCTAGGGTTGCGTGCGTTAGCATTGGAATCTATGCATTAGACTTGAAGTACGTGCCTTAGTCTAGAAGTTCGTGTCTTACCTCGTAGTTCGTGTTTACCTCGTGTTTCGTGCCCCGTCTTGATTTCGGTGTGTGCCTCGTAGTGCGTACCCTAGACCTAGGAATCCGTGCCACCACGTTAATCAAGAAAGCATCCTACACAAAGCACTAAACTATAAAATAATCCTAATTCAAATCTCTACAAAATCCACTAACAATAAACAATTCAATCTACACAAACACCTAAACATTCTTTATTATTTATTCTCACCCAAAACCAATGCACCTCAAATTTCACCCTTATTATAATCCATAATATGTTAAATAGAATCTGAAATTTCAGCAATTTGCAAGCCCTTGGCTGACCACTAAGTGCATTTAGTCTAGCATTGCATAATTTATTCATAATCCTAGACAAACTATGACACAAAGGCATTAAAAAATTGCTCAATTCCCCTCAAATCTCCACCATTTTCGACCAGCCCTTGCATGCCCATGCTAGCATTCAAAAAATAACATTTTGAAGACACAAAAATCAAATTTTGGCTGCCCAAGGCTGACCACACCCTCAAAGGAATTGCTAAGCCATCACTTTGTCACATTCTCTCATTTTCCATCAACTTCTCTCACTTCCCTCTCATTTCCTCTCTCCATTTCGGTTCTTGGCTGAGTTATCTATCTCCTTGGCTTGTCTTCTTCATAACTTAGCTAATCCAAGTCAAGCAAACATCAAGAAAGTCGAGCAAACAAGCTAGAGTTCGAAAATCACTCTTGCATGTGCATTGAAGCATCATTTCGGCCCTAGGTAAGCTTCTTGACAACCATTTCTTTTCTCCATGGTTGAACCTCATGCTTGTGCTAAGAGATTGATCATTAAGCTAGGAAAAATAGAGAAAAACTAGTGAGGTTCTCGGTTAAGCAAGGGAAAGGAGAATATTTGAGCTTCAACAAAGGGTCTTGAGCATTTTGTGGTTGATTGCTAAGGTGAGGGTTAAAACCTTTTGAAAACTCTTTAAAATTTCACATGCATGCTCATGAATGTGTGTGTTTGCTTCTTTACTTGAGATATATGGTCGTTCATAAGCTTAAACAACCATGCATGGCAAGATCTTGGCTTGAAAATGATGCTAGGTGAAGTCGAAATGGATGACAGCTCTCTGACCAGTCTGTTCGAGGTAAGTTTAGCTAAGCAAATGATGTTGAAAATGCTTGAAAATTGGTGGGTACTAGTTTGGACAGTTTTGAACATTTTTCCCAGAAATAGGCCGAAGCTAATTTTGACTCTAAGGTCCTCAAAATAGCAAATCATTAAAATGTGACCAAATCTGGAAATCTGGAAAAATGAATCAGGTTTTGGCAGATGCACTGACCTTGTGGAACGAATCATATTTGACTTAGTAAACGTTTCCCAAAACACATGAAATTTGGTGTGATACTATATTTTGCAGTTCTGGACAATTTTGTCAGAAATGGACCAAAGCTAAAACTGACTCTAAGGACCTCAAAAACGCCATTTTCTGGATAGTGTGCAAATCTGGACAGTTTTGTGCTACCTCACTGTTTCGGCTATAACTAATGATTCTGAACTCCAATTGATGCAAGGTTTGTTTCTGAGTTTAGTTAACTTCTTAAGATTTAATTTGACATCTTATTCACTGAATTTGGAGATTTTTTGATTATCCTATTGATTGTGAGAAAACAGCCTATTGCAGTAAAGGTTTTATTTAGCTACATGCTTGGAAAATTATTGTAACCTCTTGTGATACTAATTGTGTGGAAAAGTTGTGTTGGGATGTTATGTGGACTGTTTTGAGTACTTGAGGATGTTTGAATGGAATGATGCATGACTTAAGAATGACTTTGAGTTGACTTAGGGTTTTCATCACACGATTAAGAATGAAATAGAAACCCTAATGACTAGGTAGCTTTACTAAGTGTTGATCTCTTGGTTTGGTGTGGAAATTATATGCTTAGTGGGCTGCCTATAATTGTTCTATAACTTCAAATGTGAATTTGACCATGGCATGTTGTCAAATAAGCTTTTCTTGCTACCGAACCCACGTAAATGTTGTTGCATGTTGAATAATTCGTATCACTTGATTATATGAGCTTCTTAATGAGTTATATGACCTGTTTTACATGTGTTACATGGCTGCCCGATTAATGTTCATATAACTCCATATGCCTCTCATGTGAAATTACTTGTCTTATCGTGCCTCGTTCGACTACTTGTTAACATGCGATCTTATAACTGCTCGGAGGCAACCTACTTTGTTGTCCTCCTAATGTGATATGTTAAATGTTATAAATGTGCATTGCATTCGAGGTTGCAACCTTTTAGTATGGCATGGTAGTGTTTCACGCACGCCGGGCGGCGTCGGGCTTGCCGGTGTTACCGTGACTGCCATGGTCCAATTCCCACTCTCGCTTGGCATTTCACCCTTGGAGAGTTGGGTCGTAGGATTTCGGGGTACAACCGGAGTACACCCACCTGGCGTGTTTTGGGGATGAATTAAAGTCGGCCGCAACTCCTGTTACTTGACTTGATCTGAGAGCTAAAGCTCACCGTATCCTTTTTATTATGTGTATAAGTACTCCCGCTTGGATCTTAGAGAGCCTCGGGGAGGAAAGACTGGTATTCCTGTTCCGTACTTGTAATTCTGTACTTGTATTTCTGTTGTATTCATGTTTGAGAAAGGGATTTTCATACGTTTAACTGGAAAATGAGTTTCAAAACTTATTTCTCGCTCCCCCTCGCTGAGTTCATAAGGACTCACCCTCTTTTATCATCTCAGGTGAAGAAGAACAGGTGCAGGAACCCGAGGATGATGTACCTAATGATGAACCCCTGGAGTGATTGCCTGTTATTGTTGTTTTGCTTGAACGTGACTTCTTGTGTACCTTGTGCTGCTTGAAGACTATTTATCTTATGTTGTTGTTGTTGCTAATGTAAAAGACCCCCATTGTAATTTGGGGTCTAATTTTGGTTTGTACTTATGTTAAGTAGACTGATACTAGACATGACACTACTATGATCGTTTTGCTTTTACTACCGCTAGTATCTATCTTAGGTTACGACGCTTTAGTTAAGAACTAAGTAAATGAACTTATCCAATCTTAATAGGTACTTGCTATTGAGCTAAGATCAACAGGTATATTTGTAACGAGGACAAATAAACAAACGAGACATAGTATCATGCTAGGTTATAAATCAAACGGGACGTCGAAATAACCAATAGGAAATTGAATTGATGATAAAATAGTAAATTCTAGTTGGGAATGAACTTGAATTGAAAGTTTTGAGGCTGTTAGAAAATTTAGGTCAAAACAAAGAGCCCAATTACAGCCTTTATACTGCCGGATTTCCAAAAAATTTGGAGTCTAGAATAAAACGTTAAGTGTTAAACCTCCTAGAACGATTAAGAATATGAATGGACTTGAATGTTTAGATCACACCTTAGTCTAACCTTTATAGGCTGGGTTGGGGCGTGACATCAGAGGGCCCTATAATGTGTCGATATCACGTCTTGCAAGGATGCTGCGTTGTTGAAGCGGACGGTTGTCATTAAGCCCATTGGGCCTTTTGAATGGGCTATCTCTCTAAGCTAGGATTGTGAACCGTTAACACATATAGAAATTGTGCCTTCAACATGACGAGTGTGATCATACCAGCATTAATGCACCGGATCCAATCAGAACTCCGAAGTTAAGCGTGCTTGGGCGAGAGTAGTACTAGGATGGGTGACCCCTTGGGAAGTCCTCGTGTTGCACCCCCTTTTCATTTTTTTTTGCCCTGGTTAAGGTTGCCAAGATACTTCATCCACCAAATCTCTATTATAGAATCCCACAGAATATTGGGCATGACAACTTTGCTTCACGTAGAGGCCGGGCCCGCAAACCGAGGGCGTAGGGTTTGTGACCAGGTCTCCGTCGCTTCGGTGCCCATAACTTTTGATCCGTAAGGAGTTACGCAGCGCACATCATACCGTTGTAAAGCTCTTTGAGAGCTCTACGACTGGGGCCACCAGCTTGCTTGCTGTGCTGGTTTTTGGAGCCTAAAATTGAATGTTTTAATCAGTTTCAGGCCACTTTTCTTCTTTTGCTCTGTTTTTCCGTCCCGGATCGTACGTCGTGAGCTGTTAAAAGGACGACAACCTAACTCGCGGGACATCAGAGGGCCCTACAATGGGTCTATATCACGTCTTGCGAGGATGCTGCGTTGTTGAAGCGGATGGGATGTCGTTAAGCCCATTGGGCCTTTTGAATTGGCCATCTCTCTAGGCTGGGACTGCGAACCATTAACACATATAGGAATTGTACCCTCAACATGACGGGTGCGATTATACCAGCACTAATGCACCGGATTCCATCAGAACTCTGAAGTTAAGCGTGCTTGGGCGAGAATAGTACTAGGATGGGTGACCCCCTGAGAAGTCCTCGTGTTGCACCCCCTTTTCAATTTTGTTTGCCCTGGTTAGGGTTGCCAAGATACTCTATCCACCAAATCTCTATTACCAAATCCCACGGAACATTGGGCAAGACAACTTGGCTTCATGTAGAGGCCGGGCCCGCAAACCGAGGGTGTAGGGTTTGTGGCCAGGTCACCGTCGCTCCGGTGCCCATAACTTTTGATCCGTAAGGAGTTATGCGGAGCACAGCATACCGTTGCAAAGCTCTCTGAGAGCTCTACGACGGGGGCAGCCAGCTTGCTCGCTTTGCCCAATTTTGGAGCCCAAAATCGAACGTTTTCATCAATTTCAGGCACTTTTGTTCTTTTGCTCTGTTTTTACGTCCCGGATCGTACGTCGTGAGTTCTGTAAAGGACGACAACCTGACTCGTGGGACATCAGAGGGCCCTACAACGTGTCGATATCACATCTTGCGAGGATGCTACGTTGTTGAAGCGGATGGGTTGTCGTTAAGCCCATTGGGCATTTTGAATGGGCCATCTCTCTAGGCTGGGACTGTGAACCGTTAACACATATAGGAATTATGCCCTCAACAAGACGGGTGCGATCATACCAGTACTAATGCACCAGATCCCATCAGAACTACGAAGTTAAGCATGCTTGGGCGAGAGTAGTACTAGGATGGGTTACCCCCTGGGAAGTCCTCGTGTTGCACCCCCTTTTCAATTTTTTTTGCCCTGGTTAGGGTTGCCAAGATACTTTATCTACCAAATCTCTATTACCGAATCCCACGGAACATTGGGCAAGACAACTTCACTTCACGTAGAGGCCGGGCCTGCAAACTGAGGGCGTAGGGTTTGTGACCTGGTCTCCGTCGCTCCGGTGCCCATAACTTTTGATCCGTAAGGAGTTACGCAGCGCACTACATAACGTTGCAAAGCTCTCTGAGAGCTCTACGACGGGGGCAGCGAGCTTGATCACTGTGCCCATTTTTGGAGACCAAAAACGAACGTTTTGATTAGTTTCAGGCCACTTTTCTTCTTTGGCCATATTTTTCAGTCCTGGATCGTACGTCGCGAGCTGCTAAAAGGACGACAACCTGACTCGCGGTACATAAGAGGGCCCTACAATGTGTCGATATCATGTCTTGTGAGTATGCTGCGTTGTTGAAGTGGATGGGTTATCGTTAAGCCCATTGGGCCTTTTGAATGGGCCATCTCTCTAGGCTGGCATTGTGAACCGTTAACACATATAGGAATTGTGCCCTCAACATGACGGGTGCGATCATACCAGCACTAATGCACCGGATCCCATCAGAACTCCGAAGTTAAGCGTGCTTGGGCGAGAGTAGTACTAGGATAGGTGACCCCCTGTGAAGTCCCCGTGTTGCACCCCCTTTTCAATTTTTTTTGCCCTGGTTAGGGTTGCCAAGGTACCTTATCCACCAAATCTCTATTACCGAATCCCACGGAACATTGGGCAAGAGAACTTCGCTTCACGTAGAGGCCGAGCCCGCAAACCGAGGGCGTAGAGTTTGTGACCAGGTCTCCGTAGCTCCAGTGCACATAACTTTTGATCCGTAAGGAGTTACGCGGCGCACAGTATACCGTTGCAAAGCTCTCTGAGAGCTCTACGACGGGGCGGCCAGCTTGCTCGCTGTGCCAAATTTTGGATCCCAAAATCGAACGTTTTCATCAGTTTCAAGCCACTTTTGTTCTTTTGCTCTGTTTTTCCATCCCGGATTGTTCGTCGTCAACTGTTAAAAGGACGACAACCTAACTCGCGGGACATCAGAGGGCCCTACAACGTGTCGATATCACGTCTTGCGAGGCTGCTACGTTGTTGAAGCGGATGGGTTGTCGTTAAGCCAATTGGGCCTTTTGAATGGGCCATCTCTCTAGGCTGGGACTGTGAACCGTTAACACACATAGGAATTGTGCCCTCAACATGACGGGTGCGATTATACCCACACTAATGCACTGGATCCCATCAGAACTCCGAAGTTAAGCGTGCTTGGACGAGAGTAGTACTAGGATGGGTGACCCCGAGGGAAGTCCTCGTGTTGTACCCCCTTTTCAATTTTTTTTCCATGGTTAGGGTTGCAAGATACTTTATCCACAAATTCTCTATTACCGAATCCCACGAAACATTGGGCAAGACAACTTCGCTACACGTAGAGGCCGAGCCCGTAAACCAAGGGCGTAGGGTTTGTGACCAGGTCTCCGTCACTCCGGTGCCCATAACTTTTGATCCGTAAGGAGTTACGTGGCGCACATCATACCGTTGCAAAGCTCACTGAGAGCTCTACGACGGGGGCAGGCAGCTTGCTAGCTGTGCCCCTTTTTGGTGCCTAAAATCGAACGTTTTGATCAGTTTCAGACTACTTTTCTTCTTTTGCCCAGTTTTTCCGTCCCGGATCGTACGTCTTCAGCTGTTAAAAGGACGACAACCTGACTCGCGGTACATCAGAGGGCCCTACAACGTGTCGATATCACGTCTTCCGAGGATGCTGCGTTGTTGAAGCGGATGGGTTATCGTTAAGCCCATTAGGCCATTTGAATGGGCCATCTCTCTAGGCTGGCACTGTGAACCGTTAACACATATAGGAATTGTGCCCTCAACATGACGGGTGCGATCATACCAGCACTAATGCACTGGATTCCATCAGAACTCCGAAGTTAAACGTTCTTGGGTGAGAGTAGTACTTGGATGGGTGACCCCGTGGGAAGTCCTCATGTTGCACCCCTTTTTCAATTTTTTTTGCCCTGGTTAGGGTTGCCAAGATACTTTATCCCCTAAATCTCTATTACCGAATCCCACGAAACATTTGGCAAGACAACTTCGCTTCACGTAAAGGCCGGGCCCGCAAACCGAGGGCGTAGGGTTTGTGACCAGGTCTCCGTCGCTTGGGTGCCCATAACTTTTAATCCGTAAGGAGTTACGCAGCGCACAACATACCGTTCTAAAGCTCTTTGAGAGCTCTACAACTAGGGCCGCCAGCATGCTCGCTGTGCCCCTTTTTGGAGCCCAAAATCGAATGTTTTCATCAGTTTCAGGCCACTTTTCTTCTTTTACTCTGTTTTTCCGTTCCGGATCGTACGTCGTGAGCTGTTAAAAGGATGACAACCTGACTCGCGGGACATCAGAGGGCCCTACATCGGGTCGATATCACGTCTTGCAAGGAAGCTGTGTTGTTGAAGCGGATGTGTTGTCGTTAAGCCCATTGGGCCTTTTGAATGGGCCATCTCTCTAGGTTGGGACTGTGAACCGTTAACACATATAGGAATTGTGCCCTCAACATGACGGGTGCGATTATACCAGCACTAATGCACCGGATCCCATCAGAACTCTGAAGTTAAGCGTGCTTGGGCGAGAATAGTACTAGGATGGGTGACCCCCTGGTAAGTCCTCATGTTGCACCCCCTTTTCAATTTTGTTTGCCCTGGTTAGGGTTGCCAAGATACTTTATCCACCAAATCTCTATTACCGAATCCTACGGAACATTGGGCAAGACAACTTCGCTTCACGTAGAGGCCGGGCCCGCAAACCAAGGGGGTAGGGTTTGTGACCAGGTCTCCGTCGCTCCGGTGCCCATAACTTTTGATCCGTAAGGAGTTACGCGGTGCACAGTATACCGTTGCAAAGCTCCTTGAGAGCTCTACGACGGGGCGAGCTAGCTTGCTCGCTTTTCCCAATTTTGGAGCCCAAAATCGAACGTTTTCATCCCTTTTAGGCCACTTTTGTTCTTTTGCTATGTTTTTTCGTCCCGGATCGTACGTCGTGAGCTGTGTAAAGGACGACAACCTGACTTGCGGGAAATCAGAGGGCCCTACAGCGTGTCGATATCACGTCTTGGGAGGATGCTGCGTTGTTAATGCGGATGGGTTGTCGTTAAGCCCATTGGGCCTTTTGAATGGGCCATATCTCTAGGCTGGGACTGTGAACCGTTAACAAATATAGGAATTGTGCCCTCAACATGACGGGTGAGATCATACCAGCACTAATGCACCGGATCCCATCAGAACTACGAAGTTAAGCGTGCTTGGGCGAGAGTAGTACTAGGATGGGTCACCCCCTGGGAATTCCTCGTGTTGCACCCCCTTTTCAATTTTTTTTGCCCTGGTTAGGGTTGCCAAGATACTTTATCCACCAAATCTCTATTACCGAATCCCATGGAACATTGGGCAAGACAACTTCACTTCACGTAGAGGCCGGGCCCGCAAACCGTGGGCGTAGGGTTTGTGACCAGGTCTCCGTCGCTCCAGTGTCCATAACTTTTGATCTGTAAGAAGTTACGCGACGCACAACATAACGTTACAAAGCTCTCTGAGAGCTCTACGACGAGGGCAGCGAGCTTGCTCACTGTGCCTATTTTTTGAGACCAAAATCTAACGTTTTCATCACTTTCAGGCCACTTTTCTTCTTTTGCCCTGTTTTTCCGTCCCGGATCGTACTTCGTGAGCTGATAAAAGGACAACAACCTGACTCGCGGGATATCAGAGGGCCCTACAACGTGTTGATATCACGTCTTGCGAGGATGCTGAGTTGTTGAAGTGGATGGGTTGTCGTTAAGCCCATTGGGCCTTTTGAATGGGCCATCTCTCTAGGCTGGGACTGTGAACCGTTAACACATATAGGAATTGTGCCCTCAACATGACGGGTGCGATCATACCAGCACTAATGCACCGAATCCAATAAGAAATCCGAAGTTAAGGGTGCTTGGGCGAGAGTAGTAATAGGATGGGTGACCCCCTGGGAAGTCCTCGTGTTGCACCCTCTTTTCAAATTTTTTTGTCCTAGTTAGGGTTGCCAAGATACTTTATCCACCAAATCTCTATTACCGAATCTCATGGAACATTGGGCAAGACAACTTCACTTCACGTAGAAGCCGGGCCTGCAAATCAGGGGCGTAGGGTTTGTGACCAGGTCTTCGTAGCTTCGGTGCCGATAACTTTTGATCTGTAAGGAGTTACGCAGCCCCCAGCATACCTTTGCAAAGCTCTCCAAGAACTCTACGATTGGGGCCGACAGCTTGCACGCTGTGCCCATTTTTGGAGCCCAAAATCGAACGTTTTCAACTGTTTTAGGCCACTTTTCTTCTTTTGCACTGTTTTTTCGCCCCGGATCGTACGTCGTGAGTTGTTAAAAGGACAACAACCTGACTCGCTGGACGTCAGAGGGCCCTACAACGTGTCGATCTCACGTCTTGCGAGGATGCTGCGTTGTTGAAGAGGATGGGTTGTCCCTAAGCCCATTTGGCCTTTTGAATGGGCCATCTCTCTAGGCTGGGACTGTGAACCGTTAACACATATAGGAATTGTGCCCTCAACATGACGGGTGCGATCATACCAGCACAAATGCACCGGATCCCATCAGAACTCCAAAGTTAAGCGTGATTGGGCATGAATAGTACTAGGATGGGTGACCCCGTGGGAAGTCCTCATGTTTCACCCCCTTTTCAATTTTTTTTGCCCTGGTTAGGGTTGCCAAGATACTTTATCCACCAAGTCTCTATTACCGAATCCCACGGAACATTGGGCAAGACAACTTCGCTCCACGTAGAGGCCGGGCCCGCAAACCTATGGCGCAGGGTTTGTGACCAAGTCTCCGTCGCTCCGGTGCCCATAACTTTTGATCCGTAAGGAGTTACGCGGCGCACAGCATACCGTTGCAAAGCTCTCTGAGAGCTCTACGACGGGGGTAGCCAGCTTGCTCGCTTTGCTCCTTTTTGGATCCCAAAATGAAACGTTTTTATCAGTTTGAGGCAACTTTTCTTCTTTTGCCCTACTTTTCCGTCCTGGATCGTACGTCGCGAGCTATTAAAAGGATGACAACCTGACTAGCGGTACATCAGAGGGCCCTACAATGTGTCGATATCACGTCTTGCGAGGATGCTGCGTTGTTGAAGCGGTTGGGTTATCGTTAAGCCCATTGGGCCTTTTGAATGGGCCATCTCTCTAGGCAGGCACTGTGAACCGTTAACACATATAGGAATTATGCCCTCAACATGACGGGTGCGATCATACCAGCACAAATGCACTGGATCCCATCAGAACTCCGAAATTAAGCGTGCTTGGGCGAGAGTAGTACTAGGATGGGTGACCCCCTGGGAAGTCCTCGTGTTGCACCCCCTTTTCAATTTTTTTTGCCCTGGTTAGGGTTGCCAAGATACTTTATCCACCAAATCTCTATTACCGAATCCCACGGAACATTGGGCAAGACAACTTCGCTTCACGTAGAGGCCGATCCCGTAAACCGAGGGCGTAGGGTTTATGACCAGGTCTCCGTCGCTGCGGTGCCCATAACTTTTGATCCGTAAGGAGTTACGCGGCGCACTGCATAATGTTGCAAAGCTCTTTGAGTGCTCTACGACGAGAACAGCCAGCTTGTTCGCTGTGCCCAATTTTGGAGCCCAAAATCGAACGTTTTCATCAGTTTCAGGCCACTATTGATCTTTTGCTCTGTTTTACCATCCCAGATTGAACATCGTGATCTGTTAAAAGGATGACAACCTGACTCGCGGGACATCATAGGGCCCTACAACGTGTCGATATCACGTCTTACGAGGATGCTGCGTTGTTGAAGCGGATGGGTTGTCATTAAGCCCATTGGGCTTTTTGAATAAAACCATCTCTCTAGGCTGGGACTGTGAACCGTTAACACATATAGGAATTGTGCCCTCAACATGACGGGTGCGATCATACCAGCACTAATGCACTGGATCCCATCAAAACTCCGAAGTTAAGCGTGCTTGGGCGAGAGTAGTACTAGGATGGGTGACCCCCTGGGAAGTCCTCGTGTTGCACCCTTATCAATTTTTTTTGCCCTGGTTAGGGTTGCCAAGATACTTTATCCATAGATTATCTATTACCGAATTCCACGGAACTTTGGGCAAGACAACTTCGCTTCACATAGAGGCGAAGCTCGTAAACCGAGGGCGTAGGGTTTCTGACCAGGTCTCCGTCGCTCCGGTGCCCATAACTTTTGATCCGTAAGGAGTTACGCAGCGTATATCATACTGTTGCGAAGCTCACTGAGAGCTCTACGACAGGGTGGGTAGCCAGCTTGCTTGCTGTGCCCCTTTTTGGTGCGCAAAATCGAACGTTTTGATCAGTTTCTGGCCACTTTTCTTCTTTTACCCTTTTTTTTGGTACTAGATCGTACGTCGCGAGCTATTAAAAGGACGACAACCTGACTTGCGGTACATCAGAGGGCCCTACAACGTGTCGATATCACGTCTTGCGAGGATGCTACGTTGTTGAAGCGGATGGGTTATCGTTAAGCCCATTGGGCCTTTTGAATGGGCCATCTCTCTAGGCTGGCATTATGAACCGTTAACCCATATAGGAATTGTGCCCTCAACATGACGGGTGCGATCATACCAGCACTAACGCACCGGATCCCATCAGAACTCCGAAGTTAAGCGTGCTTGGGCGAGAGTAGTACTAGGATGGGTGACCCCTTGGGAAGTCCTCGTGTTCCACCCCATTTTCAATTTTTTTTGCCCTGGTTAGGGTTGCCAAGATACTTTATCCACCAAATCTCTATTACCGAATCCCACTGAACATTGGGCAAGACAACTTCGCTTCACATAGAGGCCGAGCTCGCAAACCGAAGGCGTAGGGTTTGTGACCAGGTCTCCGTCGCTGTGGTGCCCATAACTTTTGATCCGTAAGGAGTTACGCGGCGCACAGCATACCGTTACAAAGCACTGTAAGAGCTCTAAGATTGGGGCAGCTAGCTTGCTCGCTGTGACAGTTTTTGAGCCAAAATCGAACGTTTTCATCAGTTTCAGGCCACCTTTCTTCTTTTGCTCTATTTTTTCATCCCGGATCGTAAGTCGTGAGCTGTTAAAAGGACGAGAACCTGACTCGCGGGACATCAGAGGGCCCTACAATGTGTCGACATCACGTCTTGTGAAGATGCTGCGTTGTTGAAACGAATGGTTTGTCGTTAAGCCCATTGGGCCTTTTGAATGGGCCATCTTTCTAGGCTGGGACTATGAACCGTTAACACATATAGGAATTGTGCCCTCAACATGACGGGTCCGATCATACCAGCACGAATGCACCGGATCCCACCAGAACTCCGAAGATAAGCTTGCTTGGGTGAGAGTAGTACTAGGATGGGTGACCCCTTGGGAAGTCCTCGTGTTGCACCCCCTTTTCAATTTTTTTTGCCCTGGTTAGGGTTGCCAAGATACTTTATCCACCAAATCTCTATTACCAAATCCCACCGAACATTAGGCGAGACAACTTTGTTTCACATAGAGGCCAGGCCCGCAAAACGAGGGCGTAGGGTTTGTGACCAGGTCTACGTTGCTCCGGTGCCCATAACCTTTGATCCGTAAGGAGTTACGTAGCGCACCGCATACTGTTGCAAAGCTCTCTAAGAGCTCTACGACGGGGCCAGCTAGCTTGCTCGTTGTGCCCATTTTTGGAGACCAAAATCGAACATTTTCATCAATTTTAGGCCACTTTTCTTCTTTTGCTCTGTTTTTCCGTCCCGAATCGTACGTCGTGAGCTGTTAAAAGGACGACAACTTGACTCGCGGGACATCAGAAGGCCTTACAACGTGTCAATATCACGTCTTGCGAGGATGCTGCATTGTTGAAGAAGATGGGTTGTCGTTAAGCCCATTGGGCCTTTTGAATGGGCCATCTCTCTAGGCTGGGTCTGGGAACCGTTAACACATATAGGAATTGTGCCCTCAACATGATGGGTGCGATCATACCTGCACTAACGCACCGAATCCCATCTAAATTCCGAAGTTAAGCATGTTTGGGCGAGAGTAGTACTCGGATGGGTGACCCCCTGGGAAGTCCTCGTGTTGCACCCCCTTTTCAATTTTTTTTGCCCTGGTTAGGGTTGCCAAGATACTTTATCCACCAAATCTCTATTACCGATTCTCACGGAACATTGGGCAAGACAACTTCGCTTAACGTAGAGGTCGAGCCCGCAAACCGAGGGCGCAGGGTTTGTGACCAGGTCACCGTCGCTCCGGTGCCCATAACTTTTGATCCATAAGGAGTTACGCAGCGCACGGCATACCGTTGCAAAGCTCTCTAAGACTATACGACAGGGGCAACAGGCTTGCTCGCTGTGCCCTTTTTGGAGCCAAAAATCGAACGTTTTCATCAGTTTCGGGCCACTTTTCTTCTTTTGACCTATTTTTTCACCCAGGATCATACGTCGTGAGTTGTTAAAAGGACGACAACATGGCTCACGGTACATCAGAGGGCCCTACAACATGTCGATATCACTTCTTGCGAGGATGCTACGTTGTTGAAGCAGATGGGTTATCGTTAAGCCCATTGGGCCTTTTGAATGGGCCATCTCTCTAGGCTGGCACTGTGAACCGTTAACACATATAAGAATTGTGTCCTTAACATGACGAGTTCAATCATACCAGCACTAATGCACCGGATCCCATCAGAACTCCGAAGTTAAGCGTGCTTGGGCGAGAGTAGTACTATGATGGGTGACCCCCTAGGAAGTCCTCGTGTTGCACCCCATTTTCAATTTTTTTTGCCCTGGTTAGGGTTGCCAAGATATTTTATCCACCAAATCTCTATTACCGAATCCCACGGAACATTGGGCAAGAGAACTTCGCTTCACGTAGAAGCCGAGCCCGCAAACCAAGGGCGTAGGGTTTGCGACGTGGTCTCCGTCTCTCCGGTGCCCATAACTTTTGATCCGTAAGGAGTTACGCGGCGCACAGCATACCATTGCAAAGCTCTTTGAGAGCTCTACAACGGGGGCAGCCAGCTTGCTCGCTGTGCCCAATTTTGGAGCTGAAAATCGAACGTTTTCATCAGTTTCAGGCCACTTTTGTTCTTTTGCTCTATTTTTCCGTCCCAGATCGTACGTCGTTAGCTGTTAAAAGGACGACAACCTGACTCGCGGGACATCAGAGGGCCCTACAACGTGTCGATATCACGTATTGCGAGGATGCTGCGTTGTTGAAGCGGATGGGTTGTCGTTAAGCCCATTGGGCCTTTTGAATGGGCCATCTCTCTAGGCTGGGACTGTGAACCGTTAACACAAATAGGAATTGTGCCCTCAACATGACGGGTGCGATCTTACCAGCAATAATGCACCGGATACCATCAGAACTCCGAACTTAAGCGTGCTTGGGCGAGAGTAGTACTAGGATGGGTGTCCCCCTGGGAAGTCCTCGTGTTGCACCCCCTTTTAAGTTTTTTTTGCCCCGGTTAGGGTTGCCAAGATACTTTATCCACAAATTCTCTATTACCGAATCCCACGTGACATTGGGCAAGACAACTTCGCTTCACGTAGAGGCCGAGCCCATAAACCGAGGGCGTAGGGTTTGTTACCAGGTCTCCGTCGCTATGGTGCCCATAATATTGATCCATAAGGAGTTACGCAGTGCACCGCTTACTGTTGCAAGGCTCTCTGAGAGCTCTATGACGGGGGCAGCTAGCTTGCTCATTGTGCCCGTTTTTGGAGCCCAAAATCGAACGTTTTTATCAGTTTCAAGCCACTTTTCTTCTTTTGCTCTGTTTTTTCGTCCAGGATCGTACGTCGTGAGCTGTAAAAAGGACGACAACTTGACTCGCGGGACATCAGAGGGCCCTACAACGGGTCGATATCACGTCTTGCGAGGATGCTTCGTGTTGAAGCTGATGGGTTGTCGTTAAGCCCATTGGACCTTTTGAATGGGCCATCTCTCTAGGCTGGGTCTGTGAACCGTTAACAAATATAGGAATTGTGCCCTCAACATGACGGGTACTATTATACCAGCATTAATGCACCGTATCCCATCTGAACTCCGAAGTTAAGCATGTTTGGGCGAGATTAGTACTAGGATGGGTGACCCCCTGGGAAGTCCTCGTGTTGCACCCCCTTTTCAATTTTTTTTGTCCTGGTTAGGGTTGCCAAGATACTTTATCCACCAAATCTCTATTACCGAATCCTACTGAACATTGGGCAAGACAACTTCGCTTCACGTAGAGGCCGGGCCCACAAACCGAGGGCGTAGGGTTTGTGACCTGGTCTCCGTCACTCCGGTGCCCATAACTTTTGATCCGTAAGGAGTTACGCAGCGCACAACATACGGTTGCAAAGCTCTCTAAGAGTTCTATGACAAGGGCAGCGAGCTTGCTCGTTGTACCCATTTTTGGAGCCCAAAATCGAACGTTTTCATCTGTTTCAGGCCACTTTTCTTCTTTTGACCAATTTTTTCATCCCGGATCATACGTCGTGTGTTGTGAAAAGGACGACAACCTGACTTGCGGTACATCAGAGGGCAGTACAATGTGTCCATATCACGTCTTGTGAGGATGCAGCGTTGTTGAAGTGGAAGGGTTGTCGTTAAGCCCATTGGGTCTTTTGAATGGGCCATCTCTCTAGGCTGGCACTGTGAACCGTTATCACATATAAGAATTGTGCCCTTAACATGACAGGTGCGATCATACCAGCACTAATGCACCGGATCCCATCAGAACTCCGAAGTTAAGCGTGCTTGTGCGAGAGTAGTACTAGGATGGGTAACCCCCTGGGAAGTCCTTGTGCTGCACCCCCTTTTCAATTTTTTTTGCCCTGGTTATGGTTGCCAAGATACTTTATCCACCAAATCTCTATTACCGAATCCCACGGAACATTAGGCAAGACAACATCGCTTCACGTAGAGGCCGGGACCGCAAACTGAGAGCGTAGGGTTTGTGGCCAGGTCTCCATCCCTCTGGTGCCCATAACTTTTGATCCGTAAGGAGTTACGCGGCGCACACCATACCGTTACGAAGCTCTCTAGGAGCTCTACGACGGGGGCAGCTAGCTTGCTTGCTGTTCCCCTTTTTGGAGCCCAAAATTGAACATTTTTATCAGTTTCAGGCCACTTTTCTTCTTTTGCTATGGTTTTTCGTCCCGGATCATACGTCGTGAGCTGTTAAAAGGACGACAACCTGACTCGCGGGACATCAGAGGGCCCTACAACATTTCGATATCATGTCTTCCGAGGATACCGCGTTGTGGAAGCGGATGGGTTGTCGTTAAGCCCATTGGGCCTTTTGAATAGGCCATCTCTCTAGGCTGGGACTGTGAACTGTTAACACATATAGGAATTGTGCCATCAACATGACGGGTGCGATCATACCAGCACTAATGCACCGGATCCCATCAGAACTCCGAAGTTAAGCGTGCTTGGGCTAGAGTAGTACTAGGATGGGTGAACCCCTAGGAAGTCCTCGTGTTGCACCCCCTTTTCAATTTTTTTTGCCCTGGTTAGGGTTGCCAAGATACTTTATCCACCAAATCTCTATTACCGAATCCCACGGAACATTGGGCGACACAACTTCGCTTCGCGTAGAGGCCAGGCCCGCAAACCGAGGGCGTAGGGTTTGTGACCAGGTCTACGTCGCTCCGGTGCCCATAACCTTTGATCCGTAAGGAGTTAAGCATTGCACCGCATACTGTTGCAAAGCTCTCTGAGAGCTCTATGACGGGGGCAGCTTGCTTGCTCGTTGTGCCCGTTTTTGGAGCCCAAAATCGAACGTTTTCATCAGTTTCTGGCCATTTTTCTTCTTTTGCTCTGTTTTTCCGTCCAGGATCGTACATCGTGAGCTGTTAAAAGGATGACAACTTGACTCGCGGGACATCAGAGGGCCCTACAACGTGTCGATATCATGTCTTGTGAGGATGCTGCATTGTTGAAGCGGATGGGTTGTCATTAAGCCCATTGGGCCTTTTGAATGGGCCATCTCTCTAGGATGGGACTGTGAACCGTTAACACATATAGGAATTGTGCCCTCACCATGACGGGGGCGATCATACCAGCACTAATGCACCGGATTCAATCAGAACTCCAAAGTTAAGCGTGCTTAGGCGAGAGTAATACTAGGATGGGTGACCCCCTGGGAAGTCCTCGTGTTGCACCCCCTTTTCTTTTTTTTTTGCCCTGGTTAGGGTTGCCAAGATACATTATCCACAAAATCTCTATTACCGAATCTCACGGAATATTGGGCAAGACAACTTCACTTCACATAGAGGCGGAGCCCGCAAACCGAGGGCATAGGGTTTGTGACCAGGTCTACGTCGCTCCGGTGCCCATAACTTTTGATCCGTAAGGAGTTACGCGGCGCACAGCATACCGTTACAAAGCTCTCTGAGAGCTCTACGATGGTGGCAGCTAGATTGCTCGCTGTGGTAGTTTTTGGAGCCCAAAATTGACCATTTTCATCAGTTTCAGGCCACTTTTGTTCTTTTGCTCTATTTTTCAAACCCGGATCGTACGTCGTGAGCTGTTAAAAGGACGACAACCTGATTCACGGGACATCAGAGGGCCCTACAATGTGTCGATATCATGTCTTGGGAGGATGCTGCATTGTTGAAGCGGATGGGTTGTCGTTAAGCCCATTGGGCCTTTTGAATGGGCCATCTCTCTAGGCTGGGACTGTGAGCCGTTAACACAAATAGGAATTGTGCTCTCAACATGATGGGTGCGATCATACCAGCACTAATACACCGGATCCCATCAGAACTCCGAATTTGAGCGTGCTTGGGCGAGAGTAGTACTAGGATGGGTGACCCCCCGGGAAGTCCTCGTGTTGCACCCCATTTTCAATTTTTTTTTGCCCTGGTTAGGGTGGCCAAGATACTTTATCCACCAAATCTCGATTACCGAATCCCACAGAACATTGGGCAACACACCTTCGTTCCACGTAGAGGCTTAGCCCTCAAATCGAGGGCGTAGGGTTTGTGACCAGGTCTCCGTCGCTCCGGTGCCCATAACTTTTGATCCGTAAGGAGTTACGCGGCGCACAGCATACCGTTGCAAAGCTCTCTGAGAGCTCTACGACGGGGGCAGCTAGCTTTCTCGCATTGCCCCTTTTTGGAGTCCAAAATTGAACGTTTTCATCAGTTTCAGGCCACTTTTCTTCTTTAGCTCTGTTTTTTTGTCTCGGATCGTACGTCGTGAGCTGTTAAAAGGACGACAACCTGACTCGTGGGACATCAGAGGGCCTTACAACGTGTCGATATCACATCTTGCGTGGATTCTGTGTTGTTGAAGTGGATGGGTTGTCGTTAAGCCGATTGGGCCTTTTGAATAGGCCATCTCTCTAGGCTGGGACTGTTAACCGTTAACACATATAGGAATTGTGCCCTCAACATGGCGGTTGCGATCATACCAGCACTAATGCACCGGATCCCATCAGAACTCGAAGTTAAGCGTGCATGGCAGAGAGTGGTACTAGGATGGGCGACCCCCTCTGAAGTCCTCGTCTTGCACCCCCTTTTCAATTTTTTTTGCCCTGGTTAGGGTTGCCAAGATACTTTATCCACCAAATCTCTATTACCGAATCCCACGAAAGATTGGGCAAGACAATTTCGCTTCACGTAGAGGCCAGGCCCGCAAACCAAGGGCGTAGGGTTTGTGACCAGGTCTCCGTTGCTCTGGTGCCCATAACTTTTGATCCGTAAGGAGTTACGCTGCGTGCAGCATAACGTTGCAAAGCTCTCTGAGAGCTCTACGAAAGGGGCAGCAAGCTTGCTCGCTGTGCCCCTTTTTGGAGCCCCAAATCAAACGTTTTCATCAGTTTCAAGCCACTTTTCTTCTTTTTCTCTATTTTTCCGCCCCAATTCCTATGTCGTGAGCGAGTAAAAGGACGATAACCTGACTCGCGGGACATCAAATTGCCCCACAACGTGTCGATATCACGTCTTGCGAGGATGCTGCGTTGTTGAAGCGGATGGGTTGTCGTTAAGCCCATTGGGCCTTTTGAAAGGGCCATCTCTCTAGGCTGGTACTGTGAACCGTTAACACATATAGGAATTGTGCTCTCAACATGGCGGGTGCGATCATACCAGCACTAATGCACCGGATCCCATCAGAACTCCGAAGTTAAGCGTGCTTGGGCGAGAGTAGTACTAGGATGGGTGACCCCCTGGGAAGTCCTCGTGTTGCACCCCCTTTTCAATTTTTTTTGCCCTGGTTAGGGTTGCCAAGATACTTTAACCACCAAATCTCTATTAGCGAATCCCACGGAACATTGGGCAAGAGAACTTCGCTTCACGTAATGGCCGGGCCCACAAACTGAGGGCGTAGGGTTTGTAACCAGGTCTCCGTCGCTCCGGTGCACATAACTTTTGATCCGTAAGGAGTTACGCAGCGCACATCATAACGTTGCAAAGCTCTCTGCGAGCTCTACGACAGGGGCAGCAAGCTTGCTTGTTGTGCCCTTTTTGGAGCCCAAAATCGAACGTTTTCATTAGTTTTAGGCCACTTTTCTCCTTTTTCTCTGTTTTTCTATCCCAGATCGTACTTCATGAGCTGTTAAAAGGATGACAACCTGACTTGTTGGACATCAGAGGGCCCTACAACGTGTCGATATCACGTCTTGTGAGGATACTGCGTTGTTGAAGCGGATGGGTTGTCGTTAAGCCCATTGGGCCTTTTGAATGGGCATCTCTCTAGGCTGGGACTGTGAACCGTTAACACATATAGGAATTGTGCTCTCAATGTGACGGGTGCGATCATACCAGCACTATTGCACCAGATCCCATCAGAACACCGAAGTTAAGCGTGCTTGGGCAAGAGTAGTACTAGGATGGGTGACCCCCTGGGAAGTCCTCGTGTTGCACCCTCTCTTCAATTTTTTTTGCCCTGGTTAGGGTTGCCAAGATACTTTATCCACCAAATCTCTATTACCGAATCGTACAAAACATTGGGCAAGACAACTTTGCTTCACGTAGAGGCAGGGCCTGCAAACCGAGGGCATAGGGTTTGTGACCAGGTCTCCGACGCTCGGGTGCCCATAACTTTTGATCCGTAAGGAGTTACGCAGTGCACAGCATACCGTTGCGAAGCTTTCTGCGAGATCTACGACAAAGGCAGCTAGCTTGCTTGATGGGCCTGTTTTTTGAGCCCAAAATCGAACATTTTCATCAGTTTTAGGCCACTTTTCTTCTTTATCTTTGTTTTTCCGTCCCAGTTCGTACGTCGTGAGCAGTGAAAAGGACGACAACCTGACTCGCGGGATATCAGAGGGCCCTACAACGTGTCGATATCACGTCTTGCGAGGATGCTGCGTTGTTGAAGCGGATGGGTTGTCGTTAAGCCCATCGGGCCTTTTGAATAGGCCATCTCTCTAGTCTGGGACTGTGAACCGTTAACACATATAGGAATTGTGCCCCCAACATGACGGGTGCGATCATACCAGCACTAATACACCGGATCCCATCAGAACTCCGAAGTTAAGCGTGCTTGGGCGAGAGTAGTACTAGGATGGGTGGCCCCTTGGGAAGTCCTCGTGTTGCACACCGTTTTCAATTTTTTTTGCCCTGGTTAGGGTTGCCAAGATACTTTATCCACCAAATCTCTATTACCGAATCCCACGGAACATTGGGCAAGACAACTTCGCTTAACGTAGAGGTCGGGCCCGCAAACCGAGGGCGTAGGGTTTGTGACCAGGTTTCCGTTGCTCCGGTGCCCATAACTTTTGATCCGTAAGGAGTTACGCAGCGCACAACATAACATTGCAAAGTTCTCTGAGAGCTCTACGACAGGGGCAGCGAGCTTGCTCGCTGAGCCCAATTTTAGGGCCCAAAATCGAACGTTTTCATCAGTTTTAGGCCACTTTTCTTCTTTTTCTCTGTTTTTCCGTCCCAGATCGTATGTCGTGAGCTGTTAAAAGGACGACAACGTGACTCGCAGGAATTCAGAGGGCCCTACAACGTGTCGATATCACGTCTTGTGAGGATGCTGCGTTGTTGAAGCGGATGGGTTATCGTTAAGCCCATTGGGCCTTTTGAATGGGCCATCTCTCTAGTCTGGGACTGTGAACCGTTAACACATATAGGAATTGTGCTCTCAACATGACGGGTGCGATCATACCAGCACTAATGCACCAGATCCCATCAGAACTCCGAATTTAAGCGTGCTTGGGCGAGAGTAGTACTAGGATGGGTGACCCCCTGGGAAGTCCTCGTGTTGCACCCCCTTTTCAATTTTTTTTGCCCTGGTTAGGGTTGCCAAGATACTTTATCCACCAAATCTCTATTACCGAATCCCACGGAACATTGGGCAAGACAACTTCGCTTCACGTAGAGGCCGGGCCTGCAAACCGAGGGCGTAGGGTTTGTGACCAGGTCTCCGTCGCTCCGGTGCCCATAACTTTTGATCCGTAAGGAGTTACGCAGCGCACAGCATACCAGCAACAATGCACTGGATCCCATCAGAACTCCGAAGTTAAGCGTGCTTGGGTGAGAGTAGTACTAGGATGGGTGACCCCTTGGGAAGTCCTCGTGTTGCACCCCCTTTTCAATTTTTTTTGCCCTGGTTAGGGTTGCCAAGATACTTTATCCACCAAATCTCTATTACTGAATCCCACGGAACATTGGGCAAGACAACTTCGCTTCACGTAGAGGTCGGGCCCGCAAACCGAGGCGTAGGGTTTATGACCAGGTCTCCGTCGTTCCGGTGCCTATAACTTTTGATTCGTAAGGATTTACGCGGCGCACAGCATACCGTTGCAAAGCTCTCTCAGATATCTATGACAGGGGTAGCTAGCTTGCTCGCTGTGCCCATCTTTGGAGCCCAAAATCGAACACTTTCATCAATTTCAGGCCAATTTTCTTCTTTTGCTCTGTTTTTTCATCCTGGATCGTACGTCGTGAGCTGTTTAAAGGATGACAACCTGACTCGCGGGACATCAGAGGGCCCTACAGTGTGTCGATATCACGTCTTGCGAGGATGCTGCGTTGTTGAAGCGGATGGGTTGTCGTTAAGCCCATTGGGCCTTTTGAATGGGCCATCTCTTTAGGCTGGGACTGTGAACCGTTAACACATATAGAAATTGTGCCCTCAACATGACGGGTGCGATCATACCAGCACTAATGCACCGGTTCGCATCAGAACTCCGAAGTTAAGCGTGCTTGGGTGAGAATAGTACTAGGATGGCTGACCCCCTGGGAAGTCCTCGTTTTGCACCCCCTTTTCAATTTTTTTTGCCCTGGTTAGGGTTGCCAAGATACTTTATACACCAAATCTCTATTACTGAATACCACGAAATATTGGGCAAGACAACTTCACTTTACGTAGAGGCCGGGCCTGCAAACCGAGGGCGTAGGGTTTTTGACCAGGTCTCCGTCGATCCGGTGCCCATAACTTTTGATTCGTAAGGAGTTACGCGGTGCACAGCATACCGTTTCAAAGCTCCCTGACAGCTCTACGATGGGGGTAGCCAGCTTGGTCGCTGTGCCCATTTTTGGAGCCCGAAATCGAACATTTTCATCAGTTTCAGACCACTTTTATTCTTTTGCACTATTTTTCCGTCCCGGATCGTACGTCGTGAGCTGTTAAAAGGACGACAACCTGACTCACGGGACATTAGAGGGCCCTACAACGTGTCGATATCACATCTTACGAGGATGCTGCGTAGTTGAAGCAGATGGGTTGTCGTAAAGTCCATTGGGCCTTTTGAATGGGCCATCTCTCAAGGCTGGGACTGTGAACCGTTAACACATGTAGAAATTGTGCCCTGAACATGACGGGTGCGATCATACCCGCACTAATGCACCAGATCCCATGAGAACTACGAAGTTAAGCGTGCTTGGGCGACAGTAGTCCTACGATGGATTTCCCCCTGGGAAGTCCTCGTGTTGCACCACCTTTTCAATTTTTTTTGCCCTGGTTAAGGTTGCCAAAATACTTTATCCACCAAATATCTATTACCGAATCGCACAGAACATTGGGCAAGACAACTTCGCTTCACGTAGAGACCGGGCTTGCAAACCGAGGGCGTAGTGTTTGTGACCAGGTCTCCGTCGTTCCGGTGCCCATAACTTTTGATCCGTAAGGAGTTACCCAGCGCACAGCATACCAGTGCAAAGCTCTCTGAGAGCTCTACGACAGGGCCAGCTAGCTTGCTCGCTGTGCCCATTTTTGGAGCCCCCAAAATCGAACGTTTTCATCATTTTCAGGCAATTCTTTTTCTTTTGCACTATTTTTCTATCCCGGATCGTACGTCGTGAGCTGTTAAAATGACGACAACCTGACTCGCCGGACATCAGAGGGCCCTACAATGTGTCGATATCACGTCTTGTGAGGATGCTGCGTTGTTGAAGCGGATGGGTTGTCGTTAAGCCCACTGGGCCTTTAGAATGGGCCATCTCTCTAGGCTGGGACTGTGAACCGTTAACACATATAGGAATTGTGCCCTCAACATGATGGGTGCGATCATACTGGCACAAATGCACCGGATCCCATCAGAACTCCGAAGTTAAGCGTGCTTGGGCGAGAGTAGTACTAGGATGGGTGACCCCCTGGGAAGTCCTCGTGTTGCACCTCCTTTTCATTTTTTTTGCCCTTGTTAGGGTTGCCAAGATACATTATCCACCAAATCTCTATTATCGAATAACACGAAACATTGGGCAAGACAACTTCCCTTCACGTAGAGGCTGGGCCCGCAAACCAAGGGCGTAGGGTTTGTGACCAGGTCTCCGTCACACCGATGCCCATAACTTTTGATCCGTAAGGAGTTACGCGGCGTACAACATACCGTTGCAAAGCTCTCTGCGAGCTCTATGATGGGGGCAGCCAGCTTGCTCGCTGTGACCATTTTTGGAGCCCAAAATCGAACATTTTCATCAGTTTTAGGCCACGTTTTTCTTTTGCTCTATTTTTCCATCCCGGATCGTACGTCGTGAGCTGTAAAAAGGACGACAACCTGACTCGCGGGACATCCGATGGCCCTACAACGTGTCGATATCACGTCTTGCGAGGAAGCTGTGTTGTTGAAGCGAATGGATTGTCGTTAAGCACATTGGGCCTTTTGAATGGGCCATCTCTCTAGGCTGGGACTGTGAACCGTTAATACATGTAGGAATTGTGCCCTCAACATGACGGGTATGATCATACCAACACTAATGCATCGGATCCAATCATGGGTGACCCCCTGGGAAGTCCTCGTGTTGCACCCCCTTTTCAATTTTTTTGCTCTGGTAAGGGTTGCCAAGATACTTTATCCACCAAATCTCTATTACCGAATTGCACGGAACATTGGGCAAGACAACTTCGCTTCACGTAGAGGCCGGGCCCGCAAACCGATGACGTAGTGTTTGTGACCAGGTCTCCTTCACTCCGGTGCCCATAACTTTTGTTCCGTAAGGAGTTACGCAGCGCATAGCATACCGGTACAAAGCTCTTTGAGAGCTCTGCGACGGGGGCAGCTAGCTTGCTCGCTGTGCCCATTTTTGGAGCTCAAAATCAAACGTTTTCATCAGTTTCAGGCCATTTTGTTCTTTTGCTCTATTTTTCCGTCCCGGATCGTACGTCGTGAGCTGTTAAAAGTACGACAACCTGAATCGCGGGACATCAGAGGGCCCTACAACGTTTCGATATCACGTCCTGCGAGGATGCTGCATTGTTGAAGCAGATGTGTTGTCGTTAAGCCCATTGTGCCTTTTGAATGGGCCATCTCTCTAGGCTGGGGCTGTGAACCGTTAACACATATAGGAATTGTGCTCTCAACATGATGGGTGCGATCATACCAGCACTAATGCACCGGATCCCATCAGAACTCCGAATTTGAGCATGCTTGGGCGAGAGTAGTACTAGGATGGGTGACCCCCTGGGAAGTCCTCGTGTTGTACCCCCTTTTCAATTTTTTTTGCCCTGGTTAGGGTTGCCAAGATACTTTATCCAACAAATCTCTATTACCAAATCCCACGAAACATTGGGCAAGACAACTTCGCTCCACGTAGAGGCCGGTACCGCAAACGAGGGCGTAGGGTTTGTGACCAGGTCTCCGTCGCTCCGGTGCCCATAACTTTTGATCCGTAAGGAGTTACGCGGCGCACAGCATACCGTTGCAAAGCTCTCTGAGAGCTCCACGACGGGGGCAGCTAGCTTGCTCGCTGTGCCCCTTTTTGGACTCCAAAATTGAACGTTTTCATCAATTTCTGGCCACTTTTCTTCTTTTGCTCTATTTTTCCGTCCCAGATCGTACGTCGTGAGCTGTTAAAAGGACGACAACCTGACTCGCGGGACATCAGAGGGCCCTACAATGTGTCGATATCACGTCTTTTAAGGATGCTGCGTTGTTGAAGCGGATGGGTTTTCGTTAAGCCCATTGGGCCGTTTGAATGGGCCATCTCTCTAGGCTGGGACTGTGAACTGTTAACACATATAGGAATTGTGCACTCAACATGACAGGTGCGATCATACCAGCACTAATGCATCGGATCCCATCAGAACTCCGAAGTTAAGCGTGCTTGGGCGAGAGTAGTACTAGGATTGGTGACCCCCTGTGAAGTCCTCGTGTTGCACCCCCTTTTCAATTTTTTTTGCCCTGGTTTGGGTTGCCAAGATAGTTTATTCACCAAATCTCTATTACCGAATCCCATGGAACATTGGGCAAGACAACTTCGCTTCACGTAGATGCCGGGCCCGCAAACCGAGGGCGTAGGGTTTGTGACCAGGTCTCCGTCGCTCCGGTGCCCATAACTTTTGATCCGAAAGGAGTTACGCGGCGCACAACATACCGTTGCAAAGCTCTCTGAGAGCTCTACGACGGGGGCATCTAGCTTGCTCCCTGTGCCCCTTTTTGGAGCCCAAAATTGAACATTTTCATCAGTTTCAGGCCACTTTTCTTCTTTTGCTCTGTTTTTCCGTCCCGGATCGTACGTCGTGAGCTGTTAAAAGGACGACAACCTGACTCGCCGGACATCAGAAGGCCCTACAATGTGTCGATATCATGCCTTACGAGGATGCTGCGTTGTTGAAGCGGATGGGTTGTCGTTAAGCCCATTGGGCCTTTTGAATAAGCCATCTCTCTAGGCTGGGACTGTGAACCGTTAACACATGTAGGAATTGTACCCTCAACATGACGGGTGCGATCATACCAGCACTAATGCACCGGATCCCATCAGAACTCCGAAGTTAAGCGTGCTTGGGCGAGAGTAGTACTAGGTTGGGTGACCACTGGAAAGTCCTCGTGTTGCACCCCCTTTTCATTTTTTTTTGCCCTGGTTAGGGTTACCAAGATACATTATCCACCGAATCACTAATATCGAATCCCATGGAACATTGGGCAAGACAACTTCCCCTCACGTAGAGGCCGGGCCCGCAAACTGAGGGCGTAGGGTTTGTGACCAGGTCTGCGTCGCTCCGATGCCCATAACTTTTTATTCGTAAGGAGTTACGCGGTGCACAGCATACCGTTGCAAAGCTTTCTCTGAGAGCTCTACGACGGGGGCAGCCAGCTTGCACGCTGTGCCTAATTTTGGAGCACAAAATCAAACATTTTCATCAGTTTCAGGCAACTTTTGTTCTTTTGCTCTATTTTTCTGTCCTGGATCGTACGTCGTGAGTTGTTAAAAGGACAACAACCTAACTCGCGGGATATCAGAGGGCCCTACAACATGTCGATATCACGTCTTGCGAGGATACTGCGTTGTTGAAGCGGATGGGTTTTTGTTAAGCCAATTGGGCCTTTTGAATGGGCCATCTCTCTAGGATGGGACTGTGAACCGTTAACACATATAGGAATTGTGCCCTCAACATGACGGGTGCGATCATACCAGCACTAATGCACTGGATCCCATCAGAACTCCGAAGTTAAGCGTGCTTGGGCGAGAGTAGTACTAGGATGGGTGACCCCTTATGAAGTCCTCGTGTTGCACCCCCTTTTCAATTTTTTTTGCCCGGGTTTGGGTTGCCAAGATACTTTATCCACCAAATCTCTATTACCGAATACCACGAAACATTGGGCAAGACAACTTCGCTTCACGTAGAGGTCGGGCACGCTAACCGAGGGCGTAGGGTTTGTGACCAGGTCTCCGTCGCTCTGGTGCCGATAACTTTTGATCCGTAAGGAGTTACGCGGCGCACAGCATACTGTTGCAATGCTCTCTGAGAGCTCTACGACGGGGGCAGCTAGCTTGCTCACTGTACCCCTTTTTGGAGCCCAAAATCAAACATTTTCATCAGTTTCAGGCCACTTTTCTTCTTTTGCTCGGTTTTTGTGTCCCGGATCGTACGTCGTGAGCTGTTAAAAGGACGACAACCTGACTCGCCGAACATCAGAGGGCCCTACAACGTGTCGATATCACGTCTTGCGAGGATGCTGCGTTGTTGAAGTGGATGGGTTGTCGTTAAGCCCATTGAGCCTTTTGAATGGGCCATCTCTCTAGGCTATGACTGTGAACTGTTAACACATATAGGAATTGTACCCTCAACATGACGGGTTCGATCATACAAGCACTAATGCACCGGATCCCATTAGAGCTCTGAAGTTAAGCGTGCTTGGGCGAGAGTAGTACTAGGATGGGTGACCCCCCGAGAAGTCCTTGTGTTGCACCCCCTTTTCATTTTTTTTTGCCCTGGTTAGGGTTGCCAAGATACATTATCCACCGAATCACTAATATCGAATCCCACGGAACATTGGGCAAGACAACTTCCTTTCTGTAGAGGCCTGGCCCGCGAACCGAGGGCGTAGGTTTTGTGACCAGGTCTCCGTCGCTCCGATGCCCATAACTTTTGATCCGTAAGGAGTTACGCGGCGCACAGCATACCGTTGCAAAGCTCTCTGAGAGCTCTACAACAGGGATAGCTAGCTTGCTCGCTCTGCCCATTTTTAGAGCCCAAAATCGAATGTATTCATCAGTTTTAGGCCACCTTTCTTCTTTTTTTCTATTTTTTCGTCCCAGATCGTACGTCGTGAGCTATTAAAAGGACGACAACCTGACTCGCCGAACTTCAGAGGGCCCTACAACGTGTTGATATCACGTCTTGTGAGGATGCTGCGTTGTTGAAGCGGATGGGTTATCGTTAAGCCCATTGGGCCTTTTGAATGGGCCATCTCTCTAGGCTGGGACTGTGAACCGTTAACACATATAGGAATTGTGCTCTCAACATGATGGGTGCGATCATACCAGCACTAATGCACCGGATCCCCTCAGAACTTCGAAGTTAAGCGTGCTTGGGCGAGAGTAGTACTAGGATGGGTGACCCCTTTTGATGTCCTCGTGTTACACCCCCTTTTCAATTTTTTTTGCCCTGGTTTGGGTTGCCAAGATACTTTATCCACCAAATCTCAATTACCGAATCCCACGGAACATTAGGCATGACAACTTCGTTTCACGTAGAGGTCGGGCACGCAAATCGAGGGACGAGGGTTTGTGACCAAGTCTGCGTCGCTCCGGTGCCGATAACTTTTGATCCGTAAGGAGTTACGCGACGCACAGCATACTGTTGCAAAGCTCTCTGAGAGCTCCACGACGGGGGCAGCTAGCATGCTCGCCGTGCCCCTTTTTGGAGCCCAAAATCGAACATTTTCATCTGTTTCAGGCCACTTTTCTTCCTTTGCTCTATTTTTTCATCCCGGATCGTACGTCGTGAGCTGTTAAAAGGACGACAAACTGACTCACCGGACATCAGAGGCCCCTACAACGTGTCGATATCACGTCTTGCGAGGATGCTGCGTTGTTGAAGCGGATGGGTTGTCGTTAAGCCCATTGAGCCTTTTGAATGGGCCATATCTCTAGGCTAGGACTGTGAACCGTTAACACATATAGGAATTGTGCCCTCAACATGACGGGTGCGATCATACCAGCACTAATGCACCGGATCCCATTAGAGCTCCGAAGTTAAGCGTGCTTGGGCGAGAGTGGTACTAGGATGGGTGACCCCCCGGGACTTCTTTGTGTTGCACTCCCTTTTCATTTTTTTTTGCCCTGGTTAGGGTTGCCAAGATACATTATCCACCAAATCTCTAATATCGAATCCCACGGAACATTGGACAAGACAACTTCCCTTCTGTAGAGGCTGGGCCCGCGAACTGAGGGCGTAGGTTTTATGACCACGTCTCCGTCGCTCCGATGCCCATAACTTTTGATCCGTAAGGAGTTCCGCCGCCCACAGCATACCGTTGCAAAGCTCTTTGAGAGCTCTACAACAGGGGCAGCTAGCTTGCCCGCTTTGCCCATTTTTGGAGCCGAAAATCGAACATTTTCATCAGTTTTAGGCAACTTTTGTTCTTTTACTCTATTTTTCCGTCCCGAATCGTACGTCGTGAGCAGTTAAAAGGACGACAACCTGACTCGCGGGACATCAGAGGGCCCTACAACGTGTCGATATCACGTCTTGTGAGGACGCTGCGTTGCTGAAGCGGATGAGTTTTCGTTAAGCCCATTGGGCCTTTTGAATGGGCCATCTCTCTAGGCTGGGACTATGAACCGTTAACACATATAGGAATTGTGCCCTCAACATGACGGGTGCGATCGTATGAGCACTAATGCATCGGATGCCATCAGAACTCCGAAGTTAAACGTGCTTGGGCGAGAGTAGTACTAGGATGGGTCACCCCCTGTGAAGTCCTCGTGTTGCACCCGCATTTCAATTTTTTTTTCCCTGGTTTGGGTTGACAAGATACTTTATCCACCAAATCTCTATTACCGAATCCCATGTAACATTGGGCAAGACAACTTCGCTTCACGTAGAAGCCGGGCTCGTAAACCGAGGGCGTAGGGTTTGTGACCAGGTCTCCGTAACTCCAGTGCCCATAACTTTTGATCCGTAAGAAGTTACGCGGCGCACAACATACCGTTGCAAAGGACTTTGAGAGCTCTACGATGGGGGCAGCTAGCTTGCTCCCTGTACCCCGTTTTGGAGCCCAAAATTGAACATTTTCTTCAGTTTCAGGCCACTTTTCTTCTTTTGCTCTGTTTTTCCGTCCCGAATCATACGTCGTGAGCTATTAAAAGGACGACAACCTGACTCGCCGTACATCAGAGGTCCCTACAACGTGTCGATATCACGTCTTGTGAGGATGCTGCGTTGTTCAAGCGGATGGGTTTTCGTTAAGCCCATTGAGCCTTTTGAATTGGCCATCTCTCTAGGCTGGGACTGTGAACTGTTAACACATACAGGAATTGTGCTCTCAACATGATGGGTGCGATCATACCAGCACTAATGCACCGTATCCCATCAGAACTCCGAAGTTAAGCTTGCTTGGGTGAGAGTAGTACAAGGATGGGTGACCCCTTGGGAAGTCCTCGTGTTGTACCCCCTTTTCATTTTTTTTTGCCCTGGTTAGGGTTGCCAAGATTCATTATCCACCAAATCTCTAATATCGAATCCCACAGAACATTGGGCAAGACAACTTCCGTTCACGTAGAGGCCGGGCCCGCAAACCGACGGCGTAGGGTTTGTGACCATGTCTCCGTCGCTCCGTTGCCCATAACTTTTTATTCGTAAGGAATTATGCGGCGCATAGCATACCGTTGCAAAGCTCTTTGAGAGCTCTACGACGGGGGCAGCCAACTTGCTAGCTTTGCCCATTTTTGGAGCCCAAAATCGATCATTTTCATTAGTTTCAGGCCACTTTTGTTCTTTTGCTCTATTTTTTCGTCCCGGATCGTACGTCGTGAGCTGTTAAAAGGACAACAACCTGACTCGCGGGACATCAGAGGGCCCTATAATGTGTCGATATCACGTCTTGCGAGGATGCTGCGTTGTTAAAGCGGATGGGTTTTCGTTAAGCCCATTGGGCCTTTTGAATGGGACATCTCTCTAGGCTGTGACTGTGAACCGTTAACAAATGTAGGAATTATGCCCTCAACATGACGGGTGCGATCATACCAGCACTAATGCACCAGATCTCATTAGAACTCCGAAGTTAAACGTGCTTGGGCGAGAGTAGTACTAGGATGGGTGACCCCCTGGGAAGTCCTCGTGTTGCACCCCCTTTTCATTTTTTTTTGCCCTGGTTAGAGTTGCCAAGATACATTATCCACCAAATCTCTAATATCGAATCCCACGGAACATTGGGCAAGACAACTTCCCTTCAAGTAGAGGCCGGGCCCGCAAACTGAGGGCGTAGGGTTTGTGACCAGGTCTCCGTTGCTCCGATGCCCATAAATTTTGATCCGTAAGGAGGTACGCGGCGCACAGCATACCATTGCAAAGCTTTCTCTGAGAGCTCTACGACAGGGGCACCCAGCTTGCTCGCTGTGCCCATCTTTGGAGCCCAAAATCGATCATTTTCATCAGTTTCAGGCCACTTTTGTTCTTTTTCTCTATTTTTATGACGCGGATCGTACGTCGTGAGCTGTTAAAAGGACGACAACCTGACTCGCGGGACATCTGAGGGCCCTACAACTTGTCGATATCACGTCTTGCGAGGATGCTGCGTTGTTGAAGCGGATGGGTTTTTTGTGAAGCCAATTGGGCATTTTGAATGGGCCATCTCTCTAGGCTGGGACTGTGAACTGTTAACACATATAGGAATTGTGCCCTCAACATGACGGGTGCGATCATACCAGCACTAATGCACCGGATCCCATCAGAACTCCGAAGTTAACCGTGCTTGGGCGAGAGTAGTACTAGGATGGGTGACCCCTTGTGAAGTCCTCGTGTTGCACCCCCTTTTCAATTTTTTTTGCCCGGGTTTGGGTTGCCAAGATACTTTATCCACCAAATCTCTATTACCGAATCCCACGAAACATTGGGCAAGACAACTTCGCTTCACGTAGAGGTCGGGCACGCAAACCGAGGGCGTAGGGTTTGTGACCAGGTCTCCGTCGCTCCGGTGCCGATAACTTTTGATCCGTAAGGAGTTACGCGGTGCACAGCATACTGTTGCAAAGCTCTCTGAGAGCTCTACGACGGGGGCAGCTAGCTTGCTCACTGTACCCCTTTTTGGTGACCAAAATCGAACATTTTCATCAGTTTCAGGCCACTTTTCTTCTATTGCTCGATTTTTGTGTGCCAGATCGTACGTCGTGAGCCGTTAAAAGGACGACAACCTGACTCGCCGGATATCAGACGCCCCTACAATGTGTCGATATCACGTCTTGCGAGGATGCTGCGTTGTTGAAGTGGATGGGTTGTCGTTAAGCCCATTGAGCCTTTTGAATGGGCCATCTCTCTAGGCTAGGACTGTGAACCCTTAACACATATAGGAATTGTGCCCTCAACATGACGGGTGCGATCATACAAGCACTAATGCACCGGATCCCATTAGAGCTCTGAAGTTAAGCGTGCTTGGGCGAGAGTAGTACTAGGATGGGTGACCCCCCGGGAAGTCCTTGTGTTGCACCCCCTTTTCATTTTTTTTTGCCCTGGTTAGGGTTGCCAAGATACATTATCCACCGAATCACTAATATCGAATCCCACGGAACATTGGGCAAGACAACTTCCTTTCTGTAGAGGCCTGGCCCGCGAACCGAGGGCGTAGGTTTTGTGACCAGGTCTCCGTCGCTCCGATGCCCATAACTTTTGATCCGTAAGGAGTTACGCGGCGCACAGCATACCGTTGCAAAGCTCTCTGAGAGCTCTACAACAGGGGTAGCTAGCTTGCTCGCTGTGCCCATTTTTAGAGCCCAAAATCGAA
Source organism: Ehretia macrophylla (assembly GCA_037974665.1). Taxonomy (NCBI): domain Eukaryota; kingdom Viridiplantae; phylum Streptophyta; class Magnoliopsida; order Boraginales; family Ehretiaceae; genus Ehretia; species Ehretia macrophylla. Next base: position 9,006,129 of record CM075773.1, read on the forward strand.
TGTTTTCATCAGTTTTAGGCCACCTTTCTTCTTTTTTTCTATTTTTTCGTCCCAGATCGTACGTCGTGAGCTATTAAAAGGACGACAACCTGACTCGCCGGACTTCAGAGGGCCCTACAACGTGTCGATATCACGTCTTGTGAGGATGCTGCATTGTTGAAGCGGATGGGTTATCGTTAAGCCCATTGGGCCTTTTGAATGGGCCATCTCTCTAGGCTGGGACTGTGAACCGTTAACACATATAGGAATTGTGCTCTCAACATGATGGGTGCGATCATACCAGCACTAATGCACCGGATCCCATCAGAACTCCGAAGTTAAGCGTGCTTGGGCGAGAGTAGTACTAGGATGGGTGACCCCTTGTGATGTCCTCGTGTTGCACCCCCTTTTCAATTTTTTTGCCCTGGTTTAGGTTGCCAAGATACTTTATCCAACAAATCTCTATTACCGAATCCCACGGAACATTGGGCATGACAACTTCGCTTCACGTAGAGGCCGGGCCCGCAAACCGACGGCGTAGGGTTTGTGACCATGTTTCCGTTGCTCCGTTGCCCATAACTTTTGATCCGTAAGGAGTTACGCGGCGCACAACATACCGTTGCAAAGGACTCTGAGAGCTCTACGACGGGGGCAGCCAACTTGCTAGCTTTGCCCATTTTTGGAGCCCAAAATCGATCATTTTCATTAGTTTCAGGCCACTTTTGTTCTTTTGCTTTATTTTTTTCGTCCCGGATCGTACGTCGTGAGCTGTTAAATGGACAACAACCTGACTCGCGGGACATCAGAAGGACCTATAATGTGTCGATATCACGTCTTGCGAGGATGCTGCGTTGTTGAACCGGATGGGTTATCGTTAAGCCCATTGGGCCTTTTGAATAGGCCATCTCTCTAGGCTGGGACTGTGAACCGTTAACACATATAGGAATTGTGCTCTCAACATGATGGGTGCGATCATACCAGCACTAATGCACCGGATCCCATCAGAACTCCGAAGTTAAGCGTGCTTGGGCGAGAGTAGTACTAGGATGGGTGACCCCTTGTGATGTCCTCGTGTTGCACCCCCTTTTCAATTTTTTTTGCCCTGGTTTGGGTTGCCAAGATACTTTATCCAACAAATCTCTATTACCGAATCCCACGGAACATTGGGCATGACAACTTCGCTTCACGTAGAGGCCGGGCCCGCAAACCGACGGCTTAGGGTTTGTGACCATGTTTCCGTTGCTCCGTTGCCCATAACTTTTGATCCGTAAGGAGTTACGCGGCGCACAACATACCGTTGCAAAGGACTCTGAGAGCTCTACGACGGGGGCAGCCAACTTGCTAGCTTTGCCCATTTTTGGAGCCCAAAATCGATCATTTTCATTAGTTTCAGGCCACTTTTGTTCTTTTGCTTTATTTTTTTCGTCCCGGATCGTACGTCGTGAGCTGTTAAATGGACAACAACCTGACTCGCGGGACATCAGAAGGACCTATAATGTGTCGATATCACGTCTTGCGAGGATGCTGCGTTGTTGAAGCGGATGGGTTGTCGTTAAGCCCATTGAGCCTTTTGAATGGGCCATCTCTCTAGGCTAGGACTGTGAACCGTTAACACATATAGGAATTGTGCCCTCAACATGACGGGTGCGATCATAGCAGCACTAATGTACCGGATCCCATTAGAGCTCCGAAGTTAAGCGTGCTTGGGCGAGAGTAGTACTAGGATGGGTGACCCCCCAGGAAGTCCTTGTGTTGCACCCCCTTTTCATTTTTTTTTGCCCTGGTTAGGGTTGCCAAGATACATTATCCACCAAATCTCTAATATCGAATCCCACGGAACATTGGGCAAGACAACTTCCCTTCCGTAGAGGCTGGGCCCGCGAACCGAGGGCGTAGGTTTTATGACCAGGTCTCCGTCGCTCCGATGCCCATAACTTTTGATCCGTAAGGAGTTACGCAGCGCACAGCATACCGTTGCAAAGCTCTTTGAGAGCTCTACAATAGGGGCAGCTAGCTTGCCCGCTGTGCCCATTTTTGGATGCCAAAATCAAACATTTTCATCAGTTTTAGGCAACTTTTGTTCTTTTACTCTATTTTTCCGTCCCGGATCGTACGTCGTGAGCAGTTAAAAGGACGACAACCTGACTCGCGGGAAATCAGAGGGCCCTACAACGTGTCGATATCACGTCTTGCGAGGACGCTGCGTTGTTGAAGCGGATGGGTTTTCGTTAAGCCCATTGGGCCTTTTGAATGGGCCATCTCTCTAGGCTGGTACTATGAACCGTTAACACATATAGGAATTGTGCCCTCAACATGACGGGTGCGATCGTATGAGCACTAATGCATCGGATGCCATCAGAACTCCGAAGTTAAACGTGCTTGGGCGAGAGTAGTACTAGGATGGGTCACCCCCTGTGAAGTCCTCGTGTTGCACCCGCTTTTCAATTTTTTTTGCCCTGGTTTGGGTTGACAAGATACTTTATCCACCAAATCTCTATTACCGAATCCCACGTAACATTGGGCAAGACAACTTCGCTTCACGTAGAGGCCGGGCCCGCAAACCGACGGCGTAGGGTTTGTGACCATGTCTCCGTCGCTCCGTTGCCCATAACTTTTGATTCGTAAGGAGTTACGCGGCGCACAACATACCGTTGCAAAGGACTCTGAGAGCTCTACGACGGGGGCAGCCAACTTGCTAGCTTTGCCCATTTTTGGAGCCCAAAATCGATCATTTTCATTAGTTTCAGGCCACTTTTGTTCTTTTGCTCTATTTTTTCGTCCCGGATCGTACGTCGTGAGCTGTTAAAAGGACAACAACCTGACTCGCGGGACATCAGAAGGACCTATAATGTGTCGATATCACGTCTTGCGAGGATGCTGCGTTTTTAAAGCGGATGGGTTTTCGTTAAGCCCATTGGGCCTTTTGAATGGGACATCTCTCTAGGCTGTGACTATGAACCGTTAACAAATGTAGGAATTATGGCCTCAACATGACGGGTGCGATCATACTAGCACTAATGCACCAGATCTCATCAGAACTCCGAAGTTAAGCGTGCTTGGGTAAGAGTAGTACTAGGATGGGTGACCCCCTGGGAAGTCCTCGTGTTGCACCCCCTTTTCATTTTTTTTTTGCCCTGGTTAGAGTTGCCAAGATACATTATCCACCAAATCTCTAATATCGAATCCCACGGAACATTGGGCAAGACAACTTCCCTTCACGTAGAGGCCGGACCCGCAAACTGAGGGCGTAGGGTTTGTGACCAGGTCTCCGTCGCTCCGATGCCCATAACTTTTGATCCATAAGGAGTTACGCGGTGCACAGCATACCGTTACAAAGCTTTCTCTGAGAGCTCTACGACAGGGGCACCCAGCTTGCTCGCTGTGCCCATCTTTGGAGCCCAAAATCGAACATTTTCATCAGTTTCAGGCCACTTTTGTTCTTTTTCTCTATTTTTATGACGCGGATCTTACGTCGTGAGCTGTTAAAAGGACGACAACCTGACTCGCGGGACATCTGAGGGCCCTACAACTTGTCGATATCACGTCTTGCGAGGATGCTGCGTTGTTGAAGCGGATGGGTTTTTTGTTAAGCCAATTGGGCCTTTTGAATGGGCCATCTCTCTAGGCTGGGACTGTGAACTGTTAACACATATAGGAATTGTGCCCTCAACATGACGGGTGCGATCATACCAGCACTAATGCACCGGATCCCATCAGAACTCCGAAGTTAACCGTGCTTGGACGAGAGTAGTACTAGGATGGGTGACCCCTTGTGAAGTCCTCGTGTTGCACCCCCTTTTCAATTTTTTTTGCCCTGGTTTGGGTTGCCAAGATACTTTATCCGCCAAATCTCTATTACCGAATGCCACGGAACATTGGGCAAGACAACTTCGCTTCACATAGAGGTCGGGCCCACAAACCGTGGGTGTAGGGTTTGTGACCAGGTCTCCGTCGCTCCGTTGCCGATAACTTTTGATCCGTAAGGAGTTACGCTGCGCACAGCATACTGTTGCAAAGCTCTCTGAGAGCTCTACGACGGGGGCAGCTAGTTTGCTCGTTGTACCCCTTTTTGGAGTCCAAAATCGAAAATTTTCATCAGTTTCAGGCCACTTTTCTTGTTTTGCTCAGTTTTTTTGTCCCGGATCGTACGTCGTGAGCTGTTAAAAGGACGACAACCTGACTCGCCGGACATCAGAGGGCCCTACAACGTGTCGATATCACTTCTTGCTAGAATGCTGCGTTGTTGAAGCGCATGGGTTGTCATTAAGCCCATTGAGCCGTTTGAATGGTCCATCTCTCTAGGCTGGGACTGTGAACCGTTAACACATATAGGAATTGTGCCTTCAACATGACGGGTGCGATCATACCAGCACTAACGCACTGGATCCCATTAGAGCTCCGAAGTTAAGCGTGCTTGGGCGAGAGTAGTACTAGGATGGGTGACCCCCTGGGAAGTCCTCGTGTTGCACCCCCTTTTCATTTTTTTTTTACCCTGGTTAGGGTTGCCAAGATACATTATCCATCAAATCTCTAATATCGAATCCCACGGAACATTGGGCAAGACAACTTCCCTTCCGTAGAGGCCGGGCTCGCGATCCGAGGGTGTAGGGTTTGTGACCAGGTCTCCGTCGCTCTGATGCCCATAACTTTTGATCCGTCAAGAGTTACGCGGCACACAGCATACCGTTGTAAATCTCTCTAAGAGCTCTACAACAGGGGCATCTTGCTTGCTCGATGTGCCCATTTTTGGAGCCCAAAATTGAACATTTTCATCAGTTTTAGGCAACTTTTGTTCTTTCACTCTATTTTTCCGTCCCGAATCGTACGTCATGAGCTGTTAAAAGGACGACAACCTGACTCGTGGGACATCAGAGGGCCCTACAACATGTCGATATCACGTCTTGCGAGGATGCTGCGTTGTTGAAGCGGATGGGTTTTCGTTAAGCCCATTGGGCCTTTTGAACGGGCCATCTCTCTAGGCTGGGACTGTGAACCGTTAACACATATAGGAATTGTGCCCTCAACATGACGGGTGCGATCATACCAGTACTAATGCACCGGATCCCATCAGAACTCCGGAGTTAAGCGTGCTTGGGCGAGAGTAGTACTAGGATGGGTCACCCCCTGTGAAGTCCTCGTGTTGCACCCGCTTTTCAATTTTTTTTGCCCTGGTTTGGGTTGACATAATACTTTATCCACCAAATCTCTATTACCGAATCCCACGGAACATTGGGCAAGACAACTTCGCTTCAAGTAGAGGCCGGGCTCGCAAACCAAGGGCGTAGGGCTTGTGACCAGGTCTCCGTAGCTCCGGTGCCCATAACTTTTGATTCGTAAGAAGTTACACGGCGCACAACATACCTTTGCAAAGCACTCTGAGAGCAATACGACGGGGGCTGCTAGCTTTCTCCCTGGGCCCCTTTTTGGAGGCCAAAATCGAACATTTTCATAAGTTTCAGGCCATTTTCCTTCTTTTGCTCTGTTCTTTCGTCCCGGATCGTACGTCGTGAGATTTTAAAAGGATGACAACTTGACTCGTCGGACATCAGAGGGCCCTACAACATGTCGATATCACGTCTTGCGAGGATGCTGCGTTGTTGAAGCCGATGGGTTGTCGTTAAGCCGATTGAGCCTTTTGAATTGGCCATATCTCTAGGCTGGGACTGTGAACCGTTAACACATATAGGAATTGTGCCCTCAACATGACGGGTGCTATCATACCAACACTAATGCACCAGATCCCATCAGAACTCCGAAGTTAAACGTGCTTCGGCAAAAGTAGTACTAGGATTGGTGACCCCTTGGGAAGTCCTCATGTTGCACCCCCTTTTCAATTTTTTTTGCCCTGGTTAAGGTTGCCAAGATACTTTATCCACCAAATCTCTATTACCGAATCCCACGGAACATTGGGCAAGACAACTTCGCTTCACGTAGAGGCCGGCCCCGCAAACCGAGGGTGTAGGGTTTGTGACTAGGTCCCCATCGCTCCGGTGCCCATAACTTTTGATCCGTGAGGAGTTATATGGCGCACAGTATACCGTTGCAAAGCTCTCTGAGAGCTCTATGACGGGGGCAGCCAGCTTGCTCGCTGTGCCCAATTTTTGGAGCCCAAAATCGAACGTTTTTATCAGTTTCTGGCCACTTTTCTTCTTTTGCTCTATTTTTTCGTCCCGGATCGTATATCGTGAGCTGTTAAAAGGACGACAACCTGACTCGCTAGACATCAGAGGGCCCTACAATGTGTTGATATCATGCCTGACGAGGATGGGGTACTGTTGAAGCGGATGGGTTGTTGTTAAGCCCATTGGGCCTTTTGAAAGGGCCATCTCTCTAGGCTGAGACTGTGAACCGTTAACACATATAGGAATTGTGCCCTCAACATGACGGGTGCGATCATACCAGCACTAATGCACCGGATCACATCAGAACTCCGAAGTTAAGTGTGCTTGGGAGAGAGTAGTACTAGGATGGTTCACCCCCTGTGAAGTCCTCGTGTTGCACCCACTTTTCAATTTTTTTTGCCCTGGTTTGGGTTGACAAGATACTTTATCCACCAAATCTCTATTACTGAATCCCACGGAACATTGGGCAAGACAACTTCGCATCACGTAGAGGCCGGGCTCAGAAACCGAGGGCGTAGGGTTTGTGACCAAGTCTCCGTCGCTCCGGTGCCCATAAATTTTGATCCGTAAGGAGTTACGCGGCGCATAGCATACCGTTGCAAAGGTCTCTGAGAGCTCTACGATGGGGGCAGCTAGCTTGCTCCCTGTGCCTCTATTTGGAGCCCAAAATCGAACATTTTCATCAGTTTCAGGCCACTTTTCTTCTTTTGCTCTGTTTTTCCGTCCCGGATCATACATCGTGAGCTGTTAAAAGGACGAAAACCTGACTCGACTGACATTAAAGGGCCCTACAACGTGTCGATATCATGTCTTGCGAGGATGCTGCACTGTTGAAGCCGATGGGTTGTCGTTAAGCCCATTGAGCCTTTTGAATGGGCCATCTCTCTAGGCTGGGACTGTGAACCGTTAACACATATAGGAATTGTGCTCTCAACATGACGGGTGCATCATACCAGCACTAATGCACCGGATCCCATCAAAACTCATAAGTTAAGCGTGCTTGGGTAAGAGTAGTACAAGGATGGGTGGAAGTCCTCGTGTTGTACCCCACTTTAATTTTTTTTTGCCCTGGTTAGGGTTGCCAAGATTCATTATCCACCAAATCTCTAATATCGAATCCCGCGGAACATTGGGCAAGACAACTTCTCTTCACGTAGAGGCCGGGCCCGCAAACCGACGGCGTAGGGTTTGTGACCAGGTCTCCGTCGCTCCGATGCCCATAACTTTTGATTCGTAAGGAGTTACGCGGCGCACAACATACCGTTGCAAAGCTCTTTAAGAGCTCTACGACGGGGCCAGCCAACTTGCTCGCTTTGCCCATTTTTGGAGCCCAAAATCGATCATTTTCATTAGTTTCAGGCCACTTTTGTTCTTTTGCCCTATTTTTCCATCCCGGATCGTACGTCATGAGTTGTTAAAAGGACAATAACCTGACTCGCGGGACATCAGAGGGCCCTACAATGTGTCGATATCACGTCTTGCGAGGATGCTGCGTTGTTGAAACGGATGGGTTTTTGTTAAGCCCATTGGGCCTTTTGAATGGGCCATCTCTCTAGGCTGGGACTGTGAACCGTTAACAAATGTAGAAATTGTGCCCTCAACATGACGGGTGCGATCGTACCAGCACTAATGCACCGGATCCCATCAGAACTCCGAAGTTAAGCGTGCTTGGGCGAGAGTAGTACTACGATGGGTGACCCCCTCGGAAGTCCTCGTGTTGCACCCCCTTTTAAATTTTTTTTTGCCCTGGTTAGGGTTGCCAAGATACTTTATCCACCAAATCTCTAATATCGAATCCCATGGAACATTGGGCAAGACAACTTCCCTTCACATAGAGGCCGGGCCAGCAAACTGAGGGCGTAGGGTTTGTGACCAGGTCTCCGTCCCTCCGATGCCCATAACTTTCGATCCGTAAGGAGTTACGCGGCGCACAACATACCGTTGCAAAGCTTTCTGAGAGCTCTACAACAGGGGTAGCTAGCTTGCTCGCTGTGCCCATTTTTGGAGCCCAAAATCGAACATTTTCATCAGTTTCAGGAAACTTTTGTTCTTTTACTCTATTTTTCCGTCCCGGATCGTACGTCGTGAGTTGTTAAAAGGACGACAACCTGACTTGCGGGACATCAGAGGGCCCTACAACATGTCGATATCACGTCTTGTGAGGACGCTGCATTGTTGAAGTGGATGGGTTTTCGTTAAGCCCATTGGGCCTTTTGAATGGGCCATCTCTCTAGGCTGGGACTGTGAACCGTTAACACATATAGGAATTGTGCCCTCAACATGACGGGTGCGATCGTATGAACACTAATGTACTGGATCCCATCAGAACTCCGAAGTTAAACGTGCTTGGGCGAGAGTAGTACTAGGATGGGTCACCCCCTGTGAAGTCCTCGTGTTGTACCCGCTTTTCAATTTTTTTTGCTCTGGTTTGGGTTGGCAAGATACTTTATCCACCAAATCTCTATTACCGAATCCCAAGGAACATTAGGCAAGACAACTTCGCTTCACGTAGACGCCGGGCTCGCAAACCGAGGGCGTAGGGTTTGTGACCAGGTCTCCGTAGCTCCGGTGCCCATAACTTTTGATCCGTAAGAAGTTACGCGGCGCGCAACATACCGTTGCATACCTCACTAAGAGCTCTACTACGGGGGCTGCTAGCTTGCTCCCAGTGCCCCTTTTTGGAGGCCAAAATTGAACATTTTCATTTGTTTCAGGCCATTTTTCTTCTTTTGCTCTGTTTTTCCGTCCCGAATCGTACGTCGTGAGCTATTAAAAGGACGACAACCTGACTCGCCGGACATCAGAGGGCCCTACAATGTGTCGATATCACGTCTTGTGAGGATGCTGCGTTGTTGAAGCTGATGGGTTGTCCTTAAGCCCATTGAGCCCTTTGAATAGGCCATTTCTCCGTTAACACATATAGCAATTGTGTCCTCAACATGACGGATGCGATCATACCAGAACTAATGCACCGGATCCCATCAGAACTCGGAAGTTAAGCGTGCTTGGGTGAGAGTAGTACTAGGATGGGTCACCCCCTGTGAAGTCCTCGTGTTGCACCCAGTTTTCAATTTTTTTTGACGTGGTTTGGGTTGACAAGATACTTTATCCACCAAATCTCTATTACCGAATCCCACGGAACATTGGACAAGACAACTTCGCTTCACGTAGAGGCCGGGCTCGTAAACCGAGGGCGTAGGGTTTGTGACCAAGTCTCTGTCGCTCCGGTGCCCATAAATTTTGATCCATAAGGAGTTATACGGCGCACAGCATACCGTTGCAAAGGACTCTGAGAGCTCAACGACGGGGGCAGCTAGTTTGCTCCCTGTGCCCTTTTTTGGAGCCCAAAATTGATCATTTTCATCAGTTTCCGGCCACTTTTCTTCTTTTGCTCTGTTTTTATATCCCGGATCGTACGTCGTGAGCTGTTAAAAGGACGACAACCTGACTCGCCGTACATCAGAGGGCCCTACAACGTGTCGATATCACGTCTTGCGAGGATGCTGCGTTGTTGAAGCCGATGGGTTGTCGTTAAGCCCATTGAGCCTTTTGAATGGGCCATCTCTCTAGGCTGGGACTGTGAACCGTTAACACATATAGGAATTGTGCTCTCAACATGACGGGTGCGATCATACCAGCACTAATGCACCAGATCCCATCAGAACTCCGAAGTTAAGCGTGCTTGGGTGAGAGTAGTACAAGGATGGGTGACCCCTTGGGAAGTCCTCGTGTTGCACCCCCTTTTCATTTTTTTTATGCCCTGGTTAGGGTTTCCAAGATTCATTATCCACCAAATCTCTAATATCGAATCCCACAGAACATTGGGCAAGACAACTTCCCTTCACGTAGAGGCTGGCCCCGCAAACCGACGGCGTAGGGTTTGTGACCAGGTCTCCGTCGCTCCGATGCCCATAACTTTTGATTCGTAAGGAGTTACGCGGCGCACAGCATACCGTTGCAAAGCTCTTTGAGAGCTCTATGACGGGGGCAGCCAACTTGCTCGCTTTGCCCATTTTTGGAGCACAAAATCGATCATTTTCATTAGTTTCAGGCCACTTTTGTTCTTTTGCTCTATTTTTTTCGTCCCGGATCGTACGTCGTGAGCTGTTAAAAGGACAACAACCTGACTCGCGGGATATCAGAGGGCCCTATAATGTGTCGATATCACGTCTTGCAAGGATGCTGCGTTGTTGAAGCGGATGGGATTTCGTTAAGCCCATTGGGCCTTTTGAATGGGACATCTCTCTAGGCTGGGACTGTGAACCGTTAACAAATGTAGGAATTGTGACCTCAACATAACGGGTGCGATCATACCAGAACTAATGCACCGGATCTCATCAGAACTCCGAAGTTAAGCATGCTTCGGCGAGAGTAGTACTAGGATGGGTGACCCCCTGGGAAGTCCTCGTGTTGCACCCCCTTTTCATTTTTTTTTACCCTGGTTAGAGTTGCCAAGATACATTATCCACCAAATCTCTAATATCGAATCCCACGGAACATTGGGCAAGACAACTTCCCTTCACGTAGAGGCCGGGCCCACAAACTGAGGGCATAGGGTTTGTGACCAGGTCTCCGTCGCTCCGATGCCCATAACTTTTGATCCTTAATGAGTTACGCGGCTCAGAGCATACCATTGCAAAGCTTTCTCTGAGAGCTCTACTATGAGGGTAGCCAGCTTCCTCGCTGTACCCATTTTTGGAGCCCAAAATCGAACATTTTCATCAGTTTCAGGCCACTTTTGTTCTTTTGCTCTATTTTTATGTCCCGGATCGTACGTCGTGAGCTGTTAAAAGGACGACAACCTGACTCGCGGGACATCTGAGGTCCCTACAACGTGTCGATATCACGTCTTGCGAGGATGCTGTGTTGTTGAAGCGGATGGGTTTTTGTTAAGCGAATTGGGCCTTTTGAATGGGCCATCTCTCTATGCTGGGACTGTGAACCGTTAACACATATAGGAATTGTGCCCGCAACATGACGGGTGCGATCATACCAGCACTAATGCACCGGATCCCATCAGAACTCCGAAGTTAACCGTGCTTGGGCGAAAGTAGTACTAGGATGGGTGACCCCTTGTGAAGTCCTCATGTTGCACCTCCTTTTCAATTTTTTTGCCCTGGTTTGGGTTGCCAAGATACTTTATCCACTAAATCTCTATTACCGAATGCCACGGAACATTGGGCAACACAACTTCGCTTCACGTAGAGGTCGGGCCCACAAACCGAGGGCGTAGGGTTTGTGACCAGGTCTCCGTCGCTCCGGTGCCGATAACTTTTGATCCGTAAGGAGTTATGCGACGCACATCACACTGTTGCAAAGCTCTCTGAGAGCTCTACGACGGGGGCAGCTAGCTTGCTCGTTGTGCCCCTTTTTGGAGCCCAAAATCAAACATTTTCATCAGTTTCAGGCCACTTTTCTTGTTTTCCTCAGTTTTTTCATCCCGGATCGTACGTCGTGAGCTGTTAAAAGGACGACAACCTGACTCGCCGGACATCAGAGGGCCCTACAACGTGTCAATATAACTTCTTGTGAGAATTCTGCGTTGTTGAAGCAGATGGGTTGTCGTTAAGCCCATTGAGCCGTTTGAATGGGCCATCTCTCTAGGGTGGGACTGTGAACCGTTAACACATATAGGAATTGTGCCTTCAACATGACGGGTGTGATCATACCAGCACTAATTCACTGGATCCCGTGAGAGCTCCGAAGTTAACCGTGCTTGGGCGATAGTAGTACTAGGATGGGTGACCCCTTGTGAAGTCCTCGTGTTGCACCTCCTTTTCAATTTTTTTTGCCCTGGTTTGGGTTGACAAGATACTTTATCCACCAAATCTCTATTACCAAATCCCACGAAACATTGGGCAAGACAACTTCGCTTCAAGTAGAGGCCGGGCTCGTAAACCGAGGGCGTAGGGTTTGTGACCACGTCTCCGTAGCTCCGATGCCCATAACTTTTGATTCGTAAGAAGTTACGCGGTGCACAACATACCGTTACAAAGCACTCTGAGAGCTATACGATGGGGCTGCTAGCTTGCTCCCTGTGCCCCTTTTTGGAGGCCAAAATCGAACATTTTCATCAGTTTCAGGCCATTTTTCTTCTTTTACTCTATTTTTCCGTCCCGGATCGTACGTCGTGAGCTTTTAAAAGGATGACAACCTGACTCGTCGGACATCAGAGGGCCCTACAACATGTCGATATCACGTCTTGCGAGGATGCTGCGTTGTTGAAGCCGATGGGTTGTCGTTAAGCCCATTGAGCCGTTTGAATGGGCCATCTCTCTAGGGTGGGACTGTGAACCGTTAACACATATAGGAATTGTGCCTTCAACATGACGGGTGCGATCATACCAGCACTAATGCACTGGATCCCATGAGAGCTCCGAAGTTAACCGTGCTTGGACGAGAGTAGTACTAGGATGGGTGACCCCTTGGGAAGTCCTCGTGTTGCACCCCCTTTTCAATTTTTTTTGCCCTGGTTAGGGTTGCCAAGATACTTTATCCACCAAATCTCTTTTACCGAATCCCACGGAACATTGGGCAAGACAACTTCGTTTCACGTAGAGGCTGGCCCCGCAAACCGAGTGTGTAGGGTTTGTGACCAGGTCCCCATCGCTCCGGTGCCCATAACTTTTGATCCGTGAGGAGTTACGCGGCGCACAGTATACCGTTGTAAAGCTGTCTGAGAGCTCCATGACGGGGGCAACCAGCTTGCTCGCTGTGCCCATTTTTTGGAGCCCAAAATCGAATGTTTTCATCAGTTTCTGGCCACTTTTCTTCTTTTGCTCTGTTTTTCCGTCCCGGATCGTATATCATGAGTTGTTAAAAGGACGACAACCTGACTCGCTGGACATCAGAGGGCCCTACAATGTGTTGATATCAGGCCCGACGAGGATGGGGTATTCTTGAAGCGGATGGGTTGTCGTTAAGCCCATTAGGCCTTTTGAATGGGCCATCTCTCTAGGCTGAGACTGTGAACCGTTAACACATAGGAATTGTGCCCTCAACATGACGGGTGCGATCATACCAGCACTAATGCACCTGATCCCATCAGAACTCCGAAGTTAAGTGTGCTTGGGCGAGAGTAGTACTAGGATGGGTCACCCCCTGTGAAGTCCTCGTGTTGCACCCGCTTTTCAATTTTTTTTGCCCTGGTTTGGGTTGACAAGATACTTTTTATCCACCAAATCTCTATTACCGAATCCCACGGAACATTAGGCAAGACAACTTCGCTTCACGTATAGGCCGGGCTCGCAAACCGAGTTCGTAGGGTTTGTGACCAAGTCTCCGTCGCTCCAGTGCCCATAAATTTTGATCCGTAAAGAGTTACGTGGCGCACAGCATACCGTTGCAAAGGTCTCAGAGAGCTCTACGACAGGGGCAACTTGCTTGCCCCTTGTGCCCCTTTTTGGAGCCCAAAATCGAACATTTTCATCAGTTTCAGGCCACTTTTCTTCTTTTGCTCTGTTTTTCCGTCCCGAATCATACGTCGTGAGCTGTTAAAAGGACGACAACCTGACTAGCAAGACATCAGAGGGCCCTACAATGTGTCGATATCATGTCTTGCGAGGATGATGCATTGTTGAAGCCGATGGGTTGTCGTTAAGCCCATTGAGCCTTTTGAATGGGCCATCTCTCTAGGCTGAGACTGTGAACCGTTAACACATATAGGAATTGTGTTCTCAACATGACGGGTGCGATCATACCAGTACTAATGGACTGGATCCCATCAGAACTCCGAAGTTAAGCGTGCTTGGGTGAGAGTAGTACAAGGATGGGTGACCCCCTTGGAAGTCCTCGTGTTGCACCCACTTTTCATTTTTTTTTTCCCTAGTTAGGGTTGCCAAGATTCATTATCCACCAAATCTCTAATATCGAATCCCACGGAACATTGGGCAAGACAACTTCCCTTCACGTAGAGGCCGGGCCCGCAAACCGACGGCGTAGGGTTTGTGACCAGGTCTCCGTCGCTCCGATGCCCATAACTTTTGATTCGTAAGAAGTTACACGGCGCACAACATACCGTTGCAAAGCTCTTTGTGAGCTCTACAACGGGGGCAGCCAACTTGCTCGCTTTGCCCATTTTTGGAGCCCAAAATCGATCATTTTCATTAGTTTCATGCCACTTTTGTTCTTTTGTTCTATTTTTCCGTCCCGGATCGTACGTCGTGAGCTGTTAAAAGGACAACAACCTGACTCGCAGGACATCAGAGGGCCGTCCAATTTGTCGATATCACGTCTTGCGAGGATGCTGCGTTGTTGAAGCGGATGGGTTTTCGTTAAGCCCATTGGGCCTTCTGAATGGGCCATCTCTCTAGGCTGGGACTGTGAACCGTTAACACATGTAGAAATTGTGCCCTCAACATGACGGGTACGATCATACCGGCACTAATGCATCGGATCTCATCAGAACTCCGAAGTTAAGCGTGCTTGGGCGAGAGTAGGTACTAGGATGGGTGACCCCCTTGGAAGTCCTCGTGTTGCACCCCCTTTTAATTTTTTTTTGCCCTGGTTAGGGTTGCCTAGATACATTATCCACCAAATCTCTAACATCGAATCCCACGGAACATTGGGCAAGACAACTTCCTTTCACGTAGAGGCCAGGCCCGCAAACTGAGGGCGTAGGGTTTATGACCAGGTCTCCGTCGCTCCGATGCCCATAACTTTTGATCCGTAAGGAGTTACGCGGCGCACAGCATACCTATGCAAAGCTTTCTCTGAGAGCTCTACGACGGGGGCAGCCAGCTTGCTCGCTGTGCCCATTTTTGGAGCCCAAAATCGGACATTTTCATCAGTTTCAGGCCACTTTTGTTGTTTTGCTCTATTTTTCTGTCCCGGATCGTACGTCGTGAGCTGTTAAAAGGACGACAACCTGACTTGCGGGACATCAGAGGGCCCTACAACGTGTCGATATCACGTCTTGCGAGGATGCTGCGTTGTTGAAGCGGATGGGTTTTGGTTAAGCCAATTGGGCCTTCTGAATGGGCCATCTCTCTAGGCTGGGACTGTGAACCGTTAACACATATAGGAATTGTGCCCTCAACATGATGGGTGCGATCATACCAGCACTAATGCACCGGATCCCATCAGAACTCCGAAGTTAAGCGTGCTTGGGCAAGAGTAGTACTAGGATGGGTGACCCCTTTTGAAGTCCTCGTGTTGCACCCCCTTTTCAATTTTTTTTGCCCTGGTTTGGGTTGCCAAGATACTTTATCCACCAAATCTCTATTACCGAATCCCACGGAACATTGGGCAAGACAACTTCGCTTCACGTAGAGACAGGCTTGTAAACCGAGGGCGTAGGGTTTGTGACCAGGTCTCCGACGCTCCGGTGCCGATAACTTTTGATCCGTAAGGAGTTACGCGACGCACATCATACTGTTGCAAAGCTCTCTGAGAGCTCTACGACGGGGGCAGCCAGCTTGCTCGCTGTGCCCCTTTTTGGAGCCCAAAATCGAACATTTTCAACAGTTTCAGGCAACTTTTGTTCTTTTACTCTATTTTTCCGTCCTGGATCGTACGTCGTGAGCTGTTAAAAGGACGACAACCTGACTCGCGGGACATCAGAGGGTCCTACAATGTGTCGATATCACGTCTTGCGAGGATGCTGCATTGTTGAAGCGGATGGGTTTTCGTTAAGCCCATTGGGCCTTTTCAATGGGCCATCTCTCTAGGCTGGGACTGTGAACCGTTAACACATGTAGGAATTGTGCCCTCAACATGACGGGTGCTTTCATACCAGCACTAATGCACCGGATCCCATCAGAACTCCGAAGTTAAGCGTGCTTGGGCAAGAGTTGTACTAGGATGGGTGACACATTGGGAAGTCCTCGTGTTGCACCCCCTTTTCATTTTTTTTGCCCTGGTTAGGGTTGCCAAGATACATTATCTACCAAATCTCTAATATCGAATCCCACGGAACATTGGGCAAGACAACTTCGCTTCACGTAGAGGCCGGGCCCGCAAACTGAGGGCGTAGGGTTTGTCACCAGGTCTCTGTCACTCTGATGCCCATAACTTTTGATCCGTAAGGAGTTACGCGGCGCACAGCAAACCGTTGCAAAGCTTTCTCTGAGAGCTCCATGACGGGGGCAGCCAGCTTGCTCGCTGTGCCCATTTTTGGAGCCCAAAATCGAACATTTTCATCAGTTTCAAGCAACTTTTGTTCTTTTGCTCTATTTTTCTGTCCCGGATCGTACGTCGTGAGCTGTTAAAAGGATGACAACCTGACTCCCTGGACATCAGAGGGCCCTACAACGTGTCGATATCACGTCTTGCGAGGATGCTGCGTTGTTGAAGTGGATGGGTTTTTGTTAAGCCAATTGGGCCTTTTGAATGGGCCATCTCTCTAGGCTAGGACTGTGAATCGTTAACACATATAGGAATTGTGCCCTCAACATGATGGGTGCGATCATACCAGCACCAATGCACCGGATCCCATCAGAACTCCGAAGTTAAGCGTGCTTGGGCGAGAGTAGTACTAGGATTGGTGACCCCGTGTGAAGTCCTCGTGTTGCACCCCCTGTTCAATTTTTTTTTCCTTGGTTTGGGTTGGCTAGATACTTTATCCACCAAATCTCTATTACCGAATCCTGCGGAACATTGGGCAACACAACTTCGCTCAACGTAGAGGCGGGCCCGTAAACCGAGGGCGTAGGGTTTGTGACCAGGTCTCCGTCGCTTCGGTGTCGATAACTTTTGATCCGTAAGGAATTACGCGGCGCACAGCATACTGTTGCAAAGCTCTCTGAGAGCTCTACGATGGGGGCAGCTAGCTTGTTCGCTGTGCCCCTTTTTGGAGCCCAAAATCAAACATTTCCATAAGTTTCAGGCAACTTTTGTTCTTTTACTATATTTTTCTGTCCCGGATCGTACGTCGTGAACTGTTAAAAGGACGACAACCTAACTCGCGGGACATCAGAGGGCCCTACAACGTGTCGATGTCACGTCTTGTGAGGATGCTGCGTTGTTCAAGCGGATGGGTTTTTCGTTAAGCCCATTGGGCCTTTTGAATGGGCCATCCCTCTAGGCTGGGACTGTGAACCGTTAACACATATAGGAATTGTGCCCTCAACATGACGGGTGCGATCATACGAGCACTAATGCACCGGATCCCATCAGAACTCCGAAGTTAAGCGTGCTTGGGTGAGAGTAGTACTAGGATGGGTCACCCCCTGTGAAGTCCTCGTGTTGCACCCGATTTTCAATTTTTTTTGCCCTGGTTTGGGTTGACAAGATACTTTATCCACCAAATCTCTATTACCGAATCCCACAGAACATTGGGCAAGACAACTTCACTTCACGTAGAGGCGAGGCCCGCAAACCGAGGGTGTAGGGTTTGTGACCAAGTCTCCGTAGCTCCGGTGCCCATAACTTTTGATCCGTAAAAAGTTACGCGGCGCACAACATACCGTTGCAAAGCTCTCCGAGAGCTCTACGATGGGGGCTGCTAGCTTGCTCCCTGTGACCCTTTTTGGAGGCCAAAATTGAACATTTTCATCAGTTTCAAGACATTTTTCTTCTTTTGCTTTGTTTTTCCGTCCCGGATCGTACGTCGTGAGCTGTTAAAAGGACGACAACCTGACTCGCCGGACATCAGAGGGCCCTACAACGTGTCGATATCACATCTTGCAAGGATGCTGCATTGTTGAAGCCGATGGGTTGTCGTTAAGCCCATTGAGCCTTTTGAATGGGCCATCTCTCTAGGCTGGGACTGTGAACCGTTAACACATATAGGAATTGTGCCCTCAACATGACGGGTGCGATCGTACCAGCACTAATGCACCGAATCCCATCAGAACTCTGAAGTTAAACGTGCTTGGGCAAGGGTAGTACTTGGATGGGTGACCCCTTGGGAAGTCCTCGTGTTGCACCCCCTTTTCAATTTTTTTTGCCCTGGTTTGGGTTGCCAAGATACTTTATCCACCAAATCTCTATTACCGAATCCCACGGAACATTGGGCAAGACAACTTCACTTCACGTAGATGCGGGGCCCGCAAGCCGAGGGTGTAGGGTTTGTGACCAGGTCCCCATCGCTCCGGTGCCCATAACTTTTGATCCGTGAGGAGTTATGCGGCGCATAGTATACTGTTGCAAATCCCTCTGAGAGCTCTATGTCGGGGGCAGCCAGAATGCTCGTTGTGCCCATTTTTTGGAGCCCAAAATTGAACATTTCCATCAGTTTCAGGCCACTTTTCTTCTTTTGCTCTATTTTCCCATCGCCGATCGTATATCGTGAGCTGTTAAAAGGACGACAACCTGACTCGCTAGACATCAGAGGGCCCTACAATGTGTTGATATCATGCCTTACGAGGATGGGGTATTGTTGAAGCGGATGGGTTGTCGTTAAGCCCATTGGGCCTTTTGAATGAGCCATCTCTCTAGGCTGGGACTGCGAACCGTTAACACATATAGGAATTGTGCCCTCAACATGACAGGTGCGATCATACCAGCACTAATGCACCGGATCCAATCAGAACTCCGAAGTTAAGCGTGCTTGGGCGAGAGTAGTACAAGGATGGGTCACCCCCTATGAAGTCCTCGTGTTGCACCTGCGTAGGGTTTGTGACCAGGTCTCTTGTAGCTCCGGTGCCCATAACTTTTGATCCGTAAGAAGTTACGCAGCGCACAACATACCGTTGCAAAGCTCTCCGAGAGCTCTACGACGGGGGCAGCTAGCTTGCTCCCTGTGCCCCATTTTTGGAGGCCAAAATCAAACATTTTCATCGGTTTCAGGCCATTTTTCTTCTTTTGCTCTGTTTTTCCGTCCCGGATCGTACGTCGTGAGCTGTTAAAAGGACGAAAACCTGACTCGCATGACATCAGAGGGCCCTACAACGTGTCGATATCACGTCTTGCGAGGATGCTGCGTTGTTGAAGCCGATGGGTTGTCGTTAAGCCCATTGAGCCTTTTGAATGGGCCATCTCTCTAGGCTGGGACTGTGAACCGTTAACACATATAGGAATTGTGTTCTCAACATGACGGGTGCGATCATACCAGCACTAATGCACTAGATCCCATTAGAACTCCGAAGTTAAACGTGCTTGGGCGAGAGTAGTACTAGGATGGGTGACCCCCTGGAAAGTCCTCGTGTTGCACCCCCTTTTCATTTTTTTTTTGCCCTGGTTAGGGTTGGCAAGATTCATTATCCACCAAATCTCTAATATCAAATCCCACGGAACATTGGGCAAGACAACTTCCCTTCACGTAGAGGCCGGGCCCGCAAACCGATGGCGTAGGGTTTGTGACTAGGTCTCCGTCGCTCTGATACCCATGACTTTTGATCCGTAAGGAGTTACGCGGCACACAGTATACAGTTGCAAAGCTCTTTGAGAGCTCTACGACGGGGCAGCCAACTTGCTCGCTTTGCCTATTTTTGGAGCCCAAAATCGAACATTTTCATTAGTTTCAAGCCACTTTTGTTCTTTTGCTCTATTTTTTCGTCCCGGATAGTATGTCGTGAGCTGTTAAAAGGACAACAACCTGACTTGCGGGACATCAGAGGGCCCTACAACATGTCGATATCACTTCTTGCAAGAATGCTGCGTTGTTGAAGCGGATGGGTTTTCGTTAAGCCCATTGGGCCTTTTGAATGGGCCATCTCTCTAGGCTGGGACTGTGAACCGTTAACACATATAGGAATTGCGCCCTCAACATGACGGGTGCGATCATACCAGCACTAATGCACCGGATCCCATCAGAACTCCGAAGTTAAGCGTGCTTCGGCGAGAGTAGTACTAGGATGGGTGACCTCCTGTGAAGTCCTCGTGTTGCACCCCCTTTTCAATTTTTTCTGCCCTGGTTTGGGTTGCCAAGATACTTTATCCACCAAATCTCTATTACCGAATCCCACGGAACATTGGGCAAGACAACTTCGCTTCACGTAGAGGCCGGGCCCGCAAACCGAGGGCGTAGGGTTTATGACTAGGTCTCCGTCGCTCCAGTGCCGATAACTTTTGATCCGTAAGGAGTTACGCGGCGCACAACATACCGTTGCAAATCTTTCCAAGAGCTCTACGACGGGGGTAGCTAGCTTGCTCCCTATGCCCCTTTTTGGAGCCCAAAATCGAACATTTTCATCAGTTTTAGGCCACTTATCTTCTTTTGCTCTATTTTTCCATCCCGGATCGTACGTCGTGAGCTGTTAAAAGGACGACAACCTGACTCGCCGGACATCAGAGGGCCCAACAACGTGTCGATATCACTTCTTGCGAGGATGCTACAATGTTGAAGCCAATGGGTTGTCGTTAAGCCCATTAAGCCTTTTGAATTGGCCATCTCTCTAGGCTGGGACTATGAACCGTTAACACATATAGGAATTGTGCCCTCAACATGATGGGTGCGATCATACCAGCACTAATGCACCAGATCCCATCAGAACTCCCAAGTTAAGCGTTCTTGCGCGAGAGTAGTACTAGGATGGGTGACCCCTTGGGAATTCCTCGTGTTGCACCCCATTTTCAATTTTTTTTGCCCTGGTTAGGGTTGCCAAGATACTTTATCCACCAAATCTCTATTACTGAATCCCACGGAACATTGGGGAAGACAACTTCGCTTCACGTAGAAGCTGGGCCCACAAACCGAGGGCTTAGGGTTTGTGACTAGGTCCCCATCGCTCTGATGCCCATAACTTTTGATCCGTGAGGAGTTACGCGGCGCACAGTATACTGTTGCAAAGCTCTCTGAGAGCTCTATGACGGGGGCAGCCAGCTTGCTCACTGTGCCCATTTTTTGGAGCCCAAAATCGAACGTTTTCATCAGCTTCAGGCCACTTTTCTTCTTTTGCTCCGTTTTTTCGTCCCGGATCGTATATCGTGAGCTATTAAAAGGACGACAACCTGACTCGCTGGACATCAGAGGGCCCTACAATGTGTCAATATCATGTCTTAAGAGGATGCTGCATTGTTGAAGCGGATGGGTTGTCGTTAAGCCCCTTGGGCTTTTTGAATGGGTCATCTCTCTAGGCTGGGACTGTGAACCGTTAACACATGTAGGAATTGTGCCCTCAACATGACGGATGCGATCATACCAGCACTAATGCACTGGATCCCATCAGAACTCCGAAGTTTAGCATGCTTGGGCGAGAGTAGTACTAGGATGGGTGACCCCCTGGGAAGTCCTCGTGTTGCACCCAGTTTTTTTTTTTTTTTCCCTGGTTAGGGTTGCCAAGATACATTATCCACCAAATCTCAAATATCGAATCCCATGGAACATTGGGCAAGACAACTTCCCTGCACGTAGAGGACGGGCCCGCAAACCGAGGGCGTAGGGTTTGTGACCAGGCCTCCGTCGCCCCGATGCCCATAACTTTTGATTCGTAAGGAGTTACACGGCGCACAGCATACTGTTGCAAAGCTCTCTGAGAGCTCTACGACGGGGGCAGCTAGCTTGCTCACTGTGCCCATTTTTGGAGCCCAAAATCGAACATTTTCATCAGTTTCAGGCCACTTTTGTTCTTTTGCTCTATTTTTCCTTCCCGGATCGTACGTCGTGAGCCGTTAAAAGGACGACAACCTTACTCGCGGGACATCAGAGGGCCCTACAACGTGTTGATATCACGTCTTACGAGGATGCTACGTTGTTGAAGCGGATGGGTTGTCGTTAAGCCCATTGGGCCTTTTGAATGGGCCATCTCTCTAGGCTGGGACTGTGAACCGTTTACACATATAGGAATTATGCCCTTAACATGACGGGGGCTATCATACCAGCACTAATGCACCGGATCCCATCAGAACTCCGAAGTTAAGCGTGCTTGGGCGAGAGTAGTACTTGGATGGGTGACCCCTGGGAAGTCCTCATGTTGCACCCCCTCTTCATTTTTTTTTGCCTTGGTTAGGGTTGCCAAGATACATTATCCACCAAATATCTATTACCGAATCCCACGGAACATTGGGCAAGACAACTTCCCTTCACGTAGAGGCCGGGCCCGCAAACGGAAGGCGTATGGTTTGTGACCAGGTCTCTGTCGCTCCGGTGCCCATAACTTTTGATCCATAAGGAGTTGCACGGCGCACAGCATACCGTTACAAAGCTCTCTGAGAGCTCTACGACGGGGACAGCCAGCCTGCTCACTGTGCCTATTTTTGGAGCCCAAAATCGAACGTTTTCATCAGTTTCAGGCCACTTTTCTTCTTTTGCTCTGTTTTTCCGTCGCGGATCGTACGCCGTGAGCTGTTAAAAGGACGACACCCTGACTCGCGGGACATCAGAGGGCCCTACAATGTGTCGATATCACGTCTTGGGAGGATGCTGCGTTGTTGAAGCGGATGGGTTGTCGTTAAGCCCATTGGGCCTTTTGAATGGGCCATCTCTCTAGGCCGGGACTGTGAACCGTTAACACATATAGGAATTGTGCCCTCAACATGATGGGTGTGATCATACCAGCACTAATGCACTGGATCCCATCAGAACTCCGAAGTTAAGCGTGCTTGGGCGAGAGTAGTACTAGGATGGGTGACCCCTTGTGAAGTCCTCGTGTTGCACCCCCTTTTCAATTTTTTTTTCCCTTGTTAGGGTTGCCAAGATACTTTATCCACCAAATCTCTATTACCGAATCCCACTGAACATTGGGCAAGACAACTTCACTTCACGTAGAGGCCGGGCCCGCAAACCGAGGGCGTAGGGTTTGTGACCAGGTCTCTGTCGCTCCGGTGCCCATAACTTTTGATCCGTAAGGAGTTACGCGGCGCACAGCATACCGTTGCAAATCTTTCTGAGAGCTCTACGATGGGGGAAGCCAACTTGCTCACTGGGCCCATTTTTGGAGCCCAAAATCGAACGTTTTAATCAGTTTCAGTCCATTTTTCTTCATTTGCTCTATTTTTTCGTCCCGGATCGAACGTCGTGAGCTATTAAAAGGACGGCAACCTGACTCGCGGGACATCAGAGGGCCCTACAACATGTCGATATCACTTCTTACGAGGATGCTGCGTTGTTGAAGCAGATGGGTTGTCGTTAAGTCCCTTGGGCCTTCTAAATGGGCCATCTTTCTAGGCTGGCACTGTGAACCGTTAACACATATAGGAATTGTGCCCTCAACATGACGGGTGCGATCATACCAGCACTAATGTACCGGATACCATCAGAAATTCGAAGTTAAGCATGCTTGGGCGAGAGTAGTACTAGGATGGGTGACCCCCTGGGAAGTCCTCGTGTTGCTCCCCTTTTTCAATTTTTTTTTGCCCTGGTTAGGGTTGCCAAGATACTTCATCCACCAAATTTCTATTCCTGAATTCTATGGAACATTGGGCAAGACAACTTCGCTTCACGTAGAGGCTGGGCCCGCAAACTGAGGGCGTAGGGTTTGTGACCAGGTCTCCGTCGCTCCAGTGCCCATAACTTTTGATCCGTAAGGAGTTACGCGGCGCACAGCATACCGTTGCAAAGCTCTCTGAGACCATTACGACGGGGGCAGCTAGCATGCTCGTGTGCCCATTTTTGTAGCCTAAAATCGAACGTTTTCATTAGTTTCAGTCCACTTTTCTTCTTTTGCTCTATTTTTCTGTCCCGGATTGTACGTCGTGAGCTGTTAAAAGGACGACAACCTGACTCACGGGACATCAGAGGGCCGTACAACGTGTCGATATCACGTCTTGCGAGGATGCTGCATTGTTGAAGCCTATAGGTTGTCGTTAAGCCCATTGGGCCTTTTGAATGGGCCATCTTTCTAGGCTGGCACTGTGAACCGTTAACACATATAGGAATTGTGCCCTCAACATGACGGGTGTGATCATACCAACCCGGCCTATAAAGGTTAGACTAGGGTGTGATCTAAACATTCAAGTCATTACACCGTCTTCATCATTCTAGGAGGTTTAACACTTAACGTTTTATTCTAGACTTCAAAATTTTTTCAGAAATCCGGCAGCATAATGGCTGTAATTGGGCTCTTTGTTTTGACCTAAATTTTATAACAGCCTCAAAATTTACCATCTCAATTTCAATTCCAGCTAAGATTACTATTATTCCATCAATTGAATTGCCTATTGGTTAACTCGACGTCCCGTTTGATTTATAACCTAGCATGATTCTATGTCTCGTTTGTCCATTTATTCTCATTTCAAAATATACCTGTTGATCTTGGCTTATTAGCGAGTACCTGTTGAGATTGGATAAGTTCATTTACCTATTCCTTAACTAAGCATCATACCCTGTGATAGATACTAGCGGTAGTAAAAGCAAAACGATCATAGTAGTGTCATGTCTTGTATCAGTTTACTTAAAATAAGTACAAACCAAAATTAGACCCCAAATTACAACGGGGGTCTTTTACATCACAAGCAACAAACAACATAAGGGAAATAGTCTTCAAGCAGCAAAATGTACACAAGTAGTCATGTTTAAGCAAAACGACAATAACAGGCAATCCCTCCAGGGGTTCATCATTACGTACATTATCTTCGGGTTCCTGTACCTATTCTTCTTCACCTGAGATGATAAAAGAGGATGAGTCCTTATGAACTCAGCGAGGGGGAACGAGAAATAAGTTTTGAAACTCATTTTCCGGTTCAATTTATGAAAACCCTTTTTTCAAACATGAATACAACAGAAATACAAGTACAGAAATACAAATACAGAAGCAGGAATACCGGTTTTTCCTCCCTGAGGTTCTCTAGGATCCAAGCGGGAGTACTTATACACATAATAAAAAGGATACGGTGAGCTTTTGCTCTCAGATCAGATCCAGGATCAGTTGTTGCGGCCGACTTCAAATCATCCCCCAAACACACCAGGTGGGTGTGAAAGGGAGAGAGGGAAAAGATTGAGGAAAATGAGTGGAAATGAAAAGAAGACAAGCCTTGTAACTTGGTGATGCAAGCTCGGCCTTGGGCAGCCAGCAATCTGAATTTTTGTGTCTTCAAGATAGAATTTTAAATGTTTAGCATGGGCTTCAAGCTTTTGGTCGACCAAGGTGTGCAAATGTGAGGGTTTTTGATCATTTCTTTTATGCCTTTTGGTGTCATAGTTTGTCTAGCATGCATATTTAATTGTGTTG
This sequence comes from Ehretia macrophylla, assembly GCA_037974665.1. NCBI lineage: Eukaryota > Viridiplantae > Streptophyta > Magnoliopsida > Boraginales > Ehretiaceae > Ehretia > Ehretia macrophylla. The sequence goes on from CM075773.1 coordinate 9,031,219, forward strand.
TTCAAATTTCTTGCTCAAAACATGGTGTGGTCGGCTATGACATGTGCAAAATTCTGATTTCTTGTCATCTTTTGGGTGTTAATTGTTGTGTGTTGAAAATGCAAAAAGAACAAGGAATAAAGAATAAGGAATGTCTAGTGTTTGGTGCATTTTTTGTCTTCTAGTGAATGGAATTTGGATTATTATATTGTTAGTGGATTTTGTAGGATTGTTTAATAGTCTAGTGCTTTGTGTAAGATACTTTCTCGGTTAACGTGAAGGAATGCTTTCCTAGGTCTAAGGCACGCACTACGAGGTAGGACACGAACTACGAGACGAACGCACGTTTTTCAAGTAAATGCACGTAACCCTATATGAATGCACGAAATTCAATGCAAGGCACACAAGACTAAATACAATCCTCAAACCTAGGTCATGGCACGCAAATCTAGGTTAGGGCATGCAAAACGAGGTATCGCACGCAATTCGGGGTCAAGCCTCACATCCTCCCCTCCTTAAAAGAATTTCGTCCCGAAATTCAATATTTACCTTGAAATAAGGCTGGATACTGCTGCTCCATTTGGTCTCGCCTTTCCCACGTTGCTGCTTCGAGTCCATGATGATCCCACAGCACTTTCACCATAGGTATAGTTCTGTTGCACAACTCCCGATCCTGCTGGTCTAGGATCCGAATGGGCTTCTCCTCGTAAGACAAGTTTTCCCGAAGCTGCAATGGCTCTGGCTCCAAGATATGCGACGGGTCAGGATGGTACTTCTGCATCATCGAAACATGAAAGACGTCGTGAATATTGGAGAGGTTCTGGGGTAGTGCTAGGCGATACGCCAACTTGCCAACCTTCTCAACTATCTCAAATGGTCCTACAAATCTCGGGCTCAACTTTCCACCCTTGCCATGTTTAATCAGTCCCCTCCGAGGTGATATCTTCAAGAACACCTTGTCGTCAACCTCAAACTCGAGACTTCGTCTCCGTCAGTCTGCATAACTCTTCTGCCTGCTCTGGGCGGTAAGCATCCGTTTTTGGATGAGGTGGATGTTATCAACAGTCTTCATCAGTTCAGGTAAAAGGGTCGGGTCGAAAGTCTTCATCTCACCTACTTCATCCCAGTAAATTGGTGATCAACATTTCCGTCCATACAACGCCTCAAACGGTGCCATCCCGATAGTGGCCTGGTAACTGTTGTTGTAGGCGAACTCCGCTAGATATAGATATTTCTCCCAACCTTTCCCGAAGTCTAAAATACATGCCCTCAGCATATCTTCCAAAATCTGAATAGTCCTCTCCGATTGACCGTCCGTCTGAGGGTGATAAGCCGTGCTAAAACTCAATTTCGTCTCCAAAGCTTCCTGCAATCTCTTCCAAAATCGGGAAGTAAAATGAGGATCCCTATCCGATACAATACTCACAGGCATCCTGTGCAATCTTACAATCTCTGCCACATACATAACTCCCAATTTCTCAGGACTATCCTCCTTGTTTATTGGTAAAAAGTGCGCCGACTTAGTCAATCTATCCACTATAACCCAAATGGCGTCACGACCCTTTCGTGATTTAGGCAGGTCCATAACAAAATCCATAGTTATATGTTCCTATTTCTATTGAGGAATCTCCAACGGCTGAAGTAAGCCTGCGGGTCGTTGATGTTCTGCTTTGACTCTCTGGCAAGTCAAACACCGTGCTACAAACTCCGCAATTTCTCTTTTCATGTTATTCCACCAATAGTGTTGCTTCAAATCCCGGTACATCTTTGTTCCACCGGGGTGAATAGTGTATCTTGAATTATGGGCTTCTTCAAGAATCTTTTTTTTCAGCTCTGGGTCATTGGGAACACAAACCTGGTTCCTAAACTTCCAAATACCATCATCATGAAACTTGAAATCTGTGTTGCTTTCCTTAATCTTTTGAAATTTCTGGTCCTTCTGTTGAGCCTCTCGTAACTCAGATAATAAAGTCGATTGAACTTGGGTAATGGCAAAAAGTAACCCCTTCTGAGTCAATTGTGGTTTCCATAGAAACGCTTCCTCCAACAACTCCTGCACCTTGACTTCTAGTTTCGCCATGCTTGCTTTTTTGCTTAAGGCATCTGCAACTACGTTCGCCTTACCAGGCACATAATTAATTGAGCAGTTATAATCATCCAAAAGCTCCATCCACCGCCTTTGCCTCATATTCGACTCCTTTTGAGAGAACAAGTATTTCAAGCTCTTATGATCAGTAAATACTTCAAACTTGTTACCCCACAGATAATGCCTCCATTTCTTGAGTGCAAACACAATCGCCGCTAACTCCAAATCATGTGTCGGGTAATTCATCTCATACGGCTTTGGTTTCCTAGAGGCATAAGCAATCACTCTTCCATTTTGCATCAATACACATCCCAAACCATCTTTCGAAGCATCGCTATAGATTACAAAACCTTGACTCCCTTTAGGCAATGCAAGAACTAGTGCAGTAGTCAATCTCTTCTTCAACTCTTGGAAGCTGTTCTCACACTTATCATCCTACACGAACTTGGTTTTCTTTTGAGTGAGCTTTGTAAGCGGTCCTGCAATCTTAGAGAAATCCTTCACAAACCTCCGATAATAGCCGGCTAGACCAAGAAAACTCCGGACTTCCGTAACATTTTCCGGCTTCTTCCAAGACATCACTGCATCGATCTTTGCTGGATCTACCGCTATTCCCTCTTGGGATATGATATGCCCCAAAAATGCAATCTGCTGCAACCAGAATTCACATTTGCTAAACTTTGCATACAATCGATGCTCTCGAAGTTTCTGCAGTACCAACCGCAGATGTTGCTCATGCTCCGACTCTGATTTCGAGTATACCAAAATATCATCAATGAAGATCACCACAAATTGGTCCAAGTAGGGTTGAAACACCCTATGCATCAAATCCATAAAAGCTGCAGGGGCATTAGTTAGTCCAAAAGGCATCACCACATATTCATAGTGCCCATATCTCGTCCTGAAAGCCGTTTTAGGCACATCTTCCTTCTTGATCCGCAACTGATAATACCCTTGTCTTAAGTCGAGTTTCGAATACACTTTGGCTCCTTGCAGTTGATCAAATAACTCGTCGATCAGGGGAAGTGGGTATTTATTCTTGACAGTCACTTGGTTCAAACCTCGATAGTCAATGCATAGCCTTAACGTTCCGTCTTTCTTCTTAACAAATAGCACGGGCGCACCCCACGGTGAAGAACTCGGTTGTACAAATCCCTTCTTCAGCAATCCTTGCAATTGGTCCTTTAATTCTTGTAGCTCAGCCGGTGCCATACGATAGGGAGCTTTTGATATCGGCTGGGTTCCAAGTAGCAACTCTATAACAAACTCGATCTCCCGATTTGGGGGTAAACCGGGTAACTCTTCTGGGAATACATCTACGTAGTCTTTGATCACAGACATCTCCTCCAACTTAGCTTTATCCGACGGCTTGTTGATAAGGTAAGCCATGTATCCGCTGCATCCTTTCCTCAAGGACTTCACTGCTTTCGTAGATGAGATGATGGAACTCCCGGTGAAATCTCTTCGGCCCAAAACCTCCAGTATCGGTTGATCAGGTACCCTGAACGTTATAATCTTTGCCCGGCAATCCAGTTGGACATGATGTTTTGCCAGCCAATCCATCCCTAAAATGACCTCGTAGTCTCGAACAGGTAATACAATAAGATTGGTCGAGAATTCCCTATCCTTAATTTGGATTCTACATGCTTTACAAGCTGAACTAGTTACGAGTTTAGAACCCATAGGAGTACCAACTTCTACCTCAAATGGCAAACATACAACTTTCAATTTCACACGTTCCACACATAAGGGAGTAATAAATGAATGAGTAGCACCCGGATCAATTAACACCTTAACAGGTTGATTCAGTATGAAGAATGTACCTTCAACAACAGCGGTCTCATCTGGAATCTCCTCGCACTCGATAGCATAGGCTCGAGCCTGGACTCTAGGAACTGGAGTCTTGCCTCTACCGGCTGGTTTACCCTGATTCTGCCCTGCCTGACGTTTAGGGCAATCTTTGATCTGGTGCTGATCACTGCCGTACCTCATACATCGTCCCAACTTCCTCCAACACTGGGCCTCGGTATGCCCCTTCCTGTCACAATATGAGCAGCTGACGGACTGAGTAGCAGGTGAACTACCTGTGGATCCACGGGCAGAAGAGGCTGATGGCGCTTTCGTCGGGCCACGGTTATTCCCTGACTTGCTCTGGCTCTGGTCCTGGTTACGACCCTGACTCTGGAATTTCCTCTGTTGACCTGGAGGCTGGTATGGTTTCTTGTTTGGTTGACTCGAACTGGCTCCATCTAGTTTCCTCTTCTCAACTCGAGAGGCAGCAGCAAAGAGAGCAGAATAAGTATCGAAGTCATGAGAAGCTAACTAGTCCTGAATCTCTGGCCTCAAACCAACAGTGAATTTCCACATTTTTGCCTCCGGAGTACAAACCATACACTAAGCATAACGGGACAGTCGGTCAAAACGAGCCTCGTACTGGGCCACCGTCATATTACCCTGGGTCAAATGCATGAACTCCTCGATCCGCCTCTGCCTGGAAACTGCAGGTACATATTTCTCCTTAAACGCCTTAACGAAATTACCCCACAAGCGAGGTGTCTGATTAGTCTCCCACAGTGCCTCTATAGTGTGCCACCAATGCTCGACATCCCCATGCAACAGAAATACAACAAACTCCACTTTCTCTTCATCTGTATAATCAAGTGGCCTGAAGATCTTCTCAATCTCGGACAGCCAAGCCTCTGCTTTCTCATCATCAGCTTCCCCGTAAAATTTAGACGGGCGAAAGTCAAGGAATTCCTTCATTCTGCTATGTCTCCCATGGTTACCCTCATTCCTGTTGTTGATGTTGTTGTTGGCCTCACGAGCATCATGGCGCTCCATTACACGTGATACACGATCCATGGCAGTTGCCATCATATTAAACATAGCTATACCGGGATTAGTCTGATAAGCATCCCCGGTCTCTTGAGGTTCACCGCACCTATTAGTAGTATGGGTACTAGGGCCAGCCATCTATAGGCACAATTTATTGAAAAATGTGACAATTAAGAATCTAAGGCATATGATATGCAACATAATATAGGTACAATTCTAAAACACTTAAGGCATATAAGTCACTTAAGCACATAGAACATAGAAGGCACATTTAACACATAACAAGTCATTATCTTAGGGCTCTACCCACGGTCCGAGAGTTAAACCCGACTTAAGCAATCTAAGTTCTGATACCATTCTTCTAAGGTGTCACGCCCCAACCCGGCCTATAAAGGTTAGACTTGGGTGTGATCTAAACATTCAAGTCCTTACACCTGCTTCATCATTCTAGGAGGTTTAACACTTAACGTTTTATTCTAGACTTCAAAATTTTTCCAGAAATCTGGCAGCATAACGGCTGCAATTGGGCTCTTTGTTTTTTACCTAAATTTTCTAACAGCCTCAAAATTTACCATCTCAATTTCAATTCCAGCTAAGATTACTATTATTCCATCAATTGAATTGCCTATTGGTTAACTCGACGTCCCGTTTGATTTATAACCTAACATGATACTATGTCTCGTTTGTCCATTTATTCTCGTTTCAAAATATACCTGTTGATCTTGGCTAATTAGCGAGTACCTGTTGAGATTGGATAAGTTCATTTACCTATTCCTTAACTAAGCATCATACCCTGTGATAGATAATAGCGGTAGTAAAAGCAAAACGATCATAGTAGTGTCATGTCTAGTATCAGTTTACTTAAAATAAGTACAAACCAAAATTAGATCCCAAATTACAACGGGAGTCTTTTACATCACAAGCAACAAACAACATAAGGGAAATAGTCTTCAAGCAGCAAAAGGTACATAAGTAGTCATGTTCAAGCAAAACGACAATAACAGGCAATCAATCCAGGGGTTCATCATTAGGTACATTATCCTTGGGTTCCTGTACCTGTTCTTCTTCACCTGAGATGATAAAAGAGGGTGAGTCCTTATGAACTCAGCGAGGGGGAACGAGAAATAAGTTTTGAAACTCATTTTCCGGTTCAATTTATGAAAACCCCTTTTTCAAACATGAATACAACAAAAATACAAGTACAGAAATACAAATACAGAAACAGGAATACCGGTCTTTCCTCCCCGAGGTTCTCTAGGATCCAAGCGGGAGTACTTATACACATAATAAAAATGATAAGGTGAGCTTTTGCTCTCAGATCAGATCCAGGATCAGTTGTTGCGGCCGACTTCAAATCATCCCCCAAACACACCAGGTGGGTGTACTCCGGATGTACCCCAAAATCCTACGACCCAACTCTCCGAGGAAGTCTAGCCCCCAAGCGAGAGAGGGAATGGGACCATGGAGGTCACGTTAACACCGGCAAGCCCGATGCCGCCCGGCGTGCGTGATCACTACCATGCCGACAGGAAAGGTTGCAACCTTGTATGCAATGCACATTTACGACAGGTAATATATATCACAGAAGGAGGACAACAAAGTAGGTTGCCTCTGGACAGTCATAAGATTGCACATTGACAGATAAACAAGCAGGACACGATAAGACAAGAAATTTCACTTGAAAGGCATATAGAGTTATATGGAAATTAAACGGGAAGCCATGTAACACATGTAAAACAGGCCATATAACTCATTAAAAGTCCACGCAATCAAGTGATAAGATTACTCAACATGCAGTGATATCAACAAGGGTTCAAATGCGAGAAAAGCTTATTTGTCAACATGCAATGGTGAAGATCACTTTTAAAGTTATAAAACATTTACGGGCAGCCCACGCAACGTACAGTTTCCTCACAATATCCAATGGTTAACACTTAGCAAGAATACTTAGTCATTAGGGTTTCCATTTCATGCATAATCGTGCGATCAAACCCTAAGTCAACTTAACATCATTCCCAAGTCATACATCATTCAATTAATACATCCTCAAGTGCTTAAAACAGTCCACATAATATTCCAACACCACAATTCCAAGCAACTAGTGCCACAAAAGAGGTTACAATAGTTTCCAAGCACATAGCTAAGTGGAACACTCACTGCAATAGGCTGTTTTCTCACAATCAATCGGATAATCAAACAATCTCCAAATTCAGTGAATAAGAGTCAAATTAAAGATTAAGAAGTTAACTAAAATCAGAAACAAGCCTTGCATCAATTGGAGTTCAGAATCATTAGTTATAACTGAAACAGTGAGGTAACACAAAACTGTCCAGATTTGCACACTTTTCAGAAAATGACGTTTTTGAGGTCCTTAGAGTCCTTTTTAGCTTTGGTCTATTTCTGACAAAGTTGTCCATAACTGAAAAATATAGCAGCACAACAAATTTCATGCATTTTGGACATCATTTATTAAGTCAAATATGGTTCGTTTCACAAGGTCAGTGCATCTGCCAAAACCTGATTCATTTTTCCAGATTTCCAGATTTGGTCACATTTTAATGATTTGCCATTTTGAGTACCTTAGAGTCAAAATTAGCTTCGGCCTATTTCTGGGAAAAATATTCAAAACTGTCCAAACTAGTCACCCAAAAATTTTAAAGCATTTTCAACGTCATTTGCCTAGCTAAACTTACCTCGAACAGACTGGTCAGAAAGCTGTCACATAAATTCGACTTCACCTAGCATCATTTTCAAGCCAAGATCTTGCCATGCATGGTTGTTTAAGCTCATGAACGACCACATAACTCAAGTACAGAAGCAAATATACTCATTTATGAACATGCATGTGAAATTTCAAAGAGTTTTCAAAAGCTTTTAACCCTCACCTTTGCAATCAATCAAAAGATGCACAACAACCTTGTTGAAGCTCAAATCTTCTCCTTTCCTTTGCCTAGCCGAAATCCTACTAGCTTTTCTCTATTTTTCCTAGCTTAATGATCAATCTCTTAGTGCATGCAAGTAATTAGAACTTGAAGAAAAGAAATGGATGCTTAGTAACTCACCTAGGCCGAAATGAAGCTTCAAATGCACATGCAAGAGTGATTTCGAACTCTAGCTTGTTTGCTTGGGTTTCTCAATGGCTACTCGACTTTGCTCAACCAAGATGTGAAGAAGACAAGCCAAGAAGGTAGAGAACTCAGCCAAGAACCGAAAATGGAGAGAGAGAATGAAGGGGAGAGAGAGGAAAGATTGAGGAAAATGAGTGGAAATGAAAAGAAGACAAGCCTTGTAACTTGGTGATGCAAGCTCGGCCTTGGGCAGCCAACAATCTGAATTTTTGTGTCTTCAAGATAGAATTTTAAATTTTTAGCATGGGCTTCAAGCTTTTGGTCGAGCAAGGTGTGCAAATGTGAGGGTTTTTGATCATTTTCTTATGCCTTTTGGTGTCATAGTTTGTCTAGCATGCATATTTAATTGTGTTGTTCAAATTTCTTGCTCAAAACATGGTGTGGTCGGCTATGACATGTGCAAAATTCTGATTTCTTGTCATCTTTTGGGTGTTAATTGTTGTGTGTTGAAAATGCAAAAAGAACAAGGAATAAAGAATAAGGAATGTCTAGTGTTTGGTGCATTTTTTGTCTTCTAGTGAATGGAATTTGGATTATTATATTGTTAGTGGATTTTTTAGGATTGTTTAATAGTCTAGTGCTTCGTGTAAGATGCTTTCTCGGTTAGCGTGAAGGCACGCTTTCCTAGGTCTAAGGCACGCACTACGAGGTAGGACACGAACTACGAGACAAACGCACGTTTTTCAAGTAAACGCACGTAACCCTATATGAATGCAAGAAATTCAATGCAAGGCACACAAGACTAAATACAATTCTCAAACCTAGGTCATGGCATGCAAATCTAGGTTAGGGCACGCAAAACGAGGTATCGCACGCAATTCGGGGTCAGGCCTCACAGTGACCCCCTGGGAAGTCCTCGTGTTGCACCCCCTTTTCAATTTTTTTTGCCTTGGTTAGGGTTGCCAAGATACTTTATCTACCAAATCTCTATTACCGAATCCCACGGAACATTGGGCAAGACAACTTCGCTTCACGTAGAGGCCGGGCCTGCAAACCGATGGTGTAGGGTTTGTGACCAGGTCCCCATCGCTCCGGTGCCCATAACTTTTGATCCGTGAGGAGTTAAGCGGCGCACAGTATACCGTTGCAAAGCTCTCTGAGAGCTCTATGACGGGGGCAGCCAGCTTGCTCGCTGTGCCCATTTTTTGGAGCCCAAAATCGAACGTTTTCATCAGTTTCAAGCCACTTTTCATCTTTTGCTCTGTTTTTCCATCCCGGATCGTATATCGTGAGCTATTAAAAGGACGACAACCAGACTCGCGGGACATCAGAGGGCCCTACAATGTGTCGATATCATGTCTTACGAGGATGCTGCATTGTTGAAGCGGATGGGTTGTCGTTAAGCCCATTGGGCCTTTTGAATGGGCCATCTCTCTAGGTTGGGACTATGAACCGTTAACACATGTAGGAATTGTGCCCTCAACATGACGGGTGTGATCATACCAGCACTAATGCACCGGATCCCATCAGAACTCCGAAGTTAAGCGCACTTGGGTGAGAGTAGTACTAGGATGGGTGACCCCTTGGGAAGTCCTCGTGTTGCACCCCCTTTTCATTTTTTTTGCCCTGGTTAGGGTTGCCAAGATACATTATCCACCAAATCTCTAATATCGAATCCCACGGAACATTGGGCAAGACAACTTCCCTTCACGTAGAGGCCGGTCCCGCAAACCGAGGGCGTAGGGTATGTGACCAGGTCTCCGTCGCTCCGATGCCCATACTTTTGATCCGTAAGGAGTTACGCGACGCACAGCATACCGTTGCAAAGCTCTCTGAGAGCTCTACGATGGGGGCAGCTAGCTTGCTTGCTGTACCCATTTTTGGAGCCCAAAATCGAACATTTTCATCAGTTTTAAGCCACTTTTGTTCTTTTACTCTGTTTTTCCGTCCCGGATCGTATGTCGTGATCTGTTAAAAGGACGACAACCTGACTCGCGGGACATCAGAGGGCACTACAACGTGTCGATATCACGTCTTGCGAGGATGTTGCGTTGTAGAAGCGGATGGGTTGTCGTTAAGCCCATTGGGCCTTTTGAATGGGCCATCTCTCTAGGCTGGGACTGTGAACCGTTAACACATGTAGGAATTGTGCCCTCAACATGACGGGTGCGATCATAACAGCACTAATGCACCGGATCCCATCAGAACTCCGAAGTTAAGCGTGCTTGGGCGATAGTAGTACTACGATGGGTGACCCCCTGGGAAGACCTCGTGTTGTACCCCCTTTTCAAATTTTTTTGCCCTGGTTAGGATTTCCAAGATACTTTATCCACCAAATCTCTATTACCGAATCGCACAGAACATTGGGCATGACAACTTTGCTTCACGTAGAGGCCTGGCCCGCAAACTGATGGCGTAGTGTTGGTGACCAGGTCTCCTTCGTTCCGGTGCCCATAACTTTTGTTCCGTAATGAGTTACGCAGCGCACAACATACCGCTGCAAAGCTTTCTAAGAGCTCTACGACGGGGGCAGCTAGCTTGCTCGCTATGCCCATTTTTGGAGCCCAAAATCAAACGTTTTCATCAGTTTCAAGCCATTTTGTTCTTTTGCTCTATTTTTCCGTCCCGGATCGTACGTCGTGAGCTATTAAAAGGACGACAACCTGACTCGCTGGACATTAGAGGGCCCTACAACTTGTCGATATCACGTTTTGCGAGGATGCTGCGTTGTTGAAGCGGATGGGTTGTCGTTAAGCCCATTGGGCCTTTTGAATGGGCCATCTCTCGAGGCTGGGACTGTGAACCGTTAACACATATAGAAATTGTGCCCTCAACATGACGGTTGCGATCATACCAGCACTAATGCACCGGATCCCATCAGAACTCCGAAGTTAAGCGTGCTTGGGCGAGAGTAGTACTAGGATGGGTGACCCATTGTGAAGTCCTCGTGTTGCACCCCCTTTTCAATTTTTTTTGCCCTGGTTAGGGTTGCCAAGATACTTTCTCCACCAAATCTCTATTACCGAATCCCACGAAACAATGGGCAAGACAACTTCGCTTCTCGTAGAGGCCGGGCCGGCAAACCGAGGGCGTAGGGTTTGTGACCAGGTCCCTATCGCTCCGGTGCCCATAACTTTTGATCCGTAAGGAGTTACGCGGCGCACAGCATACCGTTGCAAAGCACTTTGAGAGCTCTATGACGGGGGCACCCAGCTTGCCCGCTGTGCCCATTTTTTGGAGCCCAAAATAAAACGTTTTCATCAGTTTCAGTCCACTTTTCTTCTTTTGGTCTATTTTTTCGTCCCGGATCGTACGTCGTGAGCTGTTAAAAGGACGACAACCTGACTCGCGGGACATCAGAGGGCCCTACAACGTGTCGATATCACGTATTGCGAGGATGCTGCATTGTTGAAGTGGATAGGTTGTCGTTAAGCCCATTGAGACTTTTGAATGGGCCATCTCTCTAGGCTGGGACTGTGAACCGTTAACACATATAGGAATTGTGCCCTCAACATGACGGGTGCGATCATACCAGCACTAATGCACCGGATCCCATCAGAACATCGAAGTTATGCGTGCTTGGGCGAGAGTAGTACTAGGATGGGTGACCCCCTACGAAGTGCTCGTGTTGCACCCCCTTTTCAATTTTTTTTTGCCCTGGTTAGGGTTGCCAAGATACTTTATCCACCAAATCTCTATTACCGAATCCCACGGAACATTGGGCAAGACAACCTCGCTTCACGTAGAGGCCGAGCCCACAAACCGAGGGCATAGGGTTTGTGACCAGGTCTCCGTCGCTCCGGTGCCCATAACTTTTGATCTGTAAGTAGTTACGCAGCGTACAACATACCGTTGCAAAGCTCTCTGAGAGCACTACGACGGGGGCAGCCAGCATGCTTGTTGTGCCCATTTTTGGAGCCCAAAATCGAACATTTTAATCAGTTTCAGTCCACTTTTCTTCTTTTGCTCTATTTTTCTGTCCCGGATCGTACGTCGTGAGCTGTTAAAAGGACGACAACCTGACTCACGGGACATCAATGGGCCCTACAACGTGTCGATATCACGTCTTGCGAGGATGCTACGTTGTTGAAGCGGATGGGTTGTCGTTAAGCCCATTGGCCTTTTGAATGGGCCATCTCTCTAGGCTGGCACTGTGAACCGTTAACACATATAGGAATTTTCCCCTCAACATGACGGGTGCGATCATACCAGCACTGATGCTCCAGATCCCATCAGAACTCCGAAGATAAGCGTTCTTGGGCGAGAGTAGTACTAGGATGGGTGACCCCCTGGGAAGTCCTCGTGTTGCACCCCCTTTTCAATTTTTTTTGCCCTGGTTAGGGTTGCCAAGATACTTTATCCACCAAATCTCTATTACCGAATCCCACGGAACAATAGGCAAGACAACTTCGCTTCACGTAGAGGCCGGGCTCGTAAACCGAGGGCGTAGGGTTTGTGACCAGGTTCCCATCGCTCCGGTGCCCATAACTTTTGATCCGTGAGGAGTTACGCGGCGAACTGTATACCGTTGCAAAGCACTCTGAGAGCTCTATGGCGGGGACGGCCAACTTGCTCGCTGTGCCCATTTTTTGAAGTCCAAAATCGAACGTTTTCATCAGTTTCAGGCCGCTTTTCTTCTTTTGCTCTATTTTTTCGTCCCAGATTGTATATCGTGAGCAGTTAAAAGGACGACAACCTGACTCGCGGGACATCAGAGGTCCCTACAATGTGTTGATATCATGCCTTACAAGGATGGGGTATTGTTGAAGCGGATGGGTTGTCGTTAAACCCATTGGGCCTTTTGAATGGGCCATCTCTCTAGGCTGGGACTGTGAACCGTTAACACATATAGGAATTGTGCCCTCAACATGACGGGTGCGATCATACCAGCACTAATGCACCGGATCCCATCTGAACTCCGAAGTTAAGCGTGCTTGGGCGATAGTAGTACTAGGATGGGTGACCCCCTGGGAAGTCCTCGTGTTGCACCTCCTTTTCAATTTTTTTTGCCCTGGTTAGGGTTGCCAAGATACTTTATCCACCAATTCTCTATTACCGAATCACACGGAACATTGGGCAAGACAACTTCGCTTCACGTAGAGGCCGAACCCGTAAACCGAATGCGTAGGGTTTATGACCAGGTCTTCGTCGCTCCGGTGCCTATAACTTTTGATCCGTAAGGAGTTACGCGGCGCACAACATACCGTTGCAAAGCTCTTTCAGAGCTCAACGATGGGGGCATCCAGTTTGCTCACTGCGCCCATTTTTGGTGCCCAAAATTGAACGTTTTCATCAGTTTCAGGCCATTTTTCTTCTTTTGCTCTGTTTTTTCATCCCGGATCGTACGCCGTGATCTGTTAAAAGGACGACAACCTAACTCGCGGGACATCAGAGGGCCCTACAACGTGTCGATATGACGTCTTGCGAGGATGCTGTGTTGTTGAAGCAGATGGGTTGTCGTTAAGCCCATTGGGCCTTTTGAATGGGCCATCTCTCTAGTCTGGGACTGTGAACCGTTAACACATATAAGAATTGTGCCCTCAACATGACAGGTGCGATCATACCAGCACTAATGCACCGGATCCCATCAGAACTCCGAAGTTAAGCGTCCTTGGGCGAGAGTAGTACTAGGATGGGTGACCCCCTGGAAGTCCTCGTGTTGCACCCCATTTTCAATTTTTTTTGCCCTGGTTACGGTTGCCAAGATGCTTTATCCACCAAATCTCTATTACCGAATCCCACGGAACATTGGGCAAGACAACTTCGCTTCACGTAGAGGTCGGGCCTGCAAACCGAGGGCGTAGGGTTTGTGACCAGGTCTCCGTCGCTCCTGTGCCCATAACTTTTGATCCGTAAGGAGTTACGCCGCGCACAGCACACCGTTGCAAAGCTCTCTGAGAGCACTATGACGGGGGCAGCCAACTTTCTCGCTGGGCCATTTTTGGAGCCCAAAATCGAACATTTTCATCAGTTTCAGTCCACTTTTCTTCTTTTGCTCTATTTTTTCGTCCAGGATCGTACGTCGTGAGCTATTAAAAGAACTGCCACCAGACTCGCGGTACATCAGAAGGCCCTACAATGTGTCGATATCACGTCTTGCGAGGATGCTGCATTGTTGAATTAGATGGGTTGTCGTTAAACCCCTTGGGCCTTCTGAATGGGCCATCATTCTAGGCTGGCACTGTGAACCGTTAACACATATAGGAATTATGCCCTCAACATGATGGGTGCGATCATACCAGCACTATTGCACCGGATCCCATCAGAAATCCGAAGCTAAGCGTGCTTGGCCGAGAGTAGTACTAGGATGGGTGAGCCCCTAGGAAGTCCTCGTGTTGCACCCATTTTTCAATTTTTTTTTGCCCTGGTTAGGATTGCCAATATACTTTATCCACCAAATCTCTATTCCCGAATCCTACGGAACATTGGTCAAGACAACTTCGCTTCACGTGGAGGCCGGGCCCGCAAACCGAGGGCGTAGGGTTTGTGACCAGGTCTCCGTCGCTCCGGTGCCCATAACTTTTGATTCGTAAGGAGTTACGTGGTGCACAGCATACCGTTGCAAAGCTCTCTGAGAGCACTACGACGGGGGGAGCCAGCTTGCTCGTTGTGCCCATTCTTGGAGTCCAAAATCGAACGATTTCATCAGTTTTAGTCCACTTTTCTTCTTTTGCTCTGTTTTTCTATCCCGGATCGTACGTCGTGAGATATTAAAAGGTCGACAACCTGACTCACGGGACATCAGAGGGCCGTACAATGTGTCGATATCACGTCTTGCGAGGATGCTGCGTTGTTGAAGCAGATGGGTTGTCGTTATGCCCATTGGGCCTTTTGAATGGGCCATGTCTCTAGGCTGCACTGTGAACCGTTAAAACATATAGGAATTGTGCCCTCAACATGACGGGTTCGATCACACCAGCTCTGATGCACCGGATCCCATCAGAACGCCAAAGTTAAGCGTTCTTGGGCGAGAGTAGTACTAGGATGGGTGACCCCCTGGAAGTCCTCGTGTTGCACCCCCTTTTCAATTTTTTTTGCCCTGGTTAGGGTTGCCAAGATACTTTATCCTCCAATACTCTATTACCAAATCAAATGGAACATTGGGCAAGACAACTTCGCTTCTAGTAGAGGCTGGGCCCGCAAACCGAGGGCGTAGGGTTTGTGACCAGGTCTCCGTCGCTCCGGCGCCTATAACTTTTGATCCGTAAGGAATTACGCGGCGCACAGCATACCGTTGCAAAGCTCTCTAAGAGCTCTACGACGGAGGCAGCAAGCTTGCTCGCTATACCATTTTTGGAGTCCAAAATCGAACGTTATCATCAATTTCAGGCCACTTTTCTTCTTTTGCTCCGTTTTTCCGTCCTGGATCATACATCGTGAGCTGTTCAAAGGACGACAACCTGACTCGCGGGACATCTGAGGGCCCTACAACGTGTCGATATCATGTTTTGCGAGGATACTGTGTTGTTGAAGCGGATGGGTTGTCGTTAAGCCCATTGGGCATTTTGAATGGGCCATCTCTTTAGGCTGGCACTATGAACCGTTAAAACATATAGGAATTGTGCCCTCAACATGACAGGTGCAATCATACCAGCACTGATGCACCGGATCCCATCAGAACTCCGAAGTTAAGCGTTCTTGGGCGAGAGTAGTACAAGGATGGGTGACCCCCTGGGAAGTCCTCGTGTTGCACCCCCTTTTCAATTTTTTTTGCCCTGGTTAGGGTTGCCAAGATACTTTATCCACCAATTCTCTATTACCGAATCAAACGGAACATTGGGCAAGACAACTTCGCTTCACGTAGAGGCCGGGCTCGCAAACCGAGGGCGTAGGGTTTGTGACCAGGTCTCCGTCGCTCCGGCGCCCATAACTTTTGATCCGTAAGGAATTACGCGGCGCACAGCATACCGTTGCAAAGCTCTTTGAGAGCGCTACGACGGAGGCAACCAGCTTGCTCGCTATGCCATTTTTGGAGCCTAAAATCGAACATTTTCATCAATTTCAGGCCACTTTTCTTCTTTTGCTCTGTTTTTCTGTCCTGGATCGTACATCGTGAGCTGTTAAAAAGACGACAACCTGACTCATGGGGCATCTGAGGGCCCAACAATGTATCGATATCCTGTTTTGCGAGGATACTGTGTTGTTGAAGCGGATGGGTTGTCGTTAAGCCCATTGGGCATTTTCAATGGGCCATCTCTCTAAGCTGGGACTGTGAATCGTTAACATATATAGGAATTGTGCACTCAACATGACGGGTGCGATCATACCAGCACTAATGCACTGGATCCCATCAGAACTCCGAAGTTAAGCGTGCTTGGGCGAGAATAGTACTAGGATTGGTGACCCCGTGGAAAGTCCTCGTGTTGCACCCCATTTTCAATTTTTTTTGCTCTGGTTAGGGTTGCCAAGATACTTTATCCACCAAATCTTTATTACCGAATGCAATGGAACATTGGGCAAGACAAATTCGCTTCACGTAGAGGCTGAGTCCGCAAACCGAGTGCGTAGGGTTTGTGACCAGGTCTCCGTCGCTCCGGTGCCCATAACTTTTGATCCGTAAGGAGTTACGGGGCGAACAACATATCGTTGCAAAGCTCTCTGAGAGCTCTACGACGGGGTCAGCCAGCTTGTTCGATGTGCCCAATTTTGGAGCTCAAAATTGAATGGTTTCATCTATTTCAGTCCACTTTATTTCTTTTGCTCTATTTTTCCATCCCAGATTGTACGTCATGAGCTGTTAAAAGGACGACAACATGACTCGCGGGACATCAGAGGGCCCTACAACGTGTCGATATCACGTCTTGCGAGGATGCTGCGTTGTTAAAGCGGATGGGTTATCGTTAAGCCCATTGGGCCTTTTGAATGGGCCATCTCTCTAGGCTGGCACTATGAACCGTTAACACATATAGGAATTGTTCCCTCAACATGACGGGTGTGATCATACCAGCACTAATGCAGCGGATCCCATCAGAACTACGAAGTTAAGTGTGCTTGGGCGAGAGTAGTACTAGGATGGGTGACCCCTTGGGAAGTCCTCGAGTTGTACCCCCTTTTCAATTTTTTTTGCCTGGGTTAGGGTTGCCAAGATACTTTATCCACCGAAAATCTATTACCGAATCCCACGGAACATTGGGCAAGACAACTTCGCTTCATGTAGAGGCCGAGCCAGCAAATCGAGGGCGTAGGGTTTGTGACCAGGTCTCCCTCGCTCCGGTGCCCATAACTTTTGATCCATAAGGAGTTACGCGGCACACAGCATACCGTTGCAAAGCTCTCTGAGAGCTCTACGACGGGGGTAGCGAGCTTGCTCACTCTACCCATTTTTGGAGCCCAAAATCGAACGTTTTCATCAATTTCAGACCACTTTTCTTATTTTGCTCTGTTTTTTTATCCCGGATCGTGCGTCGTAAGCTGTTCAAAGGACGACAACCTGACTCACAGGACATCAGAGGGCCCTACAACGTGTTGATATCACATCTTGCGAGGATGCTGCGTTGTTGAAGCGGATGGGTTGTCTTTAAGCCCATTGGGCCTTTTGAATGGGCCATCTCTCTAAGCAGGGACTGTGAACCGTTAACACATATAGGAATTGTGCCCTCAAAATGACGGGTGCGATCAGACCAGTACTAATGCACCGGATCCCATCATTACTCCGAAGTTAAGCGTGCTTGGGCGAGAGTAGTACTAAGATGGGTGACCCACTGGGAAGTCCTCGTGTTGCACACCCTTTTCAATTTTTTTTTGCCTTGGTTAGAGTTGCCAAGATACTTTATCCACCAAATCTCTATTACCAAATCCCACGGAACATTGGGCAAGACAACTTCGCTTCACGTAGAGGCCGGGCCTGCAAACCGAGAGCGTAGGGTTTGTGACCAGGTCTCCGTCGCTCCGGTGCGCAAAACTTTTGATCCGTAAGAAGTTTCGCGGCGCACAACATACCGTTGCAAATCTCTCTAAGAGCTCTACGACGGGGGCATCCAGCTTGCTCGCTGTGCCATTTTTTGGAGCCCAAAATCGAACGTTTTCATCAATTTCAGGACATTTTTCTTCTTTCGCTCTATTTTTCTGTCCCGAATCGTACGTCGTGAGCTGTTAAATGGACGACAACCTGACTCGCTGGACATCAGAGGGCCCTACAACGTGTCGATATCACGTCTTTCGAGGATGCTGCGTTGTTGAAGCAGATGGGTTGTCGTTAAGCCCATTGGGCCTTTTGAATGGGCCATCTCTCTAGGCTGGCACTGTGAACTATTAACACATATAGGAATTGTGGCCTTAACATGACGAGTGCGATCATACCAGCACTAATGCATCGGATCCCATAAGAACTCCGAAGTTAAGCGTGCTTGGGGGAGAGTAGTACTAGGATGGGTCACCCCTTGCGAAGTCCTCGTGTTGCACCCCCTTTTTAATTTTTTTTGCCCTGGTTAGGGTTGCCAAGATACTTTATCTACCAAATCTCTATTACCGAATCCCACGGAACATTGGGCAAGACAACTTCGCTTCACGTAGAGGCCGGGCCCGCATACCGAGGGCGTAGGGTTTGTGACCAGGTCTCCGTCGCTCCGGTGCCCATAATTTTTGATCCGTAAGGAGTTACGCGGAGCACAGCATACCGTTGAAAAGCTCTCAGAGAGCTCTACGACGGGGGGAACCAGTTTGCTCGTTGTGCCCGTTTTTGAAGCCCAAAATGAAACATTTTCATCAATTTATGGCCACTTTTCTTCTTGTGCTCTGTTTTTCTATCCCGGATTGTACGTCGTGAGCTGTTAAAAGGATGATAACCTGACTCGCGGGACATCAGAAGGCCCTACAACGTGTTGATATCACGTCTTGTGACGATGCTGCGTTGTTGAAGCGGAAGGGTTGTCGTTAAGCCCATTGGGTCTTTTGAATGGGCCATATCTCTAGGCTGGCACTATGAACCATTAACACATATAGGAATTGTGCCCTCAACATGACGGGGGCGATCAGAGCAGCACTAATGCACCGGATTCCATCAGAACTCCGAAGTTAAGCGTGCTTGCGCGAGAGTAGTTCTAGGATGGGTGACCCCAAGGGAAGTTCTCGTGTTGCACCCCCGTTTTCAATTTTTTTTGCTCCGGTTAGGGTTGCCATGATACTTTATCCACCACATTTCTATTATCGAATCCCACGGTACATTGGGCAAGACAACTTCACCTCACGTAGAGGCCGG
The DNA here is from genome assembly GCA_037974665.1 of Ehretia macrophylla. Taxonomy (NCBI): domain Eukaryota; kingdom Viridiplantae; phylum Streptophyta; class Magnoliopsida; order Boraginales; family Ehretiaceae; genus Ehretia; species Ehretia macrophylla. Next base: position 9,050,384 of record CM075773.1, read on the forward strand.
GCAAGCAAACCGAGGGCGTAGGGTTTGTGACCAGGTCTCCGTCGTTCCGGTGCCCATAACTTTTGATCAGTAAGGAGTTACGCGGCGCACAGCATACCGTTGCAAAGCTCTCTGAGAGCTCTACGACGGGGGCTGCCAGTTTGCTCGCTGTGCCCATTTTTGAAGCCCAAAATCGAACGTTTTCATCAATATTAGTCCACTTTTCTTCTTTTGCTCCGTTTTTCCCACCCGGATCGTATGACGTGAGCTATTAAAAGGATCACAACATGACTCGTGGGACATCAGAGGGCCTTACAATGTGTCCATATCACGTCTTTCGAGAATGCTGCATTGTTGAAGCGGATGGGTTGTCGGCAAGCCCATTGGGCCTTTTGAATGGGCCATATCTCTAGGCTGGCACTATGAACCGTTAACACATATAGGAATTGTGCCCTCAACATGACGGGTGCGATCATACCAGCACTAATGCACCGGATCCCATCAGAACTCCGAAGTTAAGCGAGCTTCGGTGGGAGTAGTACTAGGATGGGTGACCCCTTGGGAATTCCTCGTGCTGCACCTCGTTTTCAATTTTTTTTGCCCTGGTTAGGGTTGCCAAGATACTTTATTCACGAAATCTCTATTACCGAATGCCACGTAACATTTGGCAAGACAACTTCACTTCACATAGAGTCCGGGCCCGCAAACCAAGGGCGTAGGGTTTGTGACCAAGTCACTGTCGCTCCGGTGCCCATAACTTTTGATCCGTCAGGAGTTACACGATGCATAGCATGCCGTTACAAAGCTCTCTGAGAGCTCTACGATAGGAGCAGAGAGCTTGCTCGCTTTGCCCATTTTTGGTGCCCAAAATCAAATATTTTCATTAGTTTCAGGCCACTTTTCTTCTTTTGCCCTGTTTTTCCATCCAGAATCGTACTTCGTGAGCTGTTAAAAGGACGACAACCTGACTTACAGTACATCAGAGGGCCCTACAACGTGTCGATATCACGTCTTGCGAGGATGCTGCGTTGTTGAAGCGGATGTGTTGTCGTTAAGCCCAATGGGCCTTTTGAATGGGCCATCTCCCTAGGCTGGCACTGTGAACCGTTAACACATAGAGGAATTGTGCCCTCAACATGACAGGGGCGATCAGAGCATCACTAATCCACCGGATCCCATCAGAACTCCGAAGTTGAGCATGCTTGGGCGAGAGTAGTACTAGGATGGGTGACCCCCTGGGAAGTCCTCGTGTTGCACCCCTTTTTCAATTTTTTTTTCCCTGGTTAGGGTTGCCAAGATACTTTATCCACCAAATATCTATTACCGAATCCAACGGAACATTGGGCAAGACACCTTCACTTCACGTAGAAACCGGGCCAGCAAACCGAGGGCGTAGGGTTTGTGACCAGGTCTCCGTCGCTCCGGTCCCCATAACTTTTGCTCCGTAAGGAGTTACCCGGCGCACAACATACCGTTGCAAAGCTCTCTGAGAGCACTACGACGGGGGTAGCCAGCTTGCTCATTGTGCCCATTCTTGGAGTCCAAAATCGAACAATTTTATCAGTTTTAGTCCACTTTTCTTCTTTTGCTCTATTTTTCTATCCCGGATCGTACATCGTGAGCTGTTAAAAGGATGACAAACTGACTCACGCGACATCAGAGGGCCCTACAACGTGTCGATATCACGTCTTGCGAGGATGCTGCGTTGTTGAAGTGGATGGGTTGTCGTTAAGCCCATTGGGCCTTTTGAATGGGCCATCTCTCTAGGCTGGCACTGTGAACCGTTAACACATATATGAAATGTGCCCTCAACATGACGTGTGCGATCATACCAGCACTGATGCACAGGATCCCATCAGAACTCCGAAGTTAAGCGTTCTTGGGCGAGAGTAGTACTAGGATGGGTGACCCCCTAGGAAGTCCTCGTGTTGCACCCCCTTTTCAATTTTTTTTGCCCTGGTTAGGGTTGCAAAGATACTTTATCCACCAATTCTCTATTACTGAATCACATAGAACATTGGGCAAGACAACATCGCTACACGCAGAGGTCGGGCCCGCAAACCGAGGGCGTAGGGTTTGTGACCAGGTCTCTGTCACTCCGGTGCCCATAACTTTTGATCCGTAAGGAATTACGCGGCGCACATCATACCGTTGTAAAGCTCTCTGAGAGCTCTACGACGGAGGCAGCCAGCTTGCTCGCTATGCCATTTTTGGAGCCCAAAATCGAACGTTTTCATCAATTTCAAGCCACTTTTCTTCTTTTGCTCTATTTTTTTGTCCTGGATCGTACGTCGTGAGCTGTTAAAAGGACGACAACCTGACTCGCGGGACATCTGAGGGCCCTACAACGTGTCGATATCATGTTTTGTGAGGATACTGCATTGTTGAAGCGGATGGGTTGTCGTTAAGCCCATTGGGCATTTTGAATGGGCCATCTCTCTAAGCTGGGACTGTGAACCGTTAACACATATAGGAATTATGCACTCCACATGACGGGTGCGATCATACCAGCACTAATGTACTGGATCCCATCAGAACTCCGAAGTTAAGCGTGCATGGGCGAGAGTAGTACTAGGATTGGTGAACCCCTGGGAAGTCCTCGTGTTGCACCCCCTTTTCAATTTTTTTTGCTCTGGTTAGGGTTGCCAAGATACTTTATCCACCAAATCTCTATTACCGAATCCCACGGAACATTGGGCAAGACAACTTCGCTCACGTAGAGGCCGAGCCCGCAAACCGAGGGCGTAGGGTTTGTGACCAGTTCTCCATCGCTCCGGTGCCCATAACTTTTGATCCGTAAGGAGTTACGCAACGCACAGCATACCGTTGCAAAGCTCTCTGAGAGCTCTACAACGGGGTCAGCCAGCTTGCTCGATGTCATCATTTTTGGACCTCAAAATCGAATGTTTTCATCTATTTCAGTCCATTTTTTTCTTTTGCTCTGTTTTTCCATCCCGGATCGTACGTCATGAGCTGTTAAAAGGACGACAACATGACTCGCGGGACATCAGAGGGCCCTACAACGTGTCGATATCATGTCTTGCGAGGATGCTGCGTTGTTAAAGCGGATGGGTTGTCATTAAGCCCATTGGCCCTTTTGAATGGGCCATCTCTCTAGGCTGGCACTGTGAACTGTTAACACATATAGGAATTGTGCCCTCAACATGAAGGGTGCGATCATACCAGCATTAATGCAGCGGATCCCATCAGAACTACAAAGTTAAGCGTGCTTGGGCAAGAGTAGTACTAGGATGGGTGACCCCTTGGGAAGTCCTCGAGTTACACTCCCTTTTCAATTTTTTTTGCCCTGGTTAGGGTTGCCAAGATACTTTATCCACCAAATCTCTATTACAAAATCCCACGGAACATTGGGCAAGACAACTTCGCTTCACGTAGAGGCCGAGCCAGCAAACCGAGGGCGTAGGGTTTGTAACCAGGTCTCCGTCGCTCTGGTGCCCATAACTTTTGATCCATAAGGAGTTACGCGGCGCACAACATACAGTTGCAAAGCTCTCTGAGAGCTCTACGACGGGGGCAGCGAGCTTGCTTACTGAGACCATTTTTGGAGACCAAAGTCGAACGTTTTCATCAATTTCAGACCACTTTTCTTATTTTGCTATGTTTTTCTGTCCCGGATCGTACGTCGTGAGCTGTTCAAAGGACGACAACCTGACTCACAGGACATCAGAGGGCCCTACAACGTGTCGATATCACGTCTTGCGAGGATGCTGCGTTGTTGAAGCGGATGGGTTGTCGTTAAGCCCCTTGGGCCTTTTGAATGGGCCATCTCTCTTAGCTGGGACTATGAACCGTTAACACATATAGGAATTGTGCCCTTAACATGACGGTTTCGATCATACCAGCACTAATGCACCGGATCCCATCATTACTTCGAAGTTAAGCGTGCTTGGACGAGAGTAGTACTAAGATGGGTGACCCGCTGGGAAGTCCTCGTGCTGCACCCCCTTTTCAATTTTTTTTGCCCTGGTTAGAGTTGCCAAGATACTTTATCCACCAAATCTCAATTTCTGAATCCCACAGAACATTGGGCAAGACAACTTCGCTTCACGTAGAGGTCGGGCCAGCAAACTGAGGGCGTAGGGCTTGTGACCAAGTCTCTGTCGCTCTGGTACCCATAACTTTAGATCCGTAAGGAGTTACTCGGCGCACAGAATACCGTTGCAAAGCTCTCTGAAAGCTCTACGATGGGGGCAGAGAGCTTGTTCACTGTGCCCATTTTTGGAGCCAAAAATCAAATGTTTTCATCAGTTTTAGGCCACTTTTCTTCTTTTGCCCTGTTTTTTCATCCCGGATCGTACGTCGTGAGTTGTTAAAAGGACGACCACCTGAATCGCGGTACATCAGAGGGCCCTACAACGATCGATATCACGTCTTGCGAGGATGCTGCGTTGTTGAAGCGGATGGGTTGTTGTTAAGTCCATTGGGCCTTTTGAATGGGCCATCTCTCTAGGCTAGCATTGTGAACCGTTAACACATATAGGAATTGTGCCCTCAACATGACTGGTGCTATCAGGGCAGCACTAATGCACCGGATCCCATCAGAACTCCGAAGTTAAGCGTGCTTGGGTGAGAGTAGTACTAGGATGGGTGACCCCCTGGGAAGTCCTCGTGTTGTACCCCATTTTCAATTTTTTTTGCCCTGGTTAGGGTTGCCAAGATACTTTATCCACCAAATCTCTATTACCGAATCCCACCGAACATTGGGCAAGACAACTTCGCTTCACGTAGAGGCCGGGCCAGTAAACCGAGGGCGTAGGGTTTGTGACAAGGTCTCCGTCGCTCCGGTGCCCATAACTTTTGATCCGTAAGGAGTTACGCGGAGTACAGCATACTGTTGCAAAGCACTCTGAGAGCTCTACGACGGGTGCAACCAGTTTGCTCGATGTGCCCATTTTTTAAGCCCAAAATTGAACGTTTTTATCAATTTATGGCCACTTTTCTTCTTTTGCTCTATTTTTCTGTCCCGGATCTTACGTCGTGAGCTGTTAAAAGGATGACAACCTAACTCGCGGGACATCAGAGGGCCCTACAACGTGTCGATATCAAGTCTTGCGAGGATGCTACGTTGTTGAAGCGGATGGGTTGTCGTTAAGCCCATTGGGCCTTTTGAATGGGCCATATCTGTAGGCTGGCACTGTGAACCATTAACACATATAGGAATTGTGCCCTCAACATGACGGGGGCGATCAGAGCAGCACTAATGCACCGGATTCCATTAGAACTGCGAAGTTAAGCGTGCTTGGGCGAGAGTAGTACTAGGATGGGTGACCCCCAGGGAAGTTCTCGTGTTGCACCCCCGTTTTCAATTTTTTTTGCTCCGGTTAGGGTTGCCATGATACTTTATCCACCACATTTCTATTATCAAATCCCACGGTACATTAGGCAAGACAACTTCGCTTCACGTAGAGGCCGGGCCAGCAAACTGAGGGCATAGGGTTTGTGACCAGGTCTCCGTCGCTCTGGTGCCCATAACTTTTGATCCGTAAGGAGTTACGCGGCGCACAACATACCGTTGCAAAGCTCTCTAAGAGCGCTACGACGGGGGCAGCAGTTTGCTCACTGTGCCCATTTTTGAAGCCCAAAATCGAACGTTTTCATCAATTTCAGTCCACTTTTCTTCTTTTGATCTGTTTTTCCCACCCGGATCGTACATCGTGAGCTGTTGAAAGGATGACAACATGACTCGCGGGACATCAAAGGGCCCTACAACGTGTCAATATCACGTCTTTTGAGAATGCTGCATTGTTGAAATGGATGGGTTGTCGTTAATCCCATTGGACCTTTTGAATGGGCCATCTCTCTAGGCTAGCACTGTGAACCGTTAACACATATAGGAATTGTGCCCTGAACATGAAGTGTACGATCATACCAGCACTAATGCACCGGATCCCATCAGAACTCCGAAGTTAAGCGTGCTTGGGCGAGGGTAGTACTAGGATTGGTGACCCCCTGGGAAGTCCTCGTGCTACACCTTCTTGTCAATTTTTTTTGCCCTGGTTAGGGTTGCCAAGATACTTTATCCACCAAACCTCTATTACCGAATCCAACGGAACATTAGGCAAGACAACTTCGCTTCACGTAGAGGTCGGGCCTGCAAACTGAGGGCGTAGGGTTTGTGACCAAGTCTCCGTCGCTCTGGTGCCCATAACTTTTGATCCGTAAGGAGTTACGCGGTGCACAGCATACCGTTGCAAAGCACTCTGAGAGCTCTACGATGGGGGCAGAGAGCTTGCTCGCTTTGCCTATTTTTGGAGCCCGAAATCAAATGTTTTCGTCAGTTTCAGGCCAATTTTCTTCTTTTGCCCTGTTTTTTCGTCCCGGATCGTACGTCGTTATCTGTTAAAAGGATGAGAACCTGACTCGCGGTACATCAGAGGGCCCTACAACGTGATGATATCACGTATTGCGAGGATGTTGCGTTGTTGAAGCGGATGGGTTGTCGGTAAGCCCATTGGGCCTTTCGAATGGGCCATCTCTCTAGGCTGGCACTGTGAATCGTTAACACATATAGGAATTGTGACCTCAACATGATGGGTGCAATCAGAGAAGCACTAATGCACCGGATCCCATCAGAACTCCGAAGTTAAGCGTGCTTGGGCGAGAGTAGTACTAGGATGGGTGACCCCCTGGGAAGTCCTCGTGTTGCACCCCCTTTTCAATTTTTTTTGCCCTGGTTTGGGTTGCTAAGATACTTTATCCACCAAATCTATATTACCGAATCCCACGGAACATTGGGCAAGACAACTTCGCTTCACGTAGAAGCCGGGCCAGGAAACCGAGGGCGTAGGGTTTGTGACCAGGTTTCCGTCGCTCCGGTGCCCATAACTTTTGATCCGTAAGGAGTTACGCAGTGCACAGCATACCGTTGTAAAGCTCTCTGAGACCTCTACGACGGGGGTAGCCAGTTTGCTCGCTGTGCCCATTTTTGAAACCCAAAATCGAACGTTTTCATCAATTTCCAGCCACTTTTCTTCTTTTGCTCTGTTTTTTCGTCCCGGATCGTACGTCGTGAGCTGTTAAAAGGATGACAACCTGACTCGCGGGACATCAGAGGGCCCTACAACATGTCGATATCACATCTTGCGAGGATGCTGCGTTGTTGAAGCGGATGGGTTGTCGTTAAGCCCATTGGGCCTTTTGAATGGGCCATATCTCTAGGCTGGCACTGTGAACCGTTAACACATATAGGAATTGTGCCCTCAACATGACGGGGGCAATCAGAGCAGGACTAATGCACCGGATTCCATCAGAACTCTGAAGTTAAGCGTGCTTAGGAGAGAGTAGTATTAGGATGGGTGACCCCCAGGGAAGTTCTCGTGTTGCACCCCACTTTTCAATTTTTTTTGCTCCGGTTAGGGTACCCTTGATACTTTATCCACCAAATTTCTATTATCGAATCGTACGGTACATTGGGCAAGACAACTTCGCTTCACATAGAAGCCGGGCCATCAAACCGAGGGGTTTGGGTTTGTGACCAGGTCTCCGTCGCTCCAGTGCCCATAACTTTTGATCCGTAAGGAGTTACGCGGCGCACAGCATACCATTGCAAAGCTCTCTGAGAGCTCTACGACGGAGGCCACCAACTTGCTCGCTATGCCATTTTTGGAGCCAAAAATCGAACGTTTTCATCAATTTCAGGCCACTTTTCTTCTTTAGCTCTGTTTTTCCGTCCTGGATCGTACGTCGTGAGCTGTTAAAAGGACGACAACCTGACTCGCGGGACATCTGAGGGCCCTACAACGTGTTGATATCACGTTTTGCGAGGATACTGCGTTGTTGAAGTGGATGGGTTGTAGTTAAGCCCATTGGGCATTTTGAATGGGCCATCTCTCTAAGTTGGGACTGTGAACTATTAACACATATAGGAATTGTGTACTCAACATGACGGTGCGATCATACCAGAACTAATGCACTGGATCCCATCAGAACTCCGAAGTTAAGCATGCATGGGCGAGAGTAGTACTAGGATTGGTGACCCCCTAGGAAGTCCTCGTGTTGCACCCCCTTTTCAATTTTTTTTGATCTGGTTAGGGTTGCCAAGATACTTTATCCACCAAATCTCTATTACCAAATCCCACGGAACATTGGGCAACACAACTTTGCTTTACGTAGAGGCCGAGCCCGCAAATCGAGGGCGTAGGATGTATGACCAGGTCTCTGTCGCTCCGGTGCCCATAACTTTTGATCCGTAAGGAGTTACGCGGTGCACAGCATACCGATGCAAAGCACTGTGAGAGCTCTACGACGGGGTCAACCGGCTTGCTCGATGTGCCCACTTTTGGGGCTCAAAATTGAATGTTTTCATCTGTTTCATTCCACTTTATTTCTTTTGCTCGGTTTTTCCATCCCATATTGTACGTCATGAGCTGTTAAAAGGACGACAACATGACTCGCGGGACATTAGAGGGCCCTACAACGTGTCGATATCACCTCCTGCGAGGATGCTGCATAGTTAAATTGGATGGGTTGCCGTTAAGCCCATTAGGCCTTTTGAATGGTCCATCTCTCTAGGACGGCACTATGAACCGTTAACACATATAGGAATTGTGCCCTCAACATGACGGGTGCGATCATACCAGCATTAATGCAGCGGATCCCAATAGAACTACGAAGTTAAGCGTGCTTGGGCGAGAGTAGTAATAGGATGGGTGACCCCTTGGTAAGTCCTCGAGTTGCACCCCCTTTTCAATTTTTTTTGCCCTGGTTAGGGTTGCCAAGATACTTTATCCACCAAATCTCTATTACCGAATCCCACGGAACATTGGGCAAGACAACTTCGCTTCACATAGAGGCCGAGCCAGCAAACTGAGGGCGTAGGGTTTGTGACCAGGTCTCCGTCACTCCGGTGCCCATAACTTTTGATCCATAAGGAGTTACGCAGCGCACAGCATACCGTTGCAAAGCTCTCTGAGAGCTTTACAATGGGGGCAGCGAGCTAGCTCGATGTACCCATTTTTGGAGCCCAAAATCGAACGTTTTCATCAATTTCAGACCACTTTTCTTATTTTGCTCTATTTTTCTGTCCTGGATCATACGTCGTGCGCTGTTCAAAGGACGACAACCTAAGTCAGGACATCAGAGGGCCCTACAACGTGTCGATATCATGTCTTGTGAGGATGCTGCGTTGTTGAAGCGGATGGGTTGTCGTTAAGCCCCTTGGGCCTTTTGAATGGGCCATCTCTCTAAGCTGGGACTGTGAACCGTTAACACATATAGGAATTGTGCCCTCAACATGAGGGGTGCGATCATACCAGCACTAATGCACCGCATCCCATCATTACTCCGAAGTTAAGCGTGCTTGGGCGAGAGTAGTACTAAGATAGGTGACCCCTTGGGAAGTCCTCGTATTGCACCCCCTTTTGTATTTTTTTTGCCCTGGTTAGAATTGCCAAGATACTTTATCCGCCAAATCTCTATTACCGAATCCCACGAAACATTGGGCAAGACAACTTCGCTTCACGTAGAGGCCGGGTCTGCAAACCGAGGGCGTAGGGTTTGTGACCAGGTCTCCGTTGCTCCGGTACCCAAAACTTTTGATCCGTAAGGAGCTTTGCGGTGCACAACATTCCGTTGCAAAGCTCTCTGAGAGCTCTACGACGGGGGCATCCAGCTTGCTCGCTGTGCCCTTTTTTGGAGCCCAAAATCGAACGTTTTCATCAATTTCAGGCCACTTTTCTTCTTTCGCTCTGTTTTTTCATCCCGGATCGTACGTCGTGAGCTGTTAAAAGGACGACAACCTGACTCGCGGGACATCAGAGGGCCCTACAACGTGTCAATATCATGTCTTTCGAGGATGTTGCGTTGTTGAAGCGGATGGGTTGTCGTTAAGCCCATTGGGCCTTTTGAATGGGCCATATTTGTAGGCTGGCACTGTGAACCGTTAACACATATAGGAATTGTGCCCACAACATGACGGGGGCGATCAGAGCAGGACTAATGCACCGGATTCCATCAGAACTCCGAAGTTAAGCGTGCTTGGGTGAGAGTAGTACAAGGATGGGTGACCCCTTGGGAAGTCCTCGTGTTGCACCCCCTTTTCAATTTTTTTTGCCCTGGTTAGGGTTGCCAAGATACTTTATCCACCAAATCTCTATTACCGAATCCCACGGAACATTGGGCAAGACAACTTCGCTTCACGTAGAAGCCGGGCCAGGAAACCGGGGGTGTAGGGTTTGTGACCAGGTCTCCGTCGCTACGGTGCCCATAACTTTTGATCCGTAAGGAGTTACGCAGCGCACAGCATACCGTTGCAAAGGTCTCTGAGACCTCTACGACGGGGGCAGCCAGTTTGCTCGCTGTGCCCATTTTTGAAGCCCAAAATCGAACGTTTTCATCAATTTCCGGCCACTTTTCTTCTTTTGCTCTGTTTTTTCGTCCCGGATCGTACGTCGTGTGCTGTTAAAAGGATGACAACCTGACTCGCGGGACATCAGAGGGCCCTACAACATGTCGATATCACGTCTTGCGAGGATGCTGCGTTGTTGAAGCGAATGGGTTGTCGTTAAGCCCATTGGGCCTTTTGAATGGGCCATATCTCTAGGATGGCACTGTGAACCGTTAACACATATAGGAATTGTGCCCTCAACATGACGGGGGCAATCAGAGCAGGACTAATGCACCGGATTCCATCAGAACTCTGAAGTTAAGCGTGCTTAGGAGAGAGTAGTATTAGGATGGGTGACCCCCAGGGAAGTTCTCGTGTTGCACCCCACTTTTCAATTTTTTTTGCTCCGGTTAGGGTACCCTTGATACTTTATCCACCAAATTTCTATTATCGAATCGTACGGTACATTGGGCAAGACAACTTCGCTTCACATAGAAGCCGGGCCATCAAACCGAGGGGTTTGGGTTTGTGACCAGGTCTCCGTCGCTCCAGTGCCCATAACTTTTGATCCGTAAGGAGTTACGCGGCGCACAGCATACCATTGCAAAGCTCTCTGAGAGCTCTACGACAGAGGCTGCCAACTTGCTCGCTATGCCATTTTTGGAGCCTAAAATCGAACGTTTTCATCAATTTCAGGCCACTTTCTTCTTTAGCTCTGTTTTTTCGTCCTGGATCGTACGTCGTGAGCTGTTAAAAGGACGAAAACCTGACTCGCGGGACATCTGAGGGCCCTACAACGTGTTGATATCACGTTTTGCGAGGATACTGCGTTGTTGAAGTGGATGGGTTGTCGTTAAGCCCATTGGGCATTTTGAATGGGCCATCTCTCTAAGTTGGGACTGTGAACTATTAACACATATAGGAATTGTGTACTCAACATGACGGTGCGATCATACCAGAACTAATGCACTGGATCCCATCAGAACTCCGAAGTTAAGCGTGCATGGGCGAGAGTAGTACTAGGATTGGTGACCCCCTAGGAAGTCCTCGTGTTGCACCCCCTTTTCAATTTTTTTTGCTCTGGTTAGGGTTGCCAAGATACTTTATCCACCAAATCTCTATTACCGAATCCCACGGAACATTGGGCAACACAACTTTGCTTTACGTAGAGGCCGAGCCCGCAAATCGAGGGCGTAGGATGTATGACCAGGTCTCTGTCGCTCCGGTGCCCATAACTTTTGATCCGTAAGGAGTTACGCGGTGCACAGCATACCGATGCAAAGCTCTGTGAGAGCTCTACGACGGGGTCAACCGGCTTGCTCGATGTGCCCACTTTTGGAGCTCAAAATCGAATGTTTTCATCTGTTTCATTCCACTTTATTTCTTTTGCTCTGTTTTTCCATCCCAGATTGTACGTCATGAGCTGTTAAAAGGACGACAACATGACTCGCGGGACATCAGAGGGCCCTACAACGTGTCGATATCACCTCCTGCGAGGATGCTGCATAGTTAAATTGGATGGGTTGCCGTTAATCCCATTAGGCCTTTTGAATTGTCCATCTCTCTAGGATGGCACTGTGAACCGTTAACACATATAGGAATTGTGCCCTCAACATGACGGGTGCGATCATACCAGCATTAATGCAGCGGATCCCAATAGAACTACGAAGTTAAGCGTGCTTGGGCGAGAGTAGTACTAGGATGGGTGACCCCTTGGTAAGTCCTAGAGTTGCAACCCCTTTTCAATTTTTTTTGCCCTGGTTAGGGTTGCCAAGATACTTTATCCACCAAATCTGTATTACCAAATCCCACGGAACATTGGGCAAGACAACTTCGCTTCACGTAGAGGCCGAGCCAGCAAACCGAGGGCGTAGGGTTTGTGACCAGGTCTCCGTCACTCCGGTGCCCATAACTTTTGATCCATAAGTAGTTACGCAGCGCACTGCATACCGTTGCAAAGCTCTCTGAGAGCTTTACAACGGGGGCAGCGAGCTAGCTCGATGTACCCATTTTTGGAGCCCAAAATCGAACGTTTTCATCAATTTCAGACCACTTTTCTTATTTTGCTCTATTTTTCTGTCCTGGATCGTACGTCGTGCACTGTTCAAAGGACGACAACCTAACTCAGGACATCAGAGGGCCCTACAACGTGTCGATATCACGTCTTGTGAGGATGCTGCGTTGTTGAAGCGGATGGGTTGTCATTAAGCCCCTTGGGCCTTCTGAATGGGCCATCTCTCTAAGCTGGGACTGTGAACCGTTAACACATATAGGAATTGTGCCCTCAACATGAGGGGTGCGATCATACCAGCACTAATGCACCGCATCCCATCATTACTCCGAAGTTAAGCGTGCTTGGGCGAGAGTAGTACTAAGATAGGTGACCCCCTGGGAAGTCCTCGTGTTGCACCCACTTTTGTATTTTTTTTGCCCTGGTTAGAATTGCCAAGATACTTTATCCGCCAAATCTCTATTATTGAATCCCATGAAACATTGGGCAAGACAACTTCGCTTCACGTAGAGGCCGGGTCTGCAAACCGAGGGCGTAGGGTTTGTGACCAGGTCTCCGTTGCTCCGGTACCCAAAACTTTTGATCCGTAAGGAGTTTAACGGCGCACAACATACCGTTGCAAAGCTCTCTGAGAGCTCTACGACGGGGGCATCCAGCTTGCTCGCTGTGCCCTTTTTTGGAGCCCAAAATCGAATGTTTTCATCAATTTCAGGCCACTTTTCTTCTTTCGCACTGTTTTTTCGTCCCGGATCGTACGTCGTGAGCTGTTAAAAGGACGATAACCTGACTCGCGGGACATCAGAGGGCCCTACAACGTGTCAATATCACGTCTTTCGAGGATGCTGCGTTGTTGAAGCGGATGGGTTGTCGTTAAGCCCATTGGGCCTTTTGAATGGGCCATATTTGTAGGCTGGCACTGTGAACCGTTAACACATATAGGAATTGTGCCCACAACATGACGGGGGCGATCAGAGCAGGACTAATGCACCGGATTCCATCAGAACTCCGAAGTTAAGCGTGCTTGGGTGAGAGTAGTACAAGGATGGGTTACCCCTTGGGAAGTCCTCGTGTTGCACCCCCTTTTCAATTTTTTTGCCCTGGTTAGGGTTGCCAAGATACTTTATCCACCAAATCTCTATTACCGAATCCCACGAAACATTGGGCAAGACAACTTCGCTTCACGTAGAGGCCGGGCTAGCAAACCGAGGGCGTAGGGTTTGTGACCAGGTCTCTGTCGCTCCGGTGCCCATAACTTTTGATCCGTAAGGAGTTACGCGGAGCACAGCATACCGTTGCAAAGCTCTTTGAGGGCTCTACGATGGGGGCAGCCAGTTTGCTCGCTGTGCCCGTTTTTACAGCCCAAAATCGAACGTTTTCATCAATTTATGTCCACTTTTCTTCTTTTGCTCTGTTTTTCTGTCCCGGATCGTACGTCGTGAGCTGTTAAAAGGAGCACAGCATACCGTTGCAAAGCTCTTTGAGGGCTCTACGACGGGGGCAGCCAGTTTGCTCGCTGTGCCCGTTTTTGCAGCCCAAAATCGAACGTTTTCATCAATTTATGTCCACTTTTCTTCTTTTGCTCTGTTTTTCTGTCCCGGATCGTACGTCGTGAGCTGTTAAAAGGACGACAACCTGACTCGCTTGACATCAGAGGGCCCTACAATGTGTCAATATCACGTCTTGCGAGGATGCGGCGTTGTTGAAGCGGATGGGTTGTCTTTAAGCCCATTGGGCCTTTGGAATGGGCCATATTTGTAGGCTTGCACTGTGAACCGTTAACACATATAGGAATTGTGCCCTCAACATGACGGGGGCGATCAGAGCAGGACTAATGCACCGGATTCCATCAGAACTCTGAAGTTAAGCGTGCTTGGGCGAGAGTAGTACAGGGATGGGTGACCCCCAGGGAAGTTCTCGTGTTGTACCCCCGTTTTCAATTTTTTTTGCTCCGGTTAGGGTTGCCGTGATATGTTATCCACCACATTTCCATTATCGAATCCCACAGTACATTGGGCAAGACAACTTCGCTTCACGTAGAGGCCGGACCAGCAAACCGAGGGCGTAGGGTTTGTGACCAGGTCTCCGTCGCTCCAATGCCCATAACTTTTGATCCGTAAGGAGTTACGCAGCGCACAGCATACCGTTGCAAAGCTCTCTGAGAGCTCTACGACGGGGGCAGCCAGTTTGCTCGCTGTGCCCATTTTTGAAGCCCAAAATCGAAAGTTTTCATCAATTTCAGTCCACTTTTCTTCTTTTGCTCTGTTTTTCCCACCCGGATCGTACGTCGTGAGCTGTTAAAAGGATGACAACATGACTCGCACGACATCAGAGGGCCCTACAATGTGTCGATATCCCATCATTCGAGTATGTTGCATTGTTGAAGCGGATGGGTTGTCGTTAAGCCCATTGACCTTTTGAATTGGCCATATCTCTAGGCTGGCACTATCAACCGTTAACACGTATAGGAATTGTGCACTCAACATGACGGAGGCGATCAGTGCAGCACTAATGCCCTGGATTCCATCAGAACTCCGAAGTTAAGCGTGCTTGGGCGAGAGTAGTATTAGGATGGGTGACCCCCAGGGAAGTTCTCGTGTTGCACACCACCGTTTTCAATTTTTTTTGCTCCGGTTAGGGTTGCCATGATACTTTATCCACCACATTTCTATTATCAAATCCCACGGTACATTGGACAAGACAACTTCGCTTCACGTAGAGGCCGGGCCAGCAAACTGAGGGCGTAGGGTTTGTGACTAGGTCTCCGTCACTCCGGTGCCCATAACTTTTGATCCGTAAGGGGTTACGCGGTGCACAGCATACCGTTGCAAAGCTCTCAGAGAGCTTTACGACGGAGGACGCCAGCTTGCTCGCTATGCCATTTTTGGAGCCTAAATCGAACGTTTTCATCAATTTCAGGCCACTTTTCTACATTAGCTCTGTTTTTTCATACTGGATCGTACGTTGTGAGCTATTAAAAGGACGACAACCTGACTCGCGGGACATCTGAGGGCCCTACAACGTGTCGATATCACGTTTTGTGAGGATACTGCGTTGTTGAAGCGTATGGGTTGTCGTTAAGACCATTGGGCATTTTGAATGGGCCATCTCTCTAAGCTGGGACTGTGAACCGTTAACACATATACGAATTGTGCACTTAACATGATGGGTGCAATCATACCAAAACTAATGCACTGGATCCCATCAGTACTCCGAAGTTAAGCGTGCTTGGGCGAGAGTAGTACTAGGATTGGTGACCCCCTGGGAAGTCCTCGTGTTGCACCCCCTTTTCAATTTTTTTTTGCTCTGGTTAGGGTTGCCAAGATACTTTATCCCCAAAATCTCTATTACTGAATCCTACGGAACATTGGGCAAGACAACTTCGCTTCACGTAGTGGCCGAGCCAGGAAACCGAGGGCGTAGGGTTTGTGACCAGGTCTCCGTCGCTCCGGTGCCCATAACTTTGGATCCATAAGGAGTTACGCGGCGCACAGCATACCGTTACAAAGCTCTCTGAGAGCTCTACGACGGTGTCAGCCAGCTTGATCGATGTGCCCATTTTTGGAGCTCAAAATCGAATGTTTTCGTCTATTTCAGTCCACATTATTTCTTTTGCTCTATTTTTCCATCCCGGATTGTAAGTCCTGAGCTGTTAGAAGGACGACAACATGACTCGCGGGACATCAGAGGGCCTTACAACGTGTCGATATCACGTATTTTGAGGCTGCTGCGTTGTTCAAGCGGATGGGTTATCGTTAAGCCCATTGGGCCTTTTGAATGGGCCATCTCTCTAGGCTGACACTGTGAACTGTTAACAAATATTGGAATTGTGCCCTCAACATGACGGGTGCGATCATACCAGCATTAATCCAGCGGATCCCATCAGAACTACCAAGTTAAGCGTGCTTGGGCGAGAGTAGTACTAGGATGGGTGACCCCTTGGGAAGTCCTCGAGTTGCACCCCCTTTTCAATTTTTTTTGCCCTAGTTAGGGTTGCCAAGATACTTTATCCAGCAAATCTCAATTATCGAATCCCACGGAACATTGGGCAAGACAACTTCGCTTCACGTAGAGGCCGAGCCAGCAAACCGAGGGCGTAGGGTTTGTGACCAGGCCTCCGTCGCTCCGGTGCCCATAACTTTTGATCCATAAAGAGTTACACGGCGCACAGCATACCGTTGCAAAGCTCTCTGAGAGCTCTAGGACGGGGGCAGCGAGCTGGCTGGCTGTGCCTATTTTTGGAGCCCAAAATTGAACGTTTTCATCAATTTTAGACCGTTTTTCTTATTTTGCCCTTTTTTTCTGTCCCGGATCATACGTCGTGAGCTTTTAAAAGGACGACAACCTAACTCTTAGGACATCAGAGGGCTCTACAACGTGTCGATATCACGTCTTGCGAGGATGCTGCATTGTTGAAGCAGATGGGTCGTCGTTAAGCCCGTTGGGCCTTTTGAATGGGCCATCTCTCTAGGCTGCGACTGTGAACCGTTAACACATATAGGAATTGTGCACTCAACATGATGGGTGCGATCATACCAGCACTAATGCACCGGATCCCATCATTACTTCGAAGTTAAACGTGCTTGGGCGAGAGTAGTACTAAAATGGGTGACCCCCTGGGAAGTCCCTGTGTTGCACCCCCTTTTCAATTTTTTTTGCCCTGGTTAGAGTTGCCAAGATACTTTATCCACCAAATCTCTATTACCGAATCCCACGGAACATTGGGCAAGACAACTTCGCTTCACGTAGAGGCCGGGCCTGCAAACCGAGGGCGTAGGGTTTGTGACCTGGTCTCCGTCGCCCCGGAGCCCAAAACTTTTGATCCGTAAGGAGTTTCGCGGTGCACAACATACCGTTGCAAAGCTCTCTGAGAACTCTACGACGGGGGCATCCAGCTTGCTCGCTGTGCCCTTTTTTGGAGCCCAAAATCGAACGTTTTCATCAATTTCAGGCCACTTTCCTTCTTTCACTCTATTTTTTCGTCCCGGATCGTACGTCGTGAGATGTTAAAAGGACGACAACCTGACTCGCTGGACATTAGAGGGCCATACAACGCGTCGATATCACGTCTTGCGAGGATGCTGCATTGTTGAAGCGGATGGGTTGTCGTTAAGCCCATTGGGCCTTTTGAATGGGCCATCTCTCTAGGCTGGCACTGTGAACCGTTAACACATATAGGAATTGTGCCCTTAACATGACGGGTGTGATCATACCAAAACTAATGCACCGGATCCCATTAGAACTCCGAAGTTAAGCGTGCTTGGGCGAGAGTAGTACTAGGATGGGTCACCCCTTGGGAAGTCCTTGTGTTGCACCCCCTTTTTAATTTTTTTTGCCCTGGTTAGGGTTGCCAAGATACTTTATCCACCAAATCTCTATTACCGAATCCCATGGAACATTGGGCAAGACAAATTCGCTTCACGTATAGGCCGGGCCCGCAAACCGAGGGCGTAGGGTTTGTGACCAGGTCTCCGTCGCTCCGGTGGCCATAACTTTTGATCCGTCAGGAGTTACCCGGCGCACAGCATACCGTTGCCAAGCTCTCTGAGAGCTCTACGATGGAGGCAGCTAGCTTGCTCATTGTGCCCATTTTTGGAGCCCAAAATCAAACGTTTTCATCAGTTTTGGCCACTTTTATTCTTTTGCCCCGTTTTTCCATCCCTTATCGTACGTCGTGAGCTGTTAAAAGTACGACAACCTGGCTCGCGGTACATCAGAGGGCCCTACAATCTGTCGATATCACGTCTTGCAAGGATGCTGCGTTGTTGAAGCGGATGGGTTGTCGTTAGGCCCATTGGGCCTTTTGAGTGGGCCATCTCTCTAGGCTGGCACTGTGAACCGTTAACACATATATGAATTGTGCCCTCAACATGACGGGTGCGATCAGAGCAGCACTAATGCTCCGGATCCCATCAGAACTCCGAAGTTAAGCATGCTTGGGTGAGAGTAGTACTAGGATGGGTCACCCCCTGGGAAGTCCTCGTGTTGCACCCCCTGTTCAATTTTTTTTGCCCTGGTTAGGGTTGCCAAGATACTTTATCCACCAAATCTCTATTACCGAATCCTACGGAACATTGGGCAAGACTACTTCGCTAAACGTAGAGGCCGGGCCAGCAAACCGAGGGCGTAGGGTTTGTGACCAGGTCTCCGTTGCTCCGGTGCCTATAACTTTTGATTCGTAAGGAGTTACGCGGAGCACAGCATACCGTTGAAAAGCTCTCTGAGAGCTCTACGACGGGAGCAGCCAATTTGCTCGCTGTGCCTATTTTTGAAGCCCAAAATCGAATGTTTTAATCAATTTACGGCCACTTTTCATCTTCTGCTCTATTTTTCTGTCCCGGATCGTACGTCATGAGCTGTTAAAAGGACGACAACCTGACTCGTTGGACATCAGAGGGCCTTACAACGTGCCGATATCACGTCTTGCGAGGATGCTGCGTTGTTGAAGCGGATGGGTTGTCGTTAAGCCCATTGGGCCATTTGAAAGGGCCATATCTCTAGGCTGGCACTTTGAACCGTTAACACATATAGGAATTGTGCCCTCAACATGACAGTGCCGATCAGAGCAGCACTAATGCACCGGATTCCATCAGAACTCCAAAGTTAAGCGTGCTTGGGCGAGAGTAGTACTAGGATGGGTGACCCCCAGGTAAGTTCTCATGTTGCACCCCCGTTTTCAATTTTTTTTGCTCCGGTTAGGGTTGACATGATACTTTATCCACCACATTTCTATTATCAAATCCCACGGTACATTGGGCAAGACAACTTCGCTTCACTTAGAGACCGGGCTAGCAAACCGAGGGCGTAGGGTTTGTGACCAGGCCTCCGTCGCTCCGGTGCCCATAACTTTTGATCCGTAAGGAGTTACGTTGCACACAGCTTACCGTTGCAAAGCTCTCTGAGAGCTCTACGACGAGGGCAGCCAGTGTGCTCGTTGTGCCAGTTTTTGAAGCCCAAAATCAAACATTTTCATCAATTTCAGTGCACTTTTCTTCTTTTGCTCTGTTTTTTCCACCCGGATCATACGTCGTGAGCTGTTAAAAGGATGACAACATGACTCGTGGGACATCAGAGGGCCCAACATCGTGCAGATATCACGTCTTTTGAGAATGCTGCATTGTTGAAGCGGATGGGTTGTCGTTAAGCCCATTGGGCCTTTTGAATGGGCCATCTCTCTGGGCTGGCACTGTGAACCGTTAACACATATAGGAATTGTGCCCTCAACATGACGGGTGCGATTATACCTAGTACTAATGCTTGGGCGAGGTAGTCCGAGGATGGGTGACCCCCTGGGAAGTCCTCGTGCTGCACCCCCTTTTCAATTTTTTTTGCCCTGGTTAGGGTTGCCAAGATACTTTATCCACCAAATCTCTATTACCGAATCCCACGGAGCATTGGGCAGGACAACTTCGCTTCACGTAGAGGTCGGGCCCACAAACGGAGGGGGTAGGGTGTGTGCCCAGGTCGCTGTCGGTTGGGTGCCCGTAACTTTTGATCCGTAAGGAGTTATGCAGCTCATAGCATACCGTTGCAAAGCTCTCTGAGAGCTCTACGATGGGGGCAGTGAGCCCAAAATCAAACGTTTTCATCAGTTTCTAGCCACTTTTCTTCTTTTGCCCTTTTTTTTCATCCCAGATCGTACGTCGTGAGCTGTTAAAAGGACGACAACCTGACTCACGGTACATCAGAGGGCCCTACAACATGTCGATATCACGTCTTGCGAGGATGCTGCGTTGTTAAAGTGGATGGGTTGTCGTTAAGCCCATTGGGCCTTTTGAATGGGCCATCTCTCTAGGCTGGCACTATGAACTGTTAACACATATAGGAATTGTGCCCTAAACATGACGGGTGTGATCATACCAGTACTAATGCACCGGATCCCATTAGAACTCCGTAGTTAAGCGTGCTTGGGCGAGGTAGTACTTGGATGGGTGACCCCGTGGGAAGTCCTCGTGCTGCACCCCCTTTTCAATTTTTTTTGCCCTGGTTAGGGTTGCCAAGATACTTTATCCACCAAATCTCTATTACCAAATCCCACGGAACATTGGGCAAGACAACTTCGCTTCACGTAGAGGCCGGGCCTACAAACCGAGGGCGTAGGGTTTGTGACCCAGTCTCAGTCGCTCCGGTGCCCACAACTTTTGATGCGTAAGGAGTTACGCGGCTCAAAGCATACCGTTGCAAAGCTCTCTGAGAGCTCTACGATGGGAGCTGTGAGCTTGCTCGCTTTGCCCATTTTTGGAGCCCAAAATCAAACGTTTTCATCAGTTTCTGGCCACCTTTCTTCTTTTGCCCTATTTTTCCGTCTCGGATCGTACGTTGTGAGCTGTTGAAAGGACGACAACCTGACTCGTGGTACATCAGAGGGCCCTACAACGTGTCGATATCACGTCTTGCGAGGATGCTGCGTTGTTAAAGTGGATAGGTTGTCGTTAAACCCATTGGGCCTTTTGAATGGGCCATCTCTCTAGGCTGTGACTGTGAACCATTAACACATATAGGAATTGTGCCCTCAACAAGACGAGTGCGATCATACCAGCACTAATGCACCGGATCCCATCAGAACTCCGAAGTTAAGCGTGCTTGGGCGAGAGTAGTACTAGGATGGGTGACCCCCTGGGAAGTCCTCGTGTTGCACCCACTTTTCAATTTTTTTTGTCCTGGTTAGGGTTTCCAAGATACTTTATCCCCTACATCTCAATTACCGAATCCAACGGAACATTGGGCAAGACAACTTCGCTTCACGTAGAGGCCGGGCCAGCAAACCGAGGGCGTAGGCTTTGTGACCAGGTCTCCGTCACTTTGGTGCCCATTACTTTTGATACGTAAGGAGTTACGCGGCGCACAGCATACCGTTGCAAAGCTCTCTGAGAACTCTACGATGGGGGCAGCCAATTGGCTCAGTCTGACCATTTTTGAATCCCAAAATCGAACATTTTCATCAATTTCAGTTCACTTTTCTTCTTTTGATCCGTTTTTCCTACCCGGATCGTACGTTGCGAGCTGTTAAAAGGATGACAACATGGCTCTCGGGAGATCAGAGGTCCCTACAACGTGTCGATATCACGTCTTGCGAGGATGCTGCATTGTTGAAGCGGATGGGTTGTCGTTAAGCCCATTGGGCCTTTTGAATGGTCCATCTCTCTAGGCTGGCACTGTGAACCGTTAACACATATAGGAATTGTGCCCTCAAAATGACAGGTGCGATCATACCAGCACTAATGCACCAGATCCCATCAGAACTCCGAAGTTCAGCATGCATGGGCGAGAGTAGTACTAGGATGGGTGACCCCGTGGGAAGTCCACGTGCTGCACCCCTTTTCAATTATTTTTGCCCTGGTTAGGGTTGCCAAGATACTTTATCCACAAAATCTCTATTACCGAATCCGACGGAACATTGGGCAAGACAACTTCGCTTCTCGTAGAGGCCGGGCCCGCAAACCAAGGGCGTAGGGTTTGTGACCAAGTCTCCGTCGCTCCGGTCACCATAACTTTTGATCCGTAAGGAGTAAAACGGCGCACAGCATACCGTTGGAGAGCTCTTTGAGCGCTCTACGATGGGGGCAGAGAGCTTGCTTGCAATGCTCATTTTTGGAGCCCAAAATCAAACATTTTCATCAGTTTCAGACCACTTTTCTTCTTTTGCCCTGTTTTTTCATCCCGGATCGTACGTCGCGAGCTGTTAAAAGGACGACAACCTGACTCACGAGACATCAGAGGGCCCTACAACGTGTCGATATCACGTCTTGCGAGGATGCTCCGTTCTTGAATCGGATGGGTTGTCGTTAAGCCCATTGGGCCTTTTGAATGGGCCATCTCTCTAGGCTAGGACTGTGAACTTTTACCACCTATAGGAATTCTGCCCTCAACATGACGGGTGCGATCATACCAGCACTAATGCACCAGATCCCATCAGAACTCCGAAGTTAAGCGTGCTTGGGCGAGAGAGTACTAGGATGGGTGACCCCCTGTGAAGTCCTCGTGTTGCACCCCCTAATCAATTTTTATTGCCCTGGTTAGGGTTGCCAAGATACTTTATCCACCAAATCTCTAATCCCGAATCCCACGGAATAATCAGCAAGACAACTTCACTTCATGTAGAGGCTGGGCCCGCAAAACGAGGGCGTAGGGTTTGTGACCAGGTCTTCGTCGCTCCGGTGCCCATAACTTTTGATCCGTAAGGAGTTACGCGGCGCACACCAAACCGTTGCAAAGCTCTCTCAGAGCACTACGACGGGGGCAGCCAGCATGCTCGCTGTGCCCATTTTTGGAGCCCAAAATCGAATGTTTTCATCTGTTTCAGGCCACTTTTCTTCTTTTGCTCTGTTTTTCTGTCCTGTATCATACGTCGTGAGCTGTTAAAAGGACGACAACCTGATTCGCGGTACATCAGAGGGCCCTACAACGTGTCGATATCACGTCTTGCAAGGATGCTGCATTGTTGAAGTGGATGGGTTGTCGTTAAGCCCATTGAGCCTTTTGAATGTGCCATCTCTCTAGGCTAGGACTGTGAACAGTTAACACATATAGGAATTGTGCCCTCAACATGACGGGTGCGATCATACCAGCTCTAAAGCACCGGATCCCATCAGAACTTCGAAGTTAAGCGTGCTTGGGAGAGTGTAGTACTAGGATGGGTGACCCCTTGGGAAGTCCTCGTGTTGCACCCCCTTTTCAATTGTTTTTGTCTTGGTTAGGGTTGCCAAGATACTGTATCCTCCAAATCTCTATTACCGAATCCCACGGAACATTGGGCAAGACAACTTCGCTACATGTAGAGGCCGGGCCCACAAACCGAGGGCGTAGGGTTTGTGACCAGGTCCCCATTGCTCCGGTGCCCATAACTTTTGATCAGTGAGGAGTTACGCAGTGCACAGTGTACCGTTGCAAAGCCCTTTGAGAGCTCTAGGATAGGGGCAGCCAGCTTGCTCACTGTGCCCATTTTTGGAGCCCAAAATCGAACGTTTTCATCAGTTTCAAGCCACTTTTCTCCTTTTGCTCTGTTTTTCCGTCCCGGATCGTACGCCGTGAGCTATTAAAAGGACGACAACCTGACTCGCGGGACATCAGAGGGCCCTACAACGTGTCCATATCACGTCTTACAAGGATGCTGCGTTGTTGAAGCAGATGGGTTGTCGTTAAGCCCATTGGGCCTTTTGAATGGGCCATCTCTCTAGGCTGAGACTGTGAACTGTTAACACATATAGGAATTGTGCCCTCAACATGACGGGCGCGATCATACCAGCACTATTGCACCGAATCCCATCAGAACTCCGAAGTTAAGCGTGCTTGGGCGAGAGTAGGATTAGGGTGGGTGACCCCTTGTGAAGTCCTCGTGTTGCACCCCCTTTTCAATTTTTTTTGCCCTGGTTAGGGTTGCTGAGATACTTTATCCACCAAATCTCTATTACCGAATCCCACGGAACAATAGGCAAGACAACTTCGCTTCAAGTAGACGCCGGGCCCGCAAACCGAGGGCGTAGGGTTTGTGACCAGGTCTCCGTCGCTCCGGTGCCTATAACTTTTGATCCGTATTGAGTTATGCGGCGCACAGCATACTGTTTCAAGGCTCTCTAAGAGCTCTACGATGGGGGCACCTAGCTTGCTCACTGTGCCCCTTTTTGGAGCTCAAAATCAAACATTTTCATCGGTTTCAGACCACTTTTCTTCTTTTGCTCTGTTTTTTCATCCCAGATCGTACGTCGTGAGTTGTTAAAACGACGAAAATCTAACTCGCGGGACATCAGAGGGCCCTACAACGTGTCGATATCACGTCTTGCGAGGATGCTGCGTTGTTGAATCGGATGGGTTGTCGTTAACCCCATTGAGCCTTTTGAATGGGCCATCTCTCTAGGCTGGGACTGTGAACCGTTAACACATATAGGAATTGTGCCCTCAACATGACAGGTGCGATCATACCAGCACTAATTCACCGGATCCCATCAGAACTTTAAAGTTAAACGTGCTCGGGCGAGAGTAGTACTAGGATGGGTGACCCCCTGGGAGGTCCTCGTGTTGTACCCCCTTTTCAATTTTTTTTGCCCTGGTTAGGGTTGCCAAGATACTTTATCCACCAAATCTCTATTACCGAATCCCACAGAACATTGGGAAAGACAACTTCGCTTCACGTAGAGGCCTGGCCCGCAAACCAAGGGCGTAGGGTTTGTGACCAGGTCCCCATCGCTCCGGTGCCCATAACTTTTGATTCGAGAGGAGTTACGCGGCTCACAGTGTACCGTTGCAAAGCACTCTGAGATCTCTATGATGGGGGCATCCAACTTGCTTGCTGTGCCCATTTTTTGGAGCCCAAAATCGAACGTTTTCATCAGTTTCAGTCCACTTTTCTTATTTTGCTCTATTTTTCTGTCCCGGATCGTACGTCGTGACCTGTTAAAAGGACGACAACCTAACACGCTAGACATCAAAGGGCCCTACAATGTGTCGATATCACGTCTTGCGAGGATGCTGCGTTGTTGAAGCGGATGGGTTGCCGTTAAGCCCATTGGGCCTTTTGAATAAGCCATCTCTCTAGGCTGGGACTGTGAACCGTTAACACATATAGGAATTGTGCCCTCAATATGACGGGTGCGATCATACCAGCACTAATGCACCGGATCCCATCAGAACTCCGAAGTTAAGCGTGCTTGGGAGATAGTTGTACTAGGATGGGTGACCCCGTGGGAAGTCCTCCTATCACACCCCATTTTCAATTTTTTTTGCCCTGGTTAGGGTTGCCAAGATACTTTATCCACCAAATCTCTATTACCGAATCCCACGGAACAATGGGCAAGACAACTTCGCTTCACGTAGAGGCCGGGCCCACAAACTGAGGGCGTAGGGTTTGTGACCAGGTCTCCGTCGCTCCGGTGCCCATAACTTTTGATTCGTAAGGAGTTATGCAGCGCACAGCATATCGTTGCAAAGCTCTCTGAGAGCTCTACGATGGGGGTACCTATCTTGCTCGCTGTGCCCCTTTTTGGAGCCCAAAATCGAACATTTTTATCAGTTTCAGACCACTTTTCATCTTTTGCTCTGCTTTTCCGTCCTGGATCGTGCGTCGTGAGTTGTTAAAATGGCGACAACCTGACTCGCGGGACATCAGAGGGCCCTACAACATGTCCATATCACGTTTTGCGAGGATGCTGCGTTGTTGAAGCGGATGGGTTGTCGTTAAGCCCATTGAGCCTTTTGAATGGGCCATCTCTCTAGGCTGGGACTATGAACCGTTAACACATATAGGAATTGTGCCCTTAACATCACGGGTGCGATCATACCAGCACTAATGCACCGGATCCCATCAGAACTTCGAAGTTTGGCGTGCTTGGGTGAGAGTAGTACTTGGATGGGTGACCCCATGGGAAGTCCTCGTGTTGCACCCCCTTTTCAATTTTTTTTGCCCTGGTTAGGGTTGCCAAGATACTTTATCCACCAAATCTCTATTACCGAATCCCACAGAACATTGGGCAAGACAACTTCGCTTCACGTAGAGGCCGGGCCTGCAAACCGAGGGCGTAGGGTTTGTGACCAGGTGTCCGTTGCTCCGGTGCCCATAACTTTTGATCCGAAAGGAGTTACGCGGCGCACAGCATCCCGTTGCAAAGCTCTCTGAGAGTACCACGATAGGGGCAGCCAACTTGATTGCTGGGCCCATTTTTGGAGCACAAAATCGAACGTTTTCATCAGTTTCAGTCCACTTTTCTTCTTTTGCTCTGCTTTTTCGTAACGGATCGTACGTCGTGAGCTATTAAAAGGACGACAACCTGACTCGTGGGACATCAGAGGGCCCTACAACGTGTCGATATCACGTCTTGCGAGGATGCTGCGTTGTTGAAGCAGATGGGTTATCGTTAAGCCGCTTGGGCCTTTTGAATGGGCCATCTCTCTAGGCTGGCACTGTGAACCGTTAACACATATAGGAATTGTGCCCTCAACATGACGGGTACGATCATACCAGCACTGATGCACCGGATCCCATCAGAACTCCGAAGTTAAGCGTTCTTGGGCTAGAGTAGTACTAGGATGGGTGACCCCCTGGGAATTCCTCGTGTTGCACACCCTTTTCAATTTTTTTTGCCACAGTTAGGGTTGCCAAAATACTTTATCCACCAATTCTCTATTACCGAATCACACGGAACATTGGGCAAGACAACTTCGCTTCACGTAGAGGCCGGGCCCGCAAACCGAGGCCGTAGGGTTCGTGATCAGGTCTCCGTTGCTCCGGTGCCCATAAATTTTGATCCGTAAGGAATTACGCAGCACACAGCATACCGTTGCAAAGCTCTCTGAGAGCTCTACGACGGAGGCATCCAGCTTGCTCGCTATGCCATTTTTGGAGAGCAAAATCGAACGTTTTCATCAATTTCAGGGCACTTTTTTTCTTTTGCACTTTTTTCGATCCTGGATCGTACGTCGTGAGCTGTTAAAAGGAAGAAAACCTGACTCGCAGGACATCTTAGGGCCCTACAACTTGTCGATATCACGTTTTGCGAGGATAATGCGTTGTTGAAGCGGATGGGTTGTCGTTAAGCCCATTGGGCATTTTCAATGGGCCATCTCTCTAAGTTGGGACTGTGAACCATTAACACATATAGGAATTGTGCACTCAACATGACGGGTGCGATCATACCAGAACTAATGCACTGGATCACATCAGAACTCCGAAGTTAAGCGTGCTTGGGCGAGAGTAGTACTAGGATTGGTGACCCCTTGGGAAGTCCTCGTGTTGCACCCCCTTTTCAATTTTTTTTGCTCTGGTTAGGATTGCCAAGATACTTCATCCACCAAATCTCTATTACCGAATCCCACAGAACATTGGACAAGACAACTTCTCTTCACGTAGAGGCCGGGCCCGTAAACCGAGGGCGTAGGGTTTGTGACCAGGTCTCCGTCGCTCTGGTGCCCATAACTTTTGATCCGTAAGGAGTTACGCGGCGCACAGCATACCGTTGCAAAGCACTCTGATAGGTCTACGACGATGTCAGCCAGTTTGCTCGTTGTGCCCATTTTTGGAGATCAAAATCGAATGTTTTCATCTATTTCAGTCCATTTTATTTCTTTTGCTCTGTTTTTCCATCCTGGATCGTACGTAATGAGCTGTTAAAAGGACAACAACATGACTCGCGGGACATCAGAGCGCCCTACAACGTGTCGATATCACGTCTTGCGAGGATGCTGCGTTGTTAAAGTGGATGGGTTGTCGTTAAGCCCATTGGGCCTTTTGAATGGGCAATCTCTCTAGGCTGGCACTGTGAACCGTTAACACATATAGGAATTGTGCCCTCAACATGACGGGTGCGATCATACCAGCACTAATCCAGCGGATACCATCAGAACTACGAAGTTAAGCGTGCTTGGGCGAGAGTAGTACTAGGATGGGTGACCCGTTGGGAAGTCCTCGAGTTGTACCCCCTTTTCAATTTTTTTCCCTGGTTAGGGTTTCCAAGATATTTTATCCACCAAATCTCTATTACCGAATCCCATGGAACATTGGGCAAGACAATTTCGCTTCACGTAGAGGCCGAGCCAGCAAACCGAGGGCGTAGGGTTTGTGACCAGGTCTCCGTCGCTCCGGTGCCCATAACTTTTGATCCATAAGGAGTTACGTGGCCCACAGCATACCGTTGCAAATCTCTCTGAGAGCTCTACGACGGGGGCAGCGAGCTTGCTCGATTTGCCCAATTTTGGAGCCCAAAATCGAACGTTTTAATCAATTTCGGACCACTTTTCTAATTTTGCTCTGTTTTTCTGTCCCAGATCGTACGTCGGGAGCTGTTCAAAGGACGACAACCTGACTCACGGGACATCAGAGGGCCCTAGAACGTGTCGATATCACGTCTTACGAGGATGCTGCGTTGTTGAAGCGGATGGGTTGTCGTTAAGCCCCTTGGGCCTTTTGAATGGGCCATCTCTCTAAGATGGGACTGTGAACCGTTAACACATATAGGAATTGTGCCCTCAACATGACGGGTGCGATCATACCAGCACTAATGCACCGGATCCCATCATAACTCCGAAGTTAAGCGTGCTTGGACGAGAGTAGTACTAAGATGGGTGACACCCTTGGAAGTCCTCGTGTTGCACCCCCTTTTCAATTTTTTTTGCCCTGGTTAGAGTTGCCAAGATATTTTATCCACCAAATCTCTATTACCGAATCCCACGGAACATTGGGCAAGACAACTTCGCTTCACATAAAGGCCGAGCCTGCAAACCGAGGGCGTAGGGTTTGTGACCAGGTCTCCGTTGCTCCGGTGCCCAAAACTTTTGATCCGTAAGGAGTTTCACGGCGCACAACATACCGTTGCAAAGCTCTCTGAGAGCTCTACGACGAGGGCATCCAGCTTGCTCGTTGTGCCCTTTTTTGGAGCACAAAATCGAATGTTTTCATCAATTTCAGGCCACTTTTCTTCTTTCGCTCTATTTTTTCATCCCGGATCGTACGTCGTGAGCTGTTAAAAGGATGACAACCTTACTCGTGAGACATCAGAGGGCCCTACAATGGGTCGATATCATGTCTTTCGAGGATGCTGCGTTGTTGAAGCGGATGGGTTGTCGTTAAGCCCATTGGGCCTTTTGAATGGGCCATCTCTCTAGGCTGGCACTGTGAACCGTTAACACATATAGGAATTGTGCCCTTAACATGACGGGTGTGATCATACCAGCACTAATGCACCGGATCGCATCAGAACTCTGAAGTTAAGCGTGCTTGGGCGAGAGTAGTACTAGGATGGGTGACCCCTTGGGAAGTCCTCGAGTTGCACCCCCTTTTCAATTTTTTTGCCCTGGTTAGGGTTTCCAAGATATTTTATCCACCAAATCTCTATTACCGAATCCCATGGAACATTGGGCAAGACAATTTCGCTTCACGTAGAGGCCGAGCCAGCAAACCGAGGGCGTAGGGTTTGTGACCAGGTCTCCGTCGCTCCGGTGCCCATAACTTTTGATCCATAAGGAGTTACGCGGCGCACAGCATACCGTTGCAAAGCTCTCTGAGAGCTCTACGACGGGGGTAGCGAGCTTGCTCGCTTTGCCCAATTTTGGAGGCCAGAATCGAACGTTTTCATCAATTTCGGACCACTTTTCTAATTTTGCTCTGTTTTTCTGTCCCGGATCGTACGTTGTGAGCTGTTCAAAGGACGACAACTTGACTCACGGGACATCAGAGTGCCCTACAACATGTCGATATCACGTCTTGCGAGGATGCTGCGTTGTTGAAGCGGATGGGTTTTCGTTAAGCCTATTGGGCCTTTTGAATGGGCCATCTCTCTAGGCTGGCCCTGTGAACCGTTAACACATATAGGAATTGTGCCCTCAACATGACAAGTGCGATCATACCAGCACTAATGCAGCGGATACCATCAGAACTACGAAGTTAAGCGTGCCTGGCCGAGAGTAGTACTAAGATGGGTGACACCCTTGGAAGTCCTCGTGTTGCACCCCCTTTTCAATTTTTTTTGCCCTGGTTAGAGTTGCCAAGATATTTTATCCACCAAATCTCTATTACCGAATCCCACGGAACATTGGGCAAGACAACTTCGCTTCACATAGAGGCCGAGCCTGCAAACCGAGGGCGTAGGGTTTGTGACCAGGTCTCCGTCGCTCCGGTGCCCAAAACTTTTGATCCGTAAGGAGTTTCGCTGAGCACAACATACCGTTGCAAAGCTCTCTGAGAGCTCTACGACGGGGACATCCAGCTTGCTCGCTGTGCCCTTTTTTGGAGCCCAAAATAGAATGTTTTCATCAATTTCAGGCCACTTTTCTTCTTTCGCTCTGTTTTTTCGTCCCGAATCGTACGTCGTGAGCTGTTAAAAGGACGACAACCTGACTCGCGGGACATCAGAGGGCCCTACAACGGGTCGATATCACGGCTTTTGAGGATGCTGCGTTGCTGAAGAGGATGGGTTTTCGTTAAGCCCATTGGGCCTTTTGAATGTGCCATCTCTCTAGGCTGGCACTGTGAACCGTTAACACATATAGGAACTGTGCCCTTAACATGACGGGTGCGATCATACCAGCACTAATGCACCGTATCCCATCAGAACTCCGAAGTTAAGCGTGCTTGGGCGAGAGTAGTACTAGTATGGGTGACCCCCTGGGAAGTCCTCGGGTTGTACCCCCTTTTCAATTTTTTTGCCCTGGTTAGGGTTGCCAAGATACTTTATCCACCAAATCTCTATTACCGAATCCCACGGAACATTGGGCAAGACAACTTCGCTTCACGTAGAGGCCGGGCCCGCAAACCGAGGGCGTAGGGTTTGTGACCAGGTCTCCGTCGCTCCGGTGCCCATAACTTTTGATCCGTCAGGAGTTACGCGGCGCACAGCATACCGTTGCAAAGCTCTCTAAGAGCTCTACGACGGAGGCAGCCAGCTTGCTCGCTATGCCGTTGTTGGAGCCCAAAATCGAACGTTTTCATCAATTTCAGGCCACTTTTCTTCTTTTGCTATGTTTTTCCGTCCTGGATCGTACGTCGTGAGCTGTTAAAAGGACGACAACCGGACTCGCAGCACATCTTAGGGCCCTACAACATGTCGATATCACGTTTTGCGAGGATACTGCGTTGTTGAAGCGGATGGGTTGTCGTTAAGCCCATTGGGCATTTTGAATGGGCCATCTCTCTAAGCTGGGACTGTGAACCATTAACACATATAGGAATTGTGCAATCAACATGACGGGTGCGATCATACCAGAACTAATGCAGTGGATCGCATCATAACTCCGAAGTTAAGCGTGCTTGGGCGAGAGTAGTACTAGGATGGGTGACCTCTTGGGAAGTCCTCGAGTTGCACCCCCTTTTCAATTTTTTTTTGCCTTGGTTAGGGTTGCCAAGATACTTTATCCACCAAATCTCTATTACCGAATCCCACGGAACATTGGGCAAGACAATTTCGCTTCACGTAGAGGCCGAACCAGCAAACCGAGGGCGTAGGGTTTGTGACCAGGTCTCCGTCGCTCCGGTGCCCATAACTTTTGATCCATAAGGAGTTACGCGGCGCACAGCATACCGTTGCAAAGCTCTTTGAGAGCTCTACGATTGGGGCAGCGAGCTTGCTCGATTTTCTATTTTTGGAGCCCAAAATCGAACGTTTTCATCAATTTCAGACCACTTTTCTGCTTTTGCCCTGTTTTTCTATCCCGGATCGTATGTCGTGAGCTGTTCAAAGGACGACAACCTGACCCACGGGACATCAGAGGGCCCTACAACGTGTCGATATCACGTCTTGCGAGGATGCTGCGTTGTTGAAGCGGATGGGTTGTCGTTAAGCCCCTTGGGCCTTTTGAATGGGCCATCTCTTTAAGCTGGGACTGTGAACCGTTAACACATATAGGAATTGTGCCCTCAACATGACGGGTGCGATCATACCAGCACTAATGCACCGGATCCCATCATAATTCCGAAGTCAAGCGTGCTTGGACGAGAGTAGTACTAAGATGGGTGACCCCCTGGGAAGTCCTCGTGTTGCACCCCCTTTTCAATTTTTTTTGCCTTGGTTAGAGTTGCCAAGATACTTTATCTACCAAATCTCTATTACCGAATCCCACGGAACATTGGGCAAGACAACTTCGCTTCACATAGAGGCCGAGCCTGCAAACCGAGGGCGTAGGGTTTGTGACCAGGTCCCCGTCGCTCCGGTGCCCAAAACTTTTGAACCGGAAGGAGTTCGCGCCACACAACATACCGTTGCAAAGCTCTCTGAGAGCTCTACGACGGGGGCATCCAGCTTGCTCGCTGTGCCCTTTTTTGGAGCCCAAAATCGAATGTTTTCATCAATTTCAGGCTACTTTTCTTCTTTCGCTCTATTTTTTCATCCTGGATCGTACGTCGTGAGCTGTTGAAAGGACGACAACCTGACTCGCGGGACATCAGAGGGCCCTATAACGGGTCGATATCACGTCTTTTGAGGAGTCTACGTTGTTGAAGCAGATGGGTTGTCGTTAAGCCCATTGGGCCTTTTGAATGGGCCATCTCTCTAGGCTGGCACTGTGAACCGTTAACACATATAGGAGTTGTGCCCTTAACATGATGGGTGTGATCATACCAGCACTAATGCACCGGATCCCATCAGAACTCCAAAGTTAAGCGTGCTTGGGCGAGAGTAGTACTATGATGGGTGACCCCCTGGGAAGTCCTCGTGTTGTACCCCCTTTTCAATTTTTTTTGCCCGGGTTAGGGTTGCCAAGATACTTTATCCACCAAATCTCTATTACCGAATCCCACGGAACATTGGGCAAGACAACTTCACTTCAAGTAGAGGCCGGGCCCTCGAACCGAGGGTGTAGGGTTTGTGACCAAGTCTCCGTCGCTCCGGTGCCCATAACTTTTGATCCGTGAGGAGTTACGCGGCGCACAGCATACCGTTGCAAAGCTCTCTAATAGCTCTACGATGGGGGCAGAGAGCTTGCTCGCTGTGCCCATTTTTGGAGCCCAAATTCGAACATTTTCATCAGTTTCAGGCCACTTTTTTTCTTTTGCTCTGTTTTTCCGTCCCGGATTGTACGCCGTGAGCTGTTAAAAGGACGACAACCTGACTCACTGGACATCAGAGGGCCCTACAACGTGTCGATATCACGTCTTGCGAGGATGCTGCGTTGTTGAAGTAGATGGGTTGTCTTTATGCCCATTGGGCCTTTTCAATGGGTCGTCCCTCTAGGCTAGGATTGTGAACCGTTAACACATATAGGAATTGTGCCCTCAACATGACGAGTGCGATCATGCCAGCACTAATGCACCGGATCCCATCAGAACTCCGAAGGTAAGCGTGCTTGGGCGAGAGTAGTATTAGGATGGGTGACCCCCTGTGAAGTCCTCGTGTTATACCCCCTTTTCAATTTTTTTGCCCTGGTTAGGGTTGCCAAGATACTTTATCAACCAAATCTCCATTACCGAATCCCACGGAACAATGGGCAAGACAACTTCACTACACGTAGAGGTCGGGCCCGTATACCGAGGGCGTAGGGTTTGTGACCTGGTCTCCGTCGCTCCGGTGCCCATAACTTTTGATCCGTAAGGAGTTATACGGCACACAGCATACCGTTGCAAAGCTCTCTGACAGATCTACGATGGGGGCAACTAGGTTGCTCACTGTGCCCCTTTTTGGAGCCCAAAATTGAACATTTCATCAGTTTCAAGCTACTTTTCTTCTTTTACTCTTGTTTTCCGTCCCGGATCGTACGTCGTGAGCTGTTAAAAAGACGACAACCAGACTCGCGGGAGATCAGAGGGCCCTACAACGTGTCGATATCACGTCTTGCGAGGATGCTGTGTCGTTGAAGCAGATGGGTTGTCTTTATGCCCATTGGGCCTTTTGAATGGGCCATCCCTCTAGGCTGGGACTGTGAACCATTAACACATATAGGAATTGTGCCCTCAACATGACGGGTTTTATACCAGCACAAATGCACCGGATCCCATCAGAACTCAGAAGTTAAGCGTGCTTGGGCCAGAGTAGTATTAGGATCGGTGACCCCCTGTGAAGTCCTCGTGTTACACCCCCTTTTCAATTTTTTTTGCCTTGGTTAGGGTTGCCAAGATACTTTATCCACCAAATCTCTATTACCGAATCCCATAGACCATTGGGCAAGACAATTTCGCTTCACGTAGAGGCCGAGCCTGCAAACCGAGGGCGTAGGGTTTATGACCAGGTCTCCTTCGCTCCGGTGCCCAAAACTTTTGATCCGTAAGGAGTTTCGCGGCGCACAACATACCGTTGCAAAACTCTCTGAGTGCTCTACGACGGGGGCATCCAGCTTGCTCGCTGTGTCCTTTTTTGGAGCCCAAAATTGAATGTTTTCATCAATTTCAGGCCACTTTTCTTCTTTCGCTCTGTTTTTTCATCCCGGATCGTACGTCGTGAGCTGTTAAAAGGACGACAACCTGACTCGCGGGACATCAGAGGGCCCTACAATGGGTCGATATCACGTCTTTCGAGGATGCTGCGTTGTTGAAGTGGATGGGTTGTCGTTAAGCCCATTTGGCCTTTTGAATGGGCCATCTCTCTATGCTGGCACTGTGAACCGTTAACACATATAGGCATTGTGCCCTTAACATGACGGGTGCGATCATACCAGCACTAATGCACCGGATCCCATCATAACTCCGAAGTTAAGTGTGCTTGGGCGAGAGTAGTACTATGATGGGTGACCCCTTGGGAAGTCCTCGTGTTGTACCCCCTTTTCAATTTTTTTTGCCCGGGTTAGGGTTGCCAAGATACTTTATACACCAAATCTCTATTACCGAATCCCACGGAACATTGGGCAAGACAACTTCGCTTCACGTAGAGGCCGGGCCAGCAAACCGAGGGCGTAGGGTTTGTGACTAGGTCTCCGTCGCTCCGGTGCCCATAACTTTTGATCTGTAAGGAGTTATGCGGCGCACAGCATACCGTTGCAAAGCTCTCTGACAGATCTACGATGGGGGCAGCTAGCTTGCTCGCTGTGCCCCTTTTTGGAGCCGAAAATTGAACATTTTCATCAATTTCAGGCCACTTTTCTTCTTTTGCCCTGGTTTTCCGTCCCGGATCGTACGTCGTGAGCTGTTAAAAAAACGACAACCTGACTCGCTGGAGATCAGAGGGCCCTACAACGTGTCGATATCACATCTTGCGAGGATGCTGCGTTGTTGAAGCGGATGGGTTGTTGTCAAGCCCATTGGGCCTTTTGAATGGGCGTAGGGTCAGAGAGCTTGCTCTCTGTGTCCATTTTTGGAGCCCAAAATCGAACATTTTCATTAGTTTCACGCCACTTTTCTTCTTTTGCTCTGTTTTTCCGTCCCGGATTGTACTCCGTGAGTTGTTAAAAGGATGAAAACCTGACTCGCGGGATATCAGAGGGCCCTACAACGTGTCGATATCACGTCTTGCGAGGATGCTGCGTTGTTGAAGTAGATGGGTTGTCTTTATGCCCATTGGGCCTTTTGAATGGGTCGTCCCTCTAGGCTAGGACTGTGAACCGTTAACACATATAGGAATTATGCCCTCAACATGACGGGTGCGATCATACCAGCACTAATGCACCGTATCCCATCAGAACTCCGAAGTTAAGCGTGCTTGGGCGAGAGTAGTATTAGGATGGGAGACCCCCTGTGAAGTCCTCGTGTTACACCCACTTTTCAATTTTTTTTGCCCTGGTTAGGGTTGCCAAGATACTTTATCTACCAAATCTCTATTACTGAATCCCACGGAACAATGGGCAAGACAACTTCGCTTCACGTAGAGGCCGGGCCCGCAAACCGAAGGCGTAGGGTTTGTGACCAGGTCTCCGTCGCTCCTGTGCCCATAACTTTTGATCTGTAAGGAGTTATACGGCGCACAGCATACCGTTGGAAAGCTCTCTGACAGATCTACGATGGGGGTAGCTAGCTTGCTCGCTGTGCCCCTGTTTGGAGCTGAAAATTGAACATTTTCATCAATTTCAGGCCACTTTTCTTCTTTTGCCCTGGTTTTCCGTCCCGGATCGTACGTCGTGAGCTGTTAAAAAGACGACAACCTGACTCGCTGGACATCAGAGGGCCCTACAACGTGTCGATATCACATCTTGCGAGGATGCTGCGTTGTTGAAGCGGATGGGTTGTCGTTAAGCCCATTGGGCCTTTTGAATGGGCCATCTCTCTAGGCTGGCATTGTGAACTGTTAACACATATAGGAGTTGTGCCCTTAACATGACGGGTGCGATCATACCAGCACTAATGCACCGGATCCCATCAGAATTCCGAAGTTAAGTGTGCTTGGGAGATAGTTGTAATAGGATGGGTGACCCCCTGGGAAGTCCTCGTGTTGCACCCCATTTTCAATTTTTTTTTCCCTGGTTAGAGTTGCCAAGATACTTTATCCACCAAATCTCTATTACCGAATCCCACGGAACATTTGGCAAGACAACTTCGCTTCACATAGAGGCCGAGCCTGCAAACCGAGGGCGTAGGGTTTGTGACCAGGTCTCCGTCGCTCCGGTGCCCAAAACTTTTGATCCGTAAGGAGTTTCGCGGCGCACAACATACCGTTACAAACCTCTCTCAGAGCTCTACGACAGGGGCATCCAGCTTGCTCGTTCTACCCTTTTTTGGAGCCCAAAATCGAACGTTTTCATCAATTTCAGGCCACTTTTCTACTTTCGCTCTGTTTTTTCATCCCGGATCGTACGTCGTGAGCTGTTAAAAGGACAACAACTTGACTCGCGGGACATAAGAGGGCCCTACAATGGTTCGATATCACGTCTTTTGAGGATGCTGCGTTGTTGAAGCGGATGGGTTTTAAGCCCATTGGGACTTTTGAATTGGCCATCTCTCTAGGTTGGCACTGTGAACTGTTAACACATATAGAAATTGTGCTCTTAACATGACGGGTGCGATCATACTAGCACTAATGCACCGGATCCCATCAGAACTCCGAAGTTAAGCGTGCTTGGGTGAGAGTAGTGCTAGGATGGGTGACCCCTTGGGAAGTCCTCGTGTTGTACCCCCTTTTGAATTTTTTTTGCCCTGGTTAGGGTTGCCAAGATACTTTATCCACCAAATCTCTATTACCGAATCCCACGGAACATTGGGCAAGACAAATTCGCTTCAAGTAGAGGCCGGGCCCGCAAACTGAGGGCGTAGGGTTTGTAACCAGGTCCCTATTGCTCCGGTGCCCATAACTTTTGATCCGTGAGGAGTTACGCGGCGCACAGTATACCATTGCAAAGCTCTCTAAGAGCTCTATGATGGGGATAGCCAGCTTGCTCGCTGTGCCCTTTTTTTGAGCCCAAAATCGAACGTTTTCATCAGTTTCAGTCCACTTTTCTTCTTTTGCTCTATTTTTCCATCCAGGATCGTACGTCGTGAGCTGTTAAAAGGACGACAACCTAACTCGCGGGACATCAAAGGGCCCTACAATGTGTCGATATCACGTCTTGCAAGGATGCTGCGTTGTTGAAGCAGATGGGTTGACGTTAAGCCCATTGGGCCTTTTGAATGAGCCATCTCTCTAGGCTGGGACTGTGAACCGTTAACACATATAGGAATTGTGCCCACAATATGACGGGTTCGATCATACCGGCACTGATGCACCGGATCCCATCAGAACTCCGAAGTTAAGCGTTCTTGGGCAAGAGTAGTACTAGGATGGGTGACCCCCTGTGAAGTCCTCGTGCTGCACCCCATTTTTAACATTTTTTGCCCTGGTTAGGGTTGCCAAGATACTTTATCCACCCAATCTCTATTACCGAATCCCACGGAACATTGGGCAAGACAACTTCGCTTCACGTAGAGGCCGGGCCCGCAAACCGAGGGCGTAGGGTTTGTGACCAAGTCTCCGTCGCTCCGGTGCCCAAGACTTTTGATCCATAAGGAGTTACGCGGCGTACAGCATACCGATGCAAAGCTCTCTAAGAGCTCTATGGTGGGTGCAGAGAGCTTGCTCGCTGTGCCCATTTTTGGAGCCCAAAAACAAACGTTTTCATCAGTTTCAGGCCACTTTTCTTCTTTTGCCCTGTTTTTCCGTCCCGGATCGTACGTCGTGAGCTGTTAAAAGGACGACAACCTGACTCGCAGTACATCAGAGGGCCCTACAACGTGTCCATATCACGTCCTCTGAGGATGCTGCGTTGTTGAAGCGGATGGGTTGTCGTTAAGCCCATTGGGCCTTTTGAATGGGCCATCTCCCTAGGCTGGAACTGTGAACCGTTAACACATATAGGAATTGTGACCTCAACATGATGGGTGCGATCAGAGCAACACTAATGCACAAGATACCATCAGAACTCCGAAGTTAAGCGTGCTTGGGCGAGAGTAATACTAGGATGGGTGACCCATGGGAAGTCCTCGTGTTGCAACCCCTTTTCAATTTTTTTTTCCCTGGTTTTGGTTGCCAAGATACTTTATCCACCAAATCTCAATTATCGAATCCCACAGAACATTGGGCAAGACAACTTCGCTTCACCTAGAGGCTGGGCCCGCAAACCGAAGGCGTATGGTTTGTGACCAGGTCTCCGTTGCTCCGGTGCCCATAACTTTTGATCCATAAGGATTTATGCTGCGCACAGCATATCGTTGCAAAGCTCTCTGAGAGCTCTACGTCGGGGGCAGCTAGTTTGCTCGTTGTGCCCATTTTTGAAGCCCAAAATCGAATGTTTTCATCAATTTTTGGCCACTTTTCTTCTTCTGCTCAATTTTTCTGTCCCGGATCGTACGTTGTGAGCTGTTAAAAGGACTACAACCTGACTCGCGAGACATCAGAGGGCCCTACAACGTGTCAATATCACGTCTTGTGAGGATGCTATGTTGTTGAAGCGGATGGGTTGTCGTTAAGCCCATTGGGCCTTTTGAATGGGCCATATCTCTAGGCTCGCACTGTGAACCATTAACACATATAGGAATTGTACCCTCAACATAACGGGGGTGATCAGAGCAGCACTAATGCACCGGATTCCATCAGAACTCTGAAGTTAAGCGTGCTTGGGCGAGAGTAGTACTAGGATGGGTGACCCCCAGGGAAGTTCTCGTGTTGCACCCCCCTTTTCAATATTTTTTGCTCCGGTTAGGGTTGCCGTGATACTTTATCCACCATATTTCTATTATCGAATCCCACGGTACATTGGGCAAGACAACTTCGCTTCACGTAGAGGCTGGGCCAGCAAACCGAGGGCGTAGGGTTTGTGACCAGGTCTCCGTCGCCGTGGTGCCCAAAACTTTTGATCCGTAAGGAGTTACGCGGCGTACAACATACCGTTGCAAAGCTCTCTGAGAGCTCTACGACGGGGGCATCCAGTTTGCTCGCTGTGCCCTTTTTGAAGCCCAAAATCGAACGTTTTCATCAGTTTCAGTCCACTTTTCTTCTTTTTCTCCGTTTTTCCCACCTGGATCGTACGTCGTGAGCTATTAAAAGGATGACAACATGACTCGCAGGACATCAGAGGGCCCTACAATGTGTCGATATCACATCTTTCGAGGATGCTGCATTGTTGAAGCGGATGGTTTGTCATTAAGCCCATTGGGCCTTTTGAATGGGCCATCTCTCTAGGCTGGCACTGTGAACCGTTAACACATATAGGAATTGTGCCCTCAACATGACGGGTGTGATCATACCAGTACTAATGCACCGGATCCCATCAGAACTCCGAAGTTAAGCGTGCTTGGGCGATAGTAGTACTAGGATGGATGACCCCTTGTGAAGTCCTCGTGTTGCGCCCACTTTCCAATTTTTTTTGCCCTGGTTAGGGTTGCCAAGACACTTTATCCATCAAATCTCTATTACCAAATCCCATGGAACATTGGGCAAGACAACGTCGCTTTACATAGAGGCCGGGCCCGCAAACCGAGGGCGTAGGGTTTGTGACCATGTCTCCGTCGCTCTGGTGCCCATAACTATTGATCCGTAAGGAGTTACGCGGCGCACAACATACTGTTGCAAAGCTCTCTGAGAGCTCTACGAAGGGGGCAGCCAGATTGCTCGTTGTGCCCTTTTTGGAGCCCAAAATCGAACGTTTTCATCAGTTTAAGTCCACTTTTCTTCTTTTGCTCTATTTTTCCATCCTGGATCGTACGTCGTGAGCTGTTAAGAAGATGACAACATGACTCGCGGGACATCAGAGGGCCCTACGACGTGTCGATATCATGTCTTGCGAGGATACTGCGTTGTTGAAGCGGATGGGTTGTCGTTAAGGCCATTGGGCCTTTTGAATGGGCCATCTATATATGCTGGTACTGTGAACCGTTAACACATATAGGAATTGTACCCTCAACATGACGGGTGCGATCATACCAGCACTAATGCACCGGATCCCATCAGAACTCCGAAGTTAAGCGTGCTTGGGTGAGAGTAGTACTAGGATGGGTGACCCCCTGGGAAGTCCTCATGCTGTACCCCCTTTTCAATTTTTTTTGCCCTGGTTAGGGTTGCCAAGATACTTTATCCACCAAATCTCTATTACCGAATCCCACGGAACTTTGGGCAAGACAATTTCGCTTCACGTAGAGGTCGGGTGCGCAAACCGAGGGCGTAGGGTTTGTGACCATGTCTCCGTCGCTCCGGTGCCCATAACTTTTGATCCGTAAGGAGTTACGCGGCACACAGCATACCATTGCAAAGCTCTCTGAGAGCTCTACGAAGGGGGTAGCCAGCTTGCTAGCAGTGTGTCACGCCCCCAACCCGGCCTATAAGGTTAGACTAGGGTGTGAACTAACATTCAAGTAATGTACTTAGCTGTTTATGAAGATTAACACCTAATGATTTAGTCTAAACTCCAAAGTTTTCCAGAAAACCGGCAGCATAA
Source organism: Ehretia macrophylla (assembly GCA_037974665.1). NCBI lineage: Eukaryota > Viridiplantae > Streptophyta > Magnoliopsida > Boraginales > Ehretiaceae > Ehretia > Ehretia macrophylla. The sequence continues at coordinate 9,090,955 of CM075773.1, forward strand.
CGGCTGTAATTGGCCATTTGGTTTAACCTAATTCTCTAAACGCCTCAAAGTTTACCGTCTCAAATTCATTTTCAACTAAGATTACTAATTTACTATCGATTGGATTGCCTATTGGTTATTTCGATGTCCCGTTTGAATTATAGCCTAGCATGATACTATGTCTCGTTTGCTTATTTGTCCTCGTTACAAATATACCTATTGATCTTAGCTCAATAGCAAGTACCTGTTAAGATTGGATAAGTTCATTTACTTAGATGTTAACTAAAGCGTCATAACCTAAGATAGATACTACCGGTGATAAAAGCAAAACGATCACAGTAGTGTTATGTCTAGCATCAGTCTACTTAATATAAGTACAAACCAAAATTTGACCCCAAATTACAACGGGGGTCTTTTACATTAGCAACAACAAGCAACATAAATAAATGGTCTTCAAGCAGCACAAGGTACACAAGTAGTCACGTTCAAGCAAAACAACAATAACAGGCAATCACTCCAGGGGTTCATCATTAGGTACATTGTCCTCGGGTTCCTATACCTGTTCTTCTTCACCTGAGATGATAAAAGAGGGTGAGTCCTTATGAACTCAGTGAGGGGGGAACGAGAAATAAGTTTTGAAACTCATTTTCTGGTTAAACTTATGAAAATCCCTTTCTCAAACATGAATACAACATAAATACAAGTACAGGAATACAAGTACAGAAATACAAGTACATAAATACAAGTACAGAACAGGAATACGGGTCTTTCCTCCCCGAGGTTCTCTAGGAACCAAGCGAGAGTACTTATACACATAGTAAAAAGGATACAATGAGCTTTTGCTCTCAGATCAGTTCCAGGATCAGTTGTTGCAGCCGACTACAAATCATCCCCCAAACGCGCCAGGTGGGTGTACTCCGGATGTACCCCGAAATCCTACGACCCAACTCTCCAAGGAAGTCTAGACCCCAAGCGAGAGAGAGAATGGGACCATGGTAGTCACAAGTACATCGGCAAGCCCGATGCCGCCCGGTATGCGTGATCGCTACCATGCCAACAGGAAAGGTTGCAACCTTGTATGCAATGCACATTCATGACAGGTAATATATCACAGTAGGAGGACAACAAAGTAGGTCGCCTCCGGACAGTCATAAGATTGCACATTGACAGGTAAACAAGCAGGACACAATAAGACAGAAAATTTCACTTGAAAGGCATATAGAGTTATATGAAAATTAAACGGGCACCCATGTAACACATGTAAAACAGGCCATATAACTCATTAAGAAGCCCACGTAATCAAGTGATAAGATCATTCAACATGCAGTGAAATTAACATGGGTTCGGTAGCAAGAAAAGCTTATTTGACAACATGCCATGGTCAAATTCACATTTGAAGTTATAAAACATTTACGGGCAGCACACTAAGCATATAATTTCCACACAATAACCAAAAGATCAACACTTAGCAAAACTACCTAGTCATTAGGGTTTCTGTTTCATGCTTAACCGTGTGATTAAAACCCTAAGTCAACTCGAAATCATTCTCAAGTCATGCATCATTCAATTCACGCATCCTCAAGTACTCATAACAGTCCACATAACATCCCAACACCACATTTCCACACAAATAGAACCACAAGAGAGGTTACAACAATTTCCCAAGCACGTAGCTAAATGAACCCTTTACTGCAATAGGCTGTTTTCCCACAATCAATAGGATAATCAAACAATCTCCAAATTCAGTGAATAAGATGTCAAATTAAAGCTTAAGAAGTTAGATAAAATCAGAAACAATCCTTGCATCAATTGGAGTTCAGAATCATTAGTTATAGCCGAAACAGTGAGGTAACACAAAACTGTCCAGATTTCCACACTTTTCATAAATTGACGTTTTTGAGGTCCTTAGGGTCAGTTTTAGCTTTGGTCCATTTCTGACAAAATTGTCCAGAACTGAAAAACATAGCAGTATACCACATTTCATACATTTTGGACAACATTTACTAAGTCAAATATGGTTCGTTCCACAAGGTCAGTGCATCTGCCAAAACCTGCTTCATTTTTCCAGATTTCCAGATTTGGTCACATTTTAAAGATTTGTCATTTTGAGGACTTAGAGTCAAAATTAGCTTCGGCAAATTTCTGGGAAAAATGTTCAAAACTGTCCAAACTAGTGACCCACCAATTTTCAAACATTTTCAACATCATTTGCTTAGCTAAACTTACCTCTAACAGACTGGTCAGAGAGCTGTCATCCATTTCGACTTCACCTAGCATCATTTTCAAGCCAAGATCTTGCCATGCATGGTTGTTTAAGCTTATGAACTACCAAATATCTCAAGTCCAGAAGCAAATACACACATTCATGAGCATGCATGTGAAATTTTGAAGAGTTTTCAAAAGGTTTTAACCCTCACCTTAGAAATCAACCTCAAGTTGCTCAAAAACCTTTGTTGAAGTTCAAATCTCCTCTTCTCCTTTGTCTAGCCGAAATCCCACTAGCTTTTCTCTATTTTTCATAGCTTAGTGATCAATCTCTTAGTGCATGCATGTAGTTATAACTTGAAGAAAAGAAATGGATGTCAAGAAGCTTACCTAGGCTGAAAATGAAGCTTCAATGCACATGCATGAGTGATTTTCGAACTCTAGCTTGTTTGCTTGAGTTGCTTGGATGATTTGCTTGCCTTGTTCGACTAAGGTGTGATGAAGATGAGCAAGGATGGTGAGAGCTCAGCCAAGGCCGAGTATGAGAGAGAGGAAAATGAGAGTGAGTGAGAAATGTGAGAGGAAGAAATGAATGAAATGAAAATAAAACAAAAGCCTTGCAACTTGAGGAGCATGCTCGGCCTTGAGGCTTACATTTTCAGCTTTTGTCTTCAAGATGCTTTAAATTTTGAAATGTCTAGCATGGCAAAGTGTTATGGCCAAGAATGGTGAGGAGATTGAGGGAAATTTGAGCAATTTTTTAATGCATTGTGTCATAGTTTGTCTTAGCATGCAATAGGATAAAATAATTTGCTCAAACCTTGTGCAAAAACCATGGTATGGTCGGCCAAGGCTAATAAAATGGCTGAATTTGTGTCATCTTGAGCATTATTCTAATTGTATCTAGAAGTGCAAAAAGAATAATGGATAAAGAATAAGGAATGTTTTATTTTTAGTAAATTTTTGTCTTCTAGTGAATTGAATTTGGATTATTATATTGTTAGTGGATTTTGTAGGATTGTTTAATAGTCTAGTGCTTCGTGAAAGATACTTTCTTGATTAGCGTGAAGGCACGCTTTACTAGGTCTAGGCATGCACTATGAGGTAGGACACGAACTACGAGACGAACGCACATTTTTCAAGTAAATGCATGCAATCCCAAACGAATGCACGTAATTCAATGCATGGCACATAAAATGAACTCATTTCTTAAACCTAGGTCATGGCACGCAAATCTAAGTTAGGGAAAACGAAGCTAGGTTTCGCACGCAAATCGGGGTCGGCCCTCACACTGTGCCCTTTTTAGAGCCTAAAATCGAACGTTTTCATCAGTTTCAGTCCACTTTTCTTCTTTTGCTCTGTTTTTCCATCCCGGATCGTACGTCGTGAGCTGTTAAAAGGACGACAACATGACTCGCAGGACATCAGAGGGCCCTACAATGTGTCGATATCACGTCTTGCGAGGATGCTGCGTTGTTGAAGCGGATGGGTTGTCGTTAAGCCCATTGGGCCTTTTGAATGGGCCATCTCTCTAGGCTGGCATTGTGAACCATTAACACATATAGGAATTGTGCCCTCAACATGACGGGTGCGATCATACCAGCACTAATGCATCGGATCCCATCAGAACTCCGAAGTGAAGCGTGCTTGGGCGAAAGTAGTACTAGGATGGGTGACCCCCTAGGAAGTCCTCGTGTTGCACCCCTTTTTCAATTTTTTTTGCCCTGGTTAGGGTTGCCAAGATACTTTATCCACCAAATCTCTAATACTAAATCCCACGGAACATTGGGCAAGACAACTTCGCTTCACGTAGAGGCTGGGCCCGCAAACCGAGGGCGTAGGGTTTGTGACCAGGCCTCCGTTGCTTTGGTGCCCATAACTTTTGATCCGTAAGGAGTTACACTGTGCACAGCATGCCGTTGCAAAGCTATCTGAGAGCTCTATGACGGGGGCAGCCAGATTGCTCGCTGTGCCTATTTTTGGAGCCCAAAATCGAACATTTTCATCAGTTTCAGTCCACTTTTCTTCTTTTGCTCTATTTTTCATCCCGGATCGTACGTCGTGAGTTGTTAAAAGGACGACAACTTGACTCACGGGACATCGGAGGGCCCTACAACGTGTCGATATCACGTCTCGCGAGGATGTTGCGTTGTTGAAATGGATGGGTTGTCGTTAAGCCCATTGGGCCTTTTGAATGGGCCATCTCTCTAGGCTGGCACTGTGAACCGTTAACACATATAGGAATTGTGCCCTCAACATGACGGGTGCGATCATACCAGCACTAATGCACCGGATCCCATCAGAACTGCGAAGTTAAGCGTGCTTGGGCAAGAGTAATACTAGGATAGGTGACCCCCTGGGAAGTCCTCGTGCTGCACCCCCTTTTCAATTTTTTTTGCCCTTGTTAGGGTTGCCAAGATACTTTATCCACCAAATCTCTATTACTGAATCCCACGGAACATTGGGCAAAACAACTTCGCTTCACGTAGAGGCCAGGCCTGCAAATCGAGGGCGTAGGGTTTGTGACCAGGTCTCCGTAGCTCCGGTGCCCATACCTTTTGATCTGTAAGGAGTTACGCGGCGCACAGCATACTGTTGCAAAGTTCTCTGAGAGCTCTACGAAAGGGGCAACCAGCTTGCTCGTTTTACCCATTTTGGAGCCCAAAATCGAACATTTTCATCAGTTTGATTCCACTTTTCTTCCTTTGCTCTATTTTTCCGTCCCAGATCATACGTAGTGAGCTGTTAAAAGGACGACAACCTGACTCACGGGACATCAGAGGGCCGTACAACGTGTCAATATCACGTTTTGCGATGATGCTGCGTTGTTGAAGCGGATGGGTTGTCGTTAAGTACATTGGGCCTTTTGAATGGGACATCTCTCTAGGCTGGCACTGTGAATCGTTAACACATATAGGAATTGTGCCCTCAACATGATGGGTGCGATCATACCAGCACTAATGCACCGGATCCCATCAGAACTCTGAAGTTAAGCATGCTTGGGCGAGAGTAGTACTAGGATGGGTGACCTCCTGGGAAGTCCTCGTGTTGCACCCCTTTTCAATTCTTTTTGCCCTGGTTAGGGTTGCCAAGGTACTTTATCCACCAAATCTCCATTACCGAATCCCACGAAACATTGGGCAAGACAACTTCGCTTCACGTAGAGGCCGGGCCTGCAAACCGTGGGCATAGGGTTGGTGACCAGGCCTCCGTCGCTCCGGTGCCCATAACTTTTGATCCGTAAGGAGTTACGCGGCGCACAGCATACCGTTGCAAAGCTCTCTGAGAGCTCTACGACGGGGGCAGCCAGATTGCTCGCTGTGCCCATTTTTGGTGCCCAAAATTGAACATTTTTATCAGTTTCAGTCCACTTTTCTTCTTTTGCTCTATTTTTCCGTCCTGGATCGTATGTCGTGAGCTGTTAAAAGGACGACAACATGACTCACGGGACATCAGAGGGCCCTACAATGTGTCGATATCACGTCTTGCGAGGATGCTGCATTGTTGAAGCGGATGGGTTGTCGTTAAGGCCATTGGGCCTTTTGAATGGGCCATCTGTCAATGCTGGCACTGTGAACCGTTAACAAATATAGGAATTGTGCCCTCAACATGACGGGTGCGATCATACCAGCACTAATGCACCGGATCCCATCTGAACTCGAAAGTTAAGCGTGCTTGGGCGAGAGTAGTATGAGGATGGATGACCCCATGGGAAGTCCTCGTGCTGCACCCCCTTTTCAATTTTTTTTGCCCTGGTTAGGGTTGCCAAGATACTTTATCAACCAAATCTCTATTACCGAATCCCACGGAACATTGGGCAAGACAACTTCGCTTCACGTAGAGGCCGGGCCAGCAAACCGAGGACGTAGGGTTTGAGACCAGGTCTCCGTCCCTCCGGTGCCCATAACTTTTGATCCGTAAGGAGTTACGCGGCGCACAACATACCGTTGCAAAGCTCTCTGAGAGCTCTACGATGGAGGTAGCATGCTTGCTCGCTGTGCCCATTTTTGGAGCCCAAAATCGAACGTTTTCATCAATTTCAGTCAACTTTTCTTCTTTTGCTCCGTTTTTCCCATCCGGATCATACGTCGTGAGCTGTTAAAAGGACGACAACATGACTCGCGGGACATCAGAGGGCCATACAACGTGTCGATATCACGTCTTTTGAGGATGCTGCGTTGTTGAAGCGGATGGGTTGTCGTTAAGCCCATTGGGCCTTTTGAATGGGCCATCTCTCAAGGCTGGCACTGTGAACCGTTAACACATATAGGAATTGTGCCCTCAACATGACGGGTGCAATCATACCAGCACAAATACACCGGATCCCATCAGAACTCCGAAGTTAAGCGTTCTTGGGCAAGAGTAGTACTAGGATGGGTGACCCCCTGGGAGGTCCTCGTGCTGCACACCCTTTTCAATTTTTTTTTCCCTAGTTAGGGTTGCCAAGATACTTTATCCACCAAATCTCTATTACCGAATCCCACAGAAAATTGGGCAAGACAACTTCGCTTCACGTAGAGGCCGGGCCCGCAAAACGATGGCATAGGGTTTGTGACCAGGCCTCCGTCGCTCCAGTGCCCATAACTTTTGATCCGTAAGGAGTTACGCGGCACACAACATACCATTGCAAAGCTCTCTGGGAACTCTACGACCGGGGCAGCCATATTGCTCGTTTTGCCCTTTTTGGAGCCCAAAATCGAACGTTTTCATCAGTTTTAGTCCACTTTTCTTCTTTTGCTCTGTTTTTCCATCTCGGATCGCACGTCGTGAGCTGTTAAAAAGACGACAACATGACTCGCGGGACATTAGAGGGCCATACAATGTGTCGATATCACGTCTTGTGAGGATGCTACGTTGTTGAAGCGGATGGGTTATCGTTAAGGCCATTGGGCCTTTTGAATGGGCCATCTGTCTACGCTGGCACTGTGAACCGTTAACACATATAGGACTTGTGCCCTCAACATGACGGGTGCAATCATACCAGCACTATTGCACCGGATCCCATCAGAACTCCGAAGTTAAGCGTGCTTGGGCGAGAGTAGTACTACGATGGGTGACCCTCTAGGAAGTCCTCGTGCTGCACCCCATTTTCAATTTTTTTTGCCCTGGTTAGGGTTGCCAAGATACTTTATCAACCAAATCTCTATTGTTGAATCCCACGGAACATTGGGCAAGACAACTTCATTTCACGTAGAGGCCGGGCCAGCAAACCGAGGGCGTAGGGTTTGTGACCAGGTCTCCGTCGCTCCGGTGCCCATAACTTTTGATCCGTAAGGAGTTACAAGGCGCACAGAATACTGTTGCAAAGCTCTCTGAGAGCTCAACGAAGGGGGCAGCAAGCTTGCTCGCTGTGCCCTTTTTGGAGACTAAAATCAAACGTTTTCATCAGTTTCAGTCCACTTTTCTTCTTTTGCTCTGTTTTTCTGCCCCGGATCGTACGTCGTGAGCTATTAAAAGGACGACAACCTGACTCGTGGGAGATCAGAGGGCCTTACAACGTGTCAATATCACGTCTTGCGAGGATGCTGCATTGTTGAAGCAGATGGGTTGTCGTTAAGCCCACTGGTTCTTTTGAATGGGCCATCTCTCTAGGCTAGCACTGTGAACCATTAATACATATAGGAATTGTGCCCTCAACATGACGGGTGCGATCATACCAGCACTAATGCACCGGATCCCATCAGAACTCCGAAGTTAAGCGTGCTTGGGCGAGAGTAGTACGAAGATGGATGACCCCATGGGAAGTCCTCGTGCTGCCCCCCCTTTTCAATTTTTTTTGCCCTGGTAAGGGTTGCCAAGATACTTTATCAACCAAATCTCTATTACCGAATCCCACAGAACATTGAGCAAGACAACTTCGCTTCACGTAGAGGCCGGGCCAGCAAACTGAGGGCGTAAGGTTTGTGACCAGGTCTTCGTCGCTCCGGTGCCCATAACTTTTGATCCGTAAGGAGTTACGTGGTGCACAGCATACTGTTGCAAAGCACTCTGAGAGCTCTACGAAGGGGGCAGCCAGCTTGTTCGCTGTGCCATTTTTGGAGCCTAAAATCGAACGTTTTCATCAAATTCAGTCCACTTTTCTTCTTTTGCTATGTTTTTCCGTCCAGGATCATACGTCGTGAGTTGTTAAAAGGACGACAACCTAACTCGCGGGACATTAGAGGGCCCCACAACGTGTCGATATCATGTCTTGCGAGGATGCTGCATTGTTGAAGGGGATGGGTTGTCGTTAAGGCCATTGGGCCTTTTGAATGGGCCATCTCTCTAGGATGGCACTATGAACCATTAACACATATAGTAATTGTGCCGTCAACATGACGGGTGCGATCATACCAGCACTAATGCACCGGATCCCATCAGAACTCCGAAGTTAAGAGTGCTTGGGTGAGAGTAGTACTTGGATGGCTGACCCCCTGGTAAGTCCTCGTGTTGCACCCCCTTTTCAATTTTTTTTGCCCTGGTTAGGGTTGCCAAGATACTTTATCCACCAAATATCTATTACTGAATCCCACGGAACATTGGGCAAGACAACTTCACTTAACGTAGAGGTCGGGCCCGCAAACCGAGGGCGTAGGGTTTGTGACCAGGCCTCCGTCGCTCCGGTGCCCATAACTTTTGATCCGTAATGAGTTACGCGGCACACAGAATACCGTAGCAAAGCTCTCTGAGAGCTCTACGATGGGGGCAGCCAGATTGCTCGCTGTGCCCATTTTTACAGCCCAAAATCGAACATTTTCATCAGTTTCAGCCCACTTTTCTTCTTTTGCTCTATTTTTCAATCCCGGATCGTATGTAGTGAGCTGCTAAAAGGACGACAATATGACTCACGGGACATCAGAGGGCCCTACAACGTGTCGATATCACGTCTTGCGAGGATGCTGCGTTGTTTATGCAGATGGGTTGTCGTTAAGGCCATTGGGCCTTTTGAATGGGCCATCTCTCTAGGCTGGCACTGTGAACTGTTAACACATATTGGAATTATGCCCTCAACATGACGGGTGTGATTGTACCAGCACTAATGCACCGGATCCCATCAGAACTCCGAAGTTAAGCGTGCTTGGGCGAGAGTAGTACGAGGATAGGTGACCCCATGGGAAGTCCTCATGCTGCACCCCCTTTTCAATTTTTTTTGCCCTGGTTAGGGTTGCCGAGATACTTTATCCACCAAATCTCTATTACCGAATCCCACGAAACATTGGGCAAGACATTTTCGCTTCACGTAGAGGCCGGGCCCGCAAACCGAGGGCATAGGGTTTATGACCAGGTCTCCTTCGCTCCGATGCCCATAACTTTTATTCCGTAAGGAGTTACGCGGCGCACATCATACCATTGCAAAGCTCTTTGAGAGCTCTACGACGGGGGTAGCCAGCTTGCTCGCTTTGCCCATTTTTGGAACCCAAAATCGAACATTTTCAACAATTTCAGGCCACTTTTCTTCTTTTGCTCTGTTTTTCCATCCCGGATCGTACGTCGTGAGTTGTTAAAAGGATGACAACCTGACTCACGGGACATCAGAGGGCCCTACAACATGTCGATATCACGTCTTGAGAGGATGCTGCGTTGTTGAAGCGGATGGGTTGTCGTTAAGCCCATCTGAATGGGCCATCTCTCTAGGCTGGCACTGTGAATCGTTAACACATATAGGAATTGTGCCCTCAACATGATGGGTGCAATCATACCAGCACTAATGCACCGGATCCCATCAAAACTCCGAAGTTAAGCGTGCTTGGGCGAGCGTAGTACTAGGATGGCTGACCCCCTGGGAAGTCCTCGTGTTGCACACCCTTTTCAAATTTTTTTGCCCTGGTTAGGTTTGCCAAGATACTTTATCCACCAAATCTCTATTACTGAATCCCATGGAACATTGGGCAAGACAACTTCGCTTCACGTAGAGGTCGGGACCGCAAACCGAGGGCGTAGGGTTTGTGACCAGGCCTCCGTCGCTCCGGTGCCCATAACTTTTGATCCGTAAGGAGTTACACAGCGCACAGCATACCGTTGCAAAGCTCTCTAGAAGCTCTATGACGGGGGCAGCCAGATTGCTCGCTGTGCCCACTTTTGGAGTCCAAAATCGAACATTTTAATTAGTTTAAGCCCACTTTTCTTCTTTTCCTCTATTTTTTCGTCCCGGATCGTATGTCGTGAGTTGTTAAAAGGATGACAACATGACTCGCGGGACATCAGAGGGCCCTAAAACGTGTCGATATCACGTCTTGCAAGGATGCTGCGTTGTTGAACCGGATGGGTTGTCGTTAAGGCCATTGAGCCTTTTGAATGGGACATCTCTCTAGGCTGGCACTGTGAACCGTTAACACATGTAGGAATTGTGCCCTCAACATGACGGATGCGATCATACCAGCACTAATGCACTCGATCCCATCAGAACTCCGAAATTAAGCATGCTTGGGCGAGAGTAGTACGAGGATGGGTGACCCCGTGGGAAGTCCTCGTGCTGCACCCCCTTTTCAAATTTTTTTGCCCTAGTTAGGGTTGCCAAGATACTTTATCAACCAAATCTCTATTACTGAATCCCACGGAACATTGGGCAAGACAACTTCGCTTCACATAGAGGCCGGGCCAGCAAACCGAGGGCGTAGGGTTTGTGACCAGGTCTCCGTCGTTCCGGTGCCCTTAACTTTTTATCCGTAAGGAGTTACATGGTGCACAGCATACTGTTGCAAAGCTCTCTGAGAGCTCTACGAAGGGGGCAGCCAGCTTGCTCGCTGTGCCATTTTTGGAGCCTAAAATCAAACGTTTTCATCAGTTTCAGTCCACTTTTCTTCTTTTGCCCTATTTTTCTGTCCCGGATCGTACGTTGTGAGCTGTTAAAATGACGACAACCTGACTCGCGGGACATTAGAGGGCCCTACAACGTGTCGATATCACGTCTTGCGAGGATGCTGCATTGTTGAAGCATATGGGTTATCGTTAAGCCCATTGGGCCTTTTGAATAGGCCATCTCTCTAGGCTGGCACCGTGAACCATTAACACATATAGGAATCGTGCCCTCAACATGACGGATGCGATCATACCAGCACAAATGCACCAGATCCCATCAGAACTCCGAAGTTAAGCGTGCTTGGGCGAGAGTAGTACTAGGATGGGTGACCCCCTGGGAAGTCCTCGTGTTGCACTCCATTTTCAATTTTTTTTGCCCTAGTTAGGGTTGCCAAGATACTTTATCCACCAAATCTCTATTACAGAATCCCACGGAACATTGGGCAAGACAACTTCGCTTCACGTAGAGGACAGGCCAGCAAACCGAGGGCGTAGGGTTTGTGACCAGGTCTCTGTCGCTCCGATTCCCATAACTTTTGATCCGTAAGGAGTTACACAGCGCACAGCATACCGTTGCAAAGCTCATTGAGAACTCTACGACGGGGGCAACTAGCTTGCTCGCTGTGCCCGTTCTTGAAGCCCAAAATCGAACATTTTCATCAGTTTCAGTACACGTTTCTTCGTTTGTTCTTTTTTTCCGTCCCGGATCGTACGTCGTGAGCTGTTAAAAGGATGACAACCTGACTCGCGGGACATCAGAGGGCCCTACACTGTGTCGATATCACGTCTTGCAAGGATGCTGCGTTGTTGAAGCGGATGGGTTGTCGTTAAGCCCATTGGGCCTTTTGAATGGGCCATATCTCAAGGCTGGCACTGTGAAACGTTAACACATATAGGAATTGTTCCCTCAACATGACGGGTGCGATCATACCAACACTAATTCACCAGATCCCATCAGAACTCCGAAGTTAAGCATGCTTGGGCGAGAGTAGTACTATGATGGGTGACCCCCTGGGAAGTCCTCGTGTTGCACCCCCTTTTCAATTTTTTTTGCCCTGGTTAGGGTTGCCAAGATACTTTATCCACCAAATCTCTATTACCGAATCCCACGGAACATTGGGAAAGACAACTTCGCTTCACGTAGAGGCCAGGCCCGCAAACCGAGGGCATAGGGTTTGTGACCAGGCCTCCGTCACTTCGGTGCCCATAACTTTTGATCCGTAAAGAGTTACGCGGAGCACAGCATACCATTGCAAATCTCTCTGAGAGCTCGATGACGAGGGCAGCCAGATTGCTCGCTGTGCCCGTTTTTGGAGCCCAAAATTGAACATTTTCATCAATTTCAATCCACTTTTCTTCTTTTGCCCTGTTTTTTCATCCCGGATCGTACGTCGTGAGCTGTTAAAAGGATGACAACATGACTCGCGGTACATCAGAGGGACCTACAACTCGTCGATATCACGTCTTGTGAGGATGCTGCGTTGTTGAAGCGGATGAGTAGTCGTTAAGGCCATTGGGCCTTTTGAATGGGCCATCTCTCTAGGCTGGCACTGTGAACCGTTAACACATATAGGAATTGTGCCCTCAACATGACGGGTGCGATCATACCAGTACTAATGCACCGGATCCCATCAGAACTCCGAAGTGAAGCGTGCTTGGGCGAGAGTAGTACTAGGATGGGTGACCCCCTGGGAAGTCCTCATGCAACACCCCCTTTTCAATTTTTTTTGCCCTGGTTAGGGTTGCCAAGATACTTTATCCACCAAATCTTTATTACCGAATCCCACGGAATATTGGGCAAGAGAACTTCACTTCACGTAGAGGCCGGCCCAGCAAACCGAGGGCGTAGGGTTTGTGACCAGGTCTCCGTCGCTCCGGTGCCCATAACTTTTGATCCGTAAGGAGTTACGCAGCGCACAGCATACCGTTGCAAAGCTCTCTGAGAGCTCTACGAAGGGGGTAGCCAGCTTACTTGCTATGCCCTTTTTGGAGCGTAAAATCGAATGTTTTCATCAGTTTTAGTCCACTTTTCTTCTTTTGCTCTGTTTTTCCGTCCCGGATAGTACGTCGTGAACTGTTAAAAGGACGACAACCTGACTCGCTGGACATCAAAGGGCTCTACAACGTGTCGATATCACGTCTTGCGAGGATGCTGCGTTGTTGAAGCGGATGGGGTGTCGTTAAGCCCATTGGGCCTTTTGAATGGGCCATCTCTCTAGGCAGGCACTGTGAACCGTTAACACATATCGGAATTGTGCCCTCAACATGACGGGTGCGATCATACTAGCACTAATACACCGGATCCCATCAGAACTCCGAAGTTAAGCGTGATTGGGCGAGAGTAGTACTCGGATGGGTGACCCCCTGGGAAGTTCTCGTGTTGCACCCCCTTTTCAATTTTTTTTGCCCTGGTTAAGGTTGCCAAGATACTTTATCCACCAAATCTCTATTACTGAATCCCACAGAACATTGGGCAAGACAACTTTGCTTCACGTAGAGGTCGGGCCCGCAAACCGAGGGCGTAGGGTTTGTGACCTGGCCTCCGTCGATCCGTTGCCCATAACTTTTGACCCGTAAGGAGTTACGCGGCGCACAGCATACCGTTGCAAAGCTCTCTAAGATCTCTACGACGGGGGCAGCCAGATTGCTCGCTGTGCCCATTT